>CM041633.1:26541862-26556981 GCA_023333625.1 Bothriochloa decipiens
TTTTTTTTTTTGACAAGAGAAAGTTCCTCGTTGATCCCGTTTATTTTTCCGGCACACCACTCGACCCATAAACTATTTCAGTAGTAGAGCCCACGTTGGTTTTTTTTTTCGAAACGAGCCCACGTTGGTTTGACTGTGGACGGACGCCGCCGAGCTAAGCAACAGTCAAGTCAAAACAAGGGAGTAGAAACCTTGGCAACCAAGGCAACGTCAGCATCATTTCCGCAAGCTGATGGATCGGAGAGACTCGTTCACTGACCGTCTCGAATCGGAGAGACTCGTTCACTGACCGTCTCACCGTGCCTTCTTGGACGAAGCTTCAAGCGAGTTACGCTCCCTTGTCATCCGGTATCAGCAGGACCGCAGCAAGCCAGCAACAAAAGTACGCCAGCCCATCACGCAACTCGATTGGCAGCAGCGGCCGCCTATAAATAAAGATTTTTTTACAATAATGGTAGAGAATTTTAACGGCTCACAACGACCGATCTGACGGCTAGAAAGGCCAAAAGCGATGGGAGGTGATTGATATGTGAAAGGACCTAAATGGCCTAGAGGGGGTTGAATAGGCCTGTTTGAAAATTTTGAAACTCACAAACTTCAAATGTTGAAGTTAAATACCAACCAGAACTTTCGGTGGGTTTGGATCGGAACTTCCGGTCTGGACCAGAACTTTCAGTGCAAACCGACCAGAACTTCCGGTGCCTTACTAAGCTACGAAATCAGAGTGAAATGAGTTGTGATTTTGATTTTGATTGTTACCACCTCCTCCTAGATGTTGTTGGTAATGATGTTGAACTTCACGGAGCTTGGCACCTCACCAAATCATAGATCGGCTCCTCCAACCTATGAATTTCGAGGTTAGAGAGGAAGAACACGAAGAACACAAGAACAAGGGTAGTCGATACTACCCCCACAGTAAGACACACGATTTATACCGAGGTTCGGTAATCTCCACTCTGGAGTTCCTACGTCCTCGTTGTTGAGGTGACCACGATGGTCCGACCACGAAGGTCTACGAAATCAGAGTGAAATGAGTTGTGATTTTGATTTTGATTGTTACCATACCCTCCTAGATGTTGTTGGTAATGATGTTGAACTCCACGAAGCTTGGCACCTTACCAAATCGTAGATCGGCTCCTCCAACCTATGAATTTCGAGGTTAGAGAGGAAGAACACGAACAACACAAGAACAAGGGTAGTCGATGCTACCCTCACAGTAAGATACACGATTTATACCAAGGTTCGGCAATCTCCATTCAGGAGTTCCTACATCCTCGTTGTTGAGGTGACCACGAAGGTCCGACCACGAAGGTCTCCTCCCTCAAGCAAAAGCTTGAGATATCCACTAAGAATCAGGGGTAATACAAACACTTCGGGGTATCCTCACAAATGAATCAACACGGGCAACTACGAAGAATGCCTAGCCGGCTAGGGTTCCAAAAACCCAACAGTAACAAATGCAAACCAAACCAGCAAGACGAGGAAGACAGGTGCTCAAGTTGACAATCGATGTTTTCGCTCTCAAATCTCACGTCCCTAGCTCAAAACAATCGAGGATTGAAGCTTGGAAGCAAAGGAGGAGAGAGAGTGGGCAAGCTTAGCTCAAGAGCGAGTTTGGCAAAGCTTGGGCGCAGTCGAATGAATGAGCCACAGCCAGAACTGGGGGTGAGAAAGATTATATACTCGATGCTCAGATGAACTATCGAAACTTCTGGTGGAACCCACCGGAACTTCCAGTCTATTCGAGATCCGACCGTTGGGCTTGAGAAAGTCAACACTCAGATTGGGCCGACCGGAACTTCCGGTACCGACCGGAACTACCGGCCGGAGGTGAGAACCAAATACTCGTGCGCGCACGCTCGCGCGCTGAAGGCTGACATGGCTAACCAGAACTTCCGGTCCAGGTGACCGGAACTTCCGATGGTCACCAGAACTTTCGGTCGGAGGCCGGAACCGATTTCTGGCACGCGGTTGCACGCGGGCTTGCTACTACCGAAACTTCTAGTCACAGGACCAAAACTTCTGGTGCAGCAGCTGAGAAAGCATTCTAAGTGTGTGTGCACGGTGTCTCTTAATCTCGTAAAACAGACCAACATGAGCACTTGTACCCTCATCTAGCTAGTCTAATTTGCATCCCTCTTGATAGTGCCGCATTTTCTATAAGTCAATGTTAAATTCAAAAGGATAATCCAATTGAGTTGAAGCGCCTTTCATCCATAGAAAATTTAGGGGTGCTTGTATCACTAAATACCATCATTTAAATCTTTCAATGGACTAACACCTGCTAATTCACTTGAATAAACTTATTAATCTCTAATTTGATTGTCATTAATTATCCAAAACTCACTTCGGAGGCGAATGCACTTACAAACTCCTCCTTTTTGGTAATTGATGACAACCAACTTAGGCTTACAATAAATTAAAAGAATAGAAGCTTTTGAATTCCAAATTTTATGGAGAGATCCCCCTAAATATATGCATAGGATTTTGAATTACAAATCTTGAATAAAATCAAGATTACATACATTTAGAGCAATCTCCTCCTAAATTTTGCAATCCGTGGGGTGCATAAAAAGTGTGTGTGACAATAATAATCTGTGATGCTTATGACAAGATATAACACATAGAGAAAATAAAAGGAATATGAATGATTATGCAAGAAAGAAGAGGACTTAAAACCGACATAACCATTCTAAAATAACAAACATAATCATAATATCAAATATAGGCCTACACAACAAGATATATATCGAATAATCATAAGTGTTTAGCCTACAATCATCCATCATAAACATAGTTCATAGTTCACCACCTAGTTCACCACATAGAGAGAATTATTACATAAGAATAGATAGCTATCCTATTACATCATGATAAAGCCTAACACTCCCCCTTTGGCATCAAATGCCAAAAAGGGTAGGCAACGTGAAGCTCCAAGGATAGCAGCAAGGACGCTAAAAGGCATCATAGTTGTACTCAGGGTTGACGTAGTGGGAGTACCGGCTCCTGCCAAATGGCGCCGAAGAGGAAGTACCAGCCTGAATAGGTGCAACAAAGGTGGAAGCCCAAGTGATCTCATCTGCCTCATCAAAGATACCGCCAATGGTGCCACCCTAATCTATGTCCTGAATGGAGTAGCCAATAGGAAGAGGAGGTGCATAGGGAGCATCACCATGAGGGGCAAAGCCCTCCTGTGCAGCAAAGTCCGGCTCCTGTCCTGCAACATCCTCCTGTGGCACATAGCCCTGCTCTCCATCATAGTCATATCTATAGTGATCATAATGACCAAACTGTGAAGCACCACCAGCAGAGGTCCCCTACATAGCATCCCACTCCTCATATGGGTTCTGAAAGGTACAGAGTGGAGGTGCAGGGGGAAGACCAGCCTTCTCCTCCAGACAGCACTTGCGGCGATCTTGCTTCCTCTAGCAGTAGCAAAAGAAGGACATGAATCTAGTGAGAACAAACGTGGTAGCATCACCACGACCACGTCCACGACCACGAGCACGGCCACGGTCGGTAGGAGAAGCATGGGCAAAAGGAGCAGCATCATCACCATGTCCAGTAGCATCACCATCACCTGTACCATCACCATCATCATCATGAGCAGTCCCACTGCCACTAGCCTCAGGAGTCTTGCCCTTGCCTTTTACCATGTGAGAGCCTAGATGTCTCACAGTTTAATATGGATGAACCATATCATGCCCAAAAGAAAAGCCTGTGACTTGCTCAATGACATGCATGAGGTAGGGAGCATAGGGAAAATTCTTGTGGGAATCCATAGAGACATCTCTGATGTTACGCCAAAAAAGATCAGTCATACTAAATCTCTTTTTAAGCCCAAAGCAGACAAGAATGGTTGGAGCATGATTGTGAAGATTTGTAGAGTCACCAACCTTGGGATCAATTGTAGCACGAATCAAGTTGTTTAGCACATAGTATTGAGGCTTCAAGTTGTGGCTCGTTCCATCTGCTAACATTGGGGCCTTGTATAGTTCAGCCTCAATAAACTCATCTCTGCCAACACCCTGGGGATAGTGATCATACAAGCTCAAAGCCTCTCTGTCAGTGTGGTTAAACCCAAGGAGCCTGGAGAACTGAAGGTAGTTACAACGGTAATGCAGCCCTTCAATCACCCAATGAAGGACCTTGTTCACATCATCCATCCACATGGTAGCCCAAAATTGGCATATAATTTCAATGTTCAAATCATGCTTGAAGGTCATAAGTGGCAGAATGCGCCACTCCTATAACTGAGCAATCAAAGCATTAACTGCAGTATTATCATGAGCTTCCAAAGAGGAAAGGGAAGGAGCCTTGTGCTGAATGATAGATGTAATGAGTCCCCTAGGGCTGTCCTTCATGCAAACAGACTCATAATGATCTCTATGAAATTGAGACCAGAAACAATAGTCCACAGCTTCATATTCGGTCCACTGAAAAGGATTCTCTTTTCTCATGGTTTGAACATCCCTTGCTTGGTTCTTGTAGTTGATGGCCCGCATTTGAACAACATGGTCAGGATCTTGAGGCCGATGAATGCAAGCATTCCGATTGGTTGGAAGGCGGGTAAGCTGGCGCCCGGCTATGGCCAAACCAATACGCACCGGTGAGCTACGAACAACCTCAGGATCAATGGCACGCCCCTATATGTCAAGCGGTGACTGCGGAACTGCATCATCGATGAAGGTTCTGTGAGAGAGAGGCAGACAGGGTCTGGAGGTATGATCTGGGTAGACTCTTGGACCTTCTGCACTGGCCTGCTGCTGAGAAGAGGACTCCCCACGGCTGCCACCATGGCAACGAGCACACTGAGCAGTAGCACGATCGTCCTCTCCATCACCCAAGCTGGGAGGACGAGGACGGGGACGGGCATGGCGACGAGGACTGTGACGCCGGTCAGTCATGCTGCAAAAACATGTGCCAAAGGAAGGTCTTAGACATGGCAATGGAATGCGGCAAAGGAACAAACAAGCGGAGTTACATGGAGGCACTGCATAGGGGGACCGAAACTTCCGATCGGGCATGACCGGAACTTCCGGTCGGGTATGACAGGAACTTTCAGTCGTACCCGTGTGCGGCGCCATCCACATGGTTCCTCAAATCCAGGCCTGAAAGTTGCGCAAAACGCATCCCAAAAGCATGGAGACACCAAATCCAAGTAGCATGAACGAGGAAACGACCTAGAACAAGGTACATAGAGGATCGGGCAAGAACTCCATGATACCTTGCTACTCGGAGGGAAGAAGCCAATTTCACACCATCCAAGCGCTCCCAGCGGTCACCAAGACATTCCACATGATCTCCATGGCGAGGGCAAGCTCCCCCTCAAGGGATTTGATTTTGGCCGAAGGGAGAGGGAGATCGAGAGGGAAGACGGCGGGCGGCAGCACTGTCGCCGAACAGGGCGGGCGGGTCGGCAAGAGAGGTCGAAAAGAGGGGTGAAAGTGAAAAAGGTAAGAAAATTGAATTGTTTTTACCAAGCGGACCCTTTACACCACAGTTATTTGGCTGACCGAAAGTTCCAATGATGGAACCGGAAGTTCCGATCTGGACAGGTCAACATGGAGTTTGGCTGAAAATTGAAATAAAGGATGATCTGGCCTCCAGTCGACAGTTCCAATAGGACCAGAACTTTCGGTGGAGACGATCAAAACTTCTGGTGCAGGTGGAAGTTCCGCCCAACGACCAGAACAAAAAAAACGACGGGCGGTTGCACCCAAATGGGCAACAAGTGGAACTTCCGGCCAGCGCCATCGAAACTTTCGATAGGTCAATTTCCAGCCATAGCAGTTCTAAAAATGGTGAACATATAGCGAAACTAGAACTCCCTCAAAAATATGTCCAGATTTTAGGAAATCATCACAAAGCAATGGACACATAATTGAGATGTAAAAATAGATTTTGGAATTAGCACACAATATTTTGGAAGTGAAGTTTATACAATATACGAAACAATCAAGGTGTGCAAGATGTCATTCCACGTTACGAGAATCAACGATATTGAGCTCACGCCTCAGAGCACAAAATCTTGACTCATCTAGAGGCTTTGTGAAGATATCGGCTAATTGTTTTTCAGTTCTCACATGTTGAACGGCGATATCTCTTTTGGCTTGGGGGTCTCTAAGAAAGTGATGACAAATGTCTATGTGCTTTGTGCGGGAGTGGTTGACGGGGTTATCGGCTAGCTTGATTGCACCCTCATTGTCTCATAAGAGTGGAATCTTGGATAGGTTGTAACAAAAATCTCTCAAAGTTTGCTTCATCCAAAGTAGTTGGGCACAACAAGAGCCGGCCGCCACATACTCAGCTTCCGCGGTGGATAGGGCAATGGAGTTTTGCTTCTTAGAACTCCAAGACACCAAAGACCTACCAAGAAATTGGCAAGTCCCGGATGTACTCTTTCTCTCTACTTTACAACCGGCATAATCCGAATCAGAATAACCAAGTAGAGTGAAAGATGAGCCCTTGGGATACCATAAGCCAAGATTAGGTGTGAGCACCAAATACCAAAAAATTCTCTTAATGGCCATGAGATGACATTCTTTCGGATTAGATTAAAATCTTGCACACATGCACACACAAAGCATAATATTGGGCCTAGATGCACAAAGATAAAGCAATGATCTAATCATGGAGCGATATACTTTTTGATCAACCACTTTACCACCTTGGTCAAGGTCAAGATATCCCGTAGTTGGCATTGGTGTGTTGATGGGTTTAGCCTTATCCATGCCAAACTTCTTCAACATGTCATTAGTGTACTTGGTTTGGCAAATGAACGTTCCTTCCTTGAGTTGCTTGATTTAAAAACTGAGGAAGAAGGTCAACTCCCCCATCATGGACATCTTGAACCTCTTGGTCATAGTTCTACTAAATTGCTCACAAAGCTCCTTATTAGTACTACCAAATATTATATCATCGGTATATATTTGGCAAATGAAAATATCACCATTAACTTTGTGAGTAAATAAAGTAGGATCGGCCTTTCCAATCTCAAACCCTTATTTGAGTAGGAAGTCCTTGAGACAATTATACCAAGCTCTAGGGGCTTGTTTGAGCCCATAGAGCGCCTTGTGATGCTTGTAGACGTAGGATGATGTGGATCTTCAAAACCCGATGGTTGTTCAACATACACCACTTCGGAAAGGGGGCCATTGAGGAATGCACTTTTCATGTCCATTTGAAACAACTTAAAATTATGGTGAGCAGCAAAAGCAAGTAATATACGAATAGATTCAAGCCTAGCTACCGGTGCATAAGTTTCCCCAAAATCCAAACCTTCAATTTGGGCGTAACCTTGTGCAACCAACCGAGCCTTGTTCCTTGTGACCGCCATACTCATCTTCTTTGTTGCGGAAGACCCACTTGGTACCTATCACATTTTTCTTGGGCCTTTCCACCAAGGACCAGACTTCATTCCGGGTGAAGTTTCCCAATTGCATATCCATCACCCAATCTTCATCTTTCAAGGCTTCATCCTAAGAGGTAACATTGAATAAACAAAAGAGTAATGCTCATAAAAAGATGCTAAATGAAAACAAGTCATCGCTCCTCTTCGTATGCTTCCTATCATATTTTCAATGGGATGGTCCCATTCAATGGATTAGCGAACTCTTGGGTGAGGTTCCATTGTCCTTCTTTGAATTGGGCCATCATCATCACTATCAAGACCTTGATTGATTGGTGAATTTCCATCAAGGCCTCCCCCTTGATCATCATCTTGGTTGCTTTCTTCAACTTGTGGTGGATCTTGATTTGCTAGTTCTCTTGAGTCATGACCATCTCTTGATGTGGAGGCATCACCATGGGCATTGGTTGACCCATGATGCATGTGTGGGTCATGATGGACTTGCACTTGTGCATCATCATCGTCATTTTCTTGTTCAACGGGTTTCACTTCACCGGTGGCAAGCTTCTTTATCACTTTATGAGAACGCTCCTCTCTACCTACAATGTCCATATTGACTTGCTCCTTTTGAGAGCAGTTGGATTCATCAAAGGTCACGTCTATTGTTATTTCAGTAAGACCGGTGGTCTTATTGAAAACACGATATCCATGTTCGTTAGTACCATAACCAAGTAGGAAACCTTCATCTACCTTTGGTTCAAATTAGAGCTTTTGGATTTTTTTCTAAGTATGAAACACTTGCATCCAAAAACTCTAAAGTAATCAACCTTAGGATTTTTATCGGTAAGTAGTTCGTAGGCGGTTTTGTTCATGATCTTGTGGAGGTATAGGCGGTTGATTGCATGTCATGACGTGTTGACCGCCTCCACCCAATAATCCTTCTCTGGAGTCTTATACTCATCCAACATTGCTCTTGCGGCCTCTATGAGCGTTCGGTTCTTCCTCTCTACAACCCCATTCTGTTGGGGAGTGTAGGGACCGAAAACTCATGCTTGATCCCTTCTTCATCAAGGAAATTGTCAATGTTGGTGTTCCTAAACTCCGTCCTGTTGTCACTTCTCACTCTTTATCTTCACATCAAACTCATTTTGAGCTCTTCTTGTAAACTTCTTGAAGATTTTTTGGGTTTCACTCTTATCTTTCAAAAAGAACACCCAAGTAAAGAGAGAATAATCATCAACAATTACAAAACCATATTTGTTACCTCCAATGCTTATGTAAGCATTGAGTCCGAATAGATCCGTGTGTAGTAACTCAAGCGGTCTTGAGGTTGACACGATGTTCTTTGCGCATGTTTGGCTCCAACTTATTTTCCCACTTGACATGCACTGCAAATCCTATCTTTCTCAAAAGAAACATTTGTTAGTCCAAGAATGTGTTCACCTCTTTGAAGGTTGGCCAAGTTCCTTATCCCAACATGAGCTAGTCGGCGATTTCACAATCAACCCATGCTAGATTTTGCCACTAAATAAGTCTCGGACCCCACTCTACTAGCTGTGAAGTCAACTAGATAGAGCTTGTCCTTTAGTTGACCCGTAAAGACAATAGAGGAATCCACCCTTCTAGAGACTTCCACACCCTTATCCGTAAAGAGACAATTGTAACCCATCTCACAAAGTTGTGAAACGGATAACAAGTTGTATCCCAACGAATCCACAAGTAATACATTTAAAATTGAATTATCATTTGATATAGCAATTTTACCCAAACCAAGAATCTCTCCTTTACCATTGTCACCAAAGTGATTCTTTTACCCATGCCTTCATTTGATTGAAAGGAGTCAAACATTTTTTTGCTCTGATCATATGATTGGTGCATCCACTATCTAGCACCCAACAAGGTCCACCGGAGGAATAGACCTACAAAATAAAATTAAGCCTTTGTTTTAGGTACCCAATTTGACTTGGGTCCTAGGGGGTTAGACACATAAGATTTGGGCACCCAAACACTCCTCAAGATTTGCCTCTTCTTGAGAGCGCCCACATATTTTACAATAATTTTACCATCCTTATGCGAATAACACAAATAATCACAAAAGTTATTCCTTGAGATAGGCACTTGTTGCTTGGGAACCTTCACTTCCTTCTTCTTGATGTTCTTGTTGTCGGAGTAAGAGTTAGGAGAAACCTCAACATTATTCACCTTGTTGATGAGGTCAACAAGAGGCACGCTCTTGTTGAACTTTACGCAAGGCACACCATTTATCATGCTTCTCCCATTGGCCTTACCATCATACCGATTGTATCCTAAACCATCCTTGATGAGTGGATGTCTTGATGCCTTGTAAATTATGGTTGGTTGCTTATCCATGCTTTTGCAACCAATCTCCATAATTGTCTTTAACCTAAGAATCTCCTTTTCGTTCTTCTCTAGCTCAACAAGGTTAGCAGCATATGCATTTATATCAATATTATAGCATTTTTCACATCCTTTACTAGTTGAACCTTTGGAGTCCTTAGAAGAAGTAGAAGTGCTCTTCCAAAGAGTGTCATAGTTTATCTCAAGCTCATGATATTTATTTGTCAAGCTTGTAAGGCTTTCTTGAGATACATTATGACCATTCTTTACACTAGCCAAAGAGTCATTAAGTGAGGAATGTTCCTTACTCAAGCTCTCAAGTGAGTCCTTGGCCAAAGACAATTCTACACTTAACTTCTCAACCTTCTTCTTTTCCTTGATGAGACATGCTTCTAGCCCTTGGTTCTTCTCCCTTTCCACTAGGAGCATTTCACTATGCGACTCTAAGAATGTCTCATGCTCCTCTATGGTGTACATCAATTTTAAGATTTTAGAGGCAACTTCTTTTTCATATAGCTTAATGATTTTGATAGCATAGTTCTCATCAAGTTCATCATCATCATCACATTCATCATTAGAGTGTGTGGGAGTGTGTGATGATACCTTTTCCTCCTTTGCCATAAGACAAGTAGGAGTGACATCGTTGTCGTCGTCGGAGAGGTTGGCGAAGAGCTTAGGTGATGAAGATGTGTTGGTGAAGAACGATGTCGATGAAGAGGATGTCTCATGTATAGCAATTGCAGCTACACTGTTCCTGTCATTGTCATTGTCTTCATCACTATCATCATCGGATTGCCATTCTTCACCTATATGAGCTTCACCCTTCTTCTTGATCTTGTAGTTCTTATCACCTTCCTTGTTGTATCTTGATACTTTGCCTTTGTTAGGACAATCCGTAGCAAAGTGACCGGTGAGACTGCACTCATAGCAAAATCTCTTCTTATATTGCTTGTTTCCACCACTACTCCTCATCTTTTGCTTCTTCTTGATCAAGAACTTTGCATAATTTTTCACCATGAGAGCTTGTTGTTCATCAAGTTCTTCATCACTATCATTATGCTTGTGCTCACAACATCCTTTATTGCAATGACTTGATCCACTTGCTTGAGATGTCGTAAGGGTAATGTTTCTGTTTTGACTAAGTGTTTCCTTGACCTCATCATCTAGAACTTCATGATGCATAATCTTTGCAAGCATCTCTTGAGTTGTCATGGTGGTGTAATTTTCTCTCTCCATTCTCACGAAAGCTAGCATGTTGTTCTTTTCTCTATACACTCTACATAGCTTTCTTGCTGTGGCTTGTTCATCCCATCGTGTACATCCAAGGGCTCTAACTCTATTGATCAAGGTCATAAATCTATCATACATAGCTTTAGTGGTCTTTCCTTCAAGCAAGGTAAACTTCTCAATCTTTCCTTGTAGAAGTTCAATGTTTTCAATTCTCACACTTTTTTCACCTTCAAAAGATATTCTCAAGGTTTCCCAAATTTGCTTTGCATTTACCATACCAGTCACCTTGTTTTTGTCTTCTGGGGTGAGGCATTGCAAGATCAAGGTTGCAGTTGTAGCATTGAGTTGAAAATCCACCTCATCTTCGCGTGTCCAATCCTTAGGATTTTCAGGAATATTGACACCAACTTCAACGGCTTCCCAACATCTTGCGACTATGAGATGCAACTTCATCCTATGAGCCCAATCAGTGTATCTTACTCCATCAAATGGAGGTGGCTTGCTGGGATTGACCATTGGTAAGTGAACGTTGATGTTCTTGCTTGTGGAGCTATACTCATAACCCAATCTAGACTATCTTTTTGGTGTCTTGCTTGCATCTTCACTTTCATTCTCCTTCTCACTTTTTCCTTCTTGACCTTTCTTGTCAATGATTTCTTTCATCTTGTCTAGTTGCTCTTACATCTTGTTCATTTGCTCTTGTTGCTGCTTTTGTAATGTGACGGTAAGCTGTGTCGTTATTTGAGCGGCCAACTCCTTCATTGTACCTTCATCCATTGCGGCCATTTTTACTCACACGGTGAAGCGTTGAACCGAGGGACCACGGCTCCAATACCACTTAAAAGGACCTAAATGGCCTAGAGGCGGGTGAATAGGCCTGTTTGAAAACCCTAAAACTCACAAACTCGAAATGCGGAAGTTAAATACCAACCGAAACTTCCGGTGGGTTTGGATCGGAAGTTCCGTTTTGGACCAAAACTTCTGGTGCAAACCGACCAGAACTTCCAGTGCCCTACTGAGCTACAAAATCAGAGTGAAATGAGTTGTGATTTTGATTTTGATTGTTACCACACCCTCCTAGATGTTGTTGGTGATGATGTTGAACTCCACGGAGCTTGGCACCTCACCAAATCGCAGATCGGCTCCTCCAACCTATGAATTTTGGGGTTAGAGAGGAAGAACACGAAGAACACAAGAACAAGGGTAGTCGATGCTACCTCCATAGTAAGACATACGATTTATACCGAGGTTCGGCAATCTCCACTCAGGAGTTCCTACGTCCTCGTTGTTGAGGTGACCACGAAGGTCTCCTCCCTCAAGCAAAAGTTTGAGATATCCACTAAGAATCAGGGGTAATACAAACACTTCAGGGTGCCCTCACAAATGAATCAACACGGGTAACCACGAAGAACGCCTAGCCAGCTAGGGTTACAAGAACCCAAGAGTAACAAATGCAAACCAAGCCGGCAAGACGAGGAAGACAAGTGCTCAAGTTGATAATCGATGCTTCCGCTCTCAAATCTCTCACATCCTTAGCTCAAAACAATCGAGGATTGAAGCTTGAAAGCAAAGGAGGAGAGAGAGTGGGCGAGCTCAGCTTAAGAGAGAGTTTGGCAAAGTTTGGGCGCAGTGGAATGAATGAGCCACAGCCAGAAATGGGGATGAGAAAGATTATATACTCGATGCTCAGATGAACTATCGGAACTTCTGGTGGAACCCAACAAAACTTCCGGTCTATTCGAGATCCGACCGTTGGGATTGAGAAAGTCAACACCCAGATTGGGCGATCAGAACTTCCGGTGTAACACACCAGAACTACCAGCCGGAGGCCGGAACCAAATACTCGCATGCGCACGCTCGCGCGCTGAAGGCTGACATGGCTGACCGGAACATCCGGTCTAGGTGACCGGAACTTCCGGTGGTCACCAGAACTTCCAGTCGGAGGCCGAAACCGATTTCTAGTACGAGGTTGCACGCGGGCTTGCTACTTCCAGAACTTTCGGTCACAGAACCAGAACTTCCGGTGCACCAGCTGAGAAAGCATTCTAAGTGTGTGGGCACGGTGTCTCCCAATCACGTAAAATAGACCAATATGAGCACTTGTACCCTCATCTAACTAGTCTAATTTGCATCTCTCTTGATAGTGCCGCATTTTCTATAACTCAATTTTAAATTCAAAAGGATAATCCAATTGAGTCGAAGCGCCTTTCATCCATAGAAAATTTAAGGGTGCTTGTATCACCAAATACCATCATTTAAATCTTTCAATGGACTAACACCTGCTAATTCACTTGAATAAACTTGTTAATCCCTAATTTAATTATCATTAACTATCCAAAACTCAATTCGAAGACGAATACACTTACACTGTGTCTATGGTCAGTAGGCCATACATGCTAAATTGCTTCACATCGCCTCTAAAATTGAGGGGGAGGCGATTCCAAATAAATGGGAGATAATTACGTTGTCGTAGTTTGTTTTTTAATCAAGGATAAAACAGTGACTTAATAAATGCAACATTTATGTTTTTGAGTAATATAGTTGGATTGGATATAGTAAGATGAATCGTTCATTCACATTCATATTGCCCGTCTTTGCAGCCGTCATCCGCCGCCGCCAATCCGTCGATCCGCGCCGGGGAGGTGGTGGTCGAGGGGCTGCGGCGGGTTTGGCGAGATCGAGGGGCTGCGGCGGGTTTGCTGACATCGAGGGGCGGTGGCGGCAGTGGCGGCAGTGGCTTTGGCGAAGACGAGGACGGGCCAGCGGCGTCGCAGGGCGGGTGAGGTCGGGCGCGGACCCGCTGCCGCAATCCGTCCTCGATCCGCTCCGGGCTCAGCGACGGGGAGGAAGAGAGGGGGCGCGAGGGCTGACTGGTTCCAGGCGACCGGCACCTCGGGCGGATACATCGTCGGCGGGGACGAGGCGCGGTTCCCGGGAGGTGAGGTGTTTACGGGAGGACGACCCGTACCGGCGCGGAGGACGAACTCGACCCGACGCCGCCGCCGCTCGCGCCCTGCACCGCGCTGGCGCGCTGTGCTAGCCGCGTGGCTCCGGTACAAGCTCCACCCGTCGCCGCCGCCGCTGGCGCCCTGCACCGCAACGACCGGATCGACTTCTCCCGCGACGGCATCACGCCGTGCGGCATGCGCACGGTCTCCGCCTACAGCCGCCACGGCCATGTGAGCACGCTCTGCTTCCGTCCACTCCCTGCCCTTTCCATGTTTCAGTCTTCATTCATGCGATTCCGCTAAGTGTGCTGCCTCCCATGATGATGTGAGTAGTGAGTGAGGAGTTATGGGTGATGCTGCATGCTAACTTTATCAGCCAATGTTCGTAGACTCATGAAAAAATTGAACATTTAGGTTCGATAGAATGTAGATACTGAAGATCTGTAGCCTGGCACTATTATTTGTGCAGTTAATTCAGTTACCTATCTCAAGAATGCTTAATTTTGTCTTTCCTGTTACCTTAGCATTTATTCACACTACGCTTTCAGAGTTTCAGACATTCATGAGGCAGACCCCAGCCAACTGCAGTAGCCACGCCATCGGCATGACGGCATCCTGTAACAAAGCTTCACTCTGCTATTTGCTTTTCGTTCAGCGAAGCAGCAGCTGTGCTAGCTTCATTCTCTGCAGATCGATCGCAGCAGGCATCTCCATCCTGTCCAGTAGCAGATAGAGCTTGGCTTCTCTCTTTTGCAGGACCACAAAAGCACAGCAGCTATCCAGTGATTGTGAATTCATCAGTCTGTAGTCTGTACCCACGAGATGATCATTGTTTCCATCTATTGTAATGGTATGAACTGGACTACTCGTTAAGCTGCAGTCAGTGTCTGACATGAAGCTGAACTTTTTATTCATGCAGACAATCTGGAGATGATGGACAGCTACTGGGAGCTGGAGGCAACCCTTGGACGTCAAATGAGATCGTCGATGGATGTGGACGAGCCTGTCGCTCGGTTCAGGGATAGGATGCTTAGTGTTAGTGGTAATGCCTCGAAGTGTTAGGTTCAGTCCTCTGAATTTTCTGCTATTTAGTATCATTGTAGTAACAATGATGCACATTGTTGATTGTTGTGAAATCAGGCTTGTCTCAGCCACGGCTTTTGCAAAAAATTGTTTAGCAAAAAAATTAGTTGTTTACCAAAAGTTTGTGCCAGCGGCCGATGGGTCAGACA
>CM041633.1:26581981-26619881 GCA_023333625.1 Bothriochloa decipiens
GAAGGCACAAGTCAGCTGCGACTGCGAGTTGCTTCATCAAGCATATGTACTTGACAAGATTGGAACGGAGCGGCTGCATACCTTAGCCTCCCAGAAGTAGACATCAGTGTGGCAGAGCGAGGTGAAGAGGATCTTGACGCGCACCTCCATGGCCTGCGGCGGTGCCACCTCCACCTCCTCGATCACCAGCGGCTTGCCGGCCTCCCATGCCACCGCGGCTGCAGGGTTCCAAGAAAGTTACCCGCAGATAAGCACAAACTCAGTATCTAGTCTAGCAAGAAAAATTGGCTCATTGCAAGTTGCAGGATTGCAGCATTCATATATCATGGGCTGTAGTACCACGACGAATTACTTCCAATCTCACAATAGAAAAAAGAAGATTCAGAGCATTTATATGGATAAGAAAAGAAGCACCCCGCGATTGCAGACTTGCTACAAGAAACGACACTGTTCATCCAATCAGAAAAAAAAGGTAACAACATCCCCACCCAGTAACATCCAATCTTCCCTAGACTTGCAAATTGCTCCCGAAACAGGGACAGAAAATTGGACAGATCGAGAGAGAGAGAGAGAAGAGCAAGCACGGACCTCTGCACTTGATCACCTTGCCCGCGGTCGCCATTGCCTCTTTCCTCAATCAAAATCCCCAAATCCAGAAGCTTAGCACCGATGAACCGCAAATCAAACCAATCCAATGCAAATCGAATCGAATCTATGAGGAGCCAGGAGGGGAGAACCCCGTGTATATATAGAAGCTCTAAAAGCAGGAGGCTGGTGCGGTCTCGCCACCTCCGTCCACCTTCTTGAGGAGCAAACCACGGCGTGTCGACCGAAACCGGGCAGGCCTCTACACCTGGAACGCAGCCGTGGTTTCCGCTCGTGGGGGCCGCGGGCTGTGGGTTCCGGAGACGCCGCCGCCCACCGCGCCTTCGTGGCCGTCGGATGCGGCGCGCGGGCTTGATCTGTAGCTGGGAGATATGCCGCTGAATCAGAGCAAGGGTGATGTTTCTGGAATTTCTAGAGTCTAGACGGCCGCCGAGACATGTGCCCGAATTGTTGCGCCGTGACGGAAAAGTGTCACCTATCTATTGTTAACATCAACCAAAACAAGTGTCACATGTAACATCAACCGAATAAAAGTAGATCGTGTGATATTTCTCGGCACTAAGAGCCTTACAAACATGTAAGCGAAAAAAATCATAAATGTTCTTTCCATGGTCATTTGTTTGGGGTATGTTTGGTTTTATAGGTTGTTTCTACCCTGTCTATTTTCTAATCCTGGTCAGCCTATCCTGGTATGTTTGCCTTGTTGTGATATAGTCATCTTTTCATCAAATTGGTAAGCTTTGAAAGATCTCATCGAACATATGATGAGCACCCTCGTTGAGCACCAACAGCGCGAGCGTTACTGTCACGGTAGCAACACAGTGAGCATGGCAGCGACACTAAGGGTAGAGCAAGCACCGCAACCATGACATTACCATGGCGGGCCTGCCCACCGCACGTCTCGAGTCGTTGACCGTCGTCGATAACATGTCAGTGCCTCCCCTGCTCGAGTTGCTGACTCGACCTACCACCACCCTTCTAGACTCACTACGGGTGACATGTCATTCATTTTCAGGTCCATCGGTGAAGGGAGCACCACATATAGAGATGGCACCGTAGAGATGGGAGTACGGACAGAGGCACCCCATAGAGTAGTTGTCACGAGGAGGCCGACAATAGGCATGGCATGACTAGCATGTCTGCTCGAGTCTGTCGGGCAAAGATGAGCTTCGAGGAGGGGTCGGAGACAGAGGGTCTGCTCAGTTGAGCATCAACAACTAGGCCCGTCGAGCACACGAAGGAGCAGGGGATGTGTGGCAGCGAGTAGGAGCATGGTCTCTAGCATGGAATAGGAACAGGGGAGCTCTAGCGGTTAGGCTTATCAAGAGCATAGAAGAGAAGATTCAAGTGGTAATAAGCAGAGTTAAGCGACGAGCGTCGCGGAAACTTTCCCAGGAGCTTAATCGAGCTTGGCCCTCAAAAAACAGTTATCCCCTATGTTTTCAGTCAGGCTAGAGAGTAGTCGGTGGCTTCTTAGAACCTGGCTTTGAGCTTTAAATAGACAACCAAATAGCCCGAAGGTCTTTGTGTAACATAGTTGGGGTTAGGCCAGCCAGCCAACCAACATAGGCCTTAGTGCTTTTCTTCCCTTATTACGTCATGGATAATAATTATATATTTTTTACTATTTAGTATTGTTTGTGAATAAAAATTGGTAACAGTGGTACGAGTTACTTTCGCGATTAGTGACCTGGAATGGAAGGATTAAAAGACTGAAAAAAAACTGCCTCCGCATATTCCCGAGAAGTCATAGACACACAAGTAGGGGAAACAGAAACTAAAAATGATGGAATCAAAATAGAAATACTATTTTTAGATCCCTAGTTGCCGTTGCTTTACATGACAACCTCGGATTCAGATCAGATGGTCTCGAGTCTCGAGTCTCGACGGTCATGTGCAGATGTGCTCCATTGCACTGACACTGATTGTCCCACATGCCGGCAGCCGCCCAAAGTGGTGTCGGGTCTCAAACAACGTGTGCCCACAATGGCCACTACCATGGGAGCAAGGTCAGGATTAGGAGATACAGCGGGAGACTGCCTGATTCTCCGTCCCATAGCCAAAGCCATAGCGTGTCAGAATCTTGCAGCTGGGTCGGTTCATCCATATGGAACAGCAACTTTCAGCGGCACTCGTGACGCACCATACAAGTACCGAATCCAATTCAGGGCTGTGCTGGAATGAAAGCATATTTTCAATTCAAAACCGGTACGTCGTACAAATTATTTTACAGAACCGTTGCGGCTGAAAGGGCAAGGAGTGATCGGCCGGCCTCATGTGGACCTGCTTGGAGCCTAGACAAATCAGCAAGGGGCGTACCCAGTGTCTAGACTCTCGCACTGTGAGGTCTGAGGAAGGAAAAATAGTCAGCAGTCATCCCTGCACAAATGTGCAGAGGCTGGGGCTTAAATCCTGGAAGGACCACAAAATCAAAGAACATAACTTATTCAAACAGGAACCAAAAGAAATGTCAGTATGTTTTAGCACAAAGGCACTAAAAAGTTACAGAACCAGTTCACCATTACACATTTACACTGCAAAAATTGACAAAAAAAAAAAAACAACAGAAACTGAAAACGTACATTCAACAGCAGTATTGCCATGCTGGAGCGCTGCACTAACAAAAATCAAACCGCACAAGGCAACCAGGTATATGTGCTCTTTCATAAAGAACTCAACAATGCCATAACATGTATATCTAATATAATTCCAACAATGAAAAATGGAGCTCGTCGGTGCACAGGTATAGTTAACAATGAAGCATCCGAAAAAATATCTTGGATGAGAACAAATTGCAACTGAAAATTCATATAACCACACACATATGAAAATGGGTAAGCAAACAGACCATAGCCACACACATCAATTAATGGGGAATTCATATGACTGCCTGAACACCAAGATGAAACCACCAAATAGACCCTTAAGCACACTAAACTCTCCAAGGAGTCAAATCCACAGCTTCACAGCCACAAACATCAGCATGAAGTTCAACAAGATTATTGGAGTACATTTTGCAACTTAGGGACACACACAAGCTAATTCAGCACCTCACAACCATTCAAATCGAAATTGATCCAAGGAGCAATGTACTATTGAAACTTGAAAGTAAGGAACAACAATTAGTAGAAAATGTGAATTTCTGTCATAACAGGACTAAACCCATGTTAACAAAACAAACATGAGACCTCATTGAATATCAAATGGGCCATAATTCCATTTTAGAATAAACCTCTGTGGACGCTAAATCTGCACAACAGGAGCACTCTCACACTTGTAAGTACTAGCAAACCTATCACAACCCACCAACCGTAACTGAATAATACTAGGCTATAATTCTACTGCAGAATAAACATTTATGGATGATAAATCGTCTCAGCAGGAGCAGTCTCATACTTATAATACTCATAGCGAACCTAACACAACCAAATAATGAACAGGCAAAAATACATTTATGGGTGATAAATCGTCTCAACCTATAACACAACCAAACAAGGAACATGCAAACATGGGACAGGAGGATCTGCCCAGAACTCACCACATGGATCTGCGGTACTTGAGTGTGTAGGGCCCGGACTCGAGGGATCGGTCGAAGTGGGAGTGGACCTTGTGCTTCCCCTTGCCGCTCTGGTCGAGGAGCGTGAGCTCGAAGAGCGCGCGGACGTCGGTGCCGTCGGAGGCGAGCGCGATGAAGACGGAGACGTACACCGAGTTGTCCTCGGGGTTCTTCCCGTCGGGGTAGAAGTAGGCCGCCCACTGGTACTTAGCCTAGACAAATCAGTACAGAGACGTTTTGCTACTTAGCCACCCACGCACACAGTCAACACCTACAACATTTAGGACTTTTCATTCGGTCACCATAGAAATTACCGAAATTCGTGAAATTTCACAGAAATTTTGAGCGGCGACCAAACTTGTTCCAGCTGCAAACCGAGCATGGGTAGGTAGTGCTTCACCAAGCTACACAACCATCGATCTACAGGCTTGTTCACTTGTAGCATCCTAAGGAATCTCAAGACAACCTCAAGTAAACTGCAATTTGCGAGGAAGGAAGGGAGGCTTGGAAGGCTGGAACATTAGTAACACTGACAATAAACATTTCATTATTGTTAAGCAGAATGGTAATTACATACAGGAAATCTGAAACCTGGCCACACCTTTTTTTTTTCTGGGTTTTCTAAGAAGTGCTGAAATTAAACCTGACCAAAGACAGCACACACTGACAATAAAGATGAAACCGTGAAACAGAATACAGGGATGGGCATGCCCGTGTCTCAGGACAACACATTAATACATTTTATTGCTACTGTACTGCACAAGGATGGGTGCAGAAGCAAAGCTTGCAATGAAGCTCTAATCTTCCATCCTCATGATGCAGCGCAGGCTCTCCCCCTTGAGCATCAGGTCGAACGCCGTGTTGATCTCTGAGAAGGGCACGCTGTGTGTGATGAACTTCTCCAGCTCCAGCTCCTACACACCGATCGCAGGTTATTTATCAGTCAGGACTCAGGAGGAGTATTATGTCTTAAGATTCAGTGATTCATCGTGATTATATTACCTTCTTCATGTACATCTCGACGACGTTAGGCAGGTCTGTGCGGGGCTTGTAGTTGCCGAAGAAGGTCCCCTTGAGAGTCTTCTCGTTGAGGAAGTTCATGGGGTGGGTCTTGAACTGGTCCTCCCTGTGAGGGACACCCACCAGCACGGCGACACCCCATCCCTGCATTTACAGTTCGAAGCGCCCACTTAGTTTAGGATTCAGTCTGAACTCTGAATGCAAATGGTGATGGAATTACAGAATCGTTGGGCTGGCTGAGGAGTGAGGACATACGTCGTGGACACATTCGAAGGCTGATATCATGGCGTTGACGTTGCCAGTGCATTCCACGCTGCGGTCGACACCACCGTTGGTAAGCTCAATGAGTACCTCCTGCACTGGCTTGTCGTGGTCCTTGGGGTTAACGAAATCAGTGCAGCCAAATTTCTTAGCTGAAAAAGAAAATGGAACCCGTTGGTAAGTTCAGTGAACCATCAGGAACTATATGTACCAAACTGTCAATGTACAGATAAGGTGACAGTGGTTTATAAGTGAAGTACCTTGCTCGTATTTTGCTGGGTTGATATCCACACCGAAGATCCTTGATGCACCAGCAAGTCTAGCACCTTCCATAGCCTGATCATGTGCGTTCAAAAATAAGACAGTGAATATTCAGTCTAAACATACTCCCATTTTAAAGTTGGAGAGTGATTGTCATCAGATGCTGAAAAACTCTGATAACTGCCATCACTTACAGCAAGGCCCACAGCCCCAAGACCGAAAATCGCCACCGTCGAACCCTTCACTGGTTTTGCCACATTCAGTGTTGCGCCAAGCCCTGTGCACCAAAACAATGACAAGGATTAAGTAAGTCATCCTGCTAAATACTAGAACATGCTATCCCTTGGGAAATACATAATGAAATCAAGGACCATGCCTGCATCTTACCAGTTGAGATACCACAGCTGAGGATACAAACTTTGTCAAGAGGCGCCTCCGGGTTGATCTTGGCGAGGCAACCGACATGGATGACGGTGTACTCGCTGAAGGTGGATGTCCCAACGAAGTGGAAGATCGGCTCTCCCTTGATGGTGAAGCGGGACTTTCCGTCACCAATCATCACGCCGCGGTCAACATTGATCCTGAGGAGGTCACACATGTTGCTCTCCTCCGACTTGCAGTGGGCACACTCCTTGCACTCGCCGGTGAACACCGGGAGGACATGGTCGCCTGGTGCGAGCTCTGTCACACCCTCCCCAACGCTCTCCACGATGCTGCGAGATGAGAGTGTTAGTTTTGAAATTTAAATGGTTTTGTTAGACAGCTTGAACTAGTATTTACTATGTAGGAGTGTGAATAATGATATTCATTAAAATGCTAGCTATCAATATCCCATTTCAACAGAATCGACCTCTGTCTCCATATAAAATTAGTCAACCGAGATGTTTGAAGAAATGAATAATATAATTTGTTGTCCATGTCAGTCTGTGAAAACAAACGAAAGCATAAACATCGTAACTATAGTTTCATATTATCTAGTACTCAGAAAAATAAAATTATCCTATCAAAAGGCTAACTGTGGGCGTGCTTGTGTTCTTTGAATCTGCACTGCAAGATCAATAAAATAAGCACACTTGCTTTCTTTAGTAATGGAATCCTAAACCCACTGCGGCAAAACCAGTGCTCGAGATGAATTGATGCCTTGTTTATACAACCAAACCAATAAAATATACACACTTGCTTTCTTTAGTAATGGATCTTAAATCCTCTGACAAACCAGTGCTCGAGATGAATTGACTACTATAATTAGGAATGGAAGCACTCTAGCTAGTCCAAACGCATAAGACAGAGAAGCACATATCTAAAAAACATTGTGGAACCTTTTCTAAAAAAAAATATATAGTGGAAAGAAGTGATGGGCTCAAGTGCAAAGCAGTACAAAACAGTAAGAACAGGACAGGATAGGAACATGAAGGTAAGTGCATACCCTCCCGCTTCGTGTCCTAAGATCCTCGGGAACACCGGAGTTTGCCCCTGCACAAAACAAGATTCAGTCAGAAAATCCCACCAAGTTAGGCACTAATCTGTCATGCATGTCACCTTCTGCAACTAGAGAAGCAGAAGCGAGGATTAAGCCGTTCTGCAACATAAATACCTTGGCCTCCCAGAAGTAGACGTCGGTGTGGCAGAGCGCGGTGTAGAGGATCTTGACGCGCACTTCCATGGCCTGCGGCGGCGCCACCTCCACCTCCTCGATGGACAGCGGCTTGCCGGCCTCCCATGCCACGGCGGCTGCAGGAATATCCAAGAACCAAATCGATTAGCCTGCTAGCTATAGTAGCCATCACGGAAAGGCAGAGGTCGAAGATAAAACAGACCTTTGCACTTGATCACCTTCCCTGCGGTTGCCATTACTTGCTCTCTCTCTCTCTCTCTCTTTCTGCCTCTCTCACGAAGCTCGATTGATCACTCCAAGAACACGAGAATGGAATCCTTTTGCTACTGCTTCTTCGTACCTTTACACTTGTCTGATGATCAGAAGTTGGTGAGGAATAAAGCTGGGACGAGTACTGTATATATAGGGTCTAGGACTAGGAGAGGGAGGCAGCGACAACGCCCGGACACTAGCGGCGCAAGTTGGGGGCAAGAAAGGCTCGGACTTTTTTTTAGTCGCGGGAGAAACCGGGGAGGCCTTGCGGCTTCCGGCGCCGCTTTCCGTTTTCCCGGCCTCCGCGAGCCCCGCCGGTTTTCCTCTGCCTACGGCAGTGTCTTGGTTACCGGTTTTCCATATCCTCCAGTAGTCTCACTGGAGTGGACAGATGATGGTTACTACTACCACTAAAATAATATATGTTTTGTCGTTTCTTCTTTTCTTTACAATTGGAGTTTTTCAAAACAAAAATTATGTGACAAATGCTTTCCCACAATATGACTATGGGTTAAAACTCAAACTATGTTAATTTTATCTCAACTTGTATATTTTACCGTTGATCACGAATACAACGTTGAAAAGTCATTGATCAGGATGAGTAGTAAAGGCTACGCAGAATGCAATGTTGCTTGCTCATTCGGAGGATGTATGGATAGAAGTAAAGAACGAATCGTAAGAATGTGAACAGAGGTATCCCGCGAGCAGACGGCACCGGACCGGACACGGGATTGCCGAAGGTCAACGCCCATGACGATGACGCGGAGGCCTGGATTGACTTCGATTCCCTCGCCCCTGCTGCTGGCGCTTTCAAATCCAAATTGTAAAACCGGGGCTGTATCGAGCGTGCCCCACGACCATGATTGTTTTGGATATGGGTTCATTCGTTGCCGTCGTGGCTTAGTTTACTACGAATTGCAACGGCCCCGGATAGCTGTGAGCTGTCCGGACTCCGGTCCGGCTCCATGCGCCGGGTTGCCTGCCTGCCTACGACGCGGTTTTGTTCCTGTGCGCGCCAATGGTAACAGTGCTGTACCTGCGGCGCTTTTGTTTGAGCGCTGGATTATATAATACGTTTTCACCAGAGCTAGCTTCACGTCCATGCATGCATGTCTGACTTTGATTTTCGTTATATTATCATTTCCTTTCCTGTGTGTCAGTATATCACGTCTGTTTGCCGGTCGTTTTTAGTTTTGAAGCCGCCAAGGAACGAACGAATGCAGTCAAGTTAATTAATTTGTCCCATCGGTTTGGTTTGGCATAGCCATGCGCGTACTCATCTTGGATGTTCTAATTGAGTCACGCAGAATTGTTACACCGTCAAAATCGTTCTCTAGAACAAGACGTTTGTAGGGGCACACACGTCCCTCTCAAGAAATCGACTTTTAGGAACCAATAACCTTTTTTTGGAAAAAATTTCAACGCAACCTCCAAAAATGACAGGGTGTTCCGGTATCTCCACTCACTCCCCCCTTCGAGGGGCACGACCATGCACCGAGTTTACTAAGTGAAAATACAGTCAGGCTGGCAGAAAAGAAAAGGACATAAACTCGCAAATATATATATATTTCACAAAACCTAACCTATTACATGGGCCTTCTTGTCCAGATTGGCTCACATGCCGGCTTCTTCTTCTTCGTCGACGCCCGACGGAAGGACCTCGGGCTCGAACAGCTTCGCCAGACGACCGCCGGGCTCCTCAGCAGCCTCGATCAAGGCCCTATGCCTCTCCTCGTTCTCGACGTCGATTTTGGAGAGGTCGCTGACAAAGCCGTGGGAGACCACCCCCATGTCGTAGGTGAAGCCGAAGCAGACAACCGCCATCACCCGCTTCACACCGACATGGAGCGCGTTCTGGACTTGCTCCCTCGCGACGCGGCTGAGCTCGTACAGCCGGGCGACGAAGGAGCCCCCACGTTTGTCGCCCTCGACCTCCACTTGAGGTTCGACATTGAAGTCATCACAGACCGAGGTGATCGCGGTGCTGAGGGTGTCGGTTAGCCTCGCCTCGGCCAAGTAGGTGTCCCGGAGCGTCTTGACGCTGTCCTGAGCCTTGATCAACTCCTCGTTGAGGTCTGAAATGTAAGACAGGGATCAGCCACGACAAGAGCAGCAGAGGCAAAATCCAAAGGCTAAAGAAGAAGACTCACCAGCGGCATGGGTCTCGAGGGTCGTGTACCCTTCCTGTAGCTCGGCGTGCTCCATTTTGGCCACTTCAGGGCGCGGACCGCCTCCGTCCTCTCCACCCTTAGGTCCTCGATTGCCTTGCCAGCCAACGTGAGGGCCTCCTCCTTTTCCTGGAGGGTTTTCTTTAGCGTGGTAGCCTCGGTGGACAAGGCCTCGAGGGCCTTTCGCGCCTCCTCCTGGGCCTTGGCGGCATCGTCCTTGGCCTTGGCTTCTGCTTCCTTAGCCTGCCTTCGCTTGGGCATTGGCAGCATCCTCCTTGGCCTGGGTCGCCTCCCCTCGAGCCGACGAGGCATCCTCCTTGGCCTTCTGCGCCTCCCCCCGGGCCTTGGCGGCATCCTCCTTGGCCTGTACCGCCTCCCCTCGAGCCGACGAGGCGTCTTCCTTGGCCTTCACCACCTCCTCCCGGGCCTTGGCCGCGTCTTCTTTCGCCTTCTCTGCCTCGGCCCGGGCAGCCTCGACAACTGCTTGCAGCACGGGAACCTGCTCCCATGCACCCCTCGTCAGGTGGATGAATTGGGATTTGGCTTGGGAGCGCCCCCTCAGGTCCTAGGAGCAGAAAGACACAAAAAAAGGGGATGTCAGATAAGAAAGTAAATTGACCCCCCGCACTACGAAGGGAGATCACATACCCGGAAGCATCTTGCCAAGTCCTCGGAGGCGACATCAACCGCCAACCATAGGGCGTGCTGCAACCAGGCCCGGAACTCCTCGACTGCTCCCATCTCTCGACCTCCGCCGGATCATTCACCTCAAGCATGGGAGCATCAGGATTTGTCGGGTCCCAAAGTCGAAGAGCATCCCGACCCCAGTGAGGGAGGTCCTTCTCGATCCGCTCCTGCACCGTTGCCACAATGCCATCCCCCATCTCGACTTAGGCACCGTGCCGGAGCACTTGGTCAGCCAGCGTGGGGAATGGCAACCCCGCTCCTTCCTCGACCCTCGACGACCCAGCCTCCCCTACCTTTTGCTTCCCCTTGGCGAGGAGGCCGGGAGCGTACAAACTAGGGCCGTACGTGGATCCCTGATCGGCCGATGCCCCAGCCGACGTCGGGTGAGGCATCAATGCCATCACAACCGTCTCAGCCGCCGACGCCTCCGCTGGGGCTGCTCGCATGATCGGCTCTCCGACCTCCCCCCCGCCGGGACGTCCTCAGTCGCCAGCTCCTCTGGACGGCTCAAAGCCAGCAGCTCCGGCCACTCGCCGTCCTGCCCCGCGGCCATGGGGCCGTCTCCTCCGTCTGTGGCAGGTCCGAGGCCGTCCCCACTGGCTGTGGCTGCCGCGGCTGGCTCGTTTTGAGCCACTCTTCCTGTTGCTATGGCTGGCTCATTTCGAGCCACTCTTCCTCTTGCTGCGGCTGCTCAGGCTAGCTGGAGGCTAGCTGCTCCTCCTCCTGCTGCTTCTACAGCCGCTCCAGCTTCTGCCGCTCCTCTAGCTCATGTAGCCCTTGTGGCCTGCTGGTCACGGCCGCTGCTGCTGAGGGGTCTCCGCCGTCTCCTTCGCGTCACGGGCGGAGGAATCCATCCCCTCGTCCTCGACGATAATCGGGGTCTCCTCCATTGACCCCGGCTCCCGGCTGCGGGCTGTGTCCCTGACCCCGGCGGTGCCGGGAGTCACGTCAGTCTGCTCCTGGCTTCAGGTTGCGTCCCTCCCCGCCACGGTCCCCCGGGTGATCGAGCCTGCAACACAAGCAACGCTCATCAGCCTGCCTCGAGTCATAGCAGCGCGGGCCTCTGCAACCCAGGCAGCCACCGCCGCCGCCTGGGGCATCGAAGTAGCACCTGGTGTCGATGCCGCCACCTTCACCGCAGCGTCGGTCTTGAGCCGCTTGGCGGGGGAGGGAGCCGCCGTCTCTGGCACACGTTTGACCCTGGAGCACACACGAGCAAGAGATGATAAAGAACACCCAAAACAAAAAAGGGGGGAAAGAGGGCCCAACTTGCCAAAAACTTACCCCACGGGGATGAGGGGTGCCCTTCTGCCCACCTTCGAATCGCTCGGGGGATTTTGAGCCCCCTTCTTAGATGGGCCCTTGTCAGAACCTGAGCCACTCGGAGCCATCACCGACGATGTCCTCAGTGTTCCTTGCTTCTCCGAGGCCGATCGGCTCTAGGTCTGCACACCGGGTGTCGAGGTCCTGGTCTAAGGCGACGATGTGCTCGACCCTTCCCCCATGAAGGGGCCGGAGGCGTCCGGCCGCGCATGCAACTGGACAATGACCTCCCCTGAGTCGAGGGGTCGCTGGAGCCCTGCCCCCGAGGTTGCTCCAAGGCTCTCATCTCTCGGCCCTCAACGGGCGCCGAGGTCACCCTCGAGGCCTGAGAGGACAACCCCGCCCCGACGGCTCCCTGCATAGAGGGGGCGTTAGCCTGGGCCATTCAGGGCATCGAGGCATCGAGACGTGCCTGCACCCCTTTGTCATTGTTGTCCTTGTCCTCCTCTTCCGAGGGGGACTCCTCCTCGGAAAGCCCCTCGCGTCTCTACTTCGCCCGACGCTGTTCATTCGCCTGGCGCTTGAGGCTCTATTTCCTCCTCTTCTTCTTCTCCTCATCCTTGGTCTTCTTCTGCTGCTGGGTAGTGAAGCGTCTTGCCTGACGATCGGGATTGTCCTCCTTGACCGGGGGCGTTGATGTCCTAAAGTCTATGGCCCGCTGTACACAAACCCACAACGAAAGGCATGAGGATGAGTTGGGGAAGAAAGAAATCCTAGAACGACGTGGCCGTCGTTAGGCAGCATCGGGATGCTGTTCACTTCGTACGATGCAAAGGCACTGGCGACCGCACCCCTCACCCACCTTGCGATCTCCTCGGGAGGAAGGGCCTCGGTTGACATCTGGCACCCCTCGAGCAGTGCCCCAGGGACCATCTGGTCCAAGCGCAGCAGGCGCCACATCAGCGGGAGAACCCTCCGGCTATGGAATGCTAAGACGACGATCCCAGAGTTTAGCCCCCACTCACGCAGAGTCCTCAACACGCTGTGGAGAGGATTCAGCCTCGCCTGACGCTCCTTCGCCACGCCACGCGGCCAGTGCTCTGGGCGCGCCACGATGGTGCGTCCGTTGTAGGGCGACAGCCAGCCCTCGTCATTCCGGACGTAGAACCATTTGGCGTGCCACCCGCCATGGCTGGACCAACATCATCGGGATGAACAGCTCCGGCCACTTCAAGGACAGGTTGCAGCAACCAACATGAACGCTCCTCCTCCTCCCCTGCGAGACCGGCTTGGAGAGATGGAGCCACAACTCCCAGTGTGGCTCCATCCCCACATATCCCTCGCAGAGGCGGTGTAAATCGCCACGTTGGAGATGGCGTTGGGGGAGAAATGCTAGAACTCGACCTCATAGTAGTTGGTCAGCGCCCGCATGAACCGGCTCAGAGGTGACCCGAGCCCCATCCTGTGGTGCTTGATGAAGCTCACTACGTACCCCTCCGGTGGGTTTGGCTCCGGGTCCTCCTTCGGTGGCACCATCCACTCCGACTGGTCAGTCAAGATGGCGGGGCGAAGAAGCCCCTCCTCCACCAGCCCTTCGAGCTCCTGCTCCATCACCGCTGATGGGAGCCAATCCTCCAGAGGAAGAAGCTCTGGCGCCATGGTAACTGCACGGATCTGCTCGGCGGACGGAGAAGAGGGAAGATTCCCAATCTCTTTTTTCTCTTTCTCTCTCACGCTAACAAACATGGCGACGATGCTCTCCAGTGGCGGCGGCGATGAGAGCAGAAAGGCAAGATGGGGAATGGACGAAGCCCTACCCCCCGAATATATAGGCGGGCAGAAGAGCAACAGGCGGATCTGACCGGGAGGCAAGTAAAATCTCGCATTTATTGCACCTATCTAACCACTCCCTCGATTCCTAGGAATAGAAACACGCATCAACCGCGTGGGCTCTATCCATTGCATGGGTCCACCATGACCGCGCTGCTCTAGCTTTCGCCTAAAAAGACACGCCCGATGGACCGAAGGAGTCATCCATGGACAAAGCCTTCCACGGTAAGGAACGCGGGCCCCGACCCTACAAAAATCTCAAGGGAGCGAAGGCTGGCCCTTGACCAGGATTTGACAGCCGCCCTCGAGTATCGAAGTCAGGGATGTCCAGGGGGAGCCGACATGAGTCCCTTGCTCGAGAACGAACTCTCAAGGCCCCCTCGGACATATTCAAGGCAAAACTAAGGGTCTACTTCGGAATCCCCTCGGAGGGAGGCATCGAGCCACCGAACCCGATCGAAAGGGGTCGGCATCCATGGGACCCATTGATTTGCTTTAATAAGAGTGCCTCCGCGGCCACAAGTTGACCCCTATCGAACGGGGCACGAGCTCTTGCTTGAATTTCCCAATAACAGCTCACCCTAGGATGTCGGAGCTTGCCCAAACAAGGGTAGCACGGCGCTTCTCACCCCTCCTCCAGACAAAAGGGAGCGCGAGGGTCGAAAGAAAAAGACGGGCTTGTTCCTGATCGACCTCGATGAAAGAGGCTCGGGGGCCTGCTAGTGATCGGATGGCCTCGATGAAAGTGGAACCAACCACCCGGGGGCTCGACCACTCGAGCACGCTTCAGCAAGAAAAGCATAAATCCCTTAGGAGAGTATTCTACTCCCTCGAGGCCTCAGGGGCTACCCCCAAAGTGTACGCTTGCGCGCACCCTTCAGAAAATGACCGACGCTATGAATCTAGCTCATGAGCCTCTGTGTGAGTGCCAGCACTCGTGTAGAGACTCAGGGGCTACTGTCGAGTACCTGGATAAGGGGTTACCCTAAACCCTCGATCTCCAGGAGAATTAGTCCCCGAACAGTTAAACCCGAATCACCAAAAATCCCACAACCGCTCCTAAACAAAAGACGAAAGCCAAACACAGGGTAGTTGAGTGATACGGGGCCGGCCCACAAACGGGACGAACTAGTTCGTATTCAGATAACTTGACGGGGGCCCTCGAGTGACAGAAGTCCGCCCAGGCGGACGACCCCCTACTTGAGTGACGAAAGTCTGCCCGAGCGGATCGCCCCCCGTCGACTGCTACTACCCCCTTGATCTACCTACTTCCTGTATGGTGCTCAAAGCATTTAATGCTCCCACCAACTCTAGCCTACCATCGTGGCTATGGCATTACAGTGGTCAAGTACAAGGGTTGAATCGCCCTTTTATCACCCATACCTGGAGAATCAGCGATTCGTACAACACTCTTACACCCACTGTTACGCCATGCTGGGCACTGTACACCATCAGGCGCCCCCTCGAAACACATTTGCCAACATCCATGCCATATTTCTCGGGGCGTGGCCTTATCCTTTCAGGCCTTGACCCCCTCGGCCACCCCTCGAGTCAGACCTCGACACCTCTGGTCAGCACTCCAACAACTCCCGACGCAATACGGACAAGAACCAGCACGTCCACGCATGGGCATGGGTCTTTCACCGACCACTTGCTGTGTCTTCGTGACGCCCCTGGAGGACAGCCATTGGCTTCAAGCACGTCGCTACAGGGCAAGCCATGCCAGGTGCACGCCTCTACAGCGGCTATGACATGATCTGCATCACCCCCTCGACGTCACCACCTATGACAGCTTTAGGACTCCTGTACACCCGTGCCTCTCCTTGGCCTATAAAAGGGGATGCCGGTTTCGTTGTAGAGAGAGCTTTGAGAGCTTCCCAGAGCCCCAGAAATGCTCAAGTCCTAGCTCAATCTCACTCTCTACACTTCTGTTCTCACTCACTCTCTTGTATACTCCCCTATACAAGCACTTCGGTACAAGATAATACAGACCTTCTCCTCTTGCCCGAACCAGGATAAAAATCGTATGTTCTTCTTGCATCACCATCTGGATTAGGAAGCACGTAGTACACATTTACTCGTCGGCTTAGGGCACTAGACTGCGTGCGTCAAGCATGTGCAAGGGATAGGATTCATTGCCTTCTCTCTAATTAGGGCAATCTTCCTTTTCGTTTGGATACTTAGTCTTCATGATCCAGCCAGGCTCATAATTTACGTCCCATCATGATGAAGTGGTTCATGTCATTTTTGGCAAACAGGAAAGCTAAAATCCACCGGCTATTGCCTCATCTTCGATTTTTGCCGCCCGGTCATGACTCGTGGAAAGACTTGTCTTGGTTTCCTATTGCTAGTCCATACACTTCCTGACATAATTATAACTACCCATGAAATCCTCTAGTTCTTACAAGTAAATAGTAATGCGTACTCCCTTCATTTTAAATCTTAAGTACATTTGGCTTTTGTGAGTCAGCTTTTGTTGTATGTGTATCCAAGATATTGCGTAAAAATTACTTATTATTTAAGACAACAGAGTAACGACCTATAATATGCATGTGGGGGATTGGGGTATTGGTGTAGTATAATAGAACTTTTTTTTGAAAAATTGGCAGGGGAGCTTTTTTCTGTATTTCAATTGAATGAAAGAATACAGAGTCTGCAAAATTACAAGGTCATCATGACCCAAAAAGAAAAACAAAAACATTAAGGGAAATTCTCATACCACACTAAAAGTTTGTCCCTAATCCTTTCCTTGGCTTTGGTGCAAACCAACCCAAGTTCATGTTTGAAAGCAACTTTCCAATTGTCAAGATTGAGGCTCTTTCCATCAAAAATGATTCCATTTCTGGTGTTCTAGTTGATCCAGCAGGCTGTGATCATCAACTCTCTGAATATAATGTCCCCAAAGGAGATTCTTGCCTAACATACCATGTCGAGTGGTTCCAGATTGGTGTTCCATGTGATGTTCAGGAGGTTCCAACAGACTGTGCTGAAGGGGCAGGTGAAGAAGAGATGGAAGCATGTTTCATCTTCATTGGAGTTACAGAGGACACAACTATAGCTTGGTAGGTGTCTATTTTGTCTCCTTAACATTTCTCTAGTGTTAAGTCTGTCATTCAAAAGAAGCCAGAAGAAAAACTTGTGTTTACCCAAATTTCCAGATTTCCACATCCATTTGAAAAGGGGAGATGCCTGATGTTCTCCAACAAGAATCTTATAAGATTTTGAAGGGAAGAATTTGTTGTTACCCCAAGTGTAGCACCATGAGTCTTCTCTGTCAATGTCCTAATTATGGTTGTTAGTAATCTGAAGCAAACTGTCAAGTTGGGAGGTGCCTTGAGGAGAGAGAGGCAGGAAGAAGTTGGTGTCAATGTTCTTCTCCAGGAAGAACCTAATGGAGTTCTTTGGTTTTCTTGCAAAGATGTATAGTTCAGGGAATTTATTGGATAACAGTTCATCTTGCCAGAGGTCTTGCCAGAGCATTACAGAGTTACCTTTGGAAGGATTGCATATACTCATGCTTCTATATTCATCAGATAGCTTCAGAATGTCTTTCCACCAGAAGGAGCCAGTGGGTGTTTTTGCATGAGGGACAAGATTGTTGTTCTGATATAATTTTTCCCATGTCAGCTTAACCTAGGGGATGTTGGCATGATTGTAGAATTTGTCAAGGTGTTTGAGAAGGAGGGCAGTATTCTGATGCTTGATGTCAATAATGCCAAGACCACCATCATCTTTTGCTCTACATGTTGTAGTCCAAGCTGCCAAGCAGGTACCTTTTCTGTTGATGTCAATAATGCCAAGACCACCATCATCTTTTTCTCTACAGTGCTTCCTATACTTGTCAATTTGTTAAACAAGAGGAGGAGGTAATTGTAGACTGCACATATAGAAAGTAGGCAGGACAAACAGGACAGAGTTCACTAGAATCAATTTCCCATGATAAGTGAGCATTTTGCTGAACCCACATAGTCTTCTTTCAATTCTGCATGTCAAGGGGCTGAAGTCTTGGATTGTGGGTCTGGTGGTGCCAAGTGATAGTCCAAGGTAGGTGAAAGGCATGGATCCCACCTTGCATCCAAAGGTGATTGCAAGATGATTAGCTTCATCATTGGTCATATTGATAGGAACCAGATGAGATTTCTGAAAGTTGACATGGAGTCTAGTGCTGTGAGAGTAAGATCTAAGAAGTCCCTTGAAGTTGAAGAGCACATTAACATCTGCTGGCAAGATGAGCAGAGTATCATCTGCATATTAGACTATGGGAAAGTCACCTCCAATGTTCTCACTGATGGCATGCTTTAGCACACCCATATTCTAGGCCTTATTGACAATTGTTTGAAGGAAGTCAGCTGCAATTACAAAAAGGACGGGGAGAGAGGGTCACCTTGCCTAACACCCCTTTTGCATATGAAACTTTTCCCTAGGTTGCTGTTGGTGGTCCTTAGCGCCCATTTTCTACCGCCAATATGTTACTAAAATAAATAGTAGGTAGGGCTTTAAACTAACATTTCCACAAGTCTTGGTGTATACTTAACTTGCAGGTGCGACATGTGGAAATGCACAAAAACCATAAAGAAAGTGCATTCTAGAATTCATATTCAGAGAAGGCGCAACCAAAAGAAGAAGAGAAGCCCACCTTCATTAGCATTCTGGGCCCATTCGTAACCATAGGATAAGTCTAGGCCCAAAGATGAACGAACCATGAAAAGGTGGTGGCCAGATGGGCTCACTAGGGGACCGATAAGTCCTAGACCAGCCGCCCCCTGGCTGGCTCATTTCGGGCCCAGTTTCGATAGGTGGTTCATAGGTGGTTCCCCAAGGATGGTCCCACCTACGAATGACATAGATGGAAGGTGGAAACTGCCCTTTGGAGGTCGGTTTGGGATCCTTCCATGTGAGGATGGTCCCTTTTGCATAGAGCCCCCTCCTCTCAAGCTATAAAAGGAGGCCTCCTCCCTTCACTGAATTGATTCATTAACACACCCAGGGGGAAGAGCACTACACACTTGAGCATCACTCCAATGGGGCTATGCCCTAGTAGCTATCTAGAGTTAGAGAGTGAGATGTGAGGGAAGAGAGCGGGGAAGTGCCGGGCTTGTCGGCATCTCCCCGAGCTTGTGCCTCTATGAACAAGTACTTGGCTCCTTCGTGGGATCTTGGCTAAGTAAGTGTTCGTGTTTCTTATAGTCTATTAAGTATTTTGTTTAGTTGAGCTTTACCTGCTATTTACTTGCGGGATCGTCGTTCGTCCTTGTGGCGAATGCTCTAGTGGAAGGGCCCTCCTAGTCAGGCAAGCCTTGATCACGCTAGAGTAGTAGTTGATGGTTTAGACGTGGTGTCTAGGCTTTAAGCTACCTTTGTTTGCCTCATATCTCGACGGGCAGAGGGGTAGGCGGGTAGGTGGTGACAGCCTTGTTCGTCCCTAGCACTCCCCCACGTCAGTGTGTGGCATAAAGTTGTAAGCCGAAGGGGCTTAGCAGACCAGGCCTATGCCGGTGCCCGAAGTGAGCAAGTAGAAGTTTAGCAACACTATTATTAAGACCCAAAAGCTATAGGAATCCATCTCTACCCGCTTTCTATCTCTACCCTTGTGTTGTTCCTTGGGCAAATTAGCTAGAAGAAGTACCTCCGTTCCCTGTGGAAAATATGATACCTTGAATACTTCTGGGTGAAGGCTACAATGGTATTTCCGTGCGCTTGCGGACTTTTCTGCTAACGCTAAGAAACGCCAATAGTTGCCATTTAGGAGGACAGAGGATGTGGTTGACTCAAGAATCTTTTTCATCCATTTGATCCATTTTTGACTAAAACCCTTGTGCTTGAGGATTTCAATGATGAAAGGGTGTTCAATTTTGTTAAAGGCATTTTCAAAATCAAGTTTGAGGATGAGAATCTTCTTTTTTGATTTGTGACAAAGATGGAGGAATTGAAAGGGCCAAGCTAGGCAGTCTTGGATGGTTCTGCCTTTGATGAAACCATATTGATTGTCATGAATGAGTTGAGGAAGGTGAACTTGCAACCTTGTTGAAAGGATCTTTGTGATGCATTTAAAGGAGTAATTGAGGAGGGAGATGGGTCTATAGTTATTAACAGTTGTAGGGTTATCTGTTTTGGGGATCAGTGCAATGTGAGAGTTGTTGATACTGTTTAAGTCTGAATCACCACTACTAAAGTCATTGAACAGTCTGATGAAGTCAGTTTTTAGAATCTACCTGCATTTTTTGATGAAGAGTCCATTAAATCCATCAGGACCTGGAGCATGATCATTAGGTAAGCATTTGATAACTTCTGTTTCTTCAATAGTGAAGTTTTCATCTAACCCCTCAAGGGTTTGTTGCTGCAGTAATGCAGGAAGGTTGAAGATGATGCCATTGAAATCACTGATCCCTAATCTTGCTTTGAGTGATTAAAAAATGTGCTCTACTTTTTGCTCATGATCTGTGATGAGGGTGTTGTCAGGGGTGGTTAGGGAGACTATGAAGTTTCTTCTGTGGTTCTGAGTAGCCATTGCATGGAATAAACTTGTATTCTCATAACCAAATTTGACCCATCTTATTGTGTTTCTATGTCTCCAGTAGACTCTTTTCTTTTCCAGTAGGATGCTAAGGTGGTTCTTTGTCAGTTTCCTGAGGGCAAGTTCAACTCTGCATAGGGGTCTTTGTTCTTCTAGACCATCCATCAGCAGTAGGACCCAATTGCAATTGTGAATGAGCTTGCTGAGATTAGAAAAAGTTTTGCTCCATTTTTTGAGTCCATGTCTGACCTGTTTTAGCCTTTGGGAGACATTTCTAACCGGGTTGGCAAAAAAAGCTGAATTGTTCCAGTGGAGCTCTACTATTGATAGGAAGCCTTAATGATCTATCCATTGATTCTCAAATCTGAAAGTGGTAGCTCTAGGGATGGTGGTGCCAATGTTGATTATGTAAGGGATGTGGTCAGAGATTGGTCTGGAGAGCACCTGAATTGTAGTAGCAAGAAAGGAACTACTCCAGCTTGCAGAAGTGAAAACCCAGTCCAATTTAACAAGAAGTGGATCTTCTTGCATGTTGCTCCAGGTATATTTTTGACCAGTGAAAGGAAGCTCTAAAACATCAAGATCAACTATTAGTTCATGAAACATATGTATCTCATTTGAATTACCTCCTTCTTTGTTTCTGTCTTCCATAGATCTGTAAAGGTTGAAGTCTCCTGCCAGTAACCATTCATCATAGTCAGTTTTATCCAAGTTTAAGAGCCAAGTAACAAAGCTGAACTTTTCTACAGCATGGGAAGGACCATAAATCTTAGTGAGATAGAAGGTGCTATTGTTGAGAGAGCAATCGAATTTAACAGTGATGGCGTAATTGTTAGCTTGCACAAGAGAGCCATTCAGAATGGTGCTGTTCCAGATAGTAATGAGCCCACCACAGGCTCCAACTGATGGAAAATAACAGAATTTGTTCAGGTGTCTAGAGCAGAATTTTTTGAGATAGAAAGAATCAAAATGTTCTCTTTTAATTTCCTACAAACAAAGAATTGATCTTAGCTCTCAGAGCATCCCATTTTTCCTGACCTCTAATGTTCCAAACAAGAATTTGATGTTTCTTGTACCATCCATGAAAACAGTTAGGGTGGTAGGGGGAATAGACTGAGGGACCAGCCATCAGAATAATGAAACAGAGATGCAAGATATAACAAAGAGCATAAACATAGGGAGAGTACACACAGGGATAACCAAGCAACATATCATTAAAATACCAACTGAAAGGTTCCACACTTGTAGTGTCATGAGAAACAAAAGGTGCCACCAAGGTTCATCTTTACATTTATTAAGCTTGCTCGAAGGCAAAGCTGTCAGGGGGGTGGCAGGAGATAAAAGCAACTAAAAATAGGAGGCATCTTGATCACATTCCATATGAAACATCCTCAATTTTCCACAAAGGGAAAATACACAGAGTGAAGGATATAATGATAGCCCGGGAGGTCAAATCATCAATTACCCGATAATAGTCGATTACAAAGCCATACATCGAATAAAAGAATTCAATAGAGGGGTTTACATAAATTATTACATCACCACACGGTGGAATCATCAGATTATTTAGCATCCAAAATAGATGCGGAAGCAGAGGGATATCGCGGAAGCAACGTCTTGTACCATCTTGAGCGTAGGCATGAGACCGTCTAATCCTTTAGTCCTTCAGGGGCGTCGACAAGCCATCATCCAAACCTAAATCCAAATTTTTAGTACAATTTGTACTGGCCACATCTCCCACCCTGTGCTTTGCTTTTGCTATGTAGTTTTTGGTGGATGAAGAGGATATAATCAAAGAGGCCTAATATATGGCTGTGGTTTCCTATGCAAGCAGTGACCAATATTATAAATATAGTTCATCAAGTTCTAACCCATCTCATCCACATATCCAACCCATCCCATCACCATCACACACATCTCACACTCTCGCACTTAGTCAATAGGTCCAACTCCTTCTCAGAGCCTGTCTCAGCGGCTCACAGCCGGAAGGGTAACACCAGGGGGAGAATAGAAGGACTCATCTCACTACTCCTGAGAAGCGTAGGTCGAGGGAAAGGCCATGCCGAGGCTGCGGACTATATATAGATTCAAAACTCTGCAGAGTGTGTACTCCCGTAACCACAAGATCACCATCGTCGGCTGTGCGCTCCGCCTAGGCTGATTCCGGCTCCTTTCTAACTAGTGCGATGCCACCCTACCACTCAGTACTAGGACATCCCAGATAAATACCACCGGCACACTGAGATTGTGAGGCGTAATTACCCGGGCCACCAAGGTAACTATGTGGCTTTAAGTAGGGTGTGGGTCCAAATGCCCATACTTCCTGACACTATCTGCTAACAACCTAGTAGTAGTGGCACCATCCTAGCTAGTCAGACATCCGTCCCCCGCCCATTCAGGGGCGAGCGGTGAGCACGTAGGTCTCAAGGTTCCGGTTCTCAAGAGATATCATGTCCTAGGAGGATCAGATAGGATTATATTCTCATAGGGACTAAAATAGTCTGTGCTGAAATAGCACCTCCTACCCCAGGCTTCGCTCACGAAGGCTCTCACCCCCGGGATCACCATATACCTCAAAATGTATCCGTCACAGATACCTCTCATAGGAATGCCCAGAACACATCCCCCGGCAAGACTCGTCCTCAAGGCTCGTCGTAGAATTTTGTCCGATCGACTCAGACCCTCACCACACACCCAAGACACACGCACCACTCTCCCCGAGTAAAGTGGCACCACGTGCCTTAACCATATACCATACCATACTCTCAACCACGCATCACATCACAGATATAAGCATAGTCGAAGTAAAGCATCATAAGTAAATAAGCATGTGTCTAGCCTATCAGCGGGTGTGCAGGGGTAAGGTTGCGATAAGGTAAAGGCTTATCAAGCAATTCTACCATGCAACCTATCATCAGGTGAAATTCATAAGTAAAGCACTAGCAAACTAGATATTATGCCTTGTGTAATAGGATTCTATGAGGGTGGGGCGGGTGTGGCACATGAACAACTATCACTCAAGTCCTTGGCGCTCTCCTTAGTCCTCCTCCTCAGGAAACTCCTTCGTAGGATCTGAAATTAAAACATAATGGTCGTGGGAGCGACCCCTATAGATCAATCACAAAGAACTAAATGAAATCTAATAACTCCAAATGCAATCATACATAAGCCTATGATGTAGAGCTCATTTTTATGAAAATTTGGACACTTGGTTCATAATTTTTGGAGTCTGTATGAAGAAGTTATGAATTTTCAAAGTTTAAAACATAATCTGAAAAAGAAAAAGGGAGAGAGAAAACAGAGCTGACACGCGGCAGCCTGCAATTGGTCGAGCTGTACAGAGTGGCCGATAGGTGGGTCCAGGGCGTGCGGTCAATGACAAGTGGGACCCAGTCAACGGTCAACATCGACCGGGCCTGGATAGGCTCGGGCAGGGCCAAATATGGGCCGGGTTGGCCTGCCCGGCCCGGACACGTGTCGCATAGGCGGGTGGCCCACGTGGCGCCTTGGGTCTCTTACTGGGCTGAGTCTACGGCTGGTGATCCGTGCACCTGGTCCGCGGTGGACCCAGGGCTCAGGGTCCGGTTGCTCCTTTCCTATTGGTCTAGCCGGACTCCTGGTAGACTAGGTGCACAGGGTCAGGGGAAATTCCCTAGCTTCTTCACGCGCGGCTGCGGTCCGGTCGGACTGCGCCGACGGTGAGCGGTGCTGCGGTGGTGGCCGACTCGGGCAGCTAAGGCTGCGGCTAGGGCACCGCAGAGGCAAGGCAGACGCTATGGCAGGGCTCACGCTGGCTCGCGAGGCCTTGGCTTGCCGGCACACAGGCTTCTATGGCGGCCAACAACGAGGCCGCGGCGGTGGGGCGACGCAGCGCCTCGGTGGCGGCTTTGGCGTGTGCTACAAACTCACGAGGTGAAGGCGGACGCGGTCGCGGGGTCGCGGTCGGCTTGTGGCGCTCTAGCTAGCTGGTGCGCGCGGTGACGGCGCCCGGCGGCATGGCTGCGGCTGCGAGGCGCAACGACGCACGGGAGGCATCATGGGCTTGCGCGTGGACTGCACATGGCCTAGGTGAGCGCAGCGGCTTGGCCGGCCTGGGGGCCTTGCTGGGCTGGGCCTATGCGGCACGCGGAGGGCAAGCTGGCCTGGCGGCTTTCTGGCCGAGCTGGGCCGCTCGGGCTGGCAGGCCGGATGAGCTGCTTTGCCCCTTCTACATTTCTCATTCCTTCCCTTTCTCTTTTCTATTTCTATTTCTTTAGCCACAAAACTAACTATGCTAAGATCTTCTTAGTAGGGAGTTAGTGACCATGATACATACATCATGATAGGTCCTCTAGGATCTCATGGTGGGTTGGAAGCCAAACCCAAGGTTAGTAGCATATATATATATATATATACATGTGTTATAAGGTTATTTGATTTTATTAGACATCACATAAAATCAAATAAAATACAAATCAAACTCTTATAAATTAAATACGACATGACACTCACCAACCAAAGGTTATTTTAGAAAAAAAATTTATTGGTTGTGATTTTTGGTATTTCGATTTTTAGAGATGTTACACCATGCCTCCCAGGTGGTGCTCTCATTCTTCTTCTTCATCATTGGTCAGAATAATGAAACAGATATGCAAGATATAAGAAAGAGCATAAACATAGGGAGAGTACACACAGGGATAACCAAGCAACATATCATTAAAAGACCAACTGAAAAGGTTCCACACTTGCAGTGTCATGAGAAACAAAAGGTGCCACCAAGGTTCATCTTTACATTTATTAAGCTTGCTCGAAGGCAAAGCTGTCAGGGGGATGGCATGAGATAAAAGCAACTAAAAGAGGAGGCATCTTGATCACATTCCATGCCTCCCAGGTGGTGCTCTCATTCTTCTTCATTATTGGAGTCTGCTAGGATCAGTTCAGCAGAAACATCCCTAGGCTGGATCTGAAGGAATCCAGTTGCAATCCTTGTTTTCTTTCACCAAAAACACTAGTGTTGCGGTCACGTATTTCGCCCACTTGGTCACCGGGAAATGAGAAAAAAAGAGCCATGGCTACACATCTCGTCTTTGGACAGGCCTGTTCTCTCAGCAGAAGAAGAAGAAAAAAAAAAAGACAGCCTTGGACAACACTAGTAAAAAAATATTTAAGATGCGTCCTATATATTTCTTAATTAGACGATTTACTTAGCAAGTCATTTCTTCTGGGAGCGATGAACCATCCCTAGAAATACATATTTAGCGGTGATTTATTAAGCTGCCATTAGAAATAGATTTTTTAAGCATGGTTGCATTACTGAGAGAGACGCTTCTTCTGAAACTATAATTTTCAAAGGCTAGATGCTTATGTCAACCGCCTCAAAAAAATAGGTGACTACGGTCCCTAGAAATCAATTTTGAACGGCGGTTGACTAACTCAGCTGCTCTTTAAAATAGTTGCATCGCAAATAAAATCATAACTTTAATGAAGTTGGACGAAGACAGGATTTCAAATATCTTTTCAAAATGAAAGTGGATGAAGACAAAATTTATGTCAAAATTATAGAGCTTGACGAGAAGTAAAACTTTGTAGTTGATGAAAATTTTATTTGAGATTGTTTAGAGTCTCAGATATAAATAATGAGTTCTTAAATTTTGAATTTTGAATTTTTGATTTTTTTAAATGTCCTTGGATGGAAACATGTCGTCCTATGTCAAAGTTGTATTACTTGACAAGATCTAACATTTTGTTGTTGAAAATTTCCCATTTAAGATTGTTTATATTACAAGTTCATTGATTACAAGATTCTAATATATGTTAATATACAGATAGATAACATCATAGAACAAGTCACAAGTGACTGTATGATACGGTTATAGGGGGGATGAACATGCGAGGTGGGAGACTACGGGTTTGAATCCCAGTGGTTGCACTCTATTAGAAATAGCAAAATTAAAAGCAGCAAGTGGTGTCGGTCTTCTACGCTTCCAACCATATTAAATTTCTTTTCTTATTTTTACGACTTCTAAATGATTTTAAAAAAATCTGAAATTTTTTTCAGGGATGGTTGATTTAAGTGAAGCTACTCTAAAAATTGATTTTTAAGGGTTGTTGTCTTAACAAAACTGACAATGAAAATTAATTTGTATGAATAGTTTTAAAACCATCTATGGAAATAACTTATTTTTACAATCGGTGGATAGTATTAGTTTTACTAACCGATCGACTCTAAAGATCTTTCTTGACCCTTAGTAAAAATAACGTTTTTTAGTGTAAATGTCTTTCAAGAACGTTCAGTTTCTATTTAGTGGGACATACCGGCTTTTGCAAACACTGGATGATTGAGGCGTGTTGAGTCTTAAATTCTGCGCCATAGAGTTCATTGTATCCGATGGATGACTTTTCATTTCCCATTTACAACAAAAAAATTGTGAAACTGTTGTGAGCGTTCGAAAGTGGGTATATTTGTTTAACTTTGAACTGCTAACAACCGCAGATCTACCTATTGCATAACAAAATGTGTCACGGCAAACCCATGTAAACCATGGCAAATGAAGCACCAGTGACCGCATGTAAATGGAGAAGACACAAATGCATAACTAGGAATTCTGTGGGAGAGAGAAAAAACATCAGTCTTCATATAGTAAATTTAACAAATAGAAGGAGCTCTAAAAGCATTTCTGTAACTAGTAATATGTTTTTTTTGAAGAAACTAACTAGTAATAAGTTGAAATTCTGTAACAACCAAACGATGCGAAGACTATTATTTGGAACACCGGGAGCTTATTGCTTGGTTGTCACCACCATCGTCGGTCGAATAGCTTCCTCTTCGGTCTCAGCTGAGTTGAAATCAACTAAGGAAAAAAAAGTAACATCAGTTCAATAGGTAAATACAAATTCAGTACAAAACAGTAATAGAATAAGTATTGAATCTGAATTACACAAACAGGATTCATATGAAGACTCGATCTTTATCTGACACATCTAACAAATTAAAATCATTACTAAATGCAGACCACCAGACATGTATATAACAACTTCACTCAAAACTAAACTGTGCTTTCAAGTGTTGATAACTACTCAAATAATAACAAAAAAAGTGAATACTGACAACGCTCTGGTGTCTTAAAGCAGGAACGTCGAGACATCTTCCGATATAGTCATGTATATGTACAGCTTCAACAGGGAGTGATTACAAGTTAACCAAGGCTCACCTGATTGCTGTGACGACATTTCTTTTTTCTGCAGTTTGTAGCCCTCTTGGGAAGCCGTGCATAGCACCTGCATAAAATAAAATGATCATGGAAATTCACAATTCGTGTTGCCTTTAATTTGCCAAATATAAAAACATTGCAGTTCACAGAAAATGTAAATTACACACAAGTTCCGTTATTAATAAAAGACGCAAGTTCCAACTGATTTCCAACTTATGTCGTTGTGCTTACTTTCGGCAGATCATCTTGTCCTTTTTGTGCTGCTGCGCGAGCTTTAGGAGATTTGGCACGACGTGTGGGTAGCCGCCGAGGTGACCGCCGCGTAGGCGCAGGACTAGGTGCAGCGTGGACTCTTTCTGGATGTTGTAGTCGGCCAAGGTGCGTCCGTCGTCCAGCTGCTTCCCTGCGAAGATGAGGCGCTGCTGGTCCGGCGGGATACCTGAAACAAAAAATCGCATTCAGAAAAACGGAGCGACAAATATTCCACAGACATCGATCTGTTTAGTTCGTGTAATCATATAGGCCTGTGTATGTGTATGCCGTATGCGTACCTTCCTTGTGTTGGATCTTGGCCTTGACATTGTCGACGGTGTCGCTGTTAGCCCCTAGCAGCGGCTTATGTGTCTTACAGGTCCTGACAAGTGGGTCCCCACTGTCATACAAATGCAAGAAAACGTAAATAGATAAATACGCCTTGCTCCTTCAGGAAGCGTCTTGGCTCACTCCGTGTCAGCTGCGGTACCGTTGCTGACTCCTCCCCCCACTTGAGTTGATGCTTGCCCCCAAGCTGGTGCCATTGGGAATCTTTGGCTGACCACATAGTAATCTTCCCAGGTTGTTGCAGAGTCTGGAAGACCAACCCATTGCATAGTTTGGAAGACCAATCCTTCTTCACCATGCAATGCTCCAGGATTCCCCTTGGTATAGTATCTGCTGCATCAAGATCTGTTAAGACTGGTAGTGTATCATAAATAGGTGTGTAGTCAGGGTTGTAAGGTTTCAGCTGAGATATGTGAAAGACTGGATGTATCAATGAGTCTGATGGCAGTTCCAACTTGTAAGATACCTGACCAATGCGCTGCAGAACTTTGAAAGGACCATAGTACTTGTATGATAGTTTAGGGTATGGCCTGTTTGCCACACTACATTGAGCATATGGCTGCAGTTTTAGTAGAACTTGATCACCCACTGCAAACTGGTGTGGTGTCCTGTGTTTATCAGCTTGTAACTTGATCTTGTTCTGAGCTCTTGCTAAATGTTCCTTGAGTGCTTGCATATGTTGTTCTCTATGCTCAATTTGTTCTAAGACTGGAACTGCTGTTGTTGGAAGAACTGAAGGTTGGAGACCCAAATCTGGTTCATAGCCATACATCACTTTGAAAGGGGTGGAACCCAGGGAAGAATGTAGGGATGTGTTGTACCACAGTTCAGCAAGAGAGAGCCAGGATTTCCAGGATTTTGGAGAATCATTAACTGCACATCTGAGATACATTTCCAAGAATTGGTTCACCCTCTCAGACCGTCCATCTATTTGTGGGTGGTATACAGTTATAAATTTGAGAACCACCTTGTATGCATGCCAAAACTCTTTCCAAAAGTTACTGACAAATACAGGGTCTCTGTCTGTAACAATTGACTTAGGTAGTCCATGTAGCTTGACCACATTATCTATGAATAGCTTAGCAATAGTAGCAGCTGTGTAAGGATGCTTAACTAGGATGAAGTGTGCATACTTTGTTAATCTATCCACTATGACCAGAATGACACCATATCCTTCTGATTTAGGTAGGCCTTCTATGAAATCCATGGTGATGTCTTGCCACATACCTTGAGGAATTGGTAGTGGCTGAAGCAGCCCAAATGGATAATGAAGAGTATGCTTAGCATGTTGACATGTGTTGCACTGCTTGACAAAGTTCTCCACATGCCGTTCCACTCAAAGTGTCTTTTGAGCCTATAGTATGTAGCCGGTATGCCAGAATGGCCCCCTATAGCACTGGAGTGACATGTGGCAATCAGCTTTGTTTGCAGTGCTGAGTTATTTCCTATCCACACTTTCTCTTGGTGCCAAATAATTCCCTTATCTAGCCTAAACCCATTACTGTCAGGGCTACAGATGGACAGTTGTTTCAGCAACTCTTATGCTTTGGGGTCAGTCACATAAGAGTTAAGGACTTCATGGGTCCAAGCAGGTTGCACAGTGGACACAGCTTGAATTGCCATCATGTGACCAACTCTTGAGAGTGCATCTGCTGCTACATTCTCCTTCCCTTTCTTGTAGATGATTTTGAAGTTAAGAACCATCATCCTTGTCATTGCTTTCCTCTGCATCTCTGAATGCAAGTTCTATTGAGTGAGGCATGCCAATGATTTGTGATCAGTCTGGATATAGAACTCACCCCTGTCCAAGTAGTGTCTCTATTTCTCTACTGCCATTATTAGTGCTATGAATTCTTTTTCATATATAGATAAGGCCTTGTGTTTCTCTCCTGGAGCCTTGCTCAAATATGCAATAGGCTGACCCTGTTGCATTAGTACAACTCTAATTCTAGTTGCACAAGCATCAATTTCTATGGTGAACTTCTCTGCGAAGTCTGGTAACTTGAGGACTGGTGTTGTTGATAGGGCTACTTTCAGAGCTTCAAATGCTTGCTGAGCCTGAGGATTCCAATTGAAAGTTTTGAGCCTGAGAATCTGGGTAAGTGGTTTGGCCATCATGCCATATCCTTTGACAAACTTTCTATAGTAGCCAGTGAGGCCTAGGAATGCTCTGAGGTCTGTCATACTCTAAGGAACAGGCCACTTGAGCATGTCTGCTACTTTGGTTGGATCTGTTGCCACCCCAGCAGCTCCAATGATGTGGCCTAAATATTCTAGATTGTCTTTTGCAAATGTGCATTTGGATTCTTTCAGGTATAGCTGGTGCTTTCTCAGTGTTGCAAACACCTGTTCCAGATGCTTTAGATGTGCTTCCATAGATGGGTTGTAAATCAGTATGTCATCTAGGAACACTAGGACAAACTTCCTTAGGAAAGGCTGAAGTATTTTATTCTTTATACATTGGAATGTAGCAGGTGCATTTGTTAGGCCAAAAGGCATAACCTTGAACTGATAATGCCCATGATGTGTCTTGAATGCTGTTTTGAATTCATCTTCTGGAAGATTCTCACTTGATGATATCCTGCTTTCATATCCAGCTTTGTGAACACCTTTGCACTAGCTAACTCATCCAGTATCTCCTCAATCTCTCTGAAGATTTACAGCCTTGTAACACTTCTTTGGGTGGTTGATTTGTTGGTACTCTGATCTTGTGAGCTTGAAAATAGTTCTTCAGCTTTCTTGATGCCATAAGTACTGCGTATGCAATTTTCTTAATTTCTGAATAGAAAATTTTTGATCTTGCGAGAGCTTCAGATGTGAAGTATACTAGAATTTGCCTTTTTGAATGATCAGTTTCTTCTTCTTGTATCAGAACTGCACTAACTGTGCTTTCATTTGCTGACGCATATAACGGTAAATCTGCCTTTGGATCAGGTGTTGCTAATGTTGTGGGGTTGGACAAATGCCTCCTTATTTCTTTAAAAGCTTCTTGTTGTGCTTGGCCCCAGCTAAAATTTTCCTTCTTCCCTTTCAAGGCTTGAAATATTGGTAGGCTTCGCTCGGCTGATTTTGATATAAATCTGTTTAACGAAGCCAATCTTCCTGTTAACTTTTGGATGTCTTTGATATTTCTTGGAACTTCCATGTTCAGTATTGCCTTCACCTTCTCGGGATTTGGGTCAATGCCTTTTGTAGATACAATGGAGCCTAAGATTTTGCCTGTCTGAACTCCAAATGTGCATTTTTCTGGGTTCAGCTTCAAATTTTCTTTTCTGAGATATGAGAAAGTTTCTTGTAGGTCTTCGATGTGGTCTTCTCATTTCTTGCTCTTAACTACCAGATCATCAACATATGCAAGTAGGTTTCTTGGTATTTGATATTTGAGGACAGTGGATGTCATTCTGATGAAAGTTATGCCTACATTGCAGAGCCCTTCATCCATTCTTTGGAAACAATATGTTCCAAATGGCGTTATCAATATTGTGAATTCCTCATCTTCTTTTTTCATTCAAATTTGGCGATAGCCTGAGTAGTAGTCAAGAAAGCTGAGCATTTCACTTCCTGCTGTTTGGTCTACTAGTGTGTCTATTCTCGGCAATGGGAAGTTGTCCTTTGGACATGCTTTGTTAAGATCTGTAAAATCTATGCACGTTCTCTATTTCTTGTTCTTTTTCTGCACCATGACTATGTTTGCAAACCAAGTTGTGAATTGCACTTCTCTTATGACTTTTGCATCTAAGAATCTTTGCACTTCGGCTTTTACAGTTTGAGTTCTGTCTTCAGACAACTTTCTAAGCTTTTGCTTCAGACAACTCTGTGAATAGCGTTGTATTGGTTGTGCATTTTGACTGCGTTGAATGCAATTTGCTCTGTTCCAAATGACACTGGTAAGACTATTCTGTCAATAGAGTTTATTTTCTATCCACCAAAGCCAACTAGTGGATGTTCTGCTCTCCCCAAGTTTTTTCTGTCAATTTTTATTGCATCTAAAGTTGATGTGAATATGACGTCAGCGGAGCTACCACCATCTACCAGAATTTTTAAGACTGCCCATTCTTCAATGTTTGCTTCTATTACCATTGCATCCATGTGAGGGTATTCTTTCAATTTGAGGTCTTCTTCTAAAAATATGATTGAATGATGGGACCATCTTGTTTTTTGAATGGGCCTTCCATTGCAATTGAGCTTACTCTACTAAAATAGTTCCTTCTTTTATTTCTTGTGTCGAGCTCCATACTATTTCCTCCGAAAATTGTCATGATTTTGCCTTTGCTTGGGATGACTGCATTCCCATTGCTTGTTGATGCTGCAGGAGAGTTGTTGATATGTTGATTTTGATGATTGTTGTTTGCTACTGAACTTTCAGGATGGAAACTTTGATGCTGACTTTAGCCCCATTGATTTTGTGGACACATTGCTAATGGTTGGCAGTTGTAGATTGGCGGAGATGGTGGCAACATCTATTGAGGGTAAGTGATTGGCATGTAAGTTATTCTTTGGGGAGCTAGATGGTTTACAAATTTCATTTGTGAAGTTGCCTTGCTTTCTTCTTGTATTTCTTCAATGCTTTCTTTACTCTTGGGCACATCTTGGATGTGTGACTAGGCCCTTTGCCGTGTATGATACAATACATTTCTTCGGACTTCAAAATTTTCCTTTCAAAGCCCCTGCTTTGGTTGTTGTAATTTTCATTTTGTTGAAAATTTTCTTTGTAGTTTTTGTTGCCTTGGAAATTTCTTTGATTGTTTGAGCCTTGGCCTTGATTGCTAACTTCGCCTGAGTTATTGATGTGATTTATCCTCTGAAATGGTCTTCGCTCAGCATTTGTTATCCTTGTGTTCTAGAAGTTGTTATTTGGTCTCGACATATTTTTGTCCCCATTCCGTTCTTCTATTCTTTTTCTATAATCTTTGTCGGATTCACAATACTTTCTCATTTCTTCATACAATTTTTTCACTGTGGTTGGTCTTTCCCTTTTGAAGTGTGAGAAAAGTTGGCTTGCTCGTAGACCTTTGATTGCTGCTATGATAACAACTTCGTCTGGAATATTTGGTATTTGTGCTTTTACTTGTACAAATCTCTTGTAGTATTGGCTCAATGGTTCTTTCGGTTACTGCTTGATGTTGAAAAGGTCATCACTTGTGAGTTCAATTCTTTGTGAGCCTTGGAAATCAAGGAGTAAAGTTGTGCGAAGTTGGTCTCAAGATTTGATCGATCTTGGATTTAGCGAAGAGTACCAATGCTGTGCTGGCCCTCTTACTGCCATTATGAGTGACTTCGCTAAAAGTATTTGCGTCTCCTCCGCTTGATGTAACTGCTGCTTCAAAACTCATTAGGAATTGCTTTGGGTCAGACATGCCATTGTAGATTGGTATGGTGTTGAATTTGCAACCTGTTGGCCACTTCGCTAGCTGAATATCAATTGATAGTGGTGATTCTGTGTCAATTGTTGCTATCTAACTTTGGTTTTCTTTGTGCTATGAATTTTTGTTTGCTGAATTTGGGTCTTGAATTATGACTTCGTTCTCATTTTTGAGTTCGTCATGGAGTCTTCTAATTTCTTCTCCTGCTTCTTATATTCTTTGCTTTAGGGACTTGTCTCTTGTTTTTGCTCTTGCTTCTTCTAGTTGCTTCTTCTTGATAATGAGTTGTCTTCGTTTTCTTGTACTCGAGTAGCTTCAGTTTCTGTTTGGTGCTCCCAGGCTGTTTCATCGCCTTCTACTCTTGGTTCTTCGACTGTAGCTGTTTTCTTTGGTCTTCCCATTTGGACTTGTGTGGTGGTCGTGGGTAATTTTGATCACACAAATGGACGGCGGCAGATTTTGGATGATGAAATCACATGAACATGCATGAGAGGATCGAATTGCTAGTTGCAATAAAATTCCATTCCGTCTCAAAAACTTACACCCCAGGGGGTATTTATAGACCCCCTGGCTTCACTATACTAGGGAAGTTTAGTACCGAAGTTCAAGTCTCCCTATACATGTATCTAGAAAGAAGACCGGCGAAGTGGTAAAAACACACTTCGCCTCTATGGTACAATCATCCCAGGTGATCTTGAGCTTGATCTTGACTTTATGGAATGATAAGTGTTGTAATCAACTTCTCAGTGAAGCCGCCACATCAGCTTCGCCGTGCTCTGGGATCTTAGCGAAGTCATCTTCGCCCTGCTCCGTGAAATATGTGAAAACATACGTGCGAATTTCAAAATAGTCATAGCGAAGTCTCCATGTCATCTTCACTGAATGTTATACTGTTTTAAATATTTTCTGTCAAAAGTTTTACTTTCTAATCCAATGTTTGGATGAAAAGTTTTTGTAACAAAGTTGTTCACCAACAGGGCCCGATGAGACGATGAAGACCTGGGCAGCTGACCAGCTGGGCGTAGGGCGGCGGCGGTCGCCGTAGTGAACGCAGAAGAGCAATATTCTTCCGCGCGCTAATGGGCCGACCATTCCTTTGTTTTTTGTTTTTTCCCACGCGAAATACTGGGCTGGTTCGTTAGGGACAGCGGCCCATGAAACTTGTACATTCTTTCACCCTTTCTTATTTATTTTTTTCCTTTCATTTTCCATGACACTTGGTTCTTCTCTTTTTTTTGTTTCTAACTGTTTTTATCCTTATAATAGCTCTTGTTATTAATAATAATCTCTTTTTAAGAGCCACTAGTGAAGATTTTCCCTCTTTGTCACTATACTCGGAGTAAAGTTTGATTTTAATCGTTTTAAATTTGTGTTCTAATCCATTTTTACATTCCTTTTCTTTCAAATAAATATGTCAAGCATTTTTACAAGGTACGTAGAATCTTCTCTTGTGATGTTAGATTTTTTATGTTGCAACAATTTTTCTCATGGTGCCAGGATAAATTTGTCCTAAAGATGAAATATTTTGGTCATGAAGTAAGAACATCTTCTTATAAAGCTACAACATTTTCCTAATGAATCTATAAAATTTTCTTCACAGGCTAGAGCATGCTTTTGCCTTAAACAAAGGTTTATTTTTCTTCTTAAGTTGGAGCATTTTTTAAGCACATTTCCTATGAAAGGTAGCACATTTTTCTAATTTTATTTTCATACCTTCTTTTAAGATAGAAACATTAGAAAATATCTTATAATTAATATAAATACAACTCCATCTATTCCAAATTATAAGATATTTTTGCTTTCTAGATATATAGGTTTTGATATGCACTTAGATACACACATGTGTAAATACATAATAAAAATGATGTATCTAGAAAAACTAAACCATCTTATAATTTGGAATGGAGCTGAGGTGGTAAAAGCTTAGAATTTGTCATTTTAAAGATCCTGTTTTAATGATGTAGATATTTTTTCCCCAAAAACTAGAATCTATATCCATGATAAGAGCGTACCATGCATATTGATCTCCAAATATTTTTTGATGTCATAAACTTCGGTTAAAAGGTACAGACTCTCATAACACAAGCATATCAGCCAGTGTTGTTTCCTTTCCGCTGCTAAGCAGACCGACGGTAGCTGAAAAATACCTGAACATCATGGTCTATACCGAGCTAGCCCAACAATACTTTGGCAGTATGAATGGCGAGTGTCCTCTCGAAAGCAGAGAACAAAAGATATGCACGAGTCCAAATCCTTTATGTCCACATCATCCATATCTTACGCCTGGAGGCCACATCTGTGTCAGGTCAGGTGAAATACGCGCAAATTGTCCTTGGAAGTCAATGGGAGGAGATTTCACATACGCGCCTGAAACGCCCAAAGACCAAAGCAGCGTCGGAACAGTGGCCCCCTTTTCCCAACGGCCACATCTGAGTTTCCGGCTCAGGTCGGGTCGGCGTCGGCCCGGATTCAGATGGGATGGGGCCTGCGGCCTGGGGGGTGGGCAATTGCATGCTTTGCGTGGATGCGCCCGCGCGCGGCGGCCAAAACGGCGAAAAAGTGTAACGGCAGGCACGACCCAGAAAAACGCGTCCTCCACCCCAAGTGCCCACTCGTCGTGCCATGCTCCCGCCGTCCACCGGTGAGCACGCGCCGAATCGGCCCGCGGCCACCTGCCTATACACGCCCGTCACACACCAAGCAGCAAGCACTTCTCCCACCCGCAGTCCCGGACAAAGCGAGCCCGAGCAACCGTAGCAAAACCCCCCTGTGCCCGCGTCTCTCTCTATCGAATTGACTACACGGGACCCGGGGCGTGGTGCGTTCGCATCCATGGCCTCGTGCCCGACCAATGGTACGCACCAATCCCCTCTTGTCAATTCGAATTTGCACGCATTGAATCCCTATTCCCAGCAGGCGCCGCCAATCCCCCAGCCGCCGCCTATCGCCATGTATCCTCCACCGCCTATTCCTTATCCTCCTCCTACATATCCACCACCTACTTCTACATACCCTCCCCAACCCATTCATCCACGGCCTCCGATTCACCATCAACCTACTCCGTTTCTCCAACCAGTGCCTCCTCCTCTGCCAATTTTTCCCCACACCACTCAAGCTCCCTATTCCTAGTTTCCCAGCTCTTCCAATGCCCATAATACAAATTCGCACTCTAATCCTAATCTGGGTCAGTTGCCGAAGCTCACTTCCCCCCTTCGATGGTGAAAATCCCAAGCTCTGTTTATCTCATGCCACAAACTATTTCCAGATGTACTCTGTTCACCCATGCATGTGGATTACAGTCGCTACCCACCACTTCTCCAATGCGGCTGCATGATGGTTGCAGTCTGTAGAGCCGCAACTGGTTATCCTCTATTGGGAAGCCTTCTCTACCAAGCTCCTCGAATGCTTTAGCCATGATGAACATGATCTCCTTCTTCGCCAAATGTTCCATATCCATACGTCTTCTACTATCATCGACTATGTCGACCGTTTCACTGCCTTGGTGGAACAGCTAAAACCTTACCAGCCTAACCAAGACCCTAGGGAAATTGTCCAACACTTCATTGATGGCCTTCGGCCTGACATTTGTGCAATTCTCATGGTTGCGCGACCGTTGAATTTGGATGCTTCTTGCTCTCTCGCTCTTATATAGGAAGAAGCGGCAGACCATGGCGAATACAGGGACGGGCACTGGCACGACGCAGGCTCGTCTTCACGCAGTGCACCAGCCCGGAGTGCATTGCCTGCTCTTCCCCCGCCGCGTCCGGTACCAGCAGCCGAGCACCCTGTGGAGGACTGCCGAGCCTCGCCAAGAGCTCCTTCCGTTGGCAACCGGCTGGCATCTCTTCGTGACTACCGCCGTGCGCGCATGCTCTGTGTTCGTTGCGGCGACAAATGGGAGCCAGGCCATCGTGGTGCTCCAGTGCCTCAAGCCTACGCTCTGCAGGAGGTTTGGGCCCTCTGCTCCAACATGTTTGAAGACAAAGAAGAATCTCCCAATGCTGAAGCTCCACCTCTTCCTGATCCTGAGCCACAAGCATTTTTGCTTCTGTCGCCCAATATTTCAACCACTCCTGCACCGCGAACCTTGCAGTTTCAGGGGTCGTTGGCGGGTCGTCCTATTCTTATTCTTTTGGATTCATGCAGCACTCACTCATTCGTCAGCACTGATATTGCTTCCCAGTTACCAGGTGTGCAGCCCTTGGAGCCTCCACTGTCTATTCGAGTTGCTGATGGTGGAGTCATTTCCTGCTCCACGGTGCTGCCCAATGCAGAACAGAGAGTTCAAGGGTCCAGGTTCCATTCTTCTCTCAGGATCATTCAGCTTGGTTCTTATGATATGATCATTGAATCGATTGGCTCTAGGTGTTTTCTCCAATGCGGGCTGATTGGAATGCCGGCTGGATCAGTGTTCCTTATGGGTCAGGGCATGCTACTCTTTTTAGTACTCTTGCTGACCAACATGCTTCTTCTAATGTTCACCTGATTCACATGTTGGCTGAGGATCAACCTGTTACTGAAGTGTTGCCCTCGGTGGTTCTCTGATCTCTTCGAGGCTCCAAATGCCTTGCCACCCCACCGACACTGCGATCACCAGATTCCTCTGATCCCTGGTGCTTCTCCAGTTGTTGTCCAACAGTATCACTACAAGCCAGCTCTCAAAACCGAAATTGAGACCTAGGTATCTGAGATGCTTCAATCTAGTCTCATTCGT
>CM041633.1:26619891-26687051 GCA_023333625.1 Bothriochloa decipiens
AAATTGAGACCTAGGTATCTGAGATGCTTCAATCTAGTCTCATTCGTCCCAGCTCCAGCTCCTTCTCTTCTTCGGTACTTTTGGTCAAGAAGAAGGACAACTCTTGGCATTTTTGCATGGATTATAGATTGCTCAATTCCTTGACTGTGAAGTCTAAGTTCCCTATTCCGGTGGTGGATGAGCTGCTGGACGAATTCGCTGGTGCCCAGTGGTTTTCTACACTTGATTTGTGGGCTGGGTTCGATCAGATTGGTTTGGCACCGGGCGAAGAATACAAAACAGTGTTCCAAACTCACTAGGGGCAGTTCGAGTACACAGTCATGTCCTTCGGCCTCACTGGTGCTCCGAACACATTCCAAGGAGCAATGAATTCTACTCTCCACTCAGTCTTGCGCAAGTTCGCCCTAGTCTTCTTTGATGATATCTTGATTTGCAGTCAGTCTCTTGAGGAGCACATTGATCATCTTCAACAAGTCTTTCAACTATTGTTTGCAGACTAGTGGAAGGTTAAGTTTAGCAAGTGCCAGTTTTCTCGTTGTTCTATCTCGTATTGGGACATGTGGTCAGCTTCGAGGGTGTTTCCACTGACCCTACCAAGGTGCAGTCGATTCAGAACTAGCCTGTGCCTCAAGATGTTAAGGAGCTCTGGAGTTTCTTAGGGCTCACCGGTTACTACCGTAAGTTTGTACGCAACTTTGCTCTTCTTGCTTGTCCCCTGACTGATCTCCTGAAGAAGGGCAACCGATGCGAGCGACTCAGGCATTGGGGCTGTGCTGCTTCAAGACGGTCACCCTCTTGCTTTTGTTAGTAAGTCTCTAGGACCTCGCTCTAGATCATTGTCTATAGACGAGAAGGAGGCTTTGGCCATACTGGTGGTTGTCCAGCAATGGCGTGCAGGGAAAAATATTCACCAACACATGGAACATTGAACAACTACGTCGCTTTTACCCTTAGGGCCTCGAGGCCTTGTATATTTTCTCATGTTATGAATGAATAGGAAGTACTTTCATTTACAAGTTCAACTTTTTGTTCAAAAACATAAGGTAGCCTTGACTCTGCTTCATCAGAGTCGAGCCTCCCTCGGGGGCTACAAAGGGGGGAACCCCCTAAGTTTCCAAAAACTAGTATTTTTTGAAAAATCTTTTACATAGTCGACGAAGCCATGAAGGGACCTTAAGGCTCAAGGGGCTGTCGAGCCGTGAGATCACCCACGCGTCCGTGCTACGATACCTCCACTCACTCTCCAATGCCAAGGGGTGCAACCAACTTGCTAAGAAGACTTAGTAAAAGCATACGATTTCAAAAAATAAATGTCTAGCGTTCCTATGTGCTTCGATACGAGTTCCTGCGTAGTCGACGAGGCTGCGAGAACACCCTAAGGCCGAGGGGCCGTCGATTTGTGAGATTGCCTACGCCTCCAGGCTACGGTACCTCCACTCACACCCCACACCTAAGGGCACGACCGTGTGCCAAGAAGGCTATGTAAAAACTCCACTCGAGCTAAAAAGGAGTGACAGACTTAAACTTAAATCATTCAAAGCATTCATGCGATGCATACTGTTTTAAGGGCCATCGAGGCCACATCATACACAAATTCTAACCTATTACATGGGCCTTCTTCCCAGGTTGGCTCACGGGCCTGCGTCTTCTTCCTCGTCATCGGCCGCTAGGAGGACTTCGGGCTCGAAGAGTTTGGCCAAATGACTGTCAGGCTCCTCGGCAACCTCGATGAGGACCAGATACCTCTCCTTGTTCTCAGCGTCGGTCAAGTTGGGGTCGCCGATGAAGCCTTGGGAGACCACCTCCATGTCGTAGATGTAGCCAGAGCTGATGACCGCCGTCTTCGGCTTCACACTGACATGGAGCGCATTTTGGATCTACTCCCCCACGCCCCGGCTAAGATTGTACAACCGGTTGATGAGGGAGGTCCCCCGCGCTTCACCCTCGACCTCCATCTAAGGCTTGACGCCAAATTTTTTGCAGACCGACATGAACGAGGCACGGAGTCATTCGACCAACTTTATCTCAGCCCAATAGGCGTCCTGAAGTGTCTTGGAGGTGTCCTGAGCCTTGGTCAGATCATCGTTCAGAGCTGAAATACAAGACAGAGGTCAGCCACGATAACAATGGCAAAAGCAAAAATCCAAAGGCCAAAGAAGAAGACTCACCAGTGGCATGGGTCTCGAGGGTCGTGTACCCTTCCCGCAGCTTGGCACACTCCTTCTCGGCCTCCTTCAGGGTGTGGACTACCTCCATCCTCTTCGACCTCACATGATTGAGCGCCTGGCCGGTCAGCACGATGGCCCCCTCCTTCTGCTGGAGAGTCTCCTTTAGTGCGGCGACCTTGGCGGACAGAGCCTGGGTGCGGTGTGGCTCCTCCCCAACCAAGGCGCTGAGGGCATCACGAGCATGGGAGACCTCCCTCTCAAGCCCCAGAACATGCTCTATCGATAGGGAGCGGTCCTCGAGGGCCTTCTGTGCCTCCCCCGGAGCCTTGGTGGCATCCTTCAGGGCTTTCTCCTCCTGCTCCCGGGACTTGACCGCGTCCTCCTTGGCCCTCTCTGCCTCGACCCTAGCAGCCTCAAGCTGGTTTCATAGCTCAGGGACCTGCTCCTATTCACCCCTCGCCAGGTGAATGATGTGGGATTTGGTCTGGGAGCGTATCCTGAGGTCCTGGGAACGAAAGAACACAAGGAAAAAGAAAGGGGGCATCAGATAAGAAAGAAAATTGGCCCCCCGCAAAATTAACCCCTGCACCACGAAGGAAGATCACATACCCAGAAGCATCTTGATAAGTCCTCGGAGGCGACGTTGATCGCCAGCCACAGGGTGTGATGCAGCTAGGCCCAAAACTGCTCGGCATGCTCCCATCTCTCGACCTCTGTCGGGTCGTTCACCTCAAGTGTGGGGGCATCAGGATCTGCCAGATCGTGGACTTGGAGAGCTTCCTGACCCCAGTGTGGGAGCTCTACCTCGATCTGCTCCTGAACCGTCGCCATGATCTCATCCCCCATCTTGATTGAACCACCGTGACAAAGCAGTAAGTCAGCCAGCGTGGGAAACAATGGCTCTGCTCCTCCCTCAACCCTCGATGGCCTAGCCTCCCCAGCCTTTTGTTTTCCCTGGGTGAGAAGGCTGGGAGCATCCTGCCCCGTGGCTGACGGGGCCGTCTCCTCCGGCTGCAGCAGGCCCAAGGCCGCCCCCAATGGCCACGGCTCCTTCAGCTGGCTCGGTTCGAGCCTCTCTTGCTGCTGTTGTGGCTGCTGTAGTTTACTCGCCTCGAGCCGCTCTTCCTGTGGCTACGGTTGCTAAGGCCGGCTGGGCGCCCGCAGCTCCGCCTCCAGCTCCTTCTGTAGCAACTCCAGCCTCTATTGCTCCTCTGGCTTGTGCAGCCCTTGCGGCCATGACTGCTGCTGCTGGGGGGTCCCCACCATCCCCCACATCGTAGGCAGAGGTATCTGCCCCCTCATCCTCGACGGTGATGGGGGCTTCCACTGTTGAGCGCGGCTCCCGACCGCGGGCCTTGTTCCCGAGATCAGCGGTGGTGGAGGGCACGACGGATTGCTCCTGGCTCTGTGCTATGCCCCTTCCCGCCACGGTCTCCGAGGCACTCGAGCCTACAAAGGAAGCAGCGCCCGTCAGTCTATCACGAGCCATAGCGGCACGGGCCTTCACAACCCAGGCGGCCACTACCGCTGCCCGAAGAGTTGACGTAGCACCTGGCATCGACGGCGTTGACCTCACCCCAGTGTCGGTCTTGAGCCACTTGATAGGGCAAAGACCCGCTGCCTCCCACTTGCGTTTGGGCCTAGAACACACAAACATGAGTAGAAGTCGCTAAGAACTCCTAAAACACCAAAAAAGGGGAAGGAAGCATTGAGATACCAAAAGCTTACCCCTCGGGGAGAACAGGCGCCCTTCTCCCCGCCTTCGAATTGCTCGGGGGCTTCTGAGCCCCCTCTTCTATAGGCCCATGTCAGAACCCGAGCCGCTCGGAGCCACCGTCGAAGGTGCCTTCGGTGCCCCTTGCTTCTTCGAGACCGGCCAACTCTAGGTCTGCGCGTCGGGAGCATAGGGCCCGGTCTGAGGCGGCAGCAGCGTGCTGGATGCGCCCATCGGAGGGTTGGGAGTATCCCGCCGTGCGTATGACGCGACAACGACCTCCCCCGAGCTGGGGGTCGCTCAAGCCCGACCCCCGGGCTGTTCCGGGGCCCTCGCCTCCCGACCCTCGACGGGCACCGGGGCCACCCTTGAGGCCTGGGATGACGACCCCACCTTGATGGTTCCGTGCAAAGAGGGGGCGTCAGCCTGAGCCATTCGGGGCACCAAGGCATCGAGATACACCTGTACCCCCTCGTCGCTACTCCCCTCATCCTCCTTGTCCACCTTTCCCTCCTCTTCTGAGGGGGACTCCTCCTCGCAGAGCCCCTCATGCCTCTGCTTCACCCGGCGCTGTTCACACGCCTGGCACTCGAGGCTCCGCTTCTTCTTCTTCTTCTTTTCCTTGTCCTTGGACTTCTTCTGCTGCTGAGCAGTGAAGTGCCTCACCTGAAGAGTGACGTAGTCCTCCTTGACCAAAGGCATTGACCTCCTAAAATCCAAGGCTCCCTATACACAGACCCATGATGGAAGGCATGATGATAAGTTGGGGAAGAAAGGAATCTGAGATCGATACAACGATGTGCTGACCAGCTGGATGTGGCCGTTGTCAGGCAGCATCGGGATGTGTTCACCTTGTCCGACACAAAGGAGCCAGCCACCACCCCGCTCACCCACTTCACAATGTCCTTGGGGCGAGTGCCTCGACCAACATACGGCACCCCTCGAGCGGCACCCCGGAGACCATCTGGTCCAGGCGTAGTGGGCGCTGCATTAGTGAAAGAACCCTCTGGCTATGGAACGCCGAGACGATGACCCCCGCGTTTAGACCCTGCTCGCGCAGAGTCCACAACGTGTCAAGGAGGGGGTTCAGCCTCGCCTGGTACTCCTTCGCCACGCCATGTGACCAGTGCTTTGGGCGCGCCTCAAGGGTGCATCTGGTGTACTACAGCAGCCAGTCCTTGTCGTTGCGGATGTAGAACCACCAACCGTGCCACCCGCAATGGTTGGACGTCAATCCCGTCTGGATGAATAAATCCTGCCGCTTCAGGGATAGGTTGCAGCAGCCGACATGGATGGGTCTCTTCCTCCCCTGCATCATTGGCTTGGTGAAGAGTTCCCCATTAAAGAGATAGAGCCACAACTCCCAGTGTGGCTCCATCCCCAAATAGCCCTCGTAGACGGTGGCGAAGATGGTCGTGTTAGAGATGGCGTTGGGGGAGAAGTGATGGAGCTCAACTCCATAGAAGTTCATCAGCACCCACATGAACCAGCTCAGAGGAGACCTGAGCCCCATGCGGTGATACTTGACGAAGCTCACCACGTACCCCTCTGGGGGGTTCGGCTCCCGGTCCTCCATCGGCGACGCCATCCACTCCGGCTAGTCGGCCAAGACGACAGGGCGAAGAAGCCCCTCCTCCACCAGCTCCTCGAGCTCCCACTCCATCATAGCAGACAGGAGCCAATCCTCTGAAGGAAGAAGTTTGGACGCCATCACGAATGCACGGATCTACTCGACGGATGGACGGGAGGGGAGATTCCCAATCTTTTGCTCTCTTCCTCTCTTGCGCTAATCGATAGGGAAGCGATGCTCCCTGGTGGCGGCGGCGATGAAAGCAAGAAGGAAAGATGTGGAACGGATGAAGCCCTACCCCTCCCTGAATTTATAGGGCTGAGAGGCAACGAGCGGATCCAGCCGGGAAGCATGTAAAATCTCACATTTAATGCACCTACCTAACCGATCCCTCGATTTACGGGTACAGGGACATGCGTGAAACGCTCAACTCTAACCATCGTCTCAGCTCCCCATGATTGCACTGTTACAAATCCCCCTCAAAAGGTGTGCCCAACGAATGGGAAGAGATATTCACGGACGATTCCTTCCATGGTAAGGAATGCGGGCCCCTGCCCCATGAAAATCTCGAGGGAGCGGGGGCTGGCCCTCGGTCAGGGTTCGATAGCCGCCCTTGAGAACCTAAGTCAGGGATGACCGGGGGGAGCTGACATGAGTCCCTTGCTCAAGAACGAACTCTTGAGGCCCCCCGAACTTATTCAAGGAAAAAGTAAGGGAACACATTGGAATCCCCTCGGAGGGAGGCGTCGAGCCACCAAGCCTGATCGAAAGGGCTTGGCATCCATGGGACCCATTGATTTGCTTCAATAAGAGCACCTCCATGGCCACAAGTCGACCCCTATCGAACAGGGCACGAGCTCTTGCTTGAATTACCCGATAACAGCTCGCCTGCTAACATCGAAGCTTGCCCAAGCGAGGGTACATGACACTTCTCACCCCTTCTCCCGATGAAAGGGAGTATGAGAGTCAAAAAAAGAAAGAGAAGATGGGCTTGTTCTTGATCGACCTCATTGAAAGAGGCTCGGGGGCACGCTCATGATCAGATGGCCTCGACGAAAGAGGAACCAACCACCCGAGGGCTCGACCACTCGAGCACGCCTCGATAAGAAAGGTACAAAGCCCTCAAAGGAGTCTTCTACTCCTTCGAGGCCTCAGGGGCTACACCCGGCGGGTGCGCTCGCGCGCACCCGCCAGAGGACAACGATGCTAAGACTCTAGTTCATGAGTCTCCGCGTGAGTGCCAACACTTGCACGGAGACTCAGAGGCTATTGTCGGGTACCTAGAAATGGGGGTACCCTAAACCTCCATCCATGAGAGTTAATCCCTGAGAAATCAACACAAACCCTCGAGAAAAACTCCCCACAAAACAAGGCCCAACATTCAGGACCAACTCGTACTGGGCTGGCCCAAAAACGAAATGCACCAATCCATACACACCCATCGATGGGGGCCCTCGAGTGATGGAACACTGCGCGGGCGAATGACCCCCCGTCGAGTGACGCAACTCATCACAGGCAATCGACCCCCCTCGAGTGATGGAAGTCCACCCGAGTGGATGAGCCCCCGTCGACTTCTACACCCCTTGAACCACCTACTTTCTATACAGGAGTTAGCATATTTAATGTTTCCACCAACTCCTGCCTAACTTTGTGGCTACAGTAGTGTTACAGTGATCGGGTACAGTGGTCGAATCTTACTTTTACCGCCCATCCCTAGACATGCAATGTTGTGCCTGGTACTGCTGTGCCATACCGAGCACTGTTCCACCTCCAACCCCCTCGACACACTACACGACAACCGTTAGCCTTGGATTCCCTGGGGCTCGATCTCGTCCACCTGACCACGACCCCCAGGGCTACCCCTCGATTGGGCCTCAAGCATCATCAGCCGCCCCTTGACCTCCTCGAGCCATCCCTTGATTGGTCTCCAGGGACTCCGGTCAGCGCTCCAAAAACTCCCGACGCGACATCCATAGGGATTTGCATGCCCCCGCGTGGGCACGGGTCTTTCACCGACCATCACCGGTGTCATCACGATGCACCCGAAGGACAAGCCATCGGCTCCGAGCACGTCGCTACAGGGATAAGCCATGCTGAGAGCACGCCTCTATAGTGGCAATGACTTGATTGGCATCGCCCCCTCGACATCACTACCTACGACAGCATTAGGACCCATGTACACCCGTGCCTCCCCTTGGACTATAAAAGGGGATGCCAGGCTCGTAGTAAAGGGCATCAAAATAGAGCTTCTAGAACCCAAAAATGCTCAAGTTCTAGCTCACCCTCACTCTCTATGCCTCCACTCTCACTCGCCCACGCGCTTGTATTCCCCTTGTATTCCTCACTCTCTATGTCATGGCGAGGCAGACGGAGGCGCTACGACGATGATGTGCTGGCACCAGAGACGGAGAGGGAGAGAAAGAGGGGCATCGGTGTGATCCTTACCTTCCCGGGAAGCTCCTGGTGGCGTTCTCATCTGCGGGGACGCGGCAACGACAGAGATCAACAGTGGCGCACCCGAACTCAGTGCGGCGATGCCGAAGGCGATGCGCAGCTATGGTTTGCGGGTGGGTTTGACTGCTCTTGGGTTGTGATGGGGCGAGGCATGCTGGTGCGGAGGATTTTATAGGCCGACGAACCTCGGGCCGTGCGCAACACGCAGGGCAACGCCGAATCCTATTTGGCGCCGTCTCTCCGGACGAGACAACCTGGCGGGCCTCGTAGGTCAGCGGCAAAGGGCGGGGAGTGAGCGAGCCGGCGCCCTGCACTGCTGTTGGCTGCTGGCCTACGGTTGGCTAGGCCCATAGTGCTACTAGCTGCGCTGGCCGAATAGTTGAGTTGGGCCGTGGCGGCCTGCTGCAGCTAGTTGCGCTGCCGTGGCTGACCTTGGCCGCTGATGGCCTGGCCTAGCCACTCTTGGTCGGCTGCTGTTATTGGTTGCTTGGCCATGGCTGTCCATGGTTGGCCAAGGCTGGGCTTTTACTGCAGAGGCTGCTGGGCTGTGGCCTAGGCTGGCTTGTGGCCGTTGTGGCCAAGCTAAGACTAGCTATGGCCGCTGTGGCCATGATAAGGCTGGCTGTGGCCGGCCGGAGTTGGCCGTGGCAGGCTGCGAGTGGCCACAGGTGGCTGTGGCTAGCCAGGACTGGCCAAAGCTAGCCAGATGAGGCTAGGTGAGGCCAGGGGTGGCCAAAGCCAGTAGAAGCTGGCCAAAGCAAGCTAAGGCTGGTCAGAGTCAGACCATGAAGAGCTAGGGTAGGCTAGAGCAAGCTTGGATAGGCTAGGGCATGCCAGGGATGACTGGAGCTAGATAGGGGATGGTGTCTAGCTAGGCGATGGCCAAAGGGTTTTCCAAAACTTTCCTGAGGCAAACTTGAGTTTTTGAAATTTTGTTTTCAAACTCGAAAAGAACCTAGTTGTGACTTGCTCGGGTTTTAGAAATTCTTTTTCACATACAAGCAAAACAAAGCAAAGCACCAAGAAAACACACTTTTATTAATTTCATAAAAGTTTTATAAAACCATACTTTTTATCATTTTATAATGATAACAAAAGAATAAAATCTTAGCTAATTTTTAAAGAAATTAATAAATCCTTTAATTTATTTAGTGTTTTTGGTTCACAACCCAAAATAGAAATTTTGAGGTGTGACATCCCCAATGTCTCTCTTCATACCTTTGCACCAATAGTGTTCCTTCAGATCCTGGTACATCTTAGTACCTCCAGGGTGAATAGAGTAAGATGACTCATGACACTCCTTAAGAATAGTATCCTTGATCTTTTGAACATCCGGCACAACCAACTTGTGCTTATACCAGAGTGTTCCCTCTTCATCAACACTAAATCCCGAAGCTCTATCTTCATTAACCAACTTGACAATCTCTTGAAGTTTCTCATCAGTTTTCTGACCCTTCCTGATCTCCTATTCAAGTGTTGGTTCCACATCCATATAGGCTCCCTGAGTGTTAGCAACAAACCCCAAATTGAGATATTCAAATTCAGCTAGCAACTCTTGAGGTAACTCTATCACTTCTAACATGTTTAGCTGACTCTTCCAACTTAAAGCATCAGCTACAACATTAGCTTTACCAGGATGGTAGAGAATCTCCAGACCAAAATCATTGATTAATTCCAACCATCTTCTCAGCCTTAAGTTCAAGTCCTTCTGAGTGAATATATACTTCAAGCTCTTGTGATCTGTATAAATGTTACACTTGTGACCAAGAACATAATGTCTCCAGATCTTCAATGCATGAACTACACCTGCCAATTCCAGATCATGAGTTGGATAGTTCAATTCATGTTTCTTCAACTGTCAAGAGGCAGAAGCAATGACCTTACCCTCTTGCATCAACACGCAACCCAAACCATGTCTAGAAGCTAACACTGGTGTTGTCATCAACCTCTTCTTCAATTTCTTGAAGCTGGCTTGACACTGTTTAGTCCACTTGAATGGTTTATCCTTCTCTAGCAAAGAAGTCATAGGTTTAGCTATGGTAGTGAACCCATCAATAAACCTCCTGAAGTATCCAGCCATTCCCAGAAAGCTTCTGATATCCTTGATGTTCTGAGGTGGACTCCACTTAAGAACATCTGCGACGTTCTTAGGACTAACTATAACTCCATCCTTGGAAATAACATGCCCAAGAAAAGAAACTTCCTTCAACCAGAATTCACACTTACTAAACTTGGCATAAAGCTGATGTTCCCTCAGCTTCTGCAATACCAATCTGACATGCTCTTCATGTTCTTCCTCATTCTTGGAAGACAACCACAAACCAGATATCATCAATGAAGACAACCACATACTTATCAAGATACTCCATAAAAACAATATTCATCAAGTACATAAAGTAAGCTAGAGCATTGGTCAACCCAAAAGACATCACTGTATACTCATGAAGACCATATCTGGTGGTGAAAGCAGTCTTTGGAATATCACTGGGTCTAATCCTCAACTGATGGTAACTTGACCTCAAGTCTATCTTAGAAAAAACACTAGCTCCTTTCAACTGGTCAAACAGATCCTCAATTCTCAGTAAGGGGTACTTATTCTTAACAGTCACCTCATTCAAAGATCTGTAATCTACACACATCCCCTGTGTTCCATCTTTCTTTTCTACAAAGATTACTGGGGCTCCCCATGGTGATGAACTAGGCCGAATGTAACCCTTAGATTGTAATTCTCTAAGTTGTGACTTAAGTTCTTCTAGTTCATTAACAGCTATTCTATAAGGTCTTTTAGCTATGGGTGCAGTACTAGGTAACAAATCAATGACAGACTCAATCTCTCGTTTGGGTGGCATACCTAGCAAATCTTCTGGAAAAATGCCCGAAAACTCATTGACAACTCTGATGTTCTCCAAGGGCTCACCGCTGAGATGATTCACTGTTCCCTGATTCTTGGATGGCAAAGAAACCACAACATCTACTACATCTCCATTTGGTGCAGTCAAGCTCACTGTCCTCTCTGAACATTTAATATTTGCTTTCCACCTATTTAACCAACTCATTCCCAGAATAAGATCAAGACCTTCTGACTCAAGCACTATGGGTCTAGCAGGAAATTCTACCCCCCTTAAATTAACCTTCACATCAGGAAACCAAACGTTTGAAGCCATATTTCCCCTAGGTGTTTTAACGCTCATAGCACTAGGCATAAATTGTGCGGCAATGCTATGTTTATGAACAAAATGACTACAAATGAATGAAAGTAACGTGCCAGTATCAAACAAAACTGAAGCTGGAAGAGAATCGACAAGAAACGTACCAAGCACCACATCTGTAGCTTCTTCTGCACTCTCCACCTTGACATGATTCACCTTCCCAAAGCTCTGGGTCTTCTATTTCTAGGGGCAAGCATTAGCATAATGTCCCGGTTTCCCACACTTGAAGCACGCATTGTTGGGGGCGTTGTTGGTCTTCACCGATGCATTTTTAGGAGCATTCTGGTGAGGAGCCTGATTTTTCTGACGCTGCACTTGCTTACTACCATTGTTGGTGTTGTTGTAGCGCTGACCTCCTTGATGTCCCTGGTTACTCTTCCCATACTAGTTAGAAGAATACTACCTGTAGTTCTGGGAGTTGTCAAAGCAAGGACGATTGCTGCTTCCTTGATCTTGGTGCTTGTTGGCCTTCCTCTTCTTCTTCTTATCCTCCATCTTGTTGCTCATGCTCTCAAGCACAATGGCCCTATCAACCATCTCCTGGAAGTTGGCATACTTGACATTTGCCATCATGTAAGTGAGTCCATCATTAAGCCCTCCTAAGAAATGATCCTGCTTATCCTGGTCTTTCTCAACATCCTTGGGTGAATAGCGAGACAAAGCAGTGAACTTGTCACGGTACTCACAAACAGACATGGAGCCTTGCTTCAGATCAGCAAACTCCTTTTTCTTCAGCTTCTGCAGTCCCATTGGAACAAGGAACTCCTTGAACGCCTTAGTGAACTGCACCCAAGTGATGGTGTCAGGAGCTGCATGAGCAAAACGCTATGAATCCCACCAAGAAGTGGCTGCTCCCTATAGCTTCTTAGATCCATAGAGAAGTTTCTCCCTATCATTGCACTGAGCGATCTCCAACTGTTTCTCCACATCCTTCAGCCAATCCATAGCAACCAGAGGGTCAGGGGAATGAGAGAAGAAAGGTAGGCGGCCCTTTAAGAACTCACTGCGCCTGTCCCTGGGTGGCGGTGGTGCATTCTAATTCTGATGCTATTCTAGACTTGATTCATTGCCATGTTTTGCTGCATCATGGCCATCATGGTGGACATGCCCTGTATGAACTGGGTCTACATGGCCATCATCTTCTCCACGGTAGGTGGGGGAGGTGGTGGTTGAGGGTTCTGGATGTTTCTCTGATTGTTGTTCTGGTTGTTCCCACCAGGACCACTAGCGCCACCAGTGCCTGACTGGGTCTTCCTAGTGTTAACCATCTGATGCAAATAACAGCAGGGTATAAGAATATGTAGTCTCAGTATGTATAACTATGCTGAAAGTAAACTATGAATATAACTGTGACAACATGATGCCTTCTCTTATCAATGAACCATCTGACATAACCACCAATATCACAACCACTGACAGATAGCCAATACATATATAATCTCCAAACTAATAGTTGATCCAGACAAGTGACAGCAGGCTATGATAGAATAACTGATATGATAAAGAGAAGAGAGAGATAGACTACTATATATAGAGACCCAAAACCCGAATTAACTAAACATAGTTTTAAACTTATATACATATGATAAGTGTGGGCATCACCCCACATCTTATCCCAATCATTACAAACAAGCAAATCATCCATGGTTCATAATGATAAACAAGTTTTCACACTTTGTCACACCAATAAAGCAAAGAGCACTCTAAGCGCACTCACACTAGACTCGATAAGCTAAACATTTAAATGTGCTATCGTAGCATTACTAATACATAAAAGGGACGTCCTAGTCAATCCTAGTATGGCCTTCTGCTACTCCATAGGGGATTATGCAGCAAATGGTTAATAGATCATAATAGATAAATAAAACATGTCTATGGTCAAAGGATGATGTATATGAAGAGTGCATGCATAGATATCTAGAGTTAATGATATAAAAGCTAGGAATAAATTGAAGTAGGAATAGCATGTATCCTGTGGTATTTGTAGTGAAACAAAAACAGCATAGAGATATGCATATAGTGATCATACTGACAAAAGCAAGGTAAGAAAACCAAGATAAGGTAATGAATGATCAATAAATGAGAATAATAATGGTTGAAGTAAATGCATATCAAGGTAATGAATAGGATCATAAATGAAACATGCCAAAAATGATGAGATATGCAATAACTTATAAAAGGTCAACCTAAGATGGCCATTTCTAACTAAGGCTTCATGATCCTACGGTTAACAAGGCTCTGGTACCACTTTGTCACACCCTGGTTTTGAAGGATTAAAACCGAGGCAAAAACTCATGTGCCCCTGGATCAAATTACACACATGAATGACAAATTACATGGTTCAATAAGCACAGTGTTCGAATAAAATGATAATATAATGCTCATATCGTACCATTATTATAGAACTATCATCAGAGTAAAGCAAAATATAAATAACATCATCCAAAATGAATAGTAACTATACGACGTAGACGTAGCGACTCCATCTCGCCACAGGAAGGTTGACGGTAACATCACAACGCCTAACACCCCGGATAGTTCTCAGGGAAGTCACCAACCGAGTCACACTTGAGCATCCTTTATTTGGGGAAATAGCAAGGGTGGGTTCCATGTCGAAACTCAGCAAGTATAGGCAGAAAGTAATGACATGCAAGGCTAAAACAAGGTACAGCAGAAAGGTAAACTATGGTAGCATTTTAATGTAGCAATTAAGATGTAACTTTGCAACCTATTCTCTAATCATCTTGGTTGAAACACCCAACCCTTTATTAAGGTTCAAGTAGTATTTAATGAATCATTTAATAACATTGATAAAAGCATATATCAAAAGTATCATTAACTTGAGATTGCCATCTCAAGCAACACAGGATAGCCATCTCGTTCAAAAACAGAGGTAGTCACCTCCTCAAACAACCTCACCATGATTTCACAATTTATTCCATTGGGCTAAGTCATGTGAGGATCTGGGCCACTTGTAACCATGAGCACGGACGATATATCGATTTTAAACTCTACGCAGAGGTGTACACTTTCACTCCATATTGTGATTACTCTTTATGCCCGAGGGGATCAGCCTCTTAGCCCATTACAGAGATAGGCTGGCAGAGGTCACAACGAGGTTTTTTACAGGGTCATAGGTAGCGGTAACTTGATCCACGAAGTCCCAAGCATATGAGAGACGTACTCATAGCTGCATCAACGGTCTACGGATCAACCAGAACTCCCATGCTAGAACTTGTAACACCCTTCATGCCATTGCTATGTTACCCATCGGTAAGCTACCCATCTGCCCATGATGGTCCTTCTAATAGACCAAGCCAGTGCCCATTAGTCTAGAGATGTACGAAAGTCCCAGGTTGCCACTTCATGATAAGGTCCACAAGGTTGAGGAGATACGGATACCCTCATCAACTCGAGTCCCACTAGCATTAGTTTTCCCCGTCATTCACTGCCAACCAACGATGCAGAACAGCATCAACTTCTCCAACGGCCGAAGCCAAGAGCCCATTGCTCCAACATATATAGAAGCAAGTTTTATCTTTATTGAACAGATGAAAGGAGAGGTAGAGCACTAGCAACCTAATAACCTATAAACTAAAAAGCCCATAGGTGATATTTGGATAGAGTGGCTAGTCATTCATATGGCTTGCTGATTTAAGGCACATGCAATATATTAACTAAAAGTGAATAAGCGTAATATGGTCAAAGGTGCCTGCACTTGCCTTGGTTGATATCCTACCGCACGTAGTCCTCCAGGTTCTGCTGATCCTCGTTCACCCATGTCTCATTCTCTATACGCCACAACCATCACACACTAACTGTCGGCGTTAGGAACCGGGGGTGTCCTAAACCAACGAGTAATCGTGTGTGTGTAACCCGTCCGGGTGGGTGATGCAAGAAGGACACAGCGATTTATCCTGGTTCGGGCAAAGAAGGCCCTACGTCCAGCGGGGGGAGAAGATTTGTATTATCTTGCACCTAAGTGCTTGTACAGGGGCGAATACAAGCGAAAGAGAGAATTCGAGGGGGGGTCGAGTGTCTATCGAAAGAGCTACTCAGTCTAGGAGTCTGCCTAGGCGTGTGTTCGGTCGTTCGAGAGATCGTTGTCTAGAGTTGGTTCTCCGTCGTCCCTATTGGGTCTCCTGCTGTCCCCTTTTATAGGCCAAGGGGAGGCACAGGGGTACAAATATCCTGATTCGATGACACGGTGATGACGTCGTGGGTCGTGGAGGTCAACTCGAGGCCTCTGCAGGGACGTGCGCTAAGCATGGCTCGTTCTGTAGCGGCGTGGCTCGGAGTTGACAGCCATCCTTCGGAGTCATGGTTGCTGACCGGCGAAAGACGTGATCCCTTGTAGAGGACGTGCGAGTTCCTGTTGGGGTCGTATCGGGAGTTGTTGGCGCAGCTTTCGAAGTCGATGAAGGTTGACCGGAGGGCGTCGATGCGTACTCGAGGCCCGGTCGAGGGGTAGCCTCGAGCGTAGTGGTTGAGCGGATAAGATCGAATTGAGGGAATCCGATGTCGGTCGTTTGTCGCGTAGCGTGTCGAAGGGGGCCTCGAGCTATCTAACAGCACTGGGTATGGCGTAATAGTGCCGTGCAGACCGATGCACGTCCTCAGTATGGGCAGTAAAGCGGGATTCGACCGCTGTACGGACCACTATGCGGACACTATAGCCATATGATTTGACGAGGTTAGCTAGTTTTGTATTAAATGCGCTACCGGACGCACCGGGAGTTGGTCGATCGAGGGGGGCTCGATCCTCGAAGTATCGAGACGCCCGTCCCGTCGGGGGCCTCGACACTTAACGCGGGATCCTCCCATCTTGAGCGATCATCAGCCGGTGACGTCAGCGTCTTGTCGAGGGTCAGATGGTGACGCTAGTGATTCTGTCGAGGGTTGCGGCTGTACTCTGTTGTGGGCCGACCCAGTGTGTATTTGCCGATGGGCCCGGTGGGTCGAGGAGGTATGGCCTGGTCGCGTGAGATTAATCTGAAGGTAAACTCGGGGTCCAACCGAAAACAAGAAAGGTTTAGGGTACCCCTACTCTCGGTAACCGACAGTAGCCCCCGAGCCTTCGTGTAAGTGTTGATACTTACACGGAGGCTCAGTTGAATGGACTTGGAGTATTGGTCGTATTCCAAAGGGTGCGCGCGAGCGCACCCTTCGGGTGTAGCCCCCGAGGCCTCGGGTGAGTAGAATACTCGCCCGAGGTCTTTTATTTTGTGTTTGGTCAATGCGTGTTCGAGTGATCGAGCCCCCGGGTGGTTGGATCCTCTTTCGTCGAGGCCACCTGGTTGCGAGTCCACTCCTTAGCTTCTTTCGTCGAAGCCGGTCAGGTGCGAGCTCGACTTTTTCGTTCGACCCTCACGAACCCTTTTGATCGGGTAGAGGGGGGAGAAGCGTTGTGCTACCCATGCTCGAGCGAGCATCAACGTCTCAGGTGAGCTACTATTGGGAAATTCAAGTAAGAGCTCGTGCCCCGTTCGATTGGGGTCGACTAGTGGCCCTGAGGCGCTCTTATTCGAGCAAAACAGTGGGTCCCGCGGATGCCAAACCCTTTCGATCGGGTCCGGTGGCTCGATGCCTCCCCTCGAGGGGATTCCATCGTGGTCCCTTAGTTTTGCCTTGAATGTGTCCGAGGGGGCCTCGAGAATTCATTCTCGAGCAAGGGACTCGCATCGGCCCCCCTCGGTCACCCCTAACTCCGGTACTCGAGGGCGGCTATCGAACCCTTTTCAAGGGCCAGCCTTCGCTCCCTGGAGATTTCGAGGGCCTGGGCCCGTATCCCGTATCGTGGGAAGATCCGTCTTCGGATAACTCCTCCTGTCCATCACGCGTGCCTTTTTACGTAGAAGCCGGAGCGGTGCGCTAGTGGATGGTTCCTGTAGTTACAGTGTATTTCGAGGAGGATAACTGTCAGTTCTCGTTTTTCAAGAAAAGGTTCGAAGCGGCGTGGCCGTAATGTCGCGGGAGTCGGAACGGCGTGGTCGTGGTAGGGCCGGCATGACGGCAGATTTGCAGATGCTTGACGCGTGTCCATGGTTGACGGCAGTCGAGGGGGTGAATGCGAAGCGGCCCTGTCCATGATGCACTGGAATCGAGAATAGAGTGCTTTGGGTGCATTTAATGTGAGGACTTACTGGTCGGGCAAGCGTCGGCCGTCCGTCGGTCTTCTGTCCCTATAAAAGGAGGCACCCTTCGTACCGTTGCTCTTCACTTGCTTTCCTGCCATTTTCGCATTTGCCTTCCTTGCGCTCGCTTGCTTTCCTTGCGCTTGCCTCTCTGCGCTTTCCTTCCTCGCGTTCACCTCCCTGCGGAGATAGGAAATCTTCCGGGCCGTCCGTCCACCAAAGAGCTCCGTGCCCTTGCCATGGCGCCACTGGAGATTCTTCAGCCCGTGGCGTGGGTTCCCTCGGAAGTGACGAGGAAGGAGCTGGAGGGGTTGGTGGCGGAGGGGCTTCTTCGCCCCATCACCAACAGGGATGAGCCCGAGTGGCTCGTTCCGCCGAAGGAGGACCACGAGCCAAACCCACCGGAGGGCTACGTGGTCAGCTTTGTCAAGTTCCACCGACTGGGCTTCGGCGCCCCGCCGAGCCGGTTCATGCGCTCTCTCACTCACCACTACGGGATCGAGCTTCAGCATCTTTCCCCCAACGCGATCTCCTATGCCGCCATCTTCACCACAGTCTGCGAGGGTTACCTCGGGGTGGAGGCGCACTGGGAGCTCTGGCTCCACCTCTTTCGGGCGGAGTACTTCTCTAAGAGCGTGTCGGCGGGGGTACGGAGGCTGGTGCAGGCTGGGTGCTGCAACTTTGCCGTGAGGAAGGCCGACGACTTCATCCCCATTGGCCTGACTTCGAGCCACGGCCCCTGGCCCTCAAAGTGGTTCTACATCAGGAATGATGAGGGGCTACTGCCTCAGTACACGGGGCGCGTCATCGAGTCGCGTCCCCACAACTGGGGCGCCCTAGCGCGGGACCATCAAGGGAGGCTCGAAGACCTCCTCGACGCCCTGGCGACCCTTCGAGGGCAGGGGTTGACTGCCGGGGTCATTGTCTCGGCCTTCCACCATCGACGGGTGCTCCCCCTGATGCGGCGCTCGCTTCGCATGAGCCAGATGTTCGTTGGAGCGGAGCTCAGGGGGAGCCACATGGTTGCTGGGGCTATTACGCCGGAGAGCGTCGCTAAGAGGGTTCGAGGCATGGTGTCGGGCCCCTTCACGGCACAGGACATCAACCGCCTCCTGATGCGACCGGATCCTGGTTACCCCAAACTAGTGAGTGTATTACTTTGTCGAGCCCTTCTTTTTGTTTCTTTTCACCTTACATTTTTTGGGCTTTGCGTGTAGGGGGAGCTCGACTACGAGTTGTCGCTACCCCCCGTTAGGGAAGATTTCAGGGCTCGTCCGACGGGGCTTCCCGGCGCCTCGTCGGCGAAGAAGACGAAGGAGGAGGAGAGCAAGAAGAGGTGGATGCATAGCCTCGATCTCTCTGTGGGCGAGCAGCGCTCGGCTAAGCAGAGACGAGAGGCGAGGCCCGTCGGAAGGTCCCCCTCTGAGGAATCGGGGGAGGAGTGGAGCGGAGAAGAGGAGCATCTCTCTACCCGGAGGGTCGCGGCTGATGCCCCTTCGACGCAGGGAGCCGCTGGTTCTGAGGGGTCCACGGAGGGGCCCCGTGAAAGTCACTTGGCCCTCGAAGCCGGGCCAGTGACGCTGGCCTTGGCCGCATCGATGGCGGCCTCTGCTCGTGGGGCTGCGGGGCCTCACGGCGTGACGCCGCCGGGAGCGACTTCGAGCCTTCCGGGTGCCGGGAGCGACTTCGAGCCTTCCGGGTGCCGGGACGTGGCCGTCGACGGGGCCTCACGAACACCAGGAAGGTTCCCAGTGGGGTAAGTTCTTTATCCTGGGGCAGTTTTATATTTCATGTCTCGATTCCACGCGTCTAATTTTTCTTTCCTCATAGGCTCAAGCGCGGGCGGACACTGGCGGGGCCCGCTCCGGCCAAGCGCCTTCGGACGGAGGAAGCGACAGAGGCGACGGCGGTCGCGGCGGGTCCGGCCATGGGCCTGGTTCTTTCGGCGACGAGCGCCGCCTTGACTCCCCCGTCGATTTCGAACGAGGGGGTCGTCGCTTGGGTCAAGGCCGCACGCGTGGCGTTGGCCCGGGGAGTCGATTCGGTTATCGGCGAAGCGGCCACCGAGCCTGCGGTGGTTGTGGCATCGAGCCCCCGAGCCGGGATGGCCGTCGAGGCGCCGGGCAGCATGCCGGAGCGCCCCTTGGATGACTCGCGGCTGGGGTTTTCGCAGGCGGCGCCCATCGTCCTTGAGGCCGAGGAGGGCGAGGCCTCCATCGACGGAGGGAAGGAGAAGGACACCGTGCCCCCCTGTCGCCACCGAGGTCGGGGGTCGTCGAGTCTGGGGGTGCCGAGGCGGCCCCGTTAGGCGGGGAGGCGAGTGTCGCCGTGCCTGCCCCGGCGGATCCTTTTGTCGAGCGGGAGGTGACGCAGGCCGGCTTGCTGGCTCTCGTGCCGTGGGAGGGTCCGTCTCCCCCCGCGGTTCCCGAACAACGTCCTACGGCGGGCGCGGCCGTCGATGCGGAGTGTGCCGGAGCCAAGGCGGCGTGGCGATACTTCGAGGCGGAGACTTCGGGATGGGGCTCGGAGCCTATCTACGTCCACAACACCACGAGTCACGATGCTCCCTCATGGGAGGTGGATGACCCCGCTGAGCTCGAGTGCTGGAGGGCCATCGAAGAGGAGCGTTCTTGCCTTCAGAGCTCGCTGAAGGCAATGTTTGGTCTCGTCAGCAACAACCTCCACCAGCGCCTCGGGGTAAGCGTCCTTCGAAGTTATGGAACTCGGGGTGTGTTTTCTTTATCGATGATGTCCTTTGTCCTTCTTGCTCTTAGGATCTGAGAAGGCGCTCGAACATCAAGTCCCATCTTATCCACAGCGCCAAGGATAAGTGGAACCAGATCCCCAAGCTAGAAGCAGCGCTCGAGTCTGCCCGGGTCGAGGCCGCGAAGGCGAAGGAGGAGGCCGCTGCCGCTCGGAGTGAGCTTGAGAAGGCAAAGTCCGAGACCGCCTCGGCCCGAGAAGTGGCCGCCCAAGCCAAGGAGGCTGAGGCCAAGGCGAAGGAGGAAGCGGGGAGGGCCCTTGAACGGGCGAGGTACGAGGCCAGCGATGAGCTGGCAAGGGTTGGCACGGCCCTCGACGCGGTGCGGAAGGAGCTCGAGGTCTCAGTCTTCGAAAACGCCAGGATTTCCGAATCCTGGCGAGAGCAAAGGCGGAATGCCATTTCGGCAGGCGAGGCCCTCGAAAAGCTCAAGGAGGAGAACACGTCGATGGTCCGCGCTAGTGAGGCATTCGCGAGCGAGTATCTTGCTCTGCAGGATACGCACACGAAGCTCGAGACCCACGCCGTCGGTGAGTCTTCCTTCTTCTCTCTAGGGGTTTTTTGCCTTAGTCCTCTTAAGTGTTACTAACTCCATTTGTTTGTTTTCAGCCTTGGTGGAGGAGCTGGATCAGGCTCATCACGACCTCGGCCTGCTTCAAAAGTCGTACACGGCCGAGGTGAAGCTGACCGGCGAGCTCGGCGGTATGCTCGACATGGTCTGTGATAGCCTCGGCGTCCCTCGTCCCGAATCGGCCGCGGATGACGTCCATGGGGCTCCTCTCCTTGACTGGCTATTCAAGCTCGATCGCGTGGTGAAGGAGAAGGTGCGGGGCGCCCTTCATGTCGGCGTGAAGCGGGCGATGGCGGTCATCGGCTCCGGCTACATCTACGACATGGAGGTCGTGTCCCACGGCTTCGTCAGCGACCCTTCGAAGACTGACGAGGAGAACGAGGCCGTCTTCATGGGGTTAGGCGAGGCTGCCGAGGAGCCTGGCGGTCATCTTGCGAGCCTCTTCGAGCATGAGGTCCTTCCGCCTCCTGAGGATGATGGCCTGTGAGCCAAATCTGGGCAAAGAGGCCTTTGTAAGAAATTTTGTGAACTTTTGTTCTCGAGGTCACGATGCCTCAAGCCAATGTACATTTATATTCGTATGTGTATGTCTAAGTGTGTTCTAAGTCTTTTCTGTCTCTACTTCCTGAACGGGTCTCTACTTTTATCGATTTCGTCACACGATCGAGCCCTTCGAAGGGGGGAGTGAGTGGAGGTGCCGTAGCCCTGGGGCGTTGGTGGTCTCCCAACCTGACATCCCTCGACCTTTCGGACCTTCTCGTGTCATCTTCGACTTAGTATCAACCCATGTCGAGGCATATCAAGGTAGAGTGGACCTCAAAACTTAGAAAGTGTATGATTTTTAAGTCTTTTTCTTTCTCGCATTCCTGATAACGTTTCTTTACTTGGTGAATTCGACGCATGTTCGTGCCCCTTGTCAGGGAGCGAGTGGAGGTACCGTAGCCCTGGGGCATAGGCGGTCTCCTGGCTCGACAGCCCTCGATGCTTAGGGCATTCGCATGGCGTTTTCGACTAAGTATTAGAACGTATCGAGGTGCGTGGGAGAAAAAAGACTTTGAGTTTTGAAAAAATCGTGCGAGTTTTTTTGGGGACTTCGGGGGATTCCCCCCCTTATAACCCCCGAGGGAGGTTTGACTCTGAGGGAGCAGAGTCGAGGCTACCTCTTATGTGTATAAGGAAATTGAGCTTGTGATCGAAAGCATTCCGTTATGCGAAAATGTAAGAAGAAGGCATCGACTTAGGGATAGAAGCGACGTAGCTGGTCGATGTTCCATGCGTTGTTGAAGATTTCGCCTTTGTCGTTAGCGACGTAGCTTCACCACGGGGAATCCATCATCCCTTGTCATCGTTCTTGTCGTCGGGCTCTTCCTTTTTCTCTTCCTTTCCTCGAACCGTACCCTCGAAATGCCTTTTGAGCATCCGGCAGTTTTCGAGGGTGTGGTTGGCCTGGTCCTTGTGATATGGGCACGGTTTCTTGAGCATTTCGTCGAAGAGGCCCTTTTCGGGAGGGCCTCGAGGCTTCTTGCGCTCGACAGCCACCACGAGGTCATCGTCGGGGGCATCTTCGCGCTTGCCTTGCGGGTTCTTCTTCTTCTTCTTGCCCCCTTTCTTGCTGCCCTGGTTTGAACCCTCGGGGTTGGCCGCCTTGGCTTGCGTCTGGCCTTTGCCACCATCGAAGAAGGCACCGACAGCCTCTTCTCCGGTGGCAAAGTTGGCCACGATGTCCATCAGTTCTTCGGCGGTCTTTGGGGGAGTGCGCCCGAGCTCCCGGACCAGTTCCTTGCAGGTGGTTCCGGCAATGAAAGCCAGGATCACCTCTTCGTCGGTGACGTGGGGAAGCTCGGTGCGCTGCTTGGAGAAGCGTTGAGTAAAGTTGCAGAGGGATTCCCCGGGCTTCTGTTTGCAGCCTCAGAGTTCCCACCTGTTGCCCGAACACACATAGGTGCCCTTGAAGTTCCCCTCGAAAACCCTGACCAGGTCGGACCAGTTACAGATTTGGTTAGGGGGAAGCTCCTCGAGCCACCGTCGTGCGGTGTCGGAGAGAAAGAGTGGGAGTTGTCGAATGATGGCGCTGTCATCGCGGGCCCCCCAAGCTGGCACGCCAGTTTGAAGTCGGCAAGCCAGAGCTCAGGCTTCGTCTCGCCGTCGTATTTGACGAGACCTGTCGGGGGTCTGAAGGGGCTAGGCAGCGGCGTGCTGCGAATCGCACGGCTGAAGACTCGAGGTCCCGGTGGATCTGGGGATCGACATCGGTCCTCGTCACTGTCGTAGCGTCCGCCCCGATGAGCGCTGTAGCCTCGCGCCTCGGTGTCACCGCACTTGCATCTGCGGTGTTCGTTGATGTCGTGACGCACATCGCGGGGCTCGCGGTTGTCGCGAACGCGATTGTGGTCCGGGACCGCCCCCTTCGAGCGGGGGGAGTCTACCGGCTGGGTCGAGGCCTATCTCACATGCCGCGAGGGTTCATGGTGTTGCCCCAAGGCCGCACCTCGATGCCTCGAGGCAGAGCTTTCGGCCTGCTGAATGGCGGCCACCTCGAGAAGGCCCTTGATCTCCTGTTGGACTCGTTGGGCTTCCGGATTCGAGGGGCCGGCATGTTGCGGAGAAGCATGGTCGCTACGATGACATTCTGGCTGGCTCAATTGAAGGCGGGACGTGCAACCGCATCCACGCCCACAATCTGTCGCTGTACTTGCCGCGCTCGGGCCCGAGCCCCCCCGCCCGGGGGATTCTGATTGTCTTGCTCGAGGGCACGCTCAAGCTGACGCAGTCGCTCTTTATCTTCATCGAGCTTGGCTCGAAGCTCCCGGAGCTGCGCAAGCTGGGCGACGCGAGCGCCCTACGAATCGCTCGGATCGTTGATCGCGGCAGGGGGTGCTTCCTCCTATCCCGCCAGGAGGAGGGGCCCACCGGTTGCGACCGGTGGTGTGGACGCCTCTGCAGGACCGGCGTCGTCGTCGTTCGACGCGGCGACTATGTCGACGTGGAAACACTCTCGTGTGGCGTCATAGTAGCTGGAGTCATAGTTGGAGTCGGAGTCGGAGTAGAGCAGGCAAGGCACGATGGTCCGCCCAAATTGTTCCACCTCCAGCCACCTTCGAAGCGCGCGAGGGCGTGCGCCGCGTGGGCGAGGGTTAATCGTGCGTTCGGGGGCCAGTACCGGTTCCTCCCGGCACGCTGCTGCGCGTGGGGGGGGGGTCCGATCCGTTCCCTATCTGCTCCGAAACCCGAGCACATGATAGTGGGGTATGTCGAAGCGGCACTGTCGAGCCCAAATGGCAGCGCCGGTCGGGCGGCAAACTGCTCATGGGGCAAGAGAGCCGTAGACGTGCAAGGAGCGTTCGCCTGGGGAGAAGCGTTCAACCCTGGCGAGCGCTGCCCCACGTTGGGCCTTACGCGTAGTCGTGGGAGCCTCTGGGCCAGAGAGCTCAAGTCATCCGTCGAAGACGAGGAAGGTGTGACGACCGTGGTCGCACGGCGGCGCCGCCCGCCCTGCGATCCACGTCTCCTTCTTGATTGGGAAGCGTGGTGATGAGGACGACGCAGGGCTCCTCGTGGAGTCCCTGAAGCGCCCCCGCTCGGGTGCCCAATTGAGAGCAGGACCATGTCATGGCTCGTGCCGAGCGACATGAACTCCAGACTTCTAAACCAGATCACCGAGCCGAAAGGAAGCGATGATACGAAGTCCGCCATCCGGACGAAGCGGTTTGACACACAGTCCCCCTACCTGGCGCACCAACTGTCGGCGTTAGGAACCCGGGGGTGTCCTAAACCAACGAGTAATCATGTGTGTGTAACCTGTCCAGATGGGTGATGCAAGAAGGACACAGCGATTTATCCTGGTTCGGGCAAAGAAGGCCCTACGTCCTGCGGGGGGAGAAGATTTGTATTATCTTGCACCTAAGTGCTTTTACAGGGGCGAATACAAGTGAAAGAGAGAATTCGAGGGGGGGTCGAGTGTCTATCGAAAGAGCTACTCAGTCTAGGAGTCTGCCTAGGCATGTGTTCGGTCGTTCGAGAGATCATTGTCCAGAGTTGGTTCTCCGTCGTCCCTATTGGGTCTCCTGGTGTCCCCTTTTATAGGCCAAGGGGAGGCACAGGGGTACAAATATCCTGGTTCGATGACGCGGTGATGACGTCGCGGGTCATGGAGGTCAACTCGAGGCCTCTGCAGGGACGTGCGCTGAGCATGGCTCGTTCTGTAGCGGCGTGGCTCGGAGTTGACAGCCGTCCTTCGGAGTCATGGTTGCTGACCAGCGAAAGACGTGATCCCCTGTAGAGGACGTGCGAGTTCCTATTGGGGTCGTATCGGGAGTTGTTGGCGCAGCTTTCGAAGTCGATGAAGGTTGACCGGAGGGTGTCAATGCGTACTCAAGGCCCGGTCGAGGGGTAGCCTCGAGCGTAGTGGTTGAGCGGATAAGATCGAATTGAGGGAATCCGATGTCGGTCGTTTGTCGCGTAGCGTGTCGAAGGGGGCCTCGAGCTGTCTAACAGCACTGGGTATGGCATAATAGTGCCGTGCAGACCAATGCACGTCCTCAGTATGGGCAGTAAAGCGGGATTCGACCACTGTACGGACCACTGTGCAGACACTATAGCCATACGATTTGATGAGGTTAGCTAGTTTTGTATTAAATGCGCTACCGAACGCACCGGGAGTTGGTCGATCGAGGGGGCTCGATCCTCGAAGTATCGAGACGCCCGTCTCGTCGGGGGCCTCGACACTTAACATGGGATCCTCCCATCTCGAGCGATCATCAGCCGGTGACGTCAGCGTCTTGTCGAGGGTCAGATGGTGATGCCAGTGATTCTGTCGAGGGTTGCGGCTGTACTCTGTTGTGGGCTGGCCCAGTGTGTATTTGCCGATGGGCCCGGTGGGTCGAGAAGGTACGGCCTGGTCACGTGAGATTAATCTGAGGGTAAACTCGGGGTCCAACCGAAAACAAGGAAGGTTTAGGGTACCCCTACTCTCGGTAACCGACACTAATAATACATGCAAGCAAACATACTTCAATTAGAGCATTACACCAAAACGTCACAGCAGTAGCAAACAATAGCATAGAACTATTTTCTCGTCGAGATGATTCCAAAAAGTATAAGTTTGCTAAAATCGGAGTTAAAACATGAAAGTTATGGCCTGTACAAGACTAGGGTCTAATCTGCAGAAAAACAGGACTGAAATCTAAATACTTTTGAACTACGCAGGACTAGATCATAAATAAATAAAACTATAGGGGCTTTTCTGCAAAATAGCCAAGGCTGTCGGCGGCTTAACCGCGTTGACGCAGTCGGCCCACACGTGGCGCTTGCATGGTAGCCACGTCAGCTAACACGTCAGCAGGCGCGAGACCCGTTGACCCTCAGTTGACCAGTACGCCCGGGCTCATCTGGGTCGTCCGGATCGGATCAGGCGGCCAGGGTCGACCGACGGGGTTGGCCAAAACGGTCTCCAGGGCACGGCTGGCTAGGCAGAGGGCATTAGGGTGACGGGCTCGGCTTTGCAGACCCGATTGCGAGCATCATGGCGAAAGGGGATGGCCGAAGGTGGGTCCAGGCGGCGGTGGCGCCATTGGCACAGCGGGAAGCTCGACGGCGGGTGGCTACATGGCCCGTGGGGCCAAGATGAGACCACGCGTGCATTGTGCGTCTGCTTGTGAGTGCGATGAGCGGCACAGGCACGTCCGGGCAAGGCCAGAGCGGCGGGGCACCGCGATGGCGGCGGCGCTCCGATGACAACGCGTAGCGGTGCGCAGAGAGGGCGAGGGCGGCTGTGGAGGGCATCTACGTGACCCTAGCGGTCACGCGGAGCTCGGGCGTGGGCTTACCATGGCGACGAACAGTGGTGAAGGTGGAATTGACAGTGGTGGCGTGAGCTCGAGTGTGGCAGCTATGGCGGTGCCCTAGGATTAGGGTACGGGGTGGCAGCGGCTCTGCTAGGGTTGGGAAACGACGCAGGGGTGGCGCAGCGCCCTAGGATTAGGGTACGGAGTCCGCGTGCGCGATGCACATGGACGCGGAGCAGGTGGGGCGGGGGTCCTGGCTCGGTGTCCATCTCCAGGAAGGAGATGACACCGTGCTATGGGCCCCACTATTGGCGGGCTCCACCTGTCAACGGCGATGGGCAGAGGCGCTGCTGGCGGCTGACGCCAATGGCTGATGTGAGTGCTGATGCAGGCGACAAGCTGGGCCGTGGTTGTTGGGCCAGCTGGGGCAGGCCCAAGGCGCATGCACGGGCATGCTGAACGGGTGTCAGCTTCTGCTGTTTTCAGCATACCACATAGTTCACTCAAGCCTCTCTCCGCCCCATGCATATTGTAGTTCGAGATGAAGTTTCCATAGCTAGGCGGAAGAGACAAGAGGATAAAATCAGTAGCCAACTCATGGCCAATTGGGAAGCCTAGCTTCTCCAACCTTTGAGTGTAACCAACCATCTTGATTATGTGTGGTCCTACTGCTGCGCCCTCTACAAGCTTGGATTCCACAAGCGCCTTAGAGACATTGAACCTTTCAGTCCTGGCCTGCGTGCGAAACATCTCCTCAAGCACCATGATCATATCGTTTGCTGAGTGATTGTTATTGAAATGCATCTGCAGATCAGATTCCATACAAGCAAGCATAAGGCAACTCACTTCAAGATCAGCATCGCATGCTTTCTTGTAAGCGGCTCTTTCAGCAACAGGTGCATTTTCTTCAGGCTCATCTGGTAATGGGGGTGTCTAGAATATTTTCCTTTTTCTCAGCCCTGAGAACAATTCTTAGGTTGCGGATCCAATCTGCGTAATTTGTTCCATTCAACTTATCTTTCTCAAGAATTGTACGCAAAGAAAATGGTTGATTGCGAGCGGCCATCTACAACAAAATTAATGCAAAATACTAAGACAATGTATCCATGAAGGAGTAAATTATATCAAATAGAATATACTCCCACTAAAATCAATATCCCTCAATTGATACTTAGTGATTCAAGACCCACAACTAACATCCTGACTAGTGAGCTTTAGCATCACTGCTGGTCAGTATGGTAGATCGGTAAGCAACACCTTGCTAATCATATCTCATATGACTTGTTGTTGGGCTAGCACCCCTATGCCAAGCACTCAACCTTTCCATGCTTCAAGATCCCTAACCGTTAGGATGACCTTGTTCAAGTAACCAAACCTTTTTGCAGTAAGTATCCGATATGAACCTGCCTAGTCAAGGAAAACCAGTGGCACCCTAGTTTCATGGACCCACCACCGATTGTACAAGACTTATGACAGTGCAAGGTTTGGGGAAGCATTTAACTTAAACATTGCTGAGGGATCATTCTACTTCACTACCGCACTCATGTAGACAAAAACATAATAGCATATGAAAGTAGAACAAATAATGAGAATCATATTCACACATAGTGACATAGTATGGCCCTTTGATGAATGGTGATCTCCATCTCCATCATCTTGCCCATCATGGTGATCTCCATCTCCATGATCCATGTGTGCCATCCTTCTTGTGATAAGTCCTCCAAGAACTATCTTATCACAAGCTATACTAATTACATAGTCGTAAGATCAGAAGACGGCGCGTAGGCCAATACATCAAATGGCAACACATATGGCTCCAGCCGTGTTGCTTACATGACATGCAGGCCATGAAAGAATTAGACACATACACATGGGCCATACCAATTCACAACATACCCTACAAAAACAAGTTAGGCGTAGAACGATTCTATGCGCTATGACAGGTAGCAATGCACGAGCATGCTGAACGGGTCACGCTGCCGACCGGCTAGGCTGCCATGTGGGCGGCCTGCGGGCTTGCGGCCTGGCTTTGTTGGCTGGGCTGCAGCTGGCGGCCTGCTGTGCTGGCTGGCCTTCGCCGCTGGTGGCTGGTGCTAGCCACTGTGGCTGGCTGCTTCTCCTGCTGCCTTGGCCGTGGCTGGCCAGTGTTGGCCGTGGTCAGCTAGGGCTGGCCATACTTGGCCAGTAGGGGCTGGGGTTGGTCAGGGTCCACTAGGGACTGGCCTAGGCTAGTTAGACCAGGTTAGGTTAGTCTAGGAGGTAAAGGGGACAAGTTAGAGCATGCTAGTAACTAGAACGCAAAGCAAGGATTAAACAACAAGCTCAAACAAGTCAACCAAAACTTATGCAGCAGCATGAAGGCAACAATGCATGGTTTCTAATGTGCTACATATTTTAGAGTAATTCAGAAAACTTTTATAGTTGGCTTATGAATGTTAAACATCTATTTGAAAAAAATTCAAGCTCATTTAATATTTTAAGTTTCAAAAAAAATTGGGTGTTATATTAAGTACGCATGTTGTCATAGAAAAAATGTCGACAATTAAGTTTTGCTCCCATCCTTGAAGCAAGCTAACTCTGTTAGGTTATATAGGGATGTGCTAGTGTACAGTGTAGGACCGCCAGGATCACTAGGTACCTAGTACCATTAGAGAGCGACTGCCAAATCTCCTAGTGCCATGTAGCGCGGAGCTGTAACACATCAAGGATCGAGGTAGCGCCTTGTCAGGCTGTTCTCGGCGGGCAAGAAACAAAGTTCAATTGTGACTCATGCAGGACACATGTATAACACATTGGTGCACGGATGCAAAGTTGTAACAGAAAAAGAGGACGATAAATAATTTCTTAAATAAACTTAGCTTGTCTTTGAAGACATGTTGTTGTCATGGGCGAGCGGATGGATGTGGCTCGTCGTGGCTCGCTTGACAACTCGATGACTCGGTGGCAGCCTGTGTGCACCAAATCTGTCAAGCTCCAGTAGCACGTGCAGCCAATGAAACTCATGCCACTGTTGTGGCATGATGAGGGGCGATTCCTGCTGAAATAACCAAGCATATATATGTAGATATCTGCATACATATTATACCATAATATATTGTATAGGATATTAGATTAGAAAATAAATAAGGGATATGGACTTAGCTTTGCATGCTGAGCAGATCGGCTGTTGCTGGACACTACTCCGTACGTGACGCATGCGAATCAGATAGTTAGCTTGCATGTCCCATAGATGTATTTGCCCTTGTAGTTGTAGTAGATCCGGCATGATTACCCGAGAGTACAGAGTCGTACTCGGATACATCAGCAGAACCATGGTCAGATAGAGTCGTGGTCATGCCGAAGCGAACCGCACGACCGCCATGCACAGCGTGCGCATGTGACTAAGCTGATGACGATGACTCACGATGAAGGTGTTGGTTGCTCGGGTGACAGTTGGTCCGCAACCAGATTGGATCTAGGCGGCTCGAGTAGTTGATGGTGAAGCCATCCTCGGCAGATCGATGTGGATCGATCCGCCAAGGAATCTGTCGATGAGTTGCCGGAGCAGACTCATCGGCGAGGTGGTCGATGATGTTGGTGCGGAAGTGGGCTGCACCGCTTCCATGATTCTGATGGTCGTCGCTACACAGGTGGTCGGTGAACGTGCCGATGGAGAAGGATGTCCACCGTAGGAAGCCGGCTTGTCACCAATTCACCATGGACGATGTTGATGAAGAACATCTGCCATAGGAAGTAGAGTTGTCACGGATGACGTTGATGAAGAAAATTTCCATCTAGTTCACCACATGATCAGCGCGCACCCCTACTTGGCGCGCCAACTGTCGATGATATATCACCGGTGATCCATCTAGGGGTAGACCTAAGTGAAGGGTTATGAGAGTGCTACGCTAGCCAGAAAACAAAACTTTTCTGCCTCATAAACCAGGATCTACTGCTAGTTACAAGTTACGGGATTACCACCAGACGCGCGGGTGCAGCGAAAGACGACTTGATGTAGTCGTACGCGTCGTAGCATGCAGTTGCGTGGTCGTCCATCATGTCAATCCCCTTGCACAGTTTGTCCTAGTGCTCCAGATGCAGCACCTTCGAGGAATCCCACACGTGCAGGGAAGAAGTGATACGCCTCCATACTGTTAGGCCCGTGAGGAGCAGAAGGTGCGAGCGTGGGGAGGGTGACGGTGGCTACGAAAGGCATGTAACCCTGACCGCGCCCCTACCCCTTCACTTATATAGGCATCCCCAATGAGCTCACAAGTTGGAGGCCCATTAGTAACCCTAAGCCTTGTCTAATTCAAGTCCAACCTGAATTAGGCTTCCAGCCCCTTAAGCGTGCAACCCTATGGGTTCACGCACACCAATAGTTGACAGCAGCCTCTAGCAAGGCATGACAACTCCTATGCATGCGTAAAGATCATATCAGACGAACCACTATGACCACATACAAGTTATTCCCTTTGCCACTTGATATATGGTTCAACTCATGGGTTAACACTTAACCCAAGCATAGCCATGCTTTTGTTGATCCAATCACTTGAGTGATCTAGTGATATCTCTCTCACGAAGAGAGGGGCAAATTCCATCTTGATTGTCTATGTCTCATAGCATGCTTCCCGACCACCCGAAGACCAACTTTATAACTACCTAGTTACGGAGCAGCGTTTGATAGTCCCTAAGTAGGCCGTTTCACATCTTGAGTACATACCACAATCTCAGGTCTAAGGACATAACGTACATGACATGAATAGAGACTTTCTCATGTCGGGTCAGTCCAGCCTACATGTCTCACATGTGCCCACATTATTAGTTTGACATCTCCATGTCCATGACTTGTGAAACATAGCCATCAACTAATACATGTGCTGGTCTAATATTCAAGTGTGTTCTCACAAAAATGCCGACTAGGGACAACTTTAGAATAACCATTCAAGTAATTGAGTTCCACAAACAATTCACATAATTGCCAATTAATACAAGTTGTCTATAATGGATATTCAATGAACACTTTATTAATCATGGATATAATCAGAATATCATCATCAACATGATTAGCTCTAGGGCATATTCCCAACACTAAGATGGTAGATTGATCGAAAGGGGCGCACGTGATCACGAACTGGATGGTTATAGAGACACAAGATTTATACAGGTTCAGGCGACCAGCATGGCATAAAACCCTACGTCCTGTGCTCTGTATATTGCTTTGATTGGGTATGAGATCGTGGTGATCTGGTAGATCGGATGACCTCATCTGTCTAAGGACCTCTGCCCCTTCTTATATATCCTGAAGGGACAGAGCTACAAGTAGAATAGCCTATTTGGTACTATTACTAATCTGTGCGGTGCACATCGTGTCCCGCACGTCTTCATCCTGGGCTAGGCCGTCTTCGATGGTGCGACCCAAGTATAGCTGTGAGGGTATATGGGGGTCATATCCCCACACACGCACTATGCACCCTTGCTACTTCTACTCTGGAAGTACGAACCACCATATTAACCCATCTAGATCCACTCAAAATGTTCTACTCATACACTAGGAGTGAACACCAAAAATATTTCCCCATAGGTCTTCCTTGTTTGCTACCCAAGTTCCAAAATAAATGCTCCAAGTTGTTAGTATCATCTTTCCTCTCAAAAGTTTCATAGCTTTAGATTCTGGGCTTTACAAAAAAAAGGAGAGAGAGAAAAAATAAAAAAAAGAGAAGAAGAAAAAAGTGAAAAAAAGTGTGATGAGAATATATATATGTAGCAAAGCCTCAATTTTTGAGTTCTTCAAAGTTCCAAGTTGAGAGAAGTTATCCTTTGTAAAGGAGAATCGTAGAATTAGGCTTTCACCCCTTCTACCTTCCACCAATATTCTCTACCATTTATTCACTCATTTGAAACCACACATGCACATCTTGATTTGATTGTATGACGAGTTCCTCTGGATTCATGGTTGGACTAGGCAACATATGTATTGCAAGTATGTTTTCCTTTTCTCCCCACCTATGAACTCCATATAAGCCTATTAGTTATAGGGTGAGACAGAGAAGGCAATGCTACTATGCCTAATGCCAAAAATACCACATATATTGAGAGAAGTGATAGGGCATACACCATTAATGCCTTGTAAGGATCCACAAATACCACAAATGAGAGACTTGAGAGGGTCATACAAAGAAATCTCTGAGTTTTATTTAAAAATCTACAAAAACTCCAGAATGAAGGTTGATCAAAGAGCTAGAAACATGGCGCTTGACATAACCATTCTGTCTTTCAACTGCTCAAGACCTAAGTGATGGCTACAAGCCCCATGGTGAAAGGTAATATGAGTGAGTTTGAAAGACAGAATAGTTTACTCTAATCTGGATGTGAGTTTTTGTTTGAACTCATGTGTACTTTTGAGGCATTAAAGCATTGTAGCAACTCCTGATCCATCACTGAGTTTATCTTTGCTCAAGGACAAGCAAAGGGTAAGCTTGGGGGAGTTGCTAACTATAGATAAGTGTCAATTTTAACCATCAACTAAACATGAAAAGGACCTAAACATAAATACTATCTAGATATAGGGGTTATACTAATAGAATTCGATGAGTTTTGGTGAATGTCTATTTCTGCAGGGTGTTAGCTGAAAAGAATCAAGAAAGGCCCACATGGCAGATTTACATAGAGATAATCGAGATCCGGGCACTTTTCTGTAATTTGGAAGGTTCAAGAAGGCACTGGACCAACGGGAGCCCGAACTGGCTCGATGGCCGGGCGGGCACCCGCATCCTTGGGCGGGCGCCCGCTGACCTAGACCTATCAGGTCCAGGCTTGCAGATCCTGCTCCTACTGCCTTTGAGGTCTAATCTAAGTCATTGATTAAGGTCAGTTTGATGGGATGGCCGCGGTGCATCCTAGGTTGCTATATAAGCAAGGCCCCTGGACCATGGAGGAGGCATCCTTGTCGGGTACCTGGATAAGGGGGTACCCTCAACTCTTGATCTCTAGGAGAAACAATCCAAGGTCAATCGGCATAAACCCCTCAAAAGACCCACCGCCATTCCTATGCAAAAGACAAAAGCTAAACACCAGGCCATCGAGTGGTACTGGGCTAGCCCACAAATAGGACAAACTGCCCTGTATTCGTATCACTCGATGAGGGCCCTCGAGTGACAGAAGTCCACCCGAGCGGATGACCCCCTCGAGCGACAGAAGTTCGCTTAGGTGAACGACCCCTCGTCGAGTGTCGTGTCCCCTCGGTCCACCTACTCTATGTACGAGAATCAAAGCATTCAATGCAATCTACCAACTCCTGCCAACCCCATGGCTACAGCGGTGGTCATGATGGATGAGTACAGGGGTTAGACCAATCTTTTACTACCCATACCCAGGAAATCACTGGTTCATATTACGCAACGATGCCATACCGATCACTGTACACCGTCAGGCGCCCCCTCAAAGCACATTTACCGATATCCGTACCATATTTCTCGGGGCTTGGCCTTATCCATTCGGGCCTCGACCCCCTCGGCCACCCCTCGAGTCAGACTTCGATGCCTCTGGTCAATGCTCCAATGACTCCCGACATGACGTACACAGGGATTAGCACGCTCCCGCATGGGCATGGGTCTTTCACTGACCATCTATGGGTGTCATTGTGACACACATGAAGGACAACCATCGACTCTAAGCACAACGCTACAGGGCAAGCCATGCCTGGTGCACACCTCTACAGTGGCTATGACATGATTGGCATCACCCCCTCGACGTCATCACCTATGACAGCCCTAGGATTCCTGTACACCTGAGCCTCCCCTTGGCCTATAAAAGGGGATGCTAGAGGCTAGTTTGAGGCATTCAAACAAAAATCGAGCAAGCATCGAACAACACTTAGAGGAATTTGAGCACTCTAGTAGTAGGGCCTAGGCATAACACTTCTAAACTTAGGCCTTGCTCGCCACCCCGAGTTCTTATACGCTCGCTTGTATACTCCTTGTACAAGCACTTCGGTGCAAGATAATACAATCTCTCCCCCCGCTGGACGTAGGGCCTTCTTTGCCTGAACCAGGATAAAAATCGTGTTCTTCTTGCATCACCATCCGGATTAGGGAGCACATAGTACACATTTACTTGTCGGCTTAGGCCCCCCTAGGTTCAAACATCGACAGTTGGCATGCCAGGTAGGGGAATCTGCATGTCACAACCGCTTCCCGCCATTTTTCTAGATGGCAGATTTCGTTCCATCGCTACCATTTGCCACGGTGATCTGGTTTGGGAGCTTGGAGTTTTTGTCGCTTGGCCACAACCAAGATATGGTCCTACTCTCAATCAGAGATCCAAGCAGAAGCGGTCCTAGGTCCCCACATTGGGCCCCTCGCCGGTCTCGTCACCCTACTTCCGGCTCGGGAGGAGGCGTGGCCGGCGCAACTGCCATCGCCGCTTCAAGTCGATATCCACCTCAGCTTCCTTGCCCCCAGCTGAGGATGCAGGGTCCCTAGTTGGGAACCTAGCAGACCTACGCCTGGGATCAGAGGAGCTGGGAGGTCTCAGCGGCGACCCAAACTTCATTTTCGCGATATCCTCACCGAGGGCACCGGGTGCGGTCTCCCCGGTAAACGCGACCCCAACACCACCCGACTTGCTTCCGCACGGGCTGTTCAAGTCTCGACGACCATTTCTATTTGGTGTCAACAACACCGCCAAGTCGTACTCCTCCTCGGTAAGAACCAACATGAGCATGTATGAGGACCTCCCGAGGCATCTCCTTCATGCCACCATGGACTTGGCAACAGTCACGCCGGCCTCCGAGTACACTAACATCTCTCGAGCACCTGACCCAAGGCGCTACACCCTTGGCACGATGCAACGCTAGCTAGAGGAGGAGCAGCGGGGGTAGTTCCCCATCTTCTACTCCGGCAATCCTGACTCTGACTCCGACAACTATGACCTCACGCGCGAGTGCTTCCACATCGATGGAGCCGTAGCATACAGCGGCAACACCACAGACCCCATGGCCGCGGCCACAACTGCGACTACAGTGGGAGGCGCCCTCGTCATGGTGGATCAGGAGGAGCTTCCATCGATCGTGCCAAATGATGCACGGTTGCCTCAGGATGCCTAGGACGCCCAGCTCACATAAGTCTGGGAGATGTGAGCCAAGCTTGACGAGAACCAGGAGCGTCTGTGCCAGCTCGAGCGAACCCTCAAGTAGGAGCATGGACATCCACCCGGCGGAAGGGCCCAAGCCAGAGCCCGTGAAATCCACCAGCAGATCATCGGGGAGGGTGCGGTCGAGCGCCCCATCTTCAACCACACTAGCCAGAATGTCATCGCAACAACCATGCTTCTTCGCAACATGCTGACTCCCTGAAACCTTGAAGCCCATCGCATCCAGCAGGAGGTTCAGGGCCTCCTCGAGGTAGCTACCACACAGCAGGCTGAAATCTTGGCTTTGAGACATCAAGGGGTGGTCTCAGAGCAACCCCCTAAACCCTCCCATCACGAGTGGGAGGGCTCAGTCCATCAAGCGGAGGCCCCCTGACCAAAGAAGGCGATCCCCATCCATGAGCGCATCCACGACAACCATGAGCCTCGAGACGTGCCCCACGATGTCAACAAGAACCACCGATGCAAGAGTGGTGATGCCGAGGCTTGAGGCTACGACGCTCATAGGGGCAGGCGCTATGACAGCGATGAGGACCGACACCGATCCCCAGAGCCGCCGGGCCCTCGAGTCTTCAGCAGGTTGATTCAAAGGACACCGCTGCCGAATCCCTTTCGTCCTCCACGAGCCTCATCAAGTACAATGGCGAGACCAAGCCCGAGCTATGGCTAGCCGACTTCAGGTTGGCATGCCAGTTCAGTGGGGTGCGTAATGATCATGCCATCATCCGTCAGCTCTCCCTGTTCCTATCAAACAACGCTCGAAGGTGGCTCATGGAGCTCCCCCTGATCAGATCTGTGATTGGACCGATCTTTTTAGGGTGTTCGAGGGGAACTTCAAGAGAAACTACGTACGGCCCGACAACAAGTGGGACCTCCAAAGCTGCAAGTAGGAGCCCGGGGAGTCCCTCCATGACTTCGCTTGGCACTTTTCCAAGCAACGTACCAAGCTTCCCCATATCCTCGGTGATGATGTGACCCTAGTGTTCATTGCCGGGACTACCTGCAAGGAGCTAGTACGGGAGCTAGGACGTAAAACCCCCCAAGAGCGACGATGAGCTAATGGACGTCAACGCCAGTTACGCTGCTGGAGAGGAGGCTATCAACGATGACCAGGTCAAGGTCAACGCCAAGCGAGGTGACCCTGAGAGCTCGAACCAGGGTGCCAAGAGGAGTAACAACCAAAAGAAGAAGAAAAACCAGCGGGGCAAGTGCGAGGCCGCCCTCGATGATCACGTGGCCGCCACCGAGTGCAAGAAGCCTCAAGGCCCTCCCAAGAAGGGCCTCTTCAACCAAATGCTAAAGAAGTCATGCCCCTATCACAAGGGGCCTGCCAACCACAATCTCGAGGACTGTCGAATGCTCAAGAAGTACTTTGAGAGCTTGGACCTTGGGAAGGATGACAAGAAGGAGGATCCTAAGGACAAGGGCGGCAATAGGGAGGATAGCTTCCCCGAGGTCTACGACTGCTTTTAGGAATATGCCCTAGAGGTAATCATGAGATGATGATATTCCTATTGTATCTATGACATGCATTAAAGTGTTCAATGAATATCCATTATAGACAACTTGTGTTGGTCGGCAATTATGTGAATTGTTTGTGGAACTCAATACTTGAATGGTTATTCTGTATTCGTCCCTGGTCGGCGTTCTTGTGAGAGCACACTTGAATATAGACTAGCACATGTATTAGTTGATGACTATGTTTCACAAGTCATGGACATGAGATGTCAAACTAATTCTCTATTCACATCATGTACGTTATGTCCTTAGACCTGAGATTGTGGTATGTACTCAAGATGTGAAACGGCTACTTAGGGATTTCCAAACGCTGCTCCGTAACTGGGTAGTTATAAAGGTCGTCTTTGGGTGGTCGGGAAGCATGCTATGAGACATCGATAGTCAAGATGGGATTTGCCCCTCTCTGCATGAGAGAGATATCACTGGATCACTCAAGTGATTGGATCAAAAAATGCATGGCTGTGTTTGGGTTAAGAGTTAACCCACGAGTTGAACCATATATCAGTGGCAAAGGGAATAACTTGTACGTGGTCGTAGTGGTTCCTCTGATATGAAATTTGTGTACGCATAGGAGTTGTCACGTCTTGCTAGAGGCCACTATTAACTATTGGGTGAGTAGAGTACTTGGCTCATGTCTATGTGTACATGAACCCATAGGGTCGCACGCTTAAGGGTTGGAAGCCTATTCAGGTTGGACTCAGATTAGACAAGGCTTAGGTTTCCTGATGGGCCTCTAGGTCGGGGTCGCAGAGGGACGCCTATATAAGCAAGGGGTAGGGGCAAGGCAGACTCGATCGAATTAATTCAGTCGCCGTCGCCCACCTCGCACTTACGCCTTTGCTCCACGTAGACCTAGCAGTCCTGTTGCACATCGCTTCCTCCTGTACGTGTGTGATTCCTCGGTGGTGTTGCATTTGCGGCACTAGGACGGATCTGATCGGTTACCGTGGTCGGCCATCGGTCACCGTGATCGAGAACTGGTCGGCGACTAGTAGGATTGGTTAGCAACGAGCTGGACGTGGTCGAGAATGTGCTCAGGATGAACCCTGAACGGAGGGTGTTCTTAACGGACGACCACGCAACTGCTCGACACTGCTAGGACGCGTTCGACTACATCAAGTCTTCTGCTGCACTGTGCATCTAGTGGTAATCCTATGACTTGACCTATATCTAGCAGTAGATCCTAGTTGGTCTTGTAACGATCTACTCATACCAGTCGGGATTCCGCCATCCGAGTTAACTGATACATGTAAAACCAGTCATGGCGAGTTTGAGATCAATCAGATTGATTGAATCAAGCCCTAGGTCAAGTGCCGAGCACATGTGATGTGCGGCAGTAGCAGATGGGATCTGTTACCGAGCACTGGTTGTCGAGAATAGTTTTAGGTCAGGCAATGTTAGAGGTATATATATATCAGCTAACTCTGTTTTGTAAACATTTCGTGACTGGTATAGCCCTTACGTGTATGAGATACATGTATGTAATTAGTTCATGGCTTACACGCCATGAGGACAATATAGGCAGGAGCCTTAGAGATATTGTCAGTTAATGTAATGGTCTGCGTGCCAATCAGTGATGATCCGCGACTACGTATTTACTTCACGGTAGTGATAGCTAGTCTTGGTGGATGCACCATAGATGGATGACATACTCGGACCATGGAGATGGAGATCACCATGATGGACAGATTAACATTGAGATGGAGATCTCAAAGGAATAATGGGCTATACCATGTCATATCTGTGTTTATGTCATTCTTACTATGTTCTACTTTCATATGCTATAACGTTTTGTCTATGTTTGTGCAGAGTGGGACGATCCCTCAGCAATTTTCAAATTACATGCTTCCCCAAACCTTGCACTGTCACAAGTCTTGTACGATCGGTGGTGGGCCTATGAAATTAGGGTGCCACTGGTTTTCCTTGACTAGGCAGGTTCGTATCGGATACTTACAGCAAGAAGGTTTGGTTACTTAAACAAGATCATCCTAACGGTTAGGGATCTTGAAGCATGGAAGGTTGAGTGCTCAGCATAGAGATGCTGGCCCAACAACAAGAGTCATATGAGATATGATTAGCAAGGTGTTGCTTACCGATCTACCATACCGACTTGCGGTGGTGCTAAAGCTCACTGTTCGGAATGTTAGTTGCAGGTCTCGAATCACTAAGTATCAATTGAGGGATATTGATTTTAGTAGGAGTAAAGTATATTTTATAGGTTTTACTCTTCATAGATATATTTTGTCTTAGTATTTTGCATTACTTTTGTTGTAGATTATCACACCCCAAAATTTATGTTTTGGGTTGTTATTAGAATGCGCTAAATAAAATGTGCTTTTCTATATTCTTTTTTAGAAAATAGTTGAATGGGTTTTGTTAAAGTGATACTTGATAGTTGCTTGCCTTTTATGCTTTTCGTGTGCTAAGTTATCAAAAATGGGTTTAGACGTCGTTCGAGCCTTAGTGGGAATTTTCTAGACTTTTCTGGAATATTTTCCCATTTATCCAAGAGCTTTTCCAATTTTTGGACACTCCAAAATATCCTTTTCATGAGATACAAATATTTTATTTGGATTCATCATCTCCTAATATACCTATACGTATTTTTATATAATTTTTGGAGTTAAGGAAATATTTTTAGGGGCTTTATAATGATTTCAGCATTTTCTGGAATTATTTTCGAACTAAAAATGATTTTCGAATAAATCCCAAAATTAATAAAAATACTTTATTTTTTCTGACTCCAAACCCTAGGAATATATATGCCGACGTAGCCCTTGACGCGCTGGTTCCAGATCAGAAAACCCCTTTGCTTAGCCGCCACCCGTAGCTCCCGAAATCGATTGCCGAAGTTCATCTCGGCTAGGGTTCTGGCGAATGTTCGGCGAGGTTTTTCGGCAATCTCCAGCGGGCTCCACGAGAACCATCACCACTGCGAGATTGCTTTCGATCTCCTCTACACCGACACGCCTTTCGTTTTGTGAATCCTTGCCCGTTTGATTGAGTCCCTAAAACATCCCTCTCTTTTCCGGAGAGGTCATCCATGGACGCCATCATCTCCTTCTTTCCCGGCCACCACGGCCTCGTGCGCCGCCCTAAGGACTCCACAGCCAGCCACCACTGGCGATAGCCAGCCGCCGTCGGCCACAGCCAGCCGCCGCCGACCGTGCTGTGCATGGGCGCGCAGGCGAGGCTGCTCGGCCCGGCCCGGCCAGCCGCATCCGTTCCGTGGCTGCGCCACCGTCGGCCGCTGCCGCCCAACCAAGGTTCAGCCGAGGGCCTGCCCTCCCCACATGAGCAGCAGCCATGGCTGCCTTCAACATGCAGTTCGTGAGGGAGGTGAAGGTACAAGATGAGGTATTTACAACTTTGCCACCAAGCGATTTATTTAAAGTTTTGCACTGATTATATAATCTCCGCCGTTTCACCGTTTTAACTCCGATTCGATCGATTCCAGTTGCGTTAGTTTTGTGTCGTCAAGATCTACGTAGGAGTAGTAAAGTTTATCATGTCACTAATTTATGAATTTATTGGTTGAATGCAATTTGATTAATATTTATTTAATAGTTTTTTAATTAAAAGTAATCTAGGGTTTTATATTTCCGATCTCATTGTGCTATGACCGTGTCGATCTTAAGCTTTGTTTTAGCAATAATCTTCAAGATGTCATATGTCTGTGCATTTAATCTTGTTCACTTGTGTAATAATTAGTTGATGCTCAACTAAATAAAAGCAACCTAGGGCTATGCTTTCGTTGTCCTTGTGTTGCGATCATGTCAACATATGTTGCTTGTTATCAATAATGTTTGTCACATCATGTGTTATGTAAGTAATCTTGTTTATTAATTAATGTGTGCTCTCTTGTATAAAAGTAATTTAGGAGTTTTCATACATGCCTGATAATATGACTAGTACCAACTTAAATTCTTCTTTATTAATTATGACTTGTTTAGAGTTACCTTGGAAACATGTCATGCTTCGTCAAGTGTTCTCACATGTTATATCATATTAACCTGGTTAATGTGGCAGAACCTCCTAAATCATATGGCCCACACGCATGATTATTGTCTAAACAGACTCCAAATAACCATGACTATGTTCCATACGACTTAAAAAGTCTGTCGGGTAAATCCCGAATCATCCACGATTCTCCGAGCAGGATCAATCATTGTAGAGAGACGTTGCAGTATTACAACAATTTACCATAATTAATATACAACGGAGTAAAACAGCGGAAGACTTATAATAACATACATTTACAAAACTCTGAGTTTCAAATATTTACAATGATAGGTTCAAATTATACAAACCATAATAGTAGTGGAGTAGCAGTAGATTACAATATTATACAAAAGCTCTGCCCACGAGCTAAACCTCTCACTCGTCGTTGCTTTCCTCGACGACTGTCATGCAGCAGGACGCAAAACATTCATACCCAGCTGGGACCTAGGCGACTGAGCATACCGGAGACTTTAACTTCGAAGCACCCCAGATACACCGATATACCGGGATAACAACCTCAGCCGTATATCACCACATGATACACGTGAGCTCTGCGGCCCAGCGTACCGAGATACATGGAAACTTAAACCCCACAGTAAAACACACTATGACACAGATGGGATTCTTTGGCCCCACGCTAGGTCACTCCATGGCATACACGGCTCCAACCATCCGTATACCACTTCATGCATGTGCATTTCTAAATTCTCGATATCACCAGTTCACCAACGAACGGGACCTAGGGCATCAACAGACGAGAACACTATAGAGGGACTCTGTTCCCAGTGTAAGTTCGCCGTCCGGACTCGATTTATTACTATTATCAAGAGTTCAACAAAGAAACCAATCTCATCTTTTTCATTCTTTTGCCTTTGAACAATTAAATAAATAAGCAGGGCTAAGCATTTCTACTTATCTTCCAGAGCAGGTAACAAAGAATAAGAAAATAAGACAGGTAATGCAATTGGTGGGTTTCCACTCAACTCCTATTACTTAATGCAACATACCATAGCTGAAGCGGTAAAAACTTTTATAAATAGAATAGGGTTTGAATACATCCGAGGCTTGCCTTGATGTTTGGGATAGAAGTTCTCGAACTCTGGATCAACTCCCGATTCTTGAATCTGCTCGTCCTTTGGATCTAGGCGATAACGTTAACTCTCCGTTAACGAAAACTATTCGATAATTAATATGCTTTACACGATGAAATAGTAAACATGATGCTCGATGGATGCATGATCAGATTAAAGGATCGAGTATAACTTTTCTTCACGATAAAGTTGCAAGCTAACAAAACTCCTCTTAAATAACTCATTAGGGTTAACTACGTCATTTAAGAGGTTAATTAAACACATAAAATAACGTTAATTAAGCCCTCATGACATGATTAAGATAAGCGCAAATAATTAATTAAAGTGCCAAAGGTCATTAGGGTTAATGACCTAAGGTCATCAATCAATCCCAAAGTCACACAACTCCTATAATGATTAAGTTAATTAAAAAGGGGTTAATTAATTATTTAAAAGCATTAATAAAGGCATAAAAATTAAAGTTATCAAATTAAGTCAAAAATTTTATTTTAGAAAGCTCTTAGCCTAATTAGATGGCAAAACAAATTTTGATAATTAAAAGCCAATTATTTTATTTATTAAAAATCATTGAAGTTCCATTTTTCAATTAAAAGGGCTAATTTTAACATATGCAAAAAGTACTCAAATTTGGCATTTCATATTTTTCCTAGGTAGATGACATCATAAAGAACATTCACAAAACTTTTCAGAATTTTTGGAGCTATATATGAATTACTATGAATTTTCAAAGAAAATAGCATTTAAATCATTTTCTGAAAATAGAAAAAGGAAAATCGGCACAGTGCTCCCGGGTCAACAGCCGACCCCGCCGGAGTTGACCGGCGATTCCTCGCCCGCGGTGAGGTTTTCGGTGATGGGGTTTTCTCCTACTTGCTCATCTTGACACGGTGCATCCAACGGACAGGCTAACGCAACGGCGGAGCGAGGGCAGCATGCACGCCGGCGGCAATGGCGGCGTGGCGGAGCTCGGGCGCGGCGGAGCTCGGGCGCGGCGGCGTCGCTCACCGGAGCGATTTTCGGCGACGGCGACCACACGAACTCACGCAGGACACTTAAACGGACAGGTTTGGTAACTACATGAGGGTCGCTCTCGGTCCTTGGACAGAATGGCAACGCGCGCGGCGGAGCGGCATGGCTGTGCCGGCGGCGAGCCACGGTGGCCGGCGACTGCGATGCAGGTTTGATGAAATTGACGGCACAGATAGATGCAGGAGCTCACCACGGCACTGATGCGCACGTTAATGGAGGTCCGGAGTGGTTGGGTTGAGCGGCGGTCGACGGCGGTGATGGCGGTGGCGGCGCTCCGATGGCACGACGGCGTCACGGCAGACTCCGGCGATGCGCTGCTCGAACCAAGGTGCGCTTCAGATGCAGGATGACACAAAGAACATGATTACAGGGTCGAAGGTAAAATATATTCACCTCCGACGGCGGCAAACGGCGGAGATGGCGCGGCGGCGCAACTGACCGGCCGCGAAGAAGAAGGCTGTGTATGGGTGGCTCAAGCGAGGAGAGCAAACATGAACTGGCCCAAAAGGACCGTGAGGAAGTGGCGGAGCTTTGGGCAAGAGCAATTGGATAGAGGTGAAGCGTCGGTGGTGAATTCGGGCGGCGGAGCGAGGTCGTCGACGACGGCGGCGGGAGGAAGAAAGGAGAAGAATGGCGTCGGCCGACTGCTATTTATAGCAAGAAGATGATGCTTGAGCGAGTGACACGACGACGATGAAGCTTCTCGCGTCCGAAAACGCTCTGATGGCCGAGAAGGCGCGGCGGTGGACGGCGGCGCGCGATGAGAAGCCGGCCATGGCGGGCGCCGATAGGGTTAGGTACTGTTTGAGTTATTTATAGAATTGCCACTCGATTTAAAATACAAATTACTCCAAAATTTATATAAAAACTTGAAAATCTCCAAAAATATCATTTGCATAACTTTTCAAGAGCTACACTTTTCCTTTAACTGGCATCCTCAAATTCTGTATAAATTTTGAAATTTGAATTCAGATTTGAAAAGGGGATAAAACCCTAGAAATAAACATTTGAAATTACTTTTGATTTTTCAACAAAACTTGAAAATCTTCAAAACTATGAAATGTTGAGCTTGTCAAACCAAACATTTTTCATATACAAAGTTTTCTCAGATTATGCATAATTTTTGAATTATGCTTTTAAAATCAAAAGGGGATAATTGCTAGAAACTGTATTTTCAAATTAATTTGAAATTCTTTTTGGAAACTTGAAAACTTTATATACCAACTTTGTAGCTCTTGTCAAGATCTACAAACTATCTTGTTAGAGTATCTCCAAATTCCTTATAGATTTTGAGTTAGAGTAAAGGGGGTAAATCTAGGTTTGAAAATAAAGGGTTTTTGAAATAGAATTTAAACTCAATTTGGTTTCTAACTTAATTGGTTGGTTATTAGTGATCACAAACATCATCCAAGGACATTTTTAGGTCATTGACCCAATGACACCCTTGGTTGACCAAGTTGACTTTTGAAAAACCTTTCATAGCATTTCCAATTTGAATTTAAACTTGAATAGCTAGACTTAGAAATAAGCTGGGGAATCCAAATTTAATTTCAAATATGGAAATCATTTTTAGGGTTGGACTTAGACTTATACACTATGCTTGACACTAGTGTAAACACAGTTTACACCTCAAGTACATAGAGTATAGACTAAGTATTTGTAATGGCATTCAAAAATAAGGTTTTATTATTTCATGTGACAAACATTATAGAAACTGAATCAACCTATGAAATATAAACTTGTTTTAGTTAATGCACATTAAGGTTGACTTAAACATAAATGCTTTGCAGTGCATATGATGACATGGCATGTTTTAGTTAATATAACACCAGAGGTGTTACAGCCTTTTCCCCTTAAGGAAATCTCGTCCCGAGATTTAAAGCCTCGAGTGAAGTAATGGAAAAGGAAATGTGTCAGGAAAACACACTTCTACTAAGTTTATAAAGGAAAGGAATTGTACCACTCATAGAGAAGTTACAACTCACAGAGGAAATTACCATTTAGATAGAAGCATAAAACTCCGGAAAGTTTTCTAACAGAAAATCCTCTGATCCCCAAGTAGCTTCTTCTTCTGAATGTTGATCCCATTGTATCTTGTACCACCTGATTGTTTTGCTTTGCGTAACACGATCCTTTTGATCTAAAACCCGGATTAGATACTCAGAGTAGGTCAAATCAGGTTCAAGTTCAATACCTTCAACATCAACAACCTTATCTGGCACTCAAAGACACTGCTTAAGTTGGGACACGTGGAACACATTATGTACGGCCGACAATTGCTCAGGCAGTTGCAGACGATATGATACCTTTCCAACTGGTGCCAGAATTTGAAATGGTCCAATATAACGAGGTGCTAACTTACCCTTGACTCCAAATCGGGTAACTCCTTTCATGGGTGATACCTTTAGATATACGTGATCTCCCTTGTCGAAACACAATGGTCGACGCCTTTGGTCTGCATAACTCTTCTGACGAGATTGTGCTTTCTTTATATTCTGTTGTATCTGTTTAACTTTTGCTTTAGTTTTGTTTACTAAATCAACTTCGAAAAATCTTCTTTCTCCGGGTTCAGACCAACTTAATGGAGTTCTACATCTGCGACCATACAATGCTTCAAATGGTGCCATTTTGATGCTTTCTTGATAACTATTATTATAAGAGAACTCAGCTAAGGGTAAACACTCATCCTATTTCTCTGGAAAATTAAGAACACATGCTCTCAACATATCTTCAAGTATTTGATTTACTCTTTCAGTCTGACCTCCTGTTTGAGGATGGTAGGCTGTACTGTGCAGAAGATCAGTACCTAAAGACTTGTGTAATTGTTTCCAAAACTGGGAGACAAACTGCGTGCCTCTATCTGAAACAATTGTCTTGGGTACCCCATGAAGACTTATGATGTGCTCAAAATACAATTTGGCATATTGTGAAGCTGTAGTTGTAGTTTGAACAGGAAGAAAATGTGTCGTTTTTGTGAGTCGATCCACTATGACCCAGATTGAATCAAAACCTTTTGTTGTCCTGGGTAGACCCACTATAAAGTCCATACTGATATCTTCCCATTTTCAAGCTGGAATAGGTAATGGCTGAAGTTCTCATGCTGACTTCAAATGAACAGCTTTGACTCTCTGACAAGTATCACATTGAGCCACATACTTAGCAATTTCTATTTTCATCTTGGTCCACCAAAATCTCTGTTTCAGATCATGATACATCTTATTACTGCCTGGATGAATAGAAAACTTTGACAGATGTGCTTCGTCAAAGATCTTTTGTTTTAACTCAGAATCTTTTGGTATGACCAGACGATTCTTATACCATAAGACATCTGCTTCATCAATTGTGAAACAAGAATTCTTTTCATTTTTAACTTTCTTTTTGATATAATGAATTCCCTTATTACTTCTCTGAGCAGCAATAATTTGATCTCTGATGGTTGTCTCAACAGCAATGTTAGACAAACTACCCTGTTGCACCATCTCTATACCTAGTTTTTCTATGTCATGACATATAGAGATATCTAAAGGCTTCACTGTTAAACAATGACAATGACCTTTTCGACTAAGTGCATCAGCCACTACATTGGCTTTTCCAGGATGGTAATAGATTTCCAAATCATAATCATTGATTAACTCTAACCATCTTCTTTGTCTCATATTCAAATCATCTTGAGTGAATATGTATTTCAAACTTTTGTGATCACTGTAAATATTACATCTATTACCCCATAAATAATGTCGCCATATTTTTAAGGCATGAACAACAGCTGCCAATTCCAAATCATGTGTGGGATAATGTTCCTCATGTTTCTTTAGCTGTCTAGAAGCATATGCAATGACTCTCCCCTCTTGCATCAATACACATCCGATACCTATACCCGAAGCATCACAATAGACATCAAACGGCTTCTCAATGTTTGGTTGTGCTAAAACAGGTGCAGTAGTCATTAGTTTCTTCAATTTCTGGAATGCCTCTTCACAGGCAGGTGACCAAATAAACTTGACATCATTCTTTAACAATTCAGTTATTGGCTTAGATATCTTCGAGAAATCTGGAATGAAACGACGATAATAACCCGCCATTCCCAGAAAGCTTCGAACTTGGTGCATAGTCTTTGGTGGTTTCCAATCCAGTATATCCTTTACTTTACTAGGATCAACAGCAACACCCTTGCTTGATAACACATGTCCAAGAAATTTTACTTCCTTTAACCAAAACTCACATTTACTGAACTTGGCATATAGTTGATGTTCTCGCAAACGTTGCAAGACAATTCTGAGGTGTTTAGCATGTTCTTCTTCATTCTTAGAATATATCAATATGTCATCAATAAAGACAACCACAAACTTATCCAGTTCTGGCATGAACACTGAGTTCATCAAATACATAAAATAGGCCGGTGCATTGGTAAGTCCAAAAGACATAACCAAATATTCATACAGACCGTACCGAGTGGTAAAAGCGGTCTTTGGAACATCTTCCGGACGAATCTTTATTTGATGATACCCAGATCAAAGATCAATCTTAGAGAATACCTTTGCTTCTGTCAATTGATCAAAAAGCAGATCAATGCGGGGTAGAGGATACTTATTTTTAATGGTTACTTCATTCAGGGGACGATAGTCCACACATAATCTCAAACTATGATCTTTCTTCTTCACAAAGAGAGCAGGACATCCCCAAGGTGAAGAGCTAGGTTGAATAAAACCTTTATCTCATAGCTCTTGCAATTGAATCTTGAGCTCTGCTAGCTCAGGTGGTGCCATCCGGTAAGCTCTTCTGGATATTGGAGCAGTACCAGGTTTCAAATCAATTCTAAACTCCACATTTCTGTCAGGAGGTAAACCAGGTAACTCATCGGGAAATACATCAGGAAACTCACAGACCACTGGTATCTCCTCAATCTCTTTTACAGAGGTTGCACATACCTTTTGACCATTCCTCTTAAGTGTCGGAAGTTGGGTAAGAAGTGAAGTTTTGCAATTGGGTATGTTTAATCTCAAAGTTCTATTCAGGATATCTATCACAGCGCCATGCCGTTTCATCCAATTCATACCTAGGATCACATCTATGTCTTGATCCTTTAATATTATCATATCAGTGGGAAAAATATACCCACCCAAACTTACTGGCACATCATGTACCATTTCTTTAGTACACATACGCCCTCCAGGCGATTGTATAAAGAACTGTTCTTTTGTATCCCTTATTGGAATTTCATGTGTCTTAACAAATGTACCATTAATGAATGTATGTGATGCACCAGAATCAAATAGCATAATTGCAGGATGATCAGCAACAGGAAACGTACCCATCATGACAGGCTCTCCTTCTGGGATCTCCCCAACTTGAGTGTAGAACACTCTGCCAGACTTTTTCTCATTCTTATGGTTTGACAACTTCTGATTTCCTGCCTTAGGCTGATTCTGTGGTTGTGGTTGTGGTACAAAAGTCCTGGGAACATAAGAGTTATACTGCCTCGGATGCGGGCAGTTTCGTGCAAAATGACCAGGCTTTCCACAGTTATAACAAGGGAAAATTGGTGGTTGGGAATTGGAGTTACGAACACCAGGGGCATTCGGCTGTCGTGGATATGAAAGATTAGCAACAGGACGAACGAATGCCTGTTGCGGTGCTTGGTATTGTGATGGACGATAAGGTGGACGAAAATGATTCTGAGGGTGATAGATTATTTTCTGGCATTTTGGATTGCCACCAGAAAATCCAGAGGGTACACCCTTCTTCTTTTTGGTTTCCAGATGTTGACGATTCTTATCTTCATAAGAGATAGCGATATTCACCGCCTCATAAAAAGTGGCATTTGGATTTCCCGTCATCATTCTCTGAATTTTACTATTCAGACCTCTCAGAAAACACTCTTTCTTTTTACGGTCAGTACTAACATAGTCTGACGCATATTGAGACAAGTGATTAAATTTGCTAAAATATTGCATTACCGACATATCACCTTGCCTCAAGGAAAGAAATTCTTCGAGCTTTATAGTCATTATTCCCTCAGGAATAAAATGTGCTCGAAAAGCTTCTCGAAATTCAGTCCAAGTAATGCGATGGCCTTCGGGCTGAGCAGCAACGAAATTTACCCACCAAGCTCCTGCAGTACCTCTCAACTGCTGGGCTGCAAACATGGGCTTTTGATGTTCTGTGCATTCAATCAGTCCAAACTTCTGCTCCATAGTGTGGAGCCAATCATCAGTCTCCATGGGTTCATCTACTCTGCTGAAAACCGGAGGTCGAGTGTCTATGAAATCCACATATGTGGTTTTATCTCTATGGTTCCGCCCATGATTTCCCTATCGGGCATTCTAATTCTAGTTTTGTGCCATCATTGTAGTTGCAGTGACTAATGCGGCAACTGCATCAGCTAGAGTGGGTGGAACTGGTGGAGGATTAGGGATATCACCTCCATCCTAAGATGTGCCAGCAGCATCACGGGAACGGGTGTGAGCAGGCATCTGTTGAAACACAAACTACACTTTATTCACAAAGCCTTATTGGATTTCATAAGGATATATTACAAAGGCGTAACATACTTATGTTACATTATTTTATTATATTAGTCTGCACTCCGGCAAGACTTCCCATACCTACTAGGCTCTAGAAAGCAAAGAAAGGATATATTACACATCTTACTTCCCAAACTCCTTACTCATCTTCCTTAGGATCCTCCTCCTCTTCAGGCTCTTCCTCTACTATCTCAGGATCTTCTTCTTCCATAACATCTTCTTCTTCACTTTCATTCTCTATATCCATTTGGTTTTCCTCTTCTTCATCAATGACATCCTCTTTGATAAATTCTAATTCTTCAGGATCTTTCTCTTCCTCATCCTGACCCATTACAAGACCAAGGTCATCCTGAACTGCTTGTCTTTGATATTCAGGATCCAATAAGTTATTCAACCTCACACATTCATCGTCAGCCTCCTCCGCATACTCTTCCAAATCTTCCACATAATCTTCAAGTTCTTGGACACGAACATTTGCTGCATCTTCTCTTGCCCAAGCATCATTTCTTTGGTGCTTCATATACTTCCGGGATCGCCTCAATGATGTGATTTCGGTGGCCTCTAAAATCCTGTCGGTTTCAGCCATTTCCAATTCGGATCTAAGCCTTGCTATCTCAACCTGCGGATCCTGATGCGGATTACTACTGCTTTCTCCAATCTCATATTTAGGAGCTAACTGATTTCGAGGTACTCCTTTTGGTGCAGTGCTCTTGCGAGGTGTTTGCTTGGTAATGGCCATCCTGAAGCAAGATAGGATAGATAAGAAGAAGTCTAAAGGTTAGCATGAAAAGGATTGACACTACTTAACCCAAACCACTTTAAAGGGGAAAGTAATTAAATAAATTAATTAAGCATGATGCATGAACGAACTTACGGTCTAAACGTAAAAGATTTGTAATGCAATACTTACATATATAACATAGGGCAATATAATATGCTATTCCCCCACCACACTTTATAAAATCAGAATAAGGATCGATAGAAAGAATCATAGATAAGGAATAAGCAATTTGGACCCAAAATAGTCAAGTTAAAATTATTTGACTCAAAACCTTTGAAGTTTTCACAAAAGAATACTACAACAACTCTTCTTAACGACGATCCAGCTCCGATACCAGCTGTGGCAGAACCTCCTAAATCATATGGCCCACACGCATGATTATTGTCTAAACAGACTCCAAATAACCATGACTGTGTTCCATACGACTTAAAAAGTCTGTCGGGTAAATCCTGAATCATCCACGATTCTCCGAGCAGGATCAATCATTGTAGAGAGACGTTGCAGTATTACAACAGTTTACCATAATTAATATACAACGGAGTAAAACAGCAGAAGACTTATAATAACATACATTTACAAAACTCTGAGTTTTAAATATTTACAATGATAGGTTCAAATTATACAAACCATAATAGTAGTGGAGTAGCAGTAGATTACAATATTATACAAAAGCTCTGCCCACGAGCTAAACCTCTCACTCGTCGTCGCTTTTCTCGACGACTGTCATGCAGCAGGATGCAAAACATTCCTGCCCATGAGGCTCACCTGCAACAAGGGTTAAACAAACCCTGAGTACAAGAGTACTCAACAAGACTGACCCGACGAAATAGAAGGTAGAGACTCAGGAAATGCAGGCTGGAGGGACAAGGTAAGGTCTGTAGGAGAGAAGAAATTTTGCGCAAAAGCTTTACAGAGAGAGATGTTGCTTGGGCTAACTCCCATTATCATCCAACTTCAATATTGATCCTTAATTTTTGTTCAAGTTGTTATTACGATGATGAACAACGATCGAGTCTTCTTCTCCGAGAAGCAACGGCGATTCGAATCCATTTTCATACCTAGCTGGGACCTAGGCGACTAAGCATACCGGAGACTTTAACTCCAAAGCACCCCAGATACACCGATATACCGGGATAACAACCTCAGCCGTATATCACCACATGATACACGTGAGCTCTGCGGCCCAGCGTACCGAGATACATGGGAACTTAAACCCCACAGTAAAACACACTGTGACACAGATGGGATTCTCTGGCCCCACGCTAGGTCACTCCATGGCATACACGGCTCCAACCATCCGTATACCACTTCATGCATGTGGATTTCTAAATTCTCGATATCACCAGTTCACCAACGAACGGGACCTAGGGCATCAACAGACGAGAACACTACAGAGGGACTCCATTCCCAGTGCAAGTTCGCCGTCCGGACTCGATTTATTACTATTATCAAGAGTTCAACAAAGAAACCAATCTCATCTTTTTCATTCTTTTGCCTTTGAACAATTAAATAAATAAGCAGGGCTAAGCATTACTACTTATCTTCCAGAGCAGGTAACAAGGAATAAGGAAATAAGACAGGTAATGCAATTGGTGGGTTTTCACTCAACTCCTATTACTTAATGCAACATACCATAGCTGAAGCGGTAAAAAAAACTTTTATAAATAGAATAGGGTTTGAATGCATCCGGGGCTTGCCTTGATGTTCGGGATAGAAGTTCTCGAACTCTGGATCAATTCTCGATTCTTGAATCTGCTCGTCCTTCGGATCTGGGCGATAACGTTAACTCTCCGTTAACGGAAACTATTCGATAAGTAATATGCTTTACACGATGGAATAGTAAACATGATGCTCGATGGATGCATGATCAGATTAAAGGATCGAGTATAACTTTTCTTCACGATAAAGTTGCAAGCTAACAAAACTCCTCTTAAATAACTCATTAGGGTTAACTACGTCATTTAAGAGGTTAATTAAACACATAAAATAACGTTAATTAAGCCCTCATGACATGATTAAGATAAGCGCAAACAATTAATTAAAGTGCCAAAGGTCATTAGGGTTAATGACCTAAGGTCATCAATCAATCCCAAAGTCACACAACTCCTATAATGATTAAGTTAATTAAAAAGGGGTTAATTAATTATTTAAAAGCAATAATAAAGGCATAAAAATTAAAGTTATCAAATTAAGTCCAAAATTTTATTTTAGAAAGCTCTTAGCCTAATTAGATGGCAAAACAAATTTCAGAATTAAAAGCCAATTATTTTATTTATTAAAAATCATTGAAGTTCCATTTTTTAATTAAAAGGGCTAATTTTAACATATGCAAAAAGTACTCAAATTTGGCATTTCATATTTTTCTAGGTAGATGACAACATAAAGAACATTCACAAAAATTTTCAGAATTTTTGGAGCTATATATGAATTACTATGAATTTTTAAAGAAAATAGCATTTAAATCATTTTCTAAAAATAGAAAAAGAAAAATCGGCACAGTGCTCCCGGGTCAACAGCCGACCCCGCCGGAGTTGACCGGCGATTCCTCGCCGGCGGTGAGGTTTCCGATGATGGGGCTCCTACTTGCTCATCTTGACACGGTGCATCCAACGAACAGGCTAACGCAACGGCGGAGCGAGGGCAGCATGCACGCCGGCGGCAATGGCGGCGCGGCGGAGCTCGGGCGCGGCGGCGTCGCTGACCGGAGCGATTTCCGGCGATGGCGACCACACAAACTCACGCAGGACACTTAAACGACAGGTTTGGTAACTAAATGAGGGTCGCTCTCGGTCCCTGGACAGAATGGCAACGCGCGCGGTGGAGCGGCATGGCTGTGCCGGCGGCGAGCCACGGTGGCCGGCGACTGCGATGCAGGTTTGATGAAATTGACGGCACAGATAGATGCAGGAGCTCACCATGGCGCTGATGCGCACGTTAATGGAGGTCCGGAGTGGTTGGGTTGAGCGGCGGTCGACGGCGGTGATGGCGGTGGCGGCGCTCCGATGGCACGACGGCGTCACGGCAGACTCCGGCGATGCGCTGCTCAAACCAAGATGCGCTTCAGATGCAGGATGACACGGAGAACATGATTACGGGGTCGAAGGTAAAATATATTCACCTCCGGCGGCGGCAAACGGCGGAGATGTCGCGGTGGCGCAACTGACCGGCCGCGAAGAAGAAGGCTGCGTACGGGTGGCTCAAGCGAGGAGAGCAAACATGAACTGGCCCAAAAGGACCGTGAGGAAGTGGCGGAGCTTTGGGCGAGCGCAATTGGACAGAGGTGAAGTGTCGATGGCGAATTCGGGCGGCGGAGCGAGGTCGTCGGCGACGGCGGCGGGAGGAAGAAAGGAGAAGAACGGCGTCAGCCGACTGCTATTTATAGCAAGAAGATGATGCTTGAGCGAGTGACACGATGACGATGAAGCTTCTCGCGTCCGAAAACGCTCTGATGGCCGGGAAGGCGCGGCGGTGGACGGCGGCGCGCGATGAGAAGCCGCCCATGGCGGGCGCCGATAGGGTTAGGTACTGTTCGAGTTATTTACAGAATTGCCACTCGGTTTAAAATATAAATTACTCCAAAATTTATATAAAAACTTGAAAATCTCCAAAAATATCATTTGCATAACTTTTCAAGAGCTACACTTTTTCTTTAACTGGCATCCTCAAATTCTATCTAAATTTTGAAATTTGAATTCAGATTTGAAAAGGGGATAAAACCCTAGAAATAAACATTTGAAATTACTTTTTATTTTTCAACAAAACTTGAAAATCTTCAAAACTATGAAATGTTGAGCTTGTCAAACCAAACATTTTTCATATACAAAGTTTTCTCAGATTATGCATAATTTTTGAATTATGGTCTTAAAATCTAGAGGGGATAATTGCTAGAAACTGTATTTTCAAATTAATTTGAAATTCTTTTTGGAAACTTGAAAAACTTTATATACCAACTTTGTAGCTCTTGTCAAGATCTACAAACTGTCTTTTTAGAGTATCTCCAAATTCCTTATAGATTTTGAGTTAGAGTAAAGGGGGTAAATCTAGGTTTGAAAATAAAGGGTTTTTGAAATAGAATTTAAACTCAATTTGGTTTCTAACTTAATTGGTTGGTTATTAGTGATCACAAACATCATCCAAGGACATTTTTAGGTCATTGACCCAATGACACCCTTGGTTGACCAAGTTGACTTTTGAAAAACCTTTCATAGCATTTCTAATTTGAATTTAAACTTGAATAGCCAGACTTAGAAATAAGCTGGGGAATCCAAATTTAATTTTAAATATGAAAATCATTTTAGGGTTGGACTTAGACTTATACACTATGCTTGACACTAGTGTAAACACAGTTTACACCTCAAGTACATAGAGTATAGACTAAGTATTTGTAATGGCATTCGAAAATAAGGTTTTATTATTTCATGTGACAAACATTATAGAAACTCAATCAACCTATGAAATATAAACTTGTTTTAGTTAATGCACATTAAGGTTGACTTAAACATGAATGCTTTGTAGTGTATATGATGACATGGCATGTTTTAGTTAATATAACACTAGAGGTGTTACAGTTAATAATGACTTAATGACCTTTATAAGGTATAAAAGTAACTTAGTTTATATTCACATCGTTCTTTTATGCTAATGTGTTTTATATCAGCAATAATGTCTTTTTGTTATTGGCTTGTTTAGTTCAACCTTGAATCATAAATGCTTTATGTTTAATATCAACATGTCTTGTCATTTATGTCCTGCTTAGATTAATCTTTAAGCATATGATATTTTTTTAATGCACTCGCACGTTCTAAGCTTTATAAATTATGAATGTTTAATTGCCTTAGATAATATAATTGCTTATAAATAGAGTATGACTAAGGTTTAACCCTGCTTTACATTTTAACATCATCCAACTGATTTGACTTTATGTCTTTCTTATATGTTCCGCATCTTGCTTTAGTAAATGTATCAATCTTAAAGTTTGTCTCTGTGCTTGTTGCAAGTACCTCTATAGCCGTGTTTTCTTTAATGATAGATCCGTCGTTCGTCGCTCTTGCGCTCTTGCGACCGTAGCATCGAGTTTGGCCATTTAGACCGTTCTATTTTTAGTTTCCCTTTTGATTGGTGTATTGTTCTTAGTCTTGTCTTTTTTGTGTGTTTGTTTGTGTTTTTTGGTTGCTGCGACTAGACGAAGAGAGGTTTGTTAACGCTGAAGACTAAGCTGAGGACCGACAAGTGCAGCTGAAGCTGGAGGCTAGAAGAGTAGCTAGACTTTGGATTTAAGGCAAGTGCAGGCATTCTTTTGAACATATTGCGCCTATTCATGTTTATAAATACATTGCATGTCTTAATGGTTGTCAGGACTTACTAGCCACTTTACCCAAAGATATCCTATGGGGGTTTAGTTGATAGGCTTTTAGGTTGCTAGTGCTCTATCTCACCTTTCACCTGCCTAATGAAGATAAAACTTGCTTCTTAAAAGATGTTGGAGCCATGGGCTCTTGGCTTTGGCCATTGGAGAAGATGATGCACTACCGCATCGTTGGTTGGCGGTGAATGAAAGGGGAATGGATGCTAGTGGGACTCATGTTGACGAGGGTGTTCGTATCTCCTCCCCCTTGAGGTCCTTTCATGGAGCGGCAACCTGGGACTTCTGTACATCTCCAGGCTAATGGGCTCTGGCTTGGTCTATTAGCAGGACCATCATGGGCATGGTGGATAGCTTATCGACGGGTGGCCATAACCGTGGTCGCTGGGGTTTGTTTTCAAGTATTTAGTATGGGAGGGGCTAGGGATTCATGTAGGGGGCGGCCTCACGGTGAAGTCGCCCATACGCTTGGACTCAAGGCCAGCGAGTTGTCATTGCCTATGACCCTATGAAAAACCTTGTTGTGACCTCCGCCAGCCTATCTCGGTAATGGGCTAAGAGACTTGCAACCTCGGGCATAAAAAGTAATCACAATCTGGAGTGAAAGTGTACACCTCTGTGCCGAGTTAAAATCAATATATCATCTGTGCTCACGGTCACGAGCGGCCCAGATCCTCACATGACTTAGCCCAATGGAATAAATTGTTAAATCATGGTGATGTTGTTTGAGGAGGTGGCTACCTCTGTATCTGAACGGGATGGCAATCCTGTGTTGTTTGAGATGGCAATCTCAAGGTTACTGATATTAATGATATATGCTTATATCTGTGATGATAAATGATTCATTAAATATTACTTGAACCTTAATAAAGGGTTGGGTGTTTCAACCAAGATGATTAGAGAATAGGTTGCAACTTGTTAAATCTTAGTTGCTACATTTAAAATTCTACCGCAGTTTACCTTTCAGCCTTACCTTTGTATAAGCCATGCATGTCCTTACTTTCCACCTGTACTTGCTGAGTTTTGACATGGAACTCACCCTTGCTATAGTTTGTAGCAAAGTGTTTCTCAAAGGAAGGATAGAGAAGTTGGGTATTAGAAGTGTTTGGCATACGGTGCCCCCAGTTAACAATCCCTGAGGAGAATGAAGACTGAAGAGAAGTCTTAGCCAACATTCCGCGTTACTCTAATAAGTGTAAGTGTTAAATATATATGTTTTTGGTATAATATACATTGTTTCTGATATTTATCTATTTTCTATTGTATGTGTGGACTTCCTAGGCACACATATGACGATCTCTGGTCTTCTCTGGAAAACAAGGGTGTGACATAGATAAATGGCTGCCTAGATCAACCATTTACTTTGCGTTCAATTCTTGGAAATGATAAGTTGAATGGAACAAACTATGCGGATGGATCCGCAACCTGAGAATTGTTCTCAGGGCTGAGAAAAAGGAAGATGTTCTAGACACCCTGTTACCAGATGAGCCTGATGAAAATGCACCTGCTACTGAAAGAACCTCTTACAGGAGAGCATTGGATGCTGACCTAGAAGTGAGTTGCCTTATGCTTGCTTGCATGGAGTCCGATCTGCAGATGCAGTTCGACAACAATCACTCAGTGAACGATATGATCATGGCTCTTGAGGAGATGTTTGGCACGCAGTCCAAGACTGAAAGGTTCAATGTCTCTAAGGCACTTGCGGAAACCAACCTTGCAGAGGGTGCAGTAGTAGGACCACACGTAATCAAGATGGTTGGTTACACTCAGAGGTTGGAGAAGCTAGGCTTCCCAATTGACCAAGAGTTGGCCACTGATTTTATCCTCTCATCTCTGCCACCCAGTTATGGAAACTTCATCTTGAACTACCATATGCATGGGGTGGAGAGAGGCTTGAGTGAGTGTGTGGGAAGCTGAAAATGGTAGAGGTTGACATCAAGAAAGGTGCCGGTAGTAGCCAAGTGTTGGCTGTCCAAAACCGACCTCAGTTGAAGAGGAGGGGCAAGAAGAAGGGCAAGGCTAAAGATGAGATCTCTAAGGCAAACCCATCTACTACCAAGTCTAGAACATCTGCAAATTCTGAATGCTTTTACTGTAAAGGGAAAGGTCACTGGAAAAGGAACTGCAAGGAGTACTTGGCGTCCTTAGAGATGGATGGCAGCTGTAAAGGTATTACTGCTGCTTATACCCTTGTTGTTCACATTACGGACATTTTTCTCGCTAACTCCTATGTCAATTTGCTGGGTATTTGATATCGGATCGGTTGCTCATATTTGCAATATGATGCAGGGAATGATAAGAAGTAGAAGCGTGGAAAAGGGAAAAGTTGACTTCCGAGTGGGCAACATTGCAAGAGTTGCTGCGTTGAACATTGGGATGATGCAACTTACCCTGCCATCGGGATTTATAATGGAATTAAATAATTGTTATTTTGTTCCTAGCTTAAGTCGAAATATTGTATCACCTTCATGTTTGATGAAGGATGGTTATTCTTTTGTGAGTAAAGACAATGGTTGTCAGATCTCCAAGAATGATATGTTTTTGGCTTTTGCATCCATTGTGAATGGATTATTTATTTTAAATCTTGATGATGCTCCTGTCTGTAATGTAACTGCTAAGCGACCTCGGCTTAATGAGTTAAGTCCCACATACATGTGGCACTGTCGTTTGGGTCATATAAGTGAAAAACGCGTGAAGAGGCTCCATGATGATGGGATTCTAACTTCATTTGATTTTGAATCTTACGAGACATGTGAAGCTTGTCTGCTCGGCAAGATGACCAAGGCACCTTTCATAGGTTTTCCTGAGAGAGTGTCTGGATTGTTGGAACTCATACATACTGATGTGTGCGGACCATTAAGCACGACAGCTAGCGGTGGATTCCACTACCTCATTACTTTTACTGATGACTTTAGTAGATATGGGTATGTCTACTTAATGAAGTATAAGTCTGAAACATTTGAAAAGTTCAAAGAATTTTAGAATGAAGTAGAGAATCAACGTGGCAAGAGAATTAAAGCCTTGCGATCTGATTATGGAGGCAAATATTTGAGTCACGAGTTTAGCAATCATCTTAAGAGTTTTGGAATTGTTCCACCACTTACGCCGCTCAAAACACCGCAGAGAAATGGCATGTCCGAGCGTTGTAATCGAACCTTGTTGGGCATGGTTCGGTCTATGATGAGCTGGTCGGACCTACCTTTATCGTTTTGTGACATGCTCTAGAAATAGCCACTTTCACCTTGAATAGAGTACCATCTAAGTTCGTAGAGAAGACACCATATGAGATGTGGACTGATAGTTGTCCCAGTTTGTCTTTTCTAAAAGTTTGGGGTTGCGAAGCTTATGTCAAACGGTTGGTATCTGATAAGCTAGCACCCAAATCAGACAAGTGTTTCTTCGTGGATCCAAAGGAAACTTTAGGGTATTACTTCTATAACTGATTAGAGGGCAAATTATTTGTTGCTTGGAATGATGTCTTCCTAGAGAAAGAGTTTCTCAAAGGAGATAGGAGTGGTCGGAAGGTATATCTTGAAGAAGTTCAAGACGAGTCATTGGTGAATGACCCGACCAGTGATGCTAGAGTAGCAGAACAGGTCGATGTACCTGCGGTCGGTACACCACCTGTGGTCGGCACAACCCAATCACCTGTGGTTGGTACACCACCCCAACCACCAGTGGTCAGTATACCACCTAGGGTCAGTATTCCGCGCCAACCACAAAGATCAGCAAGACTTAGTGAATTGCGTGGTGATTTGTTGTTGTTAGACGATGATGAACCAACAAATTATGAGGAAGCAATGATGGGCCTAGATTATGAGAAATGGCAGAGTGCCATGAGATCCGAGATAGATTCCGTGGGAGGCTATCAAGTCTGGAACTTGGTTGACCCGCCTCAAGGGGTTAGACCTATTGAGTGCAAATGGATCTTCAAGAAGAAGAAGGATATAGATGGAAATGTTCACATCTACAAAGCTTGGCTTGTCGCAAAGGGTTTTCAGCAAGTTCAAGGAGTTGACTATGACAAGACATTCTTGCTGGTAGCGATGCTTAAATCTATCCGGATCATTCTAGCAATTGCTGCATATTTCGATTATGAGATATGGCAGATGGATGTTAAAACAGCCTTTCTAAATGGGTATTTAGAAGAGGACGTGTATATGATACAGCTCGAAGGCTTTGTTGATCCTAAAAATGCTGGAAAAATATGCAAGCTTAATAAATCCATTTATGGGTTAAAGCAAGCATCTCGGAGTTGGAATCTTTGTTTTGATGAGGTCATCAAAGGGTTTGGCTTCCGTCAGAATAAAGAAGAACCTTGTGTTTATAAGAAGGAAAGTGGGAGTGCTATTGTTTTTCTGATCTTGTATGTAGAGGACATATTAATGATCGGGAATGACATTCCTATGTTGCAATCCATAAAAACTTCACTAAAAAATAGTTTTTTATGAAGGATTTAGGAGAAGTAACATACATCTTGGGCATTAAGATCTATAGAGATAGATCCAAAAGGCTAATAGGATTATGCCAGGATACATACATGGACAAAATGTTGAAGCGGTTCAACATGGAACAGTCCAAGAAAGGGTTCTTGCCTATGTCACATGGTATGCCCTTCAGTGATAAGCAGTGTCCTTCCACTGATGCTGAGCGCGAGTGCGTGAGTAATATTCCATATGCTTCGACAGTTGGTTCTATCAGGTATGCCATGATATGTACTTTCCCAGATGTAGCATATGCTCTAAGTGTTGTGAGCAGGTACCAAGCTTATCCTGGTGAGAGTCACTGGATGTTGGTGAAAAACATTCTTAAGTACTTGAGAAGGACTAAGGATGTGTACCTAATCTATGGAGGTGAGGAGGAGCTCATTGTAAATGGTTACACTGATGCTAGCTTCCAAACCGACCAGGATGATTCAACGTCTCAATCAGGTTTTGTATTCACAATAAATGGTGGTGCAGTAAGCTAGAAGAGTTCCAAGCAGGAAACGGTCTCAGATTCTACAACAGAAGCCGAGTACATTGCGGCTGGTGGAGCTGCAAAGCAAGGTGTTTGGTTGAGGAGGTTCCTCATTGAACTTGGTGTGTTTCCTAATGTGTTGGGTCCATTGAAGTTACATTGTGACAACAATGGAGCGATTGCACAGGCTAAGCAGCCTAGGGATCACTAGAAGAACAAACATGTAATCTGGAAGTTTCATCTCATTCAACAGTTTGTGAAACTGGAAGAGATCGAACTATGCAAAATACATACAGATTTGAAGATAGCAGATCCTTTGACAAAAGCTCTTCCATAGCCTAAGCATGAGGTGTAGATGAGGTCTATGGGGATTAGACTTCTTAGAGATTAACTCTAGTGTAAGTGGGAGACTGTTGGGAATATGCCCAAGAGGTAATCATGAGATGATGATATTCCTATTGTATCTATGACATGCATTAAAGTGTTCATTGAATATCTATTATAGACAACTTGTGTTGGTTAGCAATTATGTGAATTGTTTGTGAAACTCAATACTTGAATAGCTATTCTGTATTCGTCCCTGGTCGGTGTTCTTGTGAGAACACACTTGAATATTAGACCAGCACATGTATTTGTTGATGACTACGTTTCACAAGTCATGGACATGAGATGTCAAACTAATAATGTGGGCACATGTGTGACATGTAGGCTGGACTAACCCGATAAGAGGTACTCTCTATTCACGTCATGTACGTTATGTCCTTAGACCTGATATTGTGGTATGTACTCAAGATGTGAGACGACTACTTAGGGATTACCAAATGCTGCTCCATAACTGGGTAGCTATAAAGGTAGTCTCTGGGTGGTCGGGAAGCTTGCTCTGAGACATAGACAGTCAAGATGGGATTTGCCCCTCTCTGCATGAGGGAGATATCACTGGATCACTCAAGTGATTGGATCAACAAATGCGTGGCCGTGCTTGAGTTAAGAGTTAACCCATGAGTTGAACCATATATCAGTGGCAAAGGGAATAACTTGTACGTGGTCGTTGTGGTTTGTCTGATATGACATTTGTGTTCGCATAGGAGTTGTCATGTCTTGCTAGAGGCCATGTCAACTATTGGGTGAGTAGAGTACTCAGCTCATGTCTATGTGTGCACGAACCCATAGGGTCACACTCTTAAGGGTTGGAAGCCTATTCGGGTTGGACCGGATTAGACAAGGCTTAGGTTTCCTGATGGGCCTCCAGGTCAGGGTCATAGAGGGACAACTATATAAGCAAGGGGTAGGGGTGAGGCAGACTCAATCAAATTAATTCAATCATCATCGTCCACCTCGCGCTTATGCCTTTCCTCCTCGCGGACCTAGCAGTCCGGTTGCGCATCGCTTCCTCCCGTACGTGTCTGATTCCTCAGAGGTGCCGCATTTGCAGCACTAGGACAGATTTGATCCTTTACTATGGTTGGCGATCGCTCACGGTGGTCGAGAACTGGTCAACGACTAGTTGGACTGGTCGGCAACAAGCTAGACATGTCGGGAACGTGGTCGGGACGAACCACGAGCGGAGGGTGTTCTTGACGGACGACCACGCAACTATACGGCACTGCTATGACGCATTCTAATACATCAAGTCTTCCACTGCACTGCACATCTAGTGGTAATCCAGTGACCTATATCTAGCAGTAGATCCTGGTTTATGAGGTAGAAAAGTTTTGTTTTCTGGCTAGCGTAGCACCCTTATAACCCTTCAACTGCTACATGATCTATGGGGGGCCCTCAACTTGACTCTCCCCATGCCAGCATAAGAGGGAGCATCGAGAGGTCTTCTTTGTGCAGGTTGTGACTCTCGACTACCTTAACTAGTCTGGTACGGCCATCACATTCGACCGTGATGGCCACCCAGATCACGTCCCTGGACCTGGGGTGTACCCGCTCGTCGTCGACCCCATCATCATCAACACTCGCCTTTCCAAGGTACTCATGGATGGAGGCAGCAACCTCAATGTCATTTATGCAGAGACCCTCAACCTCCTGGGGGTCCCGAGGACAAAGCTCCAACCTAGCGTGGGGGGTTTCCATGGAGTTGTACCAAGGAGGAAGGCTCTTCCCATCGGCCGCATTAGCCTCCCCATCTGCTTCGGCACTTCTACCAACTTCAGGAAGGAGATGCTCACCTTCGAGGTGGTCAGGTTCAATGGCATGTACCATGCCATCATCGGCCGACCCGGCTACGCCAAGTTCATGGTGGTCCCCAACTACACCTACCTCAAGCTCAAGATGCCGAGGCCAAAAGGCATCATCACCATCGGCTCCTCCTTCAAACACGTGTATGACTGCGACATCGAATGCGTTGAAAATGGGGAAGCCATCGAGGAGTTCACGATGCTAGCGACAACTCTTGATGGTCTCGCCATCGAGGCTCCTGACCCTAAGTGCCATGCTGGCAGCTTCGAGCCAGCAGAAGACACCAAGAAGGTCCTCCTCGACCCCAGCAGTTCTGACGGGAAGGCGTTGACGATCAGTGCCACCCTCAACAACAAATAGAAAGCAATGCTCATTGACTTCCTCCATGCGAATGTCGACATGTTTGTGTGGAGTCCCTCAGACATGCTGGGCATTTCGACGAAGCTCGCTGAGCATGCCTTGGAGATTCGAGCCATGTATAAACTGTTGAAGCAACGCTTGTGCCGCTTCGACGAGGAGAAGCACAAGATCATCGGGGAGGAGATACACAGGCTCTTGGAGGCCGGATTCATCAAGGAGGTTCATCATCCCAAGTGGTTATCTAATCCTATACTAGTCAAGAAAAAGAATGGGAAATTGAGGATGTGTGTAGACTACATCAGCTTAAATAAAGCATGTCTAAAAGTTCCTTTTCCCTTACCACGCATCGATCAAATTGTTGATTCCACCACGGGATGTGAAACTCTCTCCTTTCTCGACGCTTACTCTGGCTACCACCAAATCAAGATGAAGGAGTCCGACCAGCTCGCGACTTCCTTTATTACCCCCTTCGGCATGTATTGTTACGTAACTATGCCCTTCGGCCTATGAAACGTCGGGATGACGTACCAGCGATGCATGCTCCATGTCTTTGGCGAATATATTGGGCCAACAGTCGAGGCCTATGTCAACGACATCATAGTCAAAACTAAGAAGGCCAATAACCTCATCAATGACCCCGAGATCACGTTCAAATGCCTTCGGGCAAAGAACATCAAACTCAACCCCGAGAAAGGTGTCTTCGGCGTCCCCCGAGGCATGCTCTTGGGGCACATAGTTTCTCAGCATGGTATTGAGGCCAACCCTGAGAAGGTCTCCGCAATCACTAGGATGGGTCCAATCCGAGACCTCAAGGGTGTCTAGAAGGTCACGGGTTGCCTTGCAGCCCTCAGCCGCTTTATCTCATGACTCGGATAAAAAGCACTGCCTCTGTACCACCTCTTGAAAAATCAGAGCACTTCGCATGGACCCCTGAAGCTGAGGAGGCCCTCACCAAGCTCAAAACTATGCTGACTTCACCTTCGATTCTTGTACCTCTGAGTCCAGCCAAGCCACTCTTGCTCTATGTTGCCGCAACCATCCAGGTGGTCAGCGCGGGCATAGTTGTCGAGAGAGAAGAGGAAGGGTGCATCTTGCCTATCCAGTGGCTGGTCTACTTCATCAGCGAGGTGCTCTTGGAAACCAAGGTCTGCTACTCGTAGATCCAAAAGCTGCTCTACGCCATTGTCCTCACGCGACGCAAGCTCCAACACTACTTTCTCGGCCACCCGATGACTGTGGTCTCGTCTTTCCTCCTTGGGGGGATAGTCCAGAACCAGGAAGCCACGGGGAGAATGGACAAGTGGGCGGTCGAGCTCATGGGTAAGGCCCTAACTTACATGCCACAGAAGGCCATCAAGTCCCAGGTTTTAGCAGACTTTAATGCTGAATGGACCGACACTCAACTTCGCCTAGCACAGATTCAAGCGGAGCTAGGGAAAATGTACTTTGATGGGTTGTTGATGAAGACTGAAGCAGGAGCGAGCCTGCTTTTCTTTTCTCCTCATGGGGTCCATGTGTGCTACTTCATTCAGCTCCACTTCCCCGCCTCCAACAACATTACTGAGTATGAAGCCCTTGTCAACAGCTTACGCATCGCCATCAAGCTCGGGGTTCGACGCCTTGACGTTTGGGGTGACTCACAACTCATCATCGACCAAGTCATGAAGGCCTCGAGTTTCCATGACCCCAAGATGGAAGCCTACTGCAAGGAGGTTCGCAAGCCAAAAGACAAGTTCTACGGCCTCGAGCTCAACCACATCGCCCGTAGGTACAATGGGGCCACGGACGAGCTAGCCAAGATCACATCGGCTCGAGGTACCATCCCACCTAATGTTTTCTTAAAAGACCTGTACGAGCCCTCGGTCGATCTAGGCATAGAGGAAGGTGCTGCAACACAGTTGTCGACCCCCTCCTTCCACCGAGGCCCCCTTGAACAGGGCCAAGGTCATGGAGATCGAGGGGTCGCCTCGTCCGCCAACCTCTGAGCCGGATTGGCGCACCCCCTTCCTCGAATGCCTAATTTGAGGGAAGCTCCCAGAGGATCGGACTGAGGCCTGATGCATCGCTCGATGGGTCAAGACCTACGTCCTCTACGGAGCCCCATCGGGGTCCTTTAGCACCGCATCACCATCGAGGACGGAAGGAAGCTGCTCAAGGACCTACACTCGGGGGCTTGCGGCCACCACACTGCTCCAAGGACCCTTGTTAGAAACGCCTTCAGGCAAGGCTTTTACTGGCTGACCGTAGTCTCTGACGCCATCAGCCTAGTCCGCTCATGTGAGGGGTGCCAATTCTACGCCAAGCAAATGCACCTCCCCCTCCCCACTCACCCTCTACAGATGATCCCCATCACGTGGCCCTTTGCCGTGTGGGGGCTCGATCTTGTTGGGCCCCTAAAGAAGACAACTAGGGCAACACTCACCTGCTCATAGCCATCGACAAGTTCACCAAGTGGATCGAGGCTTAGCCCATCACCAACATCTAGTCTGAACAGGCGGTTCTATTCTTCATCGACATCATCCACAGCTGCGGGGTCCCTAATGTCATCATCACCGACAATGGCACACAGTTCATCGGCAAGAAGTTCCTGGACTTCTGCGACCATCATCACATCTATGTGAATTGGTCTGCGGTCACCCACCCTTGAACTAACGGCCAAGTCGAGAGTACCAACAGCATGATTCTCTAGGGGCTCAAGCCAAGGATCTTCAATCACCTCAAGAAGTACGGGAAGAAGTGGGCCGCTGAGCTACCCTCAGTCCTGTGGAGCCTAAGGACAATGCCTAGCTGAGCCACGGGGTTTACCCCGTTCTTCAGGATCTATGGGTCCGAGGCCATCCTCCCAACGCATCTTGAATACAGGTCCCCTCGACTAAAGGCCTTCAACGAACAGTCGAACAAGGAAGCACTCACAAATGCCATCTACCAACTCAAGGAGGCTCAAGACATGGCTCTCCTCAACTCCATGAGATACCAGCAGAAGCTCCAACGCTACCATGACAAGCACGTGCACAAGCAGGGCCTTCAAGTCAGCAACCATGTCCTCCGTCGACAGAAGAGCAACAAGGGCCACCACAAGCTCCACCATGGGAAGGCCCCTTCATCGTGGCTGAGGTGTTGAAGCCCGAAACCTACAAGCTATCCAACGGCAAGGGTGAGACATTCACCAATGCATGGAACATTGAACAGCTACATCACTTTTACCCCTAGGGCTTCGAGGCCTTATACATTTTCTCATGTCATGAATGAATAAGAAGTACTTTCATTTACAAGTTCAACTTTTTGTTCATATGCATAAGGTAGCCTCGACTCTGCTTCATCAGAGTCGAGCCTCCCATGAGGGCTGGAAGGGGGAACTTGTCGATGAAACCACCTCAGTGTTGGGTTATGAGGGTGCTACGCTAGCAAGAAAATAAAACTTTTCTACCTCATAAACCAGGATCTACTACTAGACATAGGTCATAGCATTACCATTAGACGCGCAGTGTAGTGGAAGACTTGATGTAGATGAACACGTCGCAGCAGTGCCATGTAGTTGCATGGTCATCCATCAAGAACACCCTTCGCTTGTGGTTCGTCCCGAGCACGTTCCTGACCATGTTCAGCTCGTTGCTGACAAGTCTAACTGATCACTGACCAGTTGTTGACCACCGCGATTGATCTACCAACCACCGTAACCGACCAGATCTGTCCTAGTGCCGCAGATGCAGCACCTCCGAGGAATCACATACGTACGGGAAGAAGCGATGCACAACTAGACGGCTAGGTCCACGAGGAGCAAAGGCGTGAGCACGAGGTGGGCAACGGTGGCTGTCGTTACCGAGGAAATGGGTACCCCAAAGCCTCGGGTTTACCGA
>CM041633.1:26687061-26743861 GCA_023333625.1 Bothriochloa decipiens
ATATTACTCGTTGGTGTCAGCCCCTCGAGGGTCAGAACACCGACAGTGGCTTAAGCAGGTCGATTAGATTAGGTTAGCTCTGCCTCACCCCTACCCCTTGCTTATATAGGAGACCCTCTACGACCCCGACCTGGAGGCCCATCAAGAAACCTAAGCCTTGTCTAATTCAGGTCCAACCCAAATAGGCTTCCAACCCTTAAGCGTGTGACCCTATGGGTTCGCGTATACATGGACATGGACCGAGTACTCCTACTCGTCCAATTGTTGACAGTGGCCTCTAGCAAGATGTGACAACTCCTATGCATACATAAAGATCATATCAGACGAACCACCATGACCACGTACATGTTATTCCCTTTGCCACTGATATATGGTTCAACTCATGGGTTAACTCTTAACCCAAGCACAACCATGCATTTATTGATCCAATCACTTGAGTGATCCAGTGATATCTCCCTCATGCAGAGAGGGGCAAATACCATCTTGACTGTCCATGTCTCATAGCATTCTTCCCGACCACCTAAAGACTACCTTTATAACCGCCCAGTTACGGAGCAGCGTTTGGCAATCCCTAAGTGGCCATTTCACATCTTGAGTACATACCACAATCTCAGGTCTAAGGACATAACATACATGACATGAATAGAGACTATCTCTTGCCGGGTCTATCCAGCCTAGATGTCTCACATGTGCCCACATTATTAGTTTGACATCTCATGTCCATGACTTATGAAACATAGCCATCAACTAATACATGTGCTGGTCTAATATTCAAGTGTGTTCTCACAAGAATGCCATCCAGGGACGAATACAGAATAACCATTCAAGTATTGAGTTCCACAAATAATTCACATAATTGCCGACCAACACAAGTTGTCTATGATGGATATTCAATGAACACTATAATGCATGTATAGATACAATAGGAATATTATCATCTCATGATTACCTCTAGGGCATATTCCCAACAGTCTCCCACTTGCACTAGACTTAATTTCTAAGAAGTCTAATCCCCATAGACCTCATGTGCGCCTCATGCTTGGGCTATGGAAGAGCTTTTATCAAAGGATCTGCTATATTCAAATCCGTCTGTATTTTGCATAGTTTAATCTCTTCCAGTTTCACAAACTGTCGAATGAGATGAAACTTCCAGAGTACATGTTTGTTCTTCTGGTGATCTCTAGGCTGCTTAGCCTGCACAATCGCCCCATTGTTGTCACAATGTAACTTCAATGGACCTGACGCATTAGGAAACACACCAAGCTCAATGAGGAACCTCCTCAACCAAACACCTTCCTTTGCAGCTCCACCAGCCACAATGTACTCAGCTTCTGCTGTAGAATCTGAGACCATTTCCTGCTTGGAACTCTATCAGCTTACTGCCCCACCATTTATTGTGAATACAAAAACTGATTGAGACGTTGAATCATCCTGGTCGGTTTGGAAGCTAGCATCGGTGTAACCATTTACAACGAGCTCCTCCTTAGCTCCATAGATTAGGAACACATTCATAGTCCTTCTCAAGTACTTAAGAATGTTTTTTTACCAATGTCTAGTGACTCTGACCAGGATTGGCTTGATACCTGCTCACAACACTTAGAGCATATGCTACATCTAGGCGAGTACATATCATGGCGTACATGATAGAACCAACTGCCGAAGCATATGGAATCTTACTCATGTGCTCACGCTTAGCATTAGTGGAAGGACACTGCTTATCACTGAAGCGCACACCATGTGACACAGGCAAGAACCCTTTCTTGGACTGTTTCATGTTGAACCGCTTCAACACTTTGTCAATGTACATGTCTTGGCATAATTCTATTAACCTTTTCAATCTATCTCTATAGATCTTAATGCCCAAGATGTATGTTGCTTCTCCAAAATCCTTCATAGAAAAACTATTTTTCAGTGAAGTCTTTATGGATTGCAACATAGGAATGTCATTCCCAATCAGTAATTTGTCATCTACATATAAGATCAGAAAAACAACAGCGCTCCCACTTTCCTTCTTGTATACACAAGGTTCTTCTTCATTCTGACGGAAGCCAAACCCATTGACGACCTCATCAAAATGAAGATTCCAACTCCGAGATGCTTGCTTTAACCCATAAATGGACTTCTTAAACTTGCATACTTTTCTAGAATTTTTAGGACCAACAAAGCCTTCGGGCTATATCATATACATGTCCTCTTCTAAATACCCATTTAGAAAGGCTATTTTAACATCCATCTGCCATAACTCGTAATCAAAATACGCAGCAATTGCTAGAATGTCTAGATAGATTTAAGCATCGCTACCGGTGAGAACGTCTCATTGTAGTTAACTCCTTGAACTTGCTGAAAACCCTTTGCGACAAACTAAGCTTTATAGACATGAACATTACCATCCATATCCTTCTTCTTATTGAAGATCCATTTTCACTTAATGGGTCTAACCCCTTGAGGCGGGTCAACCAAGTTCCAAACCAGATTGTCTCCCATGGAATCTATCTCGGATCTCATGGCACTCTGCTATTTCTCGAAATCTAGGCCCATGATTGCTTCCGCATAATTTACAGGTGGTGTACCGACCACAGGTATATCGACCTGTTCTTGTATGCCAGCATCACTGGTCGGGTCATTCACCAATGACTCATCTTGAACCTCTTCGAGATATACCTTCCGACCACTCCTATCTCCTTTGAGAAACTCTTTCTCTAGAAAAACACCATTTCGAGTAACAAACACTTTGCACTCTAATCGTTATAGAAGTAATACCCTAAAGTTTCCTTTGGATATCCCACGAAGAAGCACTTGTTCAACTTTGGTGCTAGCTTCTTAGATATCAACCGTTTGACATAAGCTTCGCAACCTCAAACTTTTAGAAAAGACAAACTGGGACGTTGACCAGTCCACATCTCATATGGTGTCTTCTCTACGGACTTAGACGGTACCCTATTCAAGGTGAAAGCGGCTGTTCCAGAGCGTATCCACAAAACGATAAAGGTAGGTCTGACCAGCTCATCATAGACTGAACCATGTCCAACAAAGTCTGATTACGATGCTCAGACACGCCGTTCCTCTGCGGTGTTCCAGGTGGCGTAAGTTGTGGAACAATTCCATAACTCTTAAGATGATTGCTAAACTCATGACTCAAATATTCACCTCCACGATCAGATCACAAGGTTTTAATTTTCTTGCCACGTTGATTCTCCACTTCATTCTAAAATTCTTTGAACTTTTCAAATGTTTTAGACTTATACTTCATTAAGGAGACATACCCATATCTACTAAAGTCATCAGTAAAAATAATGAAGTAGTGGAATCCGCCTCTGGCTGTCATGCTTAGTGGTCCATACGCATCAGTATGTATGAGTTCCAACAAGCCAGACACTCTATCAGGAAAACCTATGAAAGGCGCCTTGGTCATCTTGCTGAGCAGACAAGCTTCACATGTCTCGTAAGATTCAAAATCAAATGAAGTTAGAAACCCATCATCATGGAGCCTCTTCATGCCATTTTCACTTATATGACCCAAATGACAGTGCCACATATATGTTGGACTTAACTCAATAAACTGAGGCCTTTTAGTAGTAACATTACAGACAGGAGCATCATCAAGATTTAAAATCAATAATCCATTCACAATGGATGCAAAAGCCACAAACATATCATTCTTGGAGATCTAACAACCATTGTCTTTACTCGCAAAAGAATAACCATCCTTCATCAAACATGAAGGTGATACAATGTTTTGACTTAAGCTAGGAACAAAATAACAATTATTTGATTCCATTATAAATCCTGATGGCAGGTGAAGTTGCATCGTCCCGACATTCAATGCAGCAACTCTTGCATTGTTGCCCACTCAGAAGTCAACTTCTCCCTTTTTCATGCTTCTACTTCTTATCATTCCCTGCATCGTATTGCAAATATGAGCAACTGATCCGGTATCAAATACCTAGGAATTGACATAGGAGTTAGTGAGAAAAATGTCCGTAACGTGAACAGCAAGGGTACAAGCAGTAGTAATACCTTTATGGCCGCCATCCATCTCTAAGGACGCCAAGTACTCCTTGCAGTTCCTTTTCCAGTGACCTTTCGCTTTACAGTAAAAGCATTCAGAATTTGCAGATGTTCTAGACTTGGCAGTAGATGGGTTTGGTTTAGAGATCTCATCTTTAGCCTTGCCCTTCTTCTTGCCCCTCCTTTTAAACTAAGGTCGGTTCTAGACAGCCAACACTTGGCTACTGCCGGCACCTTTCTTGATATCGGCCTCTGCCATTTTCAGCATCCCACACACTCACTCAAGCCTCTCTCCGCCCCATGCATATGGTAGTTCAAGATGAAGTTTCCATAACTGGGCAGCAGAGATGAGAGGATAAAATCAGTGGCCAACTCTTGGTCAATTAGGAAGCCTAACTTCTCCAACCTCTGAGTGTAACCAACCATCTTGATTACGTGTGGTCTACTACTGCACCCTCTGCAAGCTTGGTTTCCACAAACGCCTTAGAGACATTGAACCTTTCAGTCCTGGCTTGCGTACAGAACATCTCTTTAAGCATGATGATCATATCATGTGTGGAATGATTGTTATCGAACTGCATCTGCAGATCAGGTTCCATACAAGCAAGCATAAGGCAACTCACTTCCAGGTCAGCATCCAATGCTCTAATGTAAGCAGTTCTCTTAGTAGCAGGTGCATTTTCTTCAGGCTCATCTGTTAATGGGGTGTCTAGAACATCTTCCTTTTTCTCTACCCTGAGAATAATTCTCAGGTTACGGATCCAATCCGTATAGTTGTTCCATTCAACTTATCTTTCTCAAGAATTGAACGCAAAGTAAATGGTTGATTGTGGGCGGCCATTTATCTACAACAAAAGTAATGCAAAATACTATGACAAATGTATCTATGAAGAGTAAAACATATCAAATATACTTTACCCCACTAAAATCAATATCCCTCAATTGATACTTAGTGATTCAAGACCCGCAACTAACATCCTGACCAGTGAGCTTTAGCATCACTGCTGGTCGGTATGGTAGATCGGTAAGCAACACCTTGCTAATCATATCTCATATGACTCTTGTTGTTGGGCCAGTATCTCTATGTCGAGCACTCAACCTTCCCATGCTTCAGGGTCCCTAACCATTAGGATGACCTTGTTTAAGTAACCAAATCTTCTTATAGTAAGTATTCGATACGAACCTGCCTAGTCAAAGAAAACCAGTGGCACCCTAATTTCATAGACCCACCACCAATCGTACAAGACTTGTGACAGTGCAAGGTTTGGGGAAGCATGTAACATAAACATTGCTGAGGGATTGTCCTACTTCATTACCGTACAAACGTAGACAAAATGTTATAGCATATGAAAGTAGAACACAGTAATAATGACATAAACACAGATATGACTTGGTATAGCCCATTGTTCCTTTCGAGATTTTGATCTCAAAGTCAATCTGTTCATCATGGTGATCTCCATCTCCATGGTCGAGTATGTCATCCATCTATGGTGCATCCGCCAAGACTAGCTATCACTATCGTGAATTAGATACATAGTCGCAGATCATCACAGATTGGCACGCAGGCCATTACATTAATTGACAATACCTCTAAGGCTCCTGCCTATATTCTCCTCATGACGTGCAAGCCATGAACTAATTACATACATGCATCTCATACACGTAAGGGTTATACCAGTCATGAATTTTTTGCAAAATAGACTTCAGCCAATATATATACGTCTAACGTTGCATGACCTAAAACTATTCTCGGTAACCTAATGCTGGGTAACAGATCCCATCTGCTATCACCGCACATCACATGTGCTCGGCACTTGACCTAGGGCTCAATTCGATCAATCTGATTGATCTCAAACTCGCCATGACTAGTTTTACATGTATCACTTAACTCGGATGGCGGAATCCCAACCGGTATGAGTAGATCGTTACAAGACCAACATGGCAAGACGATGAACCAAGGTCAGAGAATCAGTGCATATCAACATATGTGCACAGCAGGACCTATACCAAAGTAGCTACACCTCTGATACCACTGTTGGGTTATGAGGGTGCTACGCTAGCCAGAAAACAAAACTTTTCTACCTCATAAGCTAGGATCTACTACTAGATATAGGTCACAGGATTACCACTAGACACATAGTGCAGCGAAAGACTTGCTATAGTCGAACACGTTGCAGCAGTGCCGTGCAGTTGCGTGGTCATCCGTTAAGAGCACCCTTCGCTCGCGGTTCATCCCAAGCACGTTCTCGACCATGTTCAGCTTGTTGCCGACCAGTCCAACTGATCAAAGACCAGTTGCCGACCACCGCGACTGATCAGGCGACCACCATAACTGACCAGATCTGTCCTAGTGCCACAGATGGAGCACCTCCGAGGAATCACAAACGTACAGGAGGAAGCGATGTGCAACCAGACTGCTAGGTCTGTGAGGAGCAAAGACGTGAGCGCGAGGTGGGTGACGGTGGCTTAAGCGGGTCGATTAGATTAGTTTAGCTCTCCCTTGCCCCTACCCCTTGCTTATATAGGCGACCCTCTGCAACCCTGACCTAGAGGCCCATCAGGAAACCTAAGCCTTGTCTAATCCGGGTCCAACCCGAATAGGCTTCCAACCCCTAAGCGTGCGACCCTATGGGTTCACGTATAAATAGACATGGACCGAGTACTCCTACTCATCCAATAGTTGACAATGGCCTCTAGCAAGACGTGACAACTCCTATGCATACACAAAGATCATATTACAAACCACCATGACCATGTACATGTTATTCCCTTTGCCACTGATATATGGTTCAACTCGTGGGTTAACTCTTAACCCAAGCGCAGCCATGCATTTGTTGATCCAATCATTTGAGTGATCCAGTGATATCTCCCTCATGCAGAGAGGGGCAAATCCCATCTTAACTGTCCATGTCTTATAGCATGCTTCCCGACCACCTGAAGACTACCTTTATAACCGCCCAGTTACGGAGCAGCGTTTGGCAATCCCTAAGTAGCCATTTCACATCTTGAGTACATACCACAATCTCATGTCTAAGGACATAACATACATGACATGAATAGAGACTATCTCTTATCGAGTCTGTCCACCTACATGTCTCACATGTGCCCACATTATTAGTTTGACATCTCATGTCCATGACTTGTGAAACATAATGATCAACTAATACATGTGTTGGTCTAATATTCAAGTGTGCTCTCATAAGAACGCCGACCAAGGATGAATACAGAATAACAAGTATTGAGTTCCACAAACAATTCACATAATTGCCAACCAACATAAGTTGTCTATAATGGATACTCAATAGGAATATTATCATCTCATGATTACCTCTAGGGCATATTCCTGACACTCGGCAGTCTACAATGACATACCCTGAGGTAGTAGATTGCAGAGAGGGTGCACTAAGACTATGATCTAGATGTGAGACGCAAGACAAACAACCAGGACAACCAGGGTTTATCCAGGTTCAGGCTGCTCGGAAACGTAATACCCAATGTCCTGTGTCTCTGCAGCTGTATTGATGAGTACCGGAGTACAGGAGACCCGATTAGATGAGATCAGATCTAATGAAAGAGAAGGGTCCTCTTCTAGGGGGTCCTTGCCCGCCTTATATAGTGGGGCGGCAAGGTTACATATTTAGGGTTTTCCTATGGTCGGTTACATTGTGCTGTATCCTTGGAGTACACGATCAGATCTAACCGACTAAGACTCCTTGCATGCCAAGTAGTCTTCAGCTCCCGTGCGGCCTACCGACCTGGGCGGTGGTGGACCATGGGCTCTGTCTTGTTGTCTGGCCCGCCGATCAGGATGATGACGGACCAGCCTTCGTCTTCTGGTCTGGGCCGTCTTGTACCGAGCAGCCCAAAGTCTATCCGCGAGAGCATATGGGGTCTATACCCCCACAGCTAGTCCCCGAGCACCATGTATCTTGAGTGAGTTGTTGTCTTGACCTGTGCCGAGTAGTGAAGATGCAGACCACGTAGCGCTGACTAGTGAAGACGCTGACCACATAGTACCAACCAGTGAATATGCTGACCATGTAGTGCCGACCAGCGAAGATACTGACCACGTATTGCTGACCAGCTTTCTCGACCACTTCTCTTATCAGAGAAGGTGATCTGTCAAATGATGCATGGTGTTCTAAGAAAAAGAAAAATATTTCCATTTCCTGAGATGTGGGCCCATGTTAACACGTGACATGAAGTATCACTGGGATGCTAACATGAACGATCCGTAGAGGCAAAGGTACCGAACCAGGAATAAGGAACAAGCCCAAGTCACCACAAGCTGACGTGGGCCCACGTAGTCCCCAAGCTCGATAGAAGATAGAATATGTTGTATTGAGCTTTTTTAAGAAAAAGTCAAATAAAACACCAGCTGAGTGGAGTCGATGCCAAATACCCTTTCTAGAGCTAAAAACAGAAAAATAGGTCCAAGTCACCGCGAGGTGACATCAGCCCACGTAGTCCCCTAGCTCGATAGAAATTGAGCTTTTTAAGACAAAGTCAAAAACAACATCAACTAGTCATAGCTGGTATAAAGGACTAGACGCGTTCCAACTGACTTGTAGTCCCCAAGTGTCTAGGGATGCCGAGAACCTATGGTCCGTAAGTGCCACTAGTCGGGACAAGCCATGCAATACCCAGGTGTGCCCGAAATAGGTCACAGGCTCAACCGGGTCAAGGGCACTAGGAACCCATGGTTCGTAAGCACCACTAGGTGGGAAGCTACCATGCCGTCCCCATGTGTGCTCAAAATAAGTCACAGGCTTGATCGGGTCAAGGACACTGAGAACCCGTGGTTCGTAAGCACCACTGGGTGGAAAACTGTCATGCAGTCCCTAGGTGTGGGAAATAAAATATTTGACCCAAAAGAAGCATTTCTTAGATTTAAGGAAGAAATCTGGAACAAATTTGGAAAGCAGTATATAATGAAAACAAATCTAGGATTAGATGCCAAGATTACCGGGCACGTGCCAGACTTGAGGAAACGCCAATCGGGGAAAGCGTCTGGAAGAATAACAAATCCACGGCCCACATCCACACTCGGGGACCAGCACGGCCCACTAGGGTGGAAAAAGCCGCGTCCACATGAGTCAACTGGGTCCAACGCTAGAAGTCAAAGAGACATCATCTAGTTAGTATAAATAGCGAGCGCCGCTAGGGCAATCGGTTCTGCACCACATTCATTTCTACTTCCATTCTCTCCATCTTCTCGAGCATTCCGTCTTCCTGCGCCCGAGCAACCGCCGTCGTTCCCAATCCGCCATAGCGAGTCCACCCGCCGCTGTGAGGCAACCAAGCAAATCTATGCATTCACACCGCCGCCGCTTTCCACTCACCCGCTCAACCCACCACCCTCGAAGAAGATGGAAAGGAAGGGAGCCAAGAAAATAGGGAAGGCGACCCGATCTGATGCACCAAGACCACAATGGCAACAATCAACTTCCACCCAGGAGTCACTGCAGGTGCTTGCTGACGAGGGCTTGTTGCCACCGTACGAGATGGAGGTGGGGCGTGAACCACGAGGTGAGGATTCCCCCTGTTCCCGAGATGGGGAGTTTGTAGTTTTCGAGGATTTTATAACCCGAGGATTAGGGGTGCCAGTGAATGGATTCCTCCAGGACCTCTGCATTTACTGGATGATTTCCATCTACAACCTGGATCCAAACTCCATTCTCTCTATTTCTATTTTTATTGCCTTCTGTGAAATGTTCTTGGGCATCGACCCCCATTTCAATTTGTTCTGCCACTTCGATCTGTTGAGGAAGAAGGGGGTTGAATCTAGGGGGTCCCAGATCGCTGGTGGGTGCTATTTGCATCTTCGGGATGGAATGAAGATGCACTGGTTTGGAATCCGGCACCAATCGGCCACCAAGGGGTGGAACACTCGCTGGTTCTATATGAGCTAGAACATGGAGGGGAGGAGGGTGCCTTGCAACATAACGCAGGTGCTAGAGTGCAACCCCAGGTGGTCGGAGCAACCCACCCTGGATGAGATGTTCTAGGTGAATGAACCGCTGACCTTGATTGACAACAAGGTTGTCAATGGAGCACTGGTGGCAGGGACATGGTTGACATGCCGGGTTCAGCTATGCAAGGAGCGGGTGAGCCAGATGTACGAGTATGCTGGTCGGGCGGACCCTTCACAGGAGACCCGAGAGAGGGCGACACTAGAAGTGGTAAACCAGTGTATGTCCTTGCTTTTTGAGAAGTTTGACCTGAGCACCAGCTACCCAGAAGCTCATGCGCTGCCATATAGCCTTGCCGAACCACCACCAGAGGTAAGCTGACCAGTTATATACTTTGATTTGATTAGTATGCACTTGTATGTGATGATGTCTATATAACCTGAATTGTCTGACTATCAAATATTACTTGGACAAGATCGGAAAGTGTTCTTCTCTATTGTGCTGGTAGAGCCATGGCCACAAGGCGTGGCACAGGCCTACCATCGTAGAATCGAAGAGACACACCACCAGAGCAGGGGTCAAGGAGGGTAGGAGACTACAGACATCGGCAGCCCAGACAATGATGAAATCCCTACTACTCAGGCGAAGCGCCAAGCAATGGGTAAGCAGCCCATGTCGGAGGCCCCCAAGTAGAAGAGGCCCTCTACTCTGCTGTTCAGAGGTAAGTTGAAACTGGACAGTAGAGCAGGCGAAAACAAGAAGAAGGGTGCCCCGGCCACTCCGGAGTCATCGGACGATGACTGCTAATGCTAAACCAGCGTCAAAGGAAACGTCAAGTCCAGACACCTCAGACAGGAATGACCCCGAGGCCTGTGCCCGCGACGACACCCAGGACGCCCGTGCAGATGGCACCGCCACCAACTCCTTCCCCTCAATGGGGAAACACTGCTTCAACCCCTCGGCCAGAGCAGGCTAGGGCAACAGCACCACCACCACCATCACCGCCACCTATGCCGCACGGGGCGGCCATATTGCTAGCCAGAGCAGCTCCTTCTTTGGGCCACCGAGAGGAGGCAAGGGAGCCAACTTCTCCAGTGCAACCCGTCAGAATGAGCCGGTTGGGCGGGACATCGGACCAAGTCCCTGAGCGTGATAGCGGGGCCCCAGGCATTTCCAGCGTGGGAGCAGCCCCACAGTTCAGAGGAGGGTTCCGACGGTTAACCGGGTAAGTGTTACTGAGTTCGCATATATTGCATTTATTTTGATTTTTTGCTTGTTGTGGCCGTAATGTGAATTACAGCCATGCTCCACCATCAATCACGCTGACTCCACCACCTAGCCAGACCATGCCACCGACCGTTGAGTAGGCGAAAACTAGAGGCATGACACGGCCTATGAGACCAGGGGAGGCGGCCAGTGGTACCTCAACTCCTGCCAGATCGACCCCGACACCGACTCCACAGCCGGAAAGGCGGGTGGTGCCGTTTAAGTCGGTTATCGCCGCGATGGGTTGTCTTCCAAGGTGCACGCCAGGCCAAGTGGGGCCAAGCACACCGATGCCGGCTGAAGAGATCAAGGAGGTGCCCAGGGGGTCGAGGATGCCATGCACTAACCTACCTACGCAACGTGTCTTCACGTCGCGGAAGCTGAGGGAGGACAGCTTTGTGTCTTATGAAGAAATGTTAGACGGTGACATAGACAGAGCTTCCAGGACGTAGTGGAGGTGCTGCTCAATAGGATCAAGGTAACATCTGACCAAGTTTAGCTTTCCTATTTTGAGCTCGGCGTTTAGCCACAAACTCATTGATCAATTCGTGGCGTATACAGTCGCTGGAGGAGACCAATGCCCAGTGAGGCAGGACCATCGACTGGTTTGCGGCAACTTGGGAGGAATGCAAAATCCTCCAGGCAGCCAAAGCCGATCCGGAGGCATAGGCCAAGGTCTACCAGGAGCGTGAGATCCAGCAGGAGGGCAAGATTGCGCTCTACCTTGCACGGTGGACCTCTCTTACCCAATCCACGCAGGTAATCGCTGTATATTTATAGGTATGTCTTGTAGGACTGAACAGCCAGAATGAGGCCATGGCTTAGGAGTTGGCCGGTCTGCTGGACCAAAAGGAAGCTACTGAGGAGCAGGCCAAGGTGGACCAGGCGTAGATCACCGAGATGACGGTAAGTCGAACAATATAAAATTGTTTTGTGTATTTTGCCACATACTGGATGGACTAGAGTATGTTAGCCACCATTGCTTTGTTCTTGTAGGCCTGTAGGAACGCTACTTGGCCTAGTTCCAGGTGCTAGAGGACTCCATTTCCATTCCTCAAGGAAAGATGAGGGCCACGACCGACCACATCAAGCCCGTATTAAGGGCCATCTTCCGAGGAGAGGAGCATCCTGCTAATCCCATAGGCGACGCAGTTGTCATCATCGACCAGTGCTGGAGATGTGGCTAGCGGTCCAAGAATTCATCACCAAAGCTGGATGCTACACATTTGCAACTGCACTTGCCGTGGTCTGCTCCAGGTATCTGGAGGTGGAAACGGCAGAGGTCGCCCTTGGGATCACGCCGGAGCTATCGGAGGCCGTCGCCGAGGAACTGCGAACTGAGTCAATGCCTATTTCTGCCTCTCTTGTTGATGATATGATCTTGATTGAAGACCCTGCACAAGACGATGGTGGTTAGTAGGCCATAAAGAATGTATTTGTATGATAACACTATTTTGTAAGTTGTGCTGAGCAGGTGGTGCTCGGAAACTTTTAGCCTTTTAATGCAGACAAATTAGGCATGTTTAAGCGGGTGATAAACATTTTGCCGTTCTTACTTTTTAGATGCATATTTATGGATAGTTTGGGTTTTCAAAACAATGTCATCAATTAAGTTTTGCCCCCACCCTCGAAGCAAGATAACTCAGTTAGGTAACTAGGGATGCACTAGTGAACAGCGTAGGACCACCAAGATCACTAGGTACCTAGCACTGTTAGAGAGTGACTGCTGGAATCTCCTAGTGCCATACAGCACAGAGCTGTAACACATCATAAAAGTTCATGGGACAATGCCTTGTCAAGCCGTTCTCGTTGGGTAGAAAACAAAGTTTAATTGAGACTTATGCAGGGCGCATGTATGACAGATGTGTGCACAAATGTAGAACTATGACAGGGAAAGAGAACAATAAAGGAAACTATATTAAATATCTGAATAACAAAGATCTGAGTACATATCTTATTCTATGGATAGAAGCATATGAGGTGGTCTATGTGCCATGATCTGGACTCCTCAACACCCTTCGTCATCTCCAATCCATAGGACGTCGGGCATGTGACAGCATTGATCCTAAACGGTCCTTCCCATCTGGATGACAACTTGGGCAAACCATCTATGTTCTGGATTCATTGTAACACCATGTCACCACCACCAACCGCCTGCCTTTGATGTTGCGGTTATAGTAACGACGCACTGAAACTAGGTACTTAGCCGTCCGAGCACAGGACTCGAGTGCTATCTCTTCTATGGCGATCATGTTGACTTCCCTAGCTTTGTTGGAGGCTTCTTCATTGTAATGCTAGACACGTGGTGAAAGGAGTGCAACCTCGGCTGGTAGGACAGCCTCGGATCCAAACACCATGAAGTATGGGGAAATTCCAGTGTTGCGACTGGGCTGGGTACGTAATCCCCAGACCATGGCAGGTAATTCCTTGAGCCACCGACCAGGTTTAAGGTACTTGTCATCTCGGTATACCCATTTGCGTAGGGCGTCGAGGATTATACCGTTAACTCACTCCACCTGTCCATTTGCTCAAGGATGAGTGATGGATACGCATTTGACTTTGATGTTGTTATCATCACAAAAGTGAAAAATTCGTCGCTGGTGAAAGGGAGCCTAAATCGGTGATGATGGTATTGGGTATGCCAAACCAGTGGTTGACATTGTCAAGGAACTGTACTGCTTTCTTGGACGAGGCTTTCTTGATGGATTTGTACTCAATCCATTTAGAAAATTTGTCGATGAGTACAAAGACACATGTGTGTCCACCAGGAGCCTTCTTGAAAGGACCAATCATGTCAAGTCCCCAGCATGAGAATGGCCAAGCTATCGGGATGGTTTGGAGTTATGTGCGGGGACATGAATCTGCTTGGCGAACATCTAGTAATTTTTGCACTGGCGCACATAATCTTCTACGTCAGAGACGGCTGTCGGCCAGTAGAATCCTGCTCGGTAGGCTTTGCTGACCAGCATTTGGGATGTCGCATGGTTTCCACAAGTGCTCGCGTGAATATCCTTTAGAAGCTTCAAACCCTCTGCCTGGGTGATGCATTTTTGGTAAATCACGGACCTTGGGGCCTTGCACATCAGCTCATTGTTAACCATGAGATAGGCACGGGCTCTGCGGACCAGCTGTTGAGCTTCAATCTTATCCTCTGGAACAAGGTGGTCATTCAGGTATCTGACAAAGGGCTCTCTCCAGTCAGGCTAGGGAGGCACTGGCTTCTTGGTTGAGAGCTTCAGTACGAGGTATCCGTAATGAGGAACCTCCATGCACTTGGTGATCCCTGATCGGCCAAGGAGTGTGTACAGTAGTTTCTGCACATGGTTGTATCGTTGCTTGGTTTTGTTAAGAACCTTGCTAACATAGTAAATTGGGCGCTGCAGGCTGTAGACGTGCCTGGGTTGCTGGTGCTCGACCACCATCATGGTACTGACCACGTTAGTTGTGGCAGTGATATAGAGCAAAAGCTCCTCGCCTTCTCGTGGGACCGTGAGTACTGGTGAGTTGCCAGGTACTCCTTGTGCTGTCTGAAAGCCTTGTCGGCCTCCTCTGTCCACTCAAATTTCTCCTTGGCTTTGAGTAGTTTGAAGAAGGGAAGCCCTTTCTCGCCCATGCAGGAGATGTAGCGACTCCTGGCCACCGTGTGTGACTCCGGGCCGCCATGCCGCTCGTTTGCCATGGCCACCGCTACACCACACTATAAATGGAAAAGCTCGACACCTTAGTGTTCCCCTCACCTGCACCGTATCCCTGACCACACTCGCGCCCACCTGCTACCCGAGAAGGAAAAGGAGAAGTGGGAGGAGAAGAAGGTGGAGAAGGAAGCCGCCCGTCGGAGCAGAGGAGCTGGAGCCGGTCGCCGCTGCCGTCGCCGCTCGAGCCATCGAAGAAGGACACGGAGCTGCGACTCGACTGCACCAAGCGAACCATGCACTCTTCTTCCCTTTCCCTGAACCAATGCAATGCAAGCCGCCAGTAGCACCGCACCAAGGTGAGCATCGAGCTCATGGCCACCACTAGTGCACCGCCCGTGTTCCCTCTCTCCTCTCATCGATTTGCCTCATTAACTCCACTGTTGAGCTCGTCTTAGCCTAGGACACATTCTTGGCAACTCATTGGGAGCCGGTATGGACCACAGTAGGGATCCACGTGCTTTCCAGTTCCCGGCCTCCCCGGACTCCAACTGCCGGTATGCCGTTGTGGCCTTCGTGGCTGCGCACGCCCCGCCGCGCCCTCCTTAGCCACGCCCATAGATCCTTGGAGCTCCTAGCTGCTCCAGACATAGGAGGAGCCTAAAGGTGGAGGTCAATTTGGGAGTTCGGCTAGAGCTCCGCCGCCTACACTGTCCGCCGCTGCCGAGCACCTCACCGTCGTCCACCGCTAGGGAACCGTTCTCCCCAAATTGAGGCCACCTTCTCACTCGCCATGGCCTCGTGAGTCCATAGCGCTGCTGGTGTCACCCCTAGCGCATTGTAGTGCCCTGCAACTGTGTCACCACCGCTCGCCGCTGCTATGGTACGTGCGTCGGTCGACCCGAGCCCTGCGAGCCTACCCTGTAGCGACGTGCTTGGAGATGATGGTTGTCCTCTGGGGGCGTGTCATGATGATGCCCTTAGGTGGTCAGTGAAAGACTCGTGCCCATGCAGGATGTGCAAGTCCCTGTAGATGTCGTATCAGGAGTTGTTGGAGGTCTGACTCGAGGGGTGCCCGAGGTGGGGGTCAAGGCACGAATGGATAAGATCTGACCCAAGGGACGCCTCATAGTGTAGAGTGCTCAGTATGGCATCGCTACGCAGGTATGGGCGATAAAAGACTATTTGACCGCTGTACCCGGCCACTGTAATCGTGCTGTAGAAATGGGTAGGTAGGAGTTGGTGGGGGCATTAAATGCCTTGGATCCCGTACAGGTAGTAGGTGAAAAGGAGTATAGGGGGTCGTCCGCCCGAGGTGTGCTTCGTCACCCGAGGAGGGTCGTCCATCTAGATGCGCTGTCACCCGAGGGGGGCTGTCTGTCCAGATGCGCTCCATCACCCGAGGGGGTTGTCCGCCCGAGGTGCGCTCCATCTCCCGAGGGGGTCATCCGCCCATATGCGCTCTGTCACCCAAGGGGGTCGTTCACCGGAGGTGTGATCTGTCACCCGAGCTCGGATGCACTCTGTCACTCGAGGGGGGTCATCCCCCTGGATGCGCTCCGTCACCCAAGGGGAGACGTCCGCCTGAGATGCGATCCGTCACCCAAGGGGGTCATCCGCCCGAGATGCGCTCCGTCACTATGACGGGGGGGTTGTCCGCATTAGCGAACGTCTGTCTTTCGAGGCACCTGTCGAATAGGAGACGGTCTTAGCTTCGATGCTGCTCGAGGGCCGGTGTAACATCCCCAAAATCCAAACACTGAAAATACAAACTTTAAATTTTTTTTCTAAAGTAACCGATGCTTGGTGTGTGTCATGTAGGAAAACAACCACTAGTTGCACAAGTAGCACCAATGTTAGTTGGAACATTTGCATTTTAATCACAAGAGTATGATTTGCCTCTTATTGATTTTATGTATTGCTAATAAAATCAATAACCCTTTTATATCGCATGCAACAAGATGCCTACTAACATGTGCCACAAACCCCGGACATGGCAACCAACTTGACCATAAGACCCTAGGGGACCCACCAATTATTTAGGACATGGTCATTAACCCCTTTCATTAACATGACCATGATGTAATTGGATTAGGGGTTTAGAAAGAAAAAGAAAAGGAATTAGAAAAAGAAAGGGAAAAGAGGAAGGCAAACCAGCCCACCGCAACAAGGCAGCCCAGCTCGGCTCCCCCCGCGATCAGGCCGAATGGCCCAGTATGGCCACGATCACCAGCGCCACCTGCCCCGCTCGTGGCCCACCAGCCCTGCCGGCCTACCAGGCCTCGCCACACTGCCGCTCGCCTCGCGGCCCACCAAGGTGGCCTGCTGCGCTACGGCTCGCCCGCTCGCGTCGCTCCATGGCCCAGCAAGGCGGCCCGCCAAGCACCGCGCGCCTGCGCCTTTCACCACTGTCACTCCCCATCAGGCCCGCCTGTTAGCTTCCTTCCCCTCCCATTTCTGTCCACTGGCATGTCATGTCCGCCACGCCAAAAATGGCAACGCCGACGCCCGCCGTTCACCCGCTTACGGCACCGTTCTCCGTCATCCGTCTCGCCACCAGCTTGCGCCATGCCCCGGCCAACCCTAACCCTAACCGAGAGCCACGCAGGGACGCACGATGAGCATCTCACATCCTCGCCGTCCACCATGGTCGGCGCCAGCTATAAGAAGGAGCAGCCCCAGCTGCTAGGGTTCCCACCACCGTGTCGCCTCAGGTAATCCCCACGCTGCCATCGTCTATGCTAGAGAAAGAGAGAGGAAGAGGAAGGAAGAGAGGGAGCCGACGCACACCATGTGGAGCTAGTGCGCCGTCATCGCCACTGCTATCCGTGCGCCAGAGGAGGGCCCCAGAGCGCTGCACGACCGGCCCGACGCCCTGGCTCTGCTTCCCCTGCACCGAGCTGCCACCAAGCCCTCGTCGCTCGCCTCGGCTGTTGCTGCGCAGGTGAGCTCACCCGCCGTCGCCCTTGCTCTGTCATGGCCGCCGCCCAGAGCGTTGTTGTATTCCTGCTTGCCCGTCCCCCCTCTCTTCTCATCAGCTCAACCAGCGTGTCCGCGCTAGTCTAGAATGCCATCTTAGCAAGGTTTCGGAAGCTGGCATAGACCACAGTGAGGGCACGCCGCTTTGCCGCCCTCGGTCTTCCCGGCCTCCGGCCGTCGGTGCACCGCCGCGACCTCGCCATAGCGCGCCCCCCTGCTGAACCCCATTAGCCATGCCCTTAGTACCTCAGAGCTCCTAGTTGCTCCAAATGGTAGGATGGAGGTGAAGATGGAGGCCAATTTGGCACTTCACCGGAGAATCGCCGCCACCGTCGACTTTTACCGCCGCTGTTGTCAACGATCAAATGGAGCGCCCCGATTCAATTAAGATGCCATGCCATGCTTGTCTTGATCTTGCAAAGCCGTTGCGCAAGTCAGGGATTCTTTCCACGTGCCATAGCATCCTGCCATCGTCACCATGCTGCTCCTCGCTGCCGCCATGCACGCGCCAGCGAGCTGGAGCACCGCGAGCACACTGTGACCCCTCTATCATGCTCGCCAGAGCCACGCGAAGCTAAGGCGCTAGCCAAGGCTGCCCTCTGGGCGTCATAGCGCCCCGCTGTCGTAGCCTAGCCACGCAGCGCCGCTGCCGCACAGGCACCGATGAGCCGAGACGTCAGGTGGCGCTCGTGCACCGGCACACCAGTGCACCCGCAAGCCGGCTGCCTCCCACGGTCGCCTTTGTCAAGCCGCCGCACGCGCCTAACCTTTCGACCACCTAGCCCACGCTACCAGTAGCCACCTGCCATCATAGCTCTGCCATCCACCACCACTGCGCCACGTGATCCAGACATAGGAGGAGGCTAAAGGTGGAGGTCAATTTGGGAGTTCGGCCGGAGCTCCGCCGCCTACACTGTCCGCCGATGCCGAGCACCTCACCGTCGTCCACCCGCTAGGGAACTGTTCTCCCCAAATTGAGGCCACCTTCTCGCTTGCCATGGCCTCGTGAGTCCATAGCGCTGCTGGTGTCACCCCTAGCGCATCGTAGCGCCCCACAACTGTGTCACCACTGCTCGCCGCTGCTATGGTACGTGCGTCGGTCGACCCGAGCCCCGCGAGCCTACCCTATAGTGACATGCTTGGAGATGATGGTTGTCCTCTGGGGGCGTGTCATGATGATGCCCGTAGGTGGTCAGTGAAAGACCTGTGCCCATGTGGGATGTGCAAGTCCCTGTAGATGTCGTATTAGGAGTTGTTGGAGGTCTAACTCGAGAGGTGCCCAAGGTGGGGGTCAAGGCACGAATAGATAAGATCTGACCCAAGGGATGCCTCACAGTGTAGAGTGCTCAGTATGGCGTCGCTGCGTAGGTATGGGTGATAAAAAGACTATTTGACCACTATACCCGGCCACTATAACCGTGCTGTAGCCATGAGGGTAGGTAGAAGTTGGTGGGGGCATTAATGCCTTGGATCCCGTACAGGTAGTAGGTGAAAAGGAGTACGGGGGGTCATCCGCCCGAGGTGTGCTTCGTCACCCAAGGAGGGTCATCCATCCAGATGCGCTGTCACCCGAGGGGGGCCGTCTGTCCAGATGCGCTCCATCACCCGAGGGGGTCGTCCGCCCGAGGTGCGCTCCATCACCCGAGGGGGTCGTCCGCCCATATCCACTCTGTCACCCAAGGGGGGTCGTTCACCCGAGGTGCGATCTATCACCCGGGCCCGGATGCGCTCCGTCACTCGAGGGGGGTCATCCCCCCGGATGCGCTCCGTCACCCGAGGGGAGACGTCCGCTCGAGATGCGATACGTCACCCAAGGGGGTCATCCGCCCAAGATGCGCTCCATCACTGCGATGGGGGGGTTGTACGCATCGGCGAACGTCTGTCGTTCGAGGCACCCGTCGAATAGGAGACGGTCTTAGCTTCGATGCTGCTCGAGGGCCGGTGTAACATCCCCAAAATCCAAACACCAAAAATACAAACTTTCAAATTTTTTTCTAGAGTAACCGATGCTTGGTGTGTGTCATGTAGGAAAACAAACACTAGTTGCACAAGTAGCACCAATGTTAGTTGGAACATTTGCATTTTAATCACAAGAGTATGATTTGCCTCTTATTGATTTTATGTATTGCTAATAAAATCAATAACCCTTTTATATCGCATGCAACAATATGCCTACTAACATGTGCCACAAACCCTGGACATGGCAACCAACTTGACCATAAGACCCTAGGGGACCCACCAATTATTTAGGACATGGTCATTAACCCCTTTCATTAACATGACCATGATGTAACTGGATTAGGGGTTTAGAAAGAAAAAGAAAAGGAATTAGAAAAAGAAAGGGAAAAGAGGAAGGCAAACCAGCCCACCGCAACAAGGCAGCCCAGCTCGGCTCCCCCCCGCGACCAGGCTGAATGGCCCAGTATGGCCACGATCACCAGCGCCACCTGCCTCGCTCGCGGCCCACTAGCCCTGCCAGCCTACCAGGCCTCGCCGCGCTGCCGCTCGCCTCGCGGCCCACCAAGGTGGCCTGCTGCGCTACGGCTCGCCCGCTCGCGTCGCTCCATGGCCCAGCAAGGCGGCCCGCCAAGCACCACGTGCCTGCGCCTTTCACCACTGTCACTGCCCCATCAGGCCCGCCTCTTAGCTTCCTTCCCCTCCCATTTCTGTCCACTGGCATGTCATGTCCGCCACGCCAAAAATGGCAATGCCGACGCCGCCGTTCACCCGCTTACGGCACCGTTCTCCGTCATCCGTCTCGCCGCCAGCTTGCGCCATGCCCCGGCCAACCCTAACCCTAACCGAGAGCCACGCAGGGACGCACGATGAGCATCTCACATCCTCGCCGTCCACCATGGTCGGCGCCAGCTATAAGAAGGAGCAGCCCCGGCCGCTAGGGTTCCCACCACCGTGTCGCCTCAGGTAAGCCCCCACACTGCCATCGTCTACGCTAGAGAAAGAGAGAGGAAGAGGAAGGAAGAGAGGGAGCCGGCGCACACCATGCGGAGCTAGAGCGCCATCGCCGCCGCTGCTATCCGCGCACCAGAGGAGGGCCCCGGAGCGCCGCACGACCGGCCCGACGCCCCGGCTCTGCTTCCCCTACACCGAGCTGCCACCAAGCCCTCGCCGCTCGCCTTGGCTGTTGCTGCGCAGGTGAGCTCACCCGCCGTCGCCCCTGCTCTGTCATGGCCGCCGCCCAGAGCGCTATTGTATTCCCGCTTGCCCGTCCCCCTCTCTTCTCATCAGCTCAACCAGCATGTCCGCGCTAGTCTAGAATGCCATCTTAGCAAGGTTTCAGAAGTCGGCATAGACCACAGTGAGGGTGCGCCGCTTTGCCGCCCTCGGTCTTCCCAGCCTCCGGCCGTCGGTGCACCGCCGCGACCCCGCCATCGCGCGTCCCCCTGCTGAACCCCATTAGCCATGCCCTTAGTACCTCAGAGCTCCCAGTTGCTCCAAATGGTGTGCGCCAGATGGAGGCGAAGATGGAGGCCAATTTGGCACCTCCCCGGAGAATCGCCGCCACCGTCGACTTTTACCGCCGCTGTTGTCATCGATCAAATGGAGCGCCCCGATTCAATTAAGATTCCATGCCGTGCTTGCCTTGATCTTGCGAAGCCGTTGCGCTAGTCAGGGATTCTTCCCACGCGCCATAGCGTCCTGCCACTGTCACCATGCTGCTCCTCGCTGCCGCCATGTAGGCGCCAACGAGCTGGAGCACCGCGAGCACACTGTGACCCCTCTATCATGCTCGCCAGAGCCACGCAAAGCTAAGGCGCTAGCCAAGGCTCCCCTCCGGGCGTCATAGCGCCCCACTACCATAGCATAGCCACGCAGCGCCGCCGTGGCACAGGCACCGATGAGCCGAGACGTCGGGTGGCGCTCGTGCGCTGGCACACCAGTGCACCAGCAAGCCAGCTGCCTCCCACGGCTGCCTTTGTCAAGCCGCCGCACGCGCCTAACCTTCCGGCCACCTAGCCCATGCTACCCGTAGCCACCTGCCATCATAGCTCTGCCATCCTCCACTGCTGCGCCATGTGCCCCGGTGAGCCCTCGCCTCGTGAGCCTGCAGGAGCCCCGCGACCGCACTCGCCATCACTCCGCGCAGCCCTGGCCGCTGCCTTGCCACCCGGGCCGGCCGGAGGCACAGCGTCGCCCGCCGTCGGCAAAGCGCCGCCGCGTCCGCACACGCATAGGAGACAGAGGAAAGGGCAAAAGTTCCCCTGCCCATGCACCGCGTCCACCACGTGGACCAGCGGGACCAGTCCCGAAAGGCCACCGAGCGCCACTATCTGCAGACCACCGTGGACCTGGCTCACGGAGCGCAAGGCCATTGACCAAGCCCAGTACCTGCCCACAGTGCCATGCGGCCAACCTCACTGCTCGACGCATTTTTGGGCCGGGCCAGCCCAACCCAGCCTAGATCCGGCCCTGCCTAGGCCCGCCGAGGCCTGGTCGAGGCCCGGTCGGCGTTGACCGCTGACCGATCAACGTTGACCGTTGACCTGGCCCCACCTATCAGTGAACAGACCGTGGGCCCCACCTGTCAGTCACTAAACATCGGGGCCCACGCTGACGTCAGCATGATGTCAGCATGACGTCAGCGTTACCATCCCACCGCCAGACCCGCGCGTTAGTACTGATGTCAGCATGACATCAGCATGACATCAACTTTTGTGTCCCTGCTGTTGACTCGCTGTGCCATGCGGACCAACCAAGAAATGCCACGTGTCACGCCCTGATTAGCCCCCTCCTTTTCTTTTTCTAAATATGGTTAAATCTTGTAAAATTCATAACTTCTTCATACGAGCTCTGAAAATTATGAACCAAGTGTCTAAATTTTCATAAAAATGATCTCTACATCATGGCTTATGTATGATTGCATTTGGAGTTATTGAATTTTATTGCTTCTTTGTGATTGGTCTATAGGGGTCGCTTCCGCGACCATTATGTCTCAATTTCAGTTTCCGCGAAGGAGTTGATCGAGGAGGAGGACTAGGAGAGCGCCAAGGACCTGACGGATGACTCGAGTGCCCACCCAACCTCGTAGAATCCTATTACGCATGGCATAATATCTAATTTGCTAGTGCTTGTTTATGAATATCACCTGATGATAGGTTGCATGGTAGAATTGCTTGATGAGCCTTTATCTTGTCGCAACCTTACCCCTGCACACCTGCTGATAGGCTAGACGCATGCTTATTTACCTATGATGCTTTACTTCTACTATGCTTATATCTGTGATGTGATCTGTGATGGAGAGTATGGTATGGTATATGGTTAAGGCACGTGGTGCCACTTTACTCGGGGAGAGTGCTGCATGTGTCTTTGGTGTGTGGTGAGGGTTTGAGTCGATCGGACAGGATTCTATGACGAGCCATGAGGGCGAGGCTTGCCGGGGGGTGTGTTCTGGGCATCCCTATGAGAGGTATCTATGGCGAATACAATTTGAATTATATGCAGATCTCGGGGCTGAGAGCCTTCGTGGAGCGAAGCCCCGGGTAGGAGGTGTTGTTTTAGCACAGACTGTTTTAGTCCCTATAAGAAGATAATAGTGTCTGATCCCCCTAGGACCTGATATCTCTTGAGGACCGAAACCTTGGGACCTACATGTGATGTGAACTAGGGTTCTCGATCTTCTGAAAGGTTCTAATAACTCTCGATTTGGTGGAATCACAACATAATTCGATCCGGCTTCCGAACAACTCGGCTCTGAACCCCGCAATCGCAGCACCACATCTCCTCTGGTTATCGACCGTCGAAGCATAGTCAACCTTGCCAAGAAGGCTGAGTCCTTTGCCTGCTAATCGAATAACACAAGCAAGAACATGAAAGAATGCAACCAATTGCAGATGAATGATTAATCTCACGAGTTGGGGTCTCACAAACCGACGATGCGGCAAAACTATTGTGAACAGAATATTCTAAGCAAAACCCAAAACCTAACGAGAGAGGCGGCAGCTGGTTATAGAGGTCTAAGGGCCATCGCCACCCCTGGACGCGCCCCCTAATGGGATCAACAACGATACACGGCCCAACGGACCAAAAACGATGACGCAGCACCGGAACAGATTCTAGATGCTAACTTGTTTCGATGTTTTCCAATGACTGAAGGAATTTTGACCTCAAACTAATGCCATTGGCTTCCTTATGAAATTATCTTTCCATCCATAGGTGGATCATCAAAAACGGATTCCGGATACGTCCTGGGCGTCCACTTTACTCCACACTAGTCTTGGACTCCAAAACAGGCTCCAAGTCGACTCGGTTTGGGCCTCCACCTTGACTTGGGCACCCTTGCTGGTCCTCCACGCCTCCAAGCCATCCCTTATGCATCCCTTGGTCCTCTCCATGATTCCTAAGTATAATATAATCATTAGGTAGCAATCTATTCTCAAAATCATAAAAAGTCTTCCTTAAGAATGAGCTCACCAGTAAATTTAATTATCGTGCGCGAGCTCTTGTGATTGGACCTTGAATGTCCAGCGGAGGATCATCTTGTGCATCTAATGGAGTGATTTCCTCATCATCCTCCCCCTCTTGAATTGGAGTCATCCTCAACTTAAGGTCGTCTTCTTCTCCCAAGTATGGCTTCAAATCTAAAATGTTGAAAGAAGGACTAACCCCGAACTCGGGTGGCAACTCAAGTTTGTATGCATTATCATTTGTTTTCTCAATAATTTTATAAGGACCAGCAGCTCTTGGCACTAATTTTGACTTACGCAGCTCTAGAAACCTGACTTTTCTCAAATGTAACCACACTAAATCACCTGGTTCAAGTATAAGTTCTTTTCTACCTTTACTACCAGCAATTCTATACTTTTCATTCATCTTTTTAATATTTTTTTAGTGGTTTCATGTAACTTACGAATAAATTCAGCACGTGCACTAGCATCACTATGTGTTCTTTCATAGGTAGGTAAAGGAAAAAGATCAATTGGAGCATGAGGGTTAAAACCATACACTACCTGAAAAGGACTTACCTTGGTGGAAGAATGTGTCACCCGATTGTAAGCAAACTCCACATGAGGCAAACATTCTTCCCACATCTTTAAATTTTTCTTCAAAACAGCTCTCAGCATGGTGCCTAAATTGCAGTTCACTACCTCTGTTTGTCCATCTGTTTGTGGGTGACAAGTTGTTTGAAAACAATAATTTTGTGCCCAACTTATTCCATAGAGTTTGCCAGAAGTGACCCAAAAATTTGGCATCGCGATCTGAAACAATAGTAGACGGAATACCATGCAAACGAACAATATCTTGGAAAAAGAGGTCAGCAATATGAGTGTGGCAGAACCTCCTAAATCATATGGCCCACCCGCATGATTATTGTCTAAACAGACTCCAAATAACCATGACTGTGCCCCATACGATTTAAAAGACTGTCGGGTAAATCCCGAATCATCCACGATGCTCCAAGCAGGATCAATCATTGTAGAGAGACATTGCAGTATTACAACAGTTTGATATAAATAAAATACCACGGAGTAAAACAGCGGAAGACTTACAATAACATAAGTTTATAAACTTCTGAGTTTCAAATATTTACAACCACAAGTTTGAATTATACAAACCATAATAGTAGTGGAGTAGCAGTAGATTACAATATTAAACAAAAGCTCTGCCCATGAGCTAAACAGCTTACTCGTCGTCGCTTTTCTCGACGACTGTCATGCAGCAGGATGCAAAACACTCCTGCCCATGAGGCTCACCTGCAACAAGGGTTTAACAAACCCTGAGTACAACAGTACTCAACAAGACTGACCCGACGAAAAAGAAGGGTAGAGACTTAAGAGATGCAGGCTAGAGGGACAAGGTACGGTTTGCAGTAGATAAGAAATTTTGCAGAAAAGCTTTATAAAAGGGAAGGTTGCTTGGACTACTTCCAATTACCAACCAACTTCATTATTGAACCTTAATTTTTGTTCAAGTTGTTACTACGATGATGAACAACGATCGAGTCTTCTTCTCCAAGAAGCAACGGTGATTCGAATCCATTTTCATACCCAGCTGGGACCTAGGTGACTGAGCATACCGGAGACTTTAACTCTGAAGCATCGCAGGTGCACCGATATACCGGGATAACAACCTCAGCCGTATATCACCACATGATACACGTTAGCTCTGCGGCCCAGCGTACCGAGATACGTGGGAACTTAAACCCCACAGTAAAACACACTATGACACAGATGGGATTCTCTGGCCCCACGCTAGGTCACTCCATGGCATACACGGCTACAACCATCCGTATACCACTTCATGCATGTGGATTTCTAAATTCTCGATATCATCCAGTTCACCAACGGACGGGACCTAGGGCATCAACAGACGAGAACACTACAGAGGGACTCCATTCCCAGTGCAAGTTCGCCGTCCGGACTTGATTTATTACTAACATCAAGCTTTCAACAAGAAAACCAATCTCATCTTTTTCATTCTTTTCCTTTGAACAATTAAATAAATAAGCAGGGCTAAGCATTACTACTCATCTTCCAAGTAGGTAACAAGGATTAAGGAAATAAGACAGGTAATGTAATTTGTGGGTTTTCACTCAACTCCTATCACTTAATGCAACATATCAGAGCTGAAGCGGTAAAACTTTTATAAATAGAATAAGGTTTAAATGTATCCGGGGCTTGCCTTGATGTTCGGGGTAGAAGTTCTCAAACTCTGGATCAGCTCCCGATTCTTGAATCTGCTCGTCCTTAGGATCTGGGCGATAACGTTAACTCTCCGTTAACGGAAACTACTCGATAATTAATATGCTTTACATGATGGAATAGTAAACATGATGATCGATGGATGCATGATCAGATTAAAGGATCGAGTACAACTTTTCTTCATGATAAAATTGCAAACTAACAAAACTTCGCTTATATAACTGATTAGGGTTAACTACGCCATTTTTATAATTAATTAAACACATAAAATAACATTAATTAAGCCCTAATGACATGATTAAGATAAGCGCAAATAATTAATTAAAGTGCCAAAGGTCATTAGGGTTAATGACCTAAGGTCATCAATCAATCCCAAAGCCAAACAATTCCTATAATGATTAAGTTTAACTAAAGGGGTTAATTAATTATTTAAAAGCATTAAATAAAGCTATAAAAATTAAAGTTATTAAATTAATCCCAAAATTTTATTTTAGAAAGCTCTTAGCCTAATTAGATGGCAAAACAAATTTCAGAATTAAAAGCCAATTATTTTAATTATTAAAAATCATTGAAGGTCCTTTTTCAATTAAAAGGGCTAATTTTAACATATGCAAAAATTACTCAAATTTGGCATTTCATATTTTTTCTAGGTAGATAACATCATAAGGAATACTCACAAAAATTTTCAGAATTTTTGGAGCTATAAATTAATTACTATGAATTTTCAAAGAAAATAGCATTTAAATCATTTTCTGAAAATGGAAAAAGAAAATCAGCATAGTAACTCCGCGCTGACCGACGGCGGCGCGGCTGTTGACCGCCGATTCCTCGCCGTTGGCGAGGTCTCCGGCGATGGGGTTTCTTCCTACTTGCTCCTCTTGACACAGCGCATCGATTGAGGTAGCTAACGGGGCTGGGGAGCGGCGGCGGCACCCACGCCGGCGGCGATGGCGGCGCGGCGGAGCTCGGGCACGGCGGCGTCACTCACCGGAGCGGTTTCCGGCCACGGCAAGGTTACGGTTAAACGCAGGGCACTCAGGCAAGATAGTTTGGCAACTTCATGCAGTCGCTCTCGATCTCTGGGTAGGACGGCAACGCGCGTGGCGGAGCGGCAGCACTGCGCCGGCGGCGGGCTATGGCTACCGGCGGCCACGGCAAGGGATTGACCAAATTGATGACACAGATAGACGCAGGAGCTCACCACGGTGCTGATGCGCACGTTAATGAAGGTCCGGAGTGAGTGGGTTGAGCGGCGGTCGACGGCGGTGATGGCGGCGGCGCTCCGATGGCACGACGGCGTCACGGCGGCTTCCGGCAATGCGCTGCTCAAACTAAGGTGCGCATCAGATGCAGGACGACACAGAGAACATGATTGCATGGTTAAAGGTAAAATATATTCACCTTTGGCGGCGGCAAACGGCGGCGATGGCGCGGCGGCTCGGCTGACCGGCCGCGGAGAAGAAGGTGGCGTGCGGGTAGCTCGGGCGATGAGAGCAAGCTTGAACTGGTTCAAACTGACCGTGAGGAAGTGGCGGAGTTTTGGGCGAGAGCAATTGGATAGAGGTGTAGCGTCGGCGGCGAATTTCGACGGCGGAGTGAGGTCGTCGGCGACGGCGGCGGGAGGAAGAAAGGAGGACGACGGCGTCCGATCGGTATTTATAGCATGGAGTTGATGAAGGAGCAGGTGACACGACGACGATGAAGTCTCTCGCGTCCGAGAGCGCTCGGTTGGCCGGGAAAGCGCGGCGGTGGACGGCGGCGCGCGATGAGAAGCCGGCCATGGCGTTCGCCGATAGGATTAGGTACTGTTCGGTTTATTTACAGAATTGCCACTCGGTTTAAAATACAAATTACTTCAGAATTTGTATAAGAACTTCAAAATCTCCAAAAATATCATTTGCATAACTTTTCAAGAGCTACGCTTTTCCTTTAACTGGCATCCTCAAATTCTATCTAGATTTTAAAATTTGAATTCAAATTTGAAAAGGGGATAAACCCTAGAAATAAGCATTTAAAATTACTTTTGATTTTTCAATAAAACTTGAAAATCTTCAAAACTATGAAATGTTAAGTTTGTCAAACCAAACATTTTTCATATACAAGGTTTTCTCAAATTATGCATAATTTTTGAATTATGGTTTTAAAATCAAAAGGGGATAATTGCTGGAAACTGTATTTTCAAATTAATTTGAAATTCCTTTTGGAAACTTGAAAAACTTTATATACCAACTTTGTAGCTCTTGTCAAGATCTACAAACTGTCTTTTCAGAGCATCTCCAAATTCCTTATAGATTTTGAATTAGAGAAAAGGGGATAAAACTAGGGTTGGAAAGTAAAGGGTTTTTGAAATAGAATTTAAACTCAATTTGGTTTCTAACTTAATTGTTTGGTTATTAGTGATCACAAACATCATCCAAGGACATTTTTAGGTCATTGACCCAATGACACCCTTGGTTGACCAAGTTGACTTTTGAAAAACCTTTTATAGCATTTCCATTTTGAGTTTAAACTTGAATAGCCAAGCTTAGAAATAAGCTTAGAAATCCAAATTAAACTCAAAATATGGAAATCATTTTTAGGGTTAGACTTAGACTTATACACTATGCTTGATACTAGTGTAAACATAGTTTACATCTCAAGTACATAGAGTATAAACTAAGCATTTGCGATGACATTCAAAAATATGGTTTTATTATTTCATGTGACCAAACATTACAAAAACTCAATCAACCTATGAAATATAAACTTGTTTTAGTTAATGCACATTAAGGTTGACTTAAACATGGATGCTTTGCAGTGCATATGATGACATGGCATGTTTTAGTTAATTTAACACCAGAGGTGTTACAGCCTTTCCCCCTTAAGGAAATCTCGTCCCGAGATTTAAAGCCTCGAGTGAAGTAATGGAAAAGGAAATGTGTCAGGAAGACACACTTTTACTAAGTTTATAAAGAAAAGGAATTGTACCACTCATAGAGAAGTTACAACTCGTAGAAAGAATTATTACTTTAGATAGAAGCATAAAACTCCGGGAAATTCTCCAACAGGTAATCCTCTGATTCCCAAGTGGCTTCTTCTTCTGAATGTTGATCCCATTGTATTTTGTACCATTTGATTGTTCTGCTTCTAGTAACGCAATCTTTCTGATCCAAAACTCGAATTGGGGACTCAGAGTAAGTCAAATCAGGTTCAAGTTCAATACCCTCAACATCAATGACTTTATCTGGCACACGGAGGCACTTTTTGAATTGGGACACATGGAACACATTGTGCACAGCCGACAATTGTTCAGGTAATTGCAGACGATATGCTGACTGTCCACATCTTTCTATAATTGGAAATGGTCCAATGTAACGAGGTGCTAACTTACCCTTGACTCCAAATCGGGTAACTCCTTTCATGGGTGACACTTTTAGGTATACATGATCTCCATTATTGAAATACAATGGTCGACGCCTTTGATCTGCATAACTCTTCTGACGGGATTGTGCTATTTTTATATTTTGTTGTATCTGTTTAACTTTCGCTTCAGTTTCTTTTACCAAATCAACTCCGAAGAATCTTCTTTCTCCGGGCTCAGACCAACTTAATGGAGTTCTACATCTGCGACCATACAATGCTTCAAATGGTGCCATTTTGATGCTTTCTTGATAACTATTATTATATGAGAATTCTGCTAAGGGTAAACATTCATCCCATTTCTCTGGAAAATTTAGAACATATGCTCTCAACATATCTTCTAGTATTTGATTTACTCTTTCAGTCTGACCTCCTGTCTGGGGATGGTAAGCTGTATGTGCAAAAGATCAGTTCCTAAAGACTTGTGTAGTTGTTTCTAAAACTGGGAGACAAACTGCGTGCCTCTATCTGAAACAATTGTCTTGGGTATCCCATGAAGACTTATGATGCGCTCAAAATACAGTCTGGCATATTGTGAAGCTGTAGTTGTAGTTTGAACTGGAAGAAAATATGCAGACTTTGTGAGTCGATCCACTATAACCCAAATTGAATCAAAACCCTTTGTTGTTCTGGGTAGACCCACGATAAAGTCCATACTGATATCTTCCCATTTCCAAGCTGGAATAGGTAATGGCTGAAGTTCTCCTGCTGACTTCAAATGAACAGCTTTGACTCTCTGACAAGTATCACACTGAGCCACATACTTAGCAATTTCTATTTTCACCTTGGTCCACCAAAATCTCTGTTTTAGATCATGATACATCTTATTACTGCCTGGATGAATAGAAAACTTTGACAGATGTGCTTCGTCAAAGATCTTTTGTTTTAACTCAGAATCTTTTGGTATGACCAGACGATTCTTATACCATAGGACATCCGCTTCATCAATTGTGAAACAAGAATTCTTTTCATTTCTAACTTTCTTTTTAATATGCTTAATTCCCTTATCACTTCTCTGAGCAGCTATAATTTGATCTCTGATATTTGTCTCAACAGCAATGTTAGACAAACTTCCTTGTTGCACCATCTCTATATCCAATTTTTCTATGTCATGACATATAGAGATATTCAAAGGCTTCACTGTTAAACAATGACAATGACCTTTCCGACTAAGTGCATCAGCTACTACATTAGCTTTACCAGGATGGTAATAGATTTCCAAATCATAATCATTGATTAACTCTAACCATCTTCTTTGCCTCATATTCAAATCATCTTGAGTGAATATGTATTTCAAACTCTTGTGATCACTGTAAATATTACATCTATTACCCCACAAATAATGTCGCCATATTTTTAAGGCATGCACAACAGCTGCCAATTCCAAAATCATGTGTGGGATAATGCTCCTCATGTTTCTTCAGCTGTCTAGAAGCATATGCAATGACTCTCCCTTCTTGCATCAACACACATCCGATACCTATACCGGAAGCATCACAATAGACATCGAACGGCTTCTCAATATTTGGTTGTGCTAGCACAGGTGCAGTAGTCATTAGTTTCTTCAATTTTTGAAATGCCTCTTGACATGCAGGTGACCAAATAAACTTGACATCATTCTTTAATAATTCAGTTATTGGCTTGGATATCTTCGAGAAATCTGGTATGAAACGATGGTAATAACCCGCCATTCCCAGAAAGCTTCGAACTTGGTGCACAGTCTTTGGTGGTTTCCAATCCAGTATATCCTTTACTTTACTAGGGTCAACAGCAACACCTTTGTTTGATAATACATGTCCAAGAAATTTCACTTCTCTCAGCCAAAACTCACACTTACTAAACTTGGCATACAGTTGATGTTCTCGCAAACGTTGCAAGACAATTCTGAGGTGTTTAGTATGTTCTTCTTCATTCTTAGAATATATCAATATGTCATCAATAAATACAACCACAAACTTATCCAGTTCTGGCATGAACACTGAGTTCATCAAATACATGAAATAGGCCGGTGCATTGGTAAGTCCAAAAGACATAACCAAATATTCATATAGACCGTACCGAGTGGTAAAAGCGGTCTTTGGAACATCTTCTGGGCGAATTTTGATTTGATGATACCCAGATCGAAGATCAATCTTAGAGAACACCTTTGCTTCTGCCAATTGATCAAAAAGCAGATCAATGCGGGGTAGAGGATACTTATTCTTGATGGTTACCTCATTCAGGGGTCGATAATCCACACATAACCTCAAGCTTTGATCTTTCTTTTTGACAAATAGGGCAGGACATCCCCAAGGTGATGAGCTAGGTTGAATAAAACCTTTATCTCGTAGCTCTTGCAATTGAATCTTGAGTTCTGCTAACTCAGGTGGTGCCATCCGATAAGCTCTTCTGGATATAGGAGCAGTACTAGGTTTCAAATCAATTCTAAACTCCACATTTCTGTCGGGAGGTAAACCCGGTAACTCATCGGGAAATACATCAGGAAACTCACAAACCACTGGTATATCCTCAATTTCTTTTACAGAGGTTGCACATACCTTTCGAACATTCCTCTTAAGTGTCGGAAGTTGGATAAGAAGTGAAGTTTTGCAATTGGGTATGTTTAATCTCACAGTTCTATTCAGGATATCTATCACAGCGCCATGCCGTTTCATCCAATTCATACCTAGGATCACATCTATATCTTGATCCTTTAATATTATCATATCAGTGGGAAAAATATACCCACCCAAACTTACTGGCACATCATGTACCATTTCTTTAGTACACATATGCCCTCCAGGCGACTGTATAAAGAACTGTTCTTTTGTCTACATTATTTGGATTTCATGTGTCTTAACAAATGTACCATTAATGAATGTATGAGATGCACCAGAATCGAATAGCATAATTGCAGGATGATCAGCAACCGGAAACGTACCCATCATGACAGGCTCTCCTTCTGGGATCTCTCCAACTTGAGTGTAGAACACTCTGCCAGACTTCTTTTCATTCTTACTATTTGATACTTTCGGATTTCCTGCTTTAGGCTGACTCTGTGGTTGTTGTTGTGGTGCAAAAGTTCTGGGGACATAGGAGTTATACTGCCTCGGATGCGGGCAGTTTCGCGCAAAATGACCAGGTTTGCCACAGTTATAACAGGGAAAGATAGGTGGTTGGGAATTGGGATTACGAATACCCGGGGCATTCGACGGTCGTGGATATGAAAGATTAGCAACAGGACAAGCGAATGCCTGTTGCGGTGCTTGGTATTGTGGTGGACGATAAGGTGGACGAAAATGATTCTGAGGGTGATAGATTATTTTCTGGCGCTTTAGATTGCCACCAGAAAATCCAGAGGGTACACTTTTCTTCTTTTTGGTTTCCAAATGTTGACGGTTCTTATCTTCATAAGAGATAGCAATATTCACCGCCTCATGAAAAGTGGCATTTGGATTTCCCGTCATCATTCTTTGAAATTTACTATTCAGGCCTCTCAGAAAACATTCTTTCTTTTTATGGTCAGTACTAATATAGTCTGACGCATATTGAGACAAGTGACTAAATTTGCCAAAATATTGCATCACCGACATATCACCTTGTCTCAAGGAAAGAAATTCTTTGAGCTTTATAGTCATTATTCCCTCGGGAATAAAATGTGCTCGAAAGGCTTCTCGAAACTCAGTCCAAGTAATGCGATGGCCTTCGGGCTGAGCAGCAACGAAATTTACCCACCAAGCTCCTACAGTACCTCTCAACTGCTGGGCGGCAAACATGGGCTTTTGATGTTCTGTGCATTCAATCAGTCCAAACTTTTGCTCCATAGTGCGGAGCCAATCATCAGCCTCCATAGGTTCATCTACTCTGCTAAAAACCGGAGGTCGAGTGTCTGTGAAATCCACATATGTGGTTTCATCTCTATGGTTCCGCCCATGATTTTCTTGTGGGGCATTCTAATTCTGGTTTTGAGCCATCATGGTTGTGGCAGTGACTAATGCTGCAACTGCATCAGCTAGAGTGGGTGGAACTAGTGGAGGATTAAGGATATCACCTCCATCCTGAGATGGACCAGCAGCATCACATGAACGGGTGTGAGCAGGCATCTGTTGAAACACAAACTACACTTTATACAAAAGCCTTATCGGATTTCATAAGGATATATTACAAAGGCGTAACATACTTATATTACATTATTTTATTACATCAGTCTGCACTCCGGCAAGACTTCCCACACCTACTAGGCTTTAGAAAGCAAAGAAAGGATATATTACACATCTTACTTTCCAAACTCCTTACTCATCTTCCTCAGGATCCTCCTCCTCTTCAGGCTCTTCCTCAACTATCTCGAGATCTTCTTCTTCTATATCATCTTCTTCTTCACTTTCATTCTCTATATCCATTTGATTTTCCTCTTCTTCATCAATAACGTCCTCATCGACGGATTCTAGTTCTTCAGGATCTTCCTCTTCCTCGTCCTGACCCATTACAAGACCAAGGTTATCCTGGGGTGCCTGTCTTTGATAGTCAGGATCCAATAAGTTATTCAACCTCACACATTCATCGTCAGCCTCCTCCGCATATTCCTCCAAATCTTCCACATAGTCTTCGAGTTCTTGGACACGAACATTTGCTGCATCTTCTCTTGCCCAAGCATCATTTCTTTGGTGCTTCATATACTTCCGGGATCGCCTCAACGAAGTGATTTCGGTGGCCTCTAGCATCCTGTCAGTTTCAGCCCTTTCCAACTCGGATCTAAGCCTTGCTATCTCAACCTGTGGATCTTGATGCGGATTGCTACTGCTTTCTCCGATCTCGTATATAGAAGCTAACTGATGTCGAGGTACTCCTTTTGGTGCAGTGCTCTTGCGAGGTGTTTGCTTGGTAATGGCCATCCTGAAGCAAGATAGGATAGATGAGAAGAATTCTAATGGTTAGCATGAAAAGGATTGATACTACTTAACCCAAACCACTTTAAAGGGGAAAGTAATTAAATAGATTTAATTAAACATGATGCATGAACGAACTTACGGTCTAAACGTAAAAGATTTGTAATGTAATACTTACATATATAACATAGGGCAATATAATATGCTATTTCTCCACCACACTTTATAAAATCAGAATAAGAATCGATAGAAAGAATCATAGATAAAGAATAAGCAATTTGGACCCAAAATAGTCAAGTTAAAATTATTTGACTCAAAACTTTTGAAGTTTTCACAAGAGAATACTACAACAACTCTTTTCAACAATGATCCAGCTCCGATACCAGCTGTGGCAGAACCTCCTAAATCATATGGCCCACCCGCATGATTATTGTCTAAACAGACTCCAAATAACCATGACTGTGTCCCATACGATTTAAAAAGTCTGTCGGGTAAATCCCGAATCATCCACGATTCTCCGAGCAGGATCAATCATTGTAGAGAGACATTGCAGTATTACAACAGTTTGATATAAATAAAATACCACGGAGTAAAACAGCGGAAGACTTACAATAACATAAGTTTACAAACTTCTGAGTTTCAAATATTTACAACCACAAGTTTGAATTATACAAACCATAATAGTAGTGGAGTAGCAGTAGATTACAATATTAAACAAAAGCTCTACCCACGAGCTAAACAGCTTACTCGTCGTCGCTTTCCTCGATGACTGTCATGCAGTAGGATGCAAAACACTCCTGCCCATGAGGCTCACCTACAACAAGGGTTTAACAAACCCTGAGTACAATAGTACTCAACAAGACTGACCCGACGAAAAAGAAGGGTAGAGACTTAAGAGATGCAGGCTAGAGGGACAAGGTACGGTTTGTAGTAGATAAGAAATTTTGCAGAAAAGCTTTATAAAAGGGAAGGTTGCTTGGACTACTTCCAATTACCAACCAACTTCATTATTGAACCTTAATTTTTGTTCAAGTTGTTACTACGATGATGAACAACGATCGAGTCTTCTTCTTCGAGAAGCAACGGTGATTCGAATCCATTTTCATACCCAGCTGGGACCTAGGTGACTGAGCATACCGGAGACTTTAACTCCGAAGCACCCCAGGTGCACCGATATACCGGGATAACAACCTCAGCCGTATATCACCACATGATACACGTGAGCTCTGCGGCCCAGCGTACCGAGATACGTGGGAACTTAAACCCCACAGTAAAACACACTATGACACAGATGGGATTCTCTGGCCCCACGCTAGGTCACTCCATGGCATACATAGCTACAACCATCCGTATACCACTTCATGCATGTGGATTTCTAAATTCTCGATATCATCCAGTTCACCAACGGACGGGACCTAGGGCATCAACATACGAGAACACTACAAAGGGACTCCATTCCCAGTGCAAGTTCGCCGTCCGGACTCGATTTATTACTAACATCAAGCTTTCAACAAGAAAACCAATCTCATCTTTTTCATTCTATTCCTTTGAACAATTAAATAAATAAGCAGGGCTAAGCATTACTACTCATCTTCCAAGTAGGTAACAAGGATTAAGGAAATAAGACAGGTAATGCAATTTGTGGGTTTTCACTCAACTCCTATCACTTAATGCAACATATCAGAGCTGAAGCGGTAAAACTTTTATAAATAGAATAAGGTTTAAATGTATCCGGGGCTTGCCTTGATGTTCGGGGTAGAAGTTCTCAAACTCTGGATCAGCTCCCGATTCTTGAATCTGCTTAGGGTATAACTTTTCTTCACGATAAAATTACAAAGTAACAAAACTTCGCTTATATAACTGATTAGGGTTAACTACGCCATTTTTATAATTAATTAAACACATAAAATAACGTTAATTAAGTTTAACTAAAGGGGTTAATTAATTATTTAAAAGCATTAAATAAAGGCATAAAAATTAAAGTTATTAAATTAATCCCAAAATTTTATTTTAGAAAGCTCTTAGCCTAATTAGATGGCAAAACAAATTTCAGAATTAAAAGCCAATTATTTTAATTATTAAAAATCATTGAAGGTCCATTTTTTAATTAAAAGGGCTAATTTTAACATATGCAAAAAGTACTCAAATTTGGCATTTCATATTTTTCCTAGGTAGATAACATCATAAGGAATACTCACAAAAATTTTCAGAATCTTTGGAGCTATAAATGAATTACTATGAATTTTCAAAGAAAATAGCATTTAAATCATTTTCTGAAAATGGAAAAAGAAAATCGGCACAGTAACTCCGCGCTGACCGACGGCGGCGCGGCGGTTGACCGCCGATTCCTCGCCGTCGGCGAAGTCTCCGGCGATGGGGTTTCTTCCTACTTGCTCCTCTTGACACAGCGCATCGATTGAGGTGGCTAACGGGGCTAGGGAGCGGCGGCGGCACCCACGCCGGCGGCGATGGCGGCGCGGCGGAGCTCGGGCACGGCGGCGTCGCTCACCGGAGCGGTTTTCGGCGATGGCAAGGTTACGGTTAGACGCAGGGCACTCAGGCAAGCTAGTTTGGCAACTTCATGCAGTCGCTCTCGGTCTCTGGGCAGGACGGCAACGCGCGCGGCGGAGCGGCAGCACTGCGCCGGCGGCGGGCTACAGCTACCGGCGGCCACGGCAAGGGATTGACCAAATTGATGACACAGATAGACGCAGGAGCTCACCACAGTGCTGATGTGCACGTTAATGAAGGTCCGGAGTGAGTGGGTTGACGGCGGTGATGGCGGCGGCGGCGCTTCGATGGCACGACGGCGTCACGGCGGCCTCCGGCAATGCGCTGCTCAAACTAAGGTGCGCATCAGATGCAAGACGACACAGAGAACACGATTGCATGGTTAAAGGTAAAATATATTCACCTTTGGCGGCGGCAAACGGCGGCGATGGCGCGGCGGCTCGGCTGACCGGCCGTGGAGAAGAAGGTGGCGTGCGGGTAGCTCGAGCGATGAGAGCAAGCTTGAACTGGTTCAAACTGACCGTGAGGAAGTGGCGGAGTTTTGGGCGAGAGCAATTGGACAGAGGTGTAGCATCGGCGGCGAATTTCGACGGCGGAGTGAGGTCGTCGGCGACGGCGGCGGGAGGAAGAAAGAAGGAGGACGACGGCGTCCGATCGGTATTTATAGCATGGAGTTGATGAAGGAGCAGGTGACACGACGACGATGAAGTCTCTCGCATCCGAGAGCGCTCGGTTGGCCGAGAAAGCGCGGCGGTGGACGGCGGCGCGCGATGAGAAGCCGGCCATGGCGTTCGCCGATAGGATTAGGTACTGTTCGGTTTATTTACAGAATTGCCACTCGGTTTAAAATACAAATTACTTCAGAATTTGTATAAGAACTTGAAAATCTCCAAAAATATCATTTGCATAACTTTTCAAGAGCTACACTTTTCCTTTAACTGGCATCCACAAATTCTATCTAGATTTTAAAATTTGAATTCAAATTTGAAAAGGGGATAAACCCTAGAAATAAGCATTTAAAATTACTTTTGATTTTTCAATAAAACTTGAAAATATTCAAAACTATGAAATGTTAAGTTTGTCAAACCAAACATTTTTCATATACAAGGTTTTCTCAAATTATGCATAATTTTTGAATTATGGTTTTAAAATCAAAAGGGGATAATTGCTAGAAACTGTATTTTCAAATTAATTTGAAATTCCTTTTGAAAACTTGAAAAACTTTATATACCAACTTTGTAGCTCTTGTTAAGATCTACAAACTGTCTTTTTAGAGCATCTCCAAATTCCTTATAGATTTTGAATTAGAGAAAATGGGATAAAACTAGGGTTGGAAAGTAAAGGGTTTTTGAAATAGAATTTAAACTCAATTCGGTTTCTAACTTAATTGGTTGGTTATTAGTGATCACAAACATCATCCAAGGACATTTTTAGGTCATTGACCCAATGACACCCTTGGTTGACCAAGTTGACTTTTGAAAAACCTTTTATAGCATTTCCATTTTGAGTTTAAACTTGAATAGCCAAGCTTAGAAATAAGCTTAGAAATCTAAATTAAACTCCAAATATGGAAATCATTTTTAGGGTTGGACTTATACACTATGCTTGATACTAGTGTAAACACAGTTTACATCTCAAGTACATAGAGTATAAACTAAGCATTTGCGATGACATTCAAAAATATGGTTTTATTATTTCATGTGACCAAACATTACAAAAACTCAATCAACCTATGAAATATAAACTTGTTTTAGTTAATGCACATTAAGGTTGACTTAAACATGGATGCTTTGCAGTGTATATGATGACATGTCATGTTTTAGTTAATTTAACACCAGAGGTGTTACAATGAGTTGCATCATCACTTTTATGACATGGTATAAAATGTGTCATCTTAGAAAATCGATCCACAACCACAAAAATACTATCCCTTCCCCTCTTGGTCCTAGGCAATCCTAAAATAAAGTCCATTGAAATATCTGTCCAAGGAATAGAAGGAACAGGAAGAGGCATATACAACCCATGTGGATTCCAGTGAGACTTAGCTTTTTGACATGTGGTGCAGCGTGCCACGAACCGCTCAACATCTCTCTTCATCTGTGGCCAAAATGGCCCATCAATCCTCCTCCATGTGCTTCCTGTAGCAACAAAAGATGAACAGAACCAACTGGAATGCATAGACGGTCAGCTCTAAACATAAATCCATCATTTATCACATACTTGTTCCACGTACGTCCCTCTTTACAATTCAGCAACACATCCTTAAAATCAAGATCAAGCGCATATTGTTCTTTTATTGTTTCAAGCCCAAAAATCTTACAATCATGATCTTCGGATCTGAATGATCTTAAGTGATACTTTTGAGAACGATTCAGATTATCGATGATTTAGATTATTTTGAGAACGAAGATACTTAAGTGATTCATGATCTGAATGTATAACAAATTTCTTAGGCCACAAATAATGATGCCACATCTCTAAAGAACGTACAAGAGCACACAATTCCTTATCATACGTAGAGTAATTTAAAACAGGACCATGCAATTTTTTGCTAAAGTATGCCATAGGTTTACCATCTTGCATCAAAACACTTCCAATGCCAACTCCACTAGCATCACATTCTAACTCAAAAGTCTTACCAAAGTTTAGAAGTTGCAGCAATGGTGCATGTGTAAGCTTACCTTTTAACGTCTCAAATGACTCCTCTTGTGCCTTACCCCATTGGAACACCACGCCCTTCTTTGTCAACTCATATAATGGGGCAGCAAAGGTGCTGAAATCCTTGACAAAGCGGCGGTAGAAACCTGCAAAACCAAGAAAACTCCTCACCTGTGTGATGGATTGGGGTACTGGCCAGCTCCTAATGGCTTCAATTTTTATCTCATCCACCTCAATTCCTTGTGGAGTAACAACATATCCAAGAAAAGAGACTCGATCCATGCAAAAGATGCACTTCTCAAGGTTATCAAATAAACGTGCATCGCGTAAAGCATTAAAAACAGCACGCAAGTGATCCATATGTTCATCCAAAGACTTGCTATAAATCAAGATATCATCAAAGTAAACTACCACAAATCGCCCAATAAAAGCCCTTAAAACTTCATTCATCAATCTCATAGAAGTACTAGGTGCATTAGTTAAACCAAAAGGCATTACTAACCACTCATATAAGCCGAATTTAGTTTTGAAAGCTGTTTTCCATTCATCTCCAAGTTTCATTCTAATCTGGTGGTAGCCACTATGCAAGTCAATTTTAGTGAAAATTACAGAGCCACATAACTCATCAAGCATGTCATCAAGCCTAGGAATAGGATGACGATATCGAATAGTAATATTATTAATGGCTCTACAATCAACACACATGCGCCAAGAACCATCTTTCTTAGGGACCAAAATCACAGGAACAGCACAAGGACTAAGGCTTTCTCGTACATACCCGCGGTCCAAAAGCTCTTGGACTTGTCACTGAATCCCCTTAGTCTCTTCAGGGTTGGTTCAATAAGCAGCACGGTTTGGCAATGTCGCTCCCGGAATCAAATCAATTTGATGCTCTATTCCTCTCATAGGTGGCAGCCCCGGGGGTATCTCAGCTGGAAAAACATCCTCATACTCCTGCAAAAGCTTAGTGACAGCAGGAGGTTTCGAACTAACAACATCATCAAGAGAAAACAAAGCTCGTTTGCAAACCAAAGTATAGCAAATATCATCATCAGAAATTTCAACAAGGTCACATTTTCTTGCAAGCATAACACCACCCTTCAATTTAATTTCCTTGACCATAGAATTAGGTGTCAACTTATCCTTTTTAGGTGGGTAAACAGAATTTGCAACTTGCTGATTTTTAGATTTAACATCATGCAAACTAGCAGCTCGTTCTTTATTAGCTTGTACAATTTCAGCTGGGGTCATTGGCACCAAAGTAATTTTCTTTCCTTTATGAACAAAAGTGTATGTATTACTTCTACCATGATGAACAGCATCATTATCAAATTCCCAAGGGCGACCCAATAAAAGTAAACAAGCTTCCATAGGTACTACATCACAATCAACGGAATCAACATAGGTACCAATGGAAAAAGAAACTCTGCAAGTTTTTGTTACCTTAGCCTTACCGGAATCATTCAACCACTGAATATGGTACGGATGGGGATGTGGGTGTGTAGACAAGTCAAGCTTATTGACCAAATCTGAACTCACCAAATTATTGCAGCTACCCCCATCAATGATGACACGTGCTCGCCGGTTGTTGATGACAAAGAAAATTTGGAACAAATTGTGGCGTTGCAGCTTCTCAGGTTGTTGTACTTGTGCGCTAAGCACTCGCTGCACAATGACACTCATGTAGGCTGATGTGTCCTTGCTACCAAAGACCTCACCTTCTTCTTGAACATCTTGTTCTTCATCATCATCTTCCATGTCAGAGGTGCTGATGTACCCATCCTCTGTAGCAATGTATGCCCGCTGACTTGGACAGTCCTTTTCCACATGTCCATAACCATGGCACCGATGACACTGGATGCTAGGAGTGCGTCCCATTGAGGCAACAGAAGATGCACTCTTTGATGGTTCCTACACTAAATTTTTACCTGAACCAGAAGGTTGCACAGAAGACGTCCTCTTGTTCGCTGGTAGAGGCGCGGGAAGGAGGATGCCTTGTGAAACCCCAATGATGCTCCCGTGCATGGTGTGTATGAGGTGCTAGCCTTGCTCTTGGCCTGCTTATCTCGCCCCTACAATTCCTTCTCTACAAGCATAGCAAATTGAAACAACTGGTTGACAGTGTTAAATTCCTTATAATCAACTATGTCCTAAATTTTCTCCCTCAAACCCGCATAAAAATGAACAATATAATCCTTAGTTCCCTTCACTATGCCACAACGCATCAAACCTTTCTGAAGTTTACCATAATAATCCTACATAGATTTATGTCCCTATTCTAAACGCATTAGTCTTTTATGTAGGTCTCTATGATACGATGGTGGCACAAATCTATCACGCATAGCAAACTTAAGTTCTTCCCACGTATGAGGTTGGCAATTATCTGCAACTAAACCAGTCCACCAAATGATAGCAAAATCTTTAAATTCACTAGTGGCTTGTCTAATGCGATGTTGCTCAGGCACAAGATGGGCACAGAATTTTTGCTCTACTGTCATCTCCCAATCAAGGTATTCCTCGGCATCATAATGTCCTAAAAAAGAAGGTATGGTAAATTTAACCTTAGCATAAGGATCATCGGGAGCATGAGTATGATTACCTCGGTGGTGGTTGAAATGTTGAGCACCACCCATACCTGTGGTATTTGTGCGAAGACGATGACATAATCTATTTTCTCTTGTCGATGCTCTATCAACATTACCATCAGCATCATATACCTCATCGCCAGCATTGCTGCCATCATTATTTTCTTCAGGTGGTGGCGGTTCTTCTAAAGCAGTTACCCTATCGGTCAGCGTGGACAATTGTTTATCCAATCTCTCAAGGGTGTTGCCAATCTTGAGATCAATGAGTGCATCAGTTATAGCCTTGGTAACTGTCTCATTCAAGTCCTTCTGAGCATTGTTTATAACAGATTGTAGTTACTCTTGGCTGGCACACCCTGAAAACTCTTTGGGTGAATTCTCTCCCTCATCACCTGCCATTGTAGACACAAAACACAAGCAGCAAATGGTGAAAGTTATCCCTAATAATCCTCTACAGAGGTGGAGTGGTGCCTCTCAAATTTAGAGCAAAAGGCAACACCTTAGCAAGTTCTGACCGGTTCTTACCAGCAAGGCACGGATACCTGAAAGATGTAGCACTAAGATTATGGGTGTCAAAACTTTTGCTATCCAGAAGTATATGTGGGGCTTAGGAAGGCTGGCCAAAAAATATGTGAGTGGTACACAATTCAAATACAGAAAGTAATATTGAATTATAGTCCCAATTACTTGTTCTCGTTGCTAGCCTAACGTGTTCCAAGTACCAAATGTGTGTGAACAAGGACAATGGAAGCACAAGTATAATGGAGAGACAAGTATGAATGAAGCACAAAGCACAATGTAGCACACGCAATCACAGAACAAGCAACTCCTTTTTGTTTTTTCTTTTTTTCTCTAAACAAACTTTTTTTAACACTATTTTTTTTAAATTTTTCTCTGAACAAGTATGACAAAAGATGCAACCACAAAAATTCTCACCTACAACAGAGGTGGGATGTGGTCTACAGAAAGTTAGCACGTTCTCTGAAAAGCGTGCAAGAACCTTGTTAATTTTTTTCTTTATATTGCTGAATTTTTTTGGCAATTCTAACTAGACCAAATAGGCCGAAGGTGAGTTTGGGTTGGATCCAAATGGAGTCAAGAAGCTGCTGTAAAAATTTCAAATTTTTCTGATAAACGAGCCAAAAGTTATGCCTGTTTTACCGAAGGTATCTCAAGTTATGTTTCTCGGAAGGCACAACACGGCGGCGGCAGTTAGGGCGAAGCGTCCCTAAACTCCAACATCGATCACAGTAGTAGGTATTCGGCTGATGATGTAAGGAGGGCTGCGATGCAAGCAACAATGAGCGGCTAGCGACCTATCTAGGTTTTGCGCGGCGGCGAGAATTGACACAAGGCGGCTAGCGGGGCAAGTCAAGTAATATGGTGGATTCGACTTGTTGTTTGGGACGGTGGAAGGGGACAGCGTTGAATGAAAATGATGGGGAAAAACACACAACTGGACTCTAACACAATCTAACCAGCAACAAGACCCTGACCAGGACACAAATTCATCACTACGGGAATCTGACAAGAACTATGCAAAGGCCAAACGTGGTTTTGGGATAAGGGAAAAACCTAGACTAAACTGTTTTTGGCTTTTTTTGGATTATAGGATGAAGGCGAAAACAAACTAAACTAGGGTAAGGACGAACCTGACGGTGTACCTGAAGCTCTGATTACCACTAGATGTGAACTAGGGTTCCCAATCTTCCGAAAGGTTCTAATAACTCTCAATTTGGTGGAATCGCGACACAATTCGATCCGGCTTCCGAACAACTCGGCTCTGAACCCCGCAATTGCAGCACCATGTCTCCTCTGGTTATCGACCATCGAAGCACAGTCGACCTCGCCAAGAAGGCTGAGTCCTTTGCCTGCTAATCGAAGAACACAAGCAAGAACATGAAAGAATGCAACCAATTGCAGATGAATGATTAATCTCATGAGTTGGGGTCTCACAAACCAACAGCGTGGTGAAACTGTTGTGAACAGAATAATCTAAGCAAAACCCAAAACCTAACAAGAGAGGCAGCAGCTGGTTATAGAGGTCTAAGGGTCGTCGTCACCCCTAGACGCGCCCCCTAATGGGCTCAACAACGATACACGGCCCAACGGACCAAAAACGGTGACGCAGCACCAGAACAGATTCTGGATGCTAACTTGTTTTGATGTTTCCTGATGACTCCAAAGGAATTTTGACCTCAAACCAATGCCATTGGCTTCCTTATGAAATTATCTTTCCATCCATAGGTGGATCATCAAAAACGGAGTCAGGAGACGTCCTGGGCGTCCGCTTTACTCCACACTAGTCTTGGACTCCGAAACAGGCTCGAAGTCGACTCGGTTTGGGTCTCCACCTTGACTTGGGCGCCCTTGCTGGTCCTCCACGCCTCCAAGCCATCCCTCATGCATCCCTTGGTCCTCTCCATGATTCCTAAGTACAGTATAATCATTAGGTAGCAATCTATTCTCAAAATCATAAAAAGACTTCCTTAAGAACGAGCTCACCTGTAAATTTAATTGTCGTGCGTGAGCTCTTGTGATTGGACCTTGAATGTCCAGCGGAGGATCATCTTGTGCATCCAATGGAGTGATGTCCTCATCACCACAGGTCCACGCTGGACCAACAGGCGAAGGCCACATGGGCCACCAGATTCTGATCCATCATGCACCAGGCTCACGAAGCCAAAAGCCGTAGACTCAGCCCAGTAGAAGCCCATGGGGCCACATGGACTACCCCGTTGCCCGCCATGTGTCCGGGCCGGGACGGCCCAACCCGACCTAGATCCGGCCCTACCCAGGCCCGCCGAGGCCAAGTCAAGGCCCGGTCGGCGTTGACCGTTGACCGATCAACGTTGATCGTTGACCCCAGGCCCACCTGTCAGTGACAGATGACCCCGGGCTCACCTGTCAGTGACCGTTGACCCCGGGCCCACCTGTCAGTGACTAAGCCGTCGGACCCACGCTGACGTAAACATGATGTCAGCCCTACGCCACCTCTGCTGTACCCACAGCGCCACGTGGACCAGCCAGAACGCGCCACGTGGATCAGCCTCTGGTTAATCTGCCCTTTTTCTTTTTTAGAAAATAGTTTAAACTTCAAAAATTCATAACTAATTCATACGACCTCCGAAAAATATGAACCAAGTGTCCAAATTTTCATAAAAATAAGCTCTACAACATAGGCTTATGTATGATTGCATTTGGAGTAATTGAATTTTATTAATTCTTTATGATTAACTCTATAGGAGTCGCTAACGCGACTATTACGTTTCGTTTCAGAGGAGGAGCCGCTTGAGGAGGATGACCCTGACTACGAGGAGGAGCTCGATGATGACTACGCAGGTGCCACATCCCACCCAACCTTGTAGATCATATTATGCATGGCATAATATCTAGTTTGCTAGAGCTTATTGTTGACACCGTTTTTCGGCACGTGTCAATAAGGATCGAGAGACTAAACTAAATCGGCAAGAGGGTGGTTTTTCCTCAACATTGTTTCTGAGTTGCCGATGGGTGGTTACCGATGAAGGACATGTTGATCTTGTACATTGCCAATAAAGCTGAAAAGTTGTTAAGGATCGTTGCCGATGAGACGGAAGAGCTGTTGCCGATAAGATAAGCAGGAAGGCTAGAAGGTTGTTGCCGATGCCAGGGATGTGCCGACGAGGAGATAACTTCTTCATGATGGAAGCGGACAGAGGATTGGTGACACGGAGCTCACAATTTTTCATAGTATAGTTTAAGTCCAACTCCTATACGAGTTTTATTGCTTTTCCTTAAAGAAATAGAGTTCGTATAAGGAATTAGTTTATTTCTTCTTTATTTGAGCTTTGCGTATTAAATTAGGACTCTTCGATTAGCAGAGTATAAATATATGACGAAGGGCATTGTAATGGACATCCCAGGATCAATAAACAAATCTACTTTTTATCGCAATTTACCTTTACCAGTACTTTACTTTTCGACGACTTCATCAAGTATCTTTTCTTTTTCAACGAGTTCTTTCAAGAATCGAGGGGCTGCATCAACTTGATCTCCCACGACCTTGCAGGTTCTGCGTCTACCGAGCATGATTCAGGCTTTGACTTCCGTGTGGTCGGACTCTATTATGGATTTCTGACCACATTCTCCATAGGTCCCTCTTAGATCTTCTTTCTCCAATCTTGGGTTAGGGAAGAAGGAGATATTCGCGACTACTGGCGGGCGTATCGCTGTCGTCTCGTCTGATCTGTTCAACAGTTATCGAATACCTTCTGAGGTTTGACGTCCGGGCGTATCGCTGTCGTCTCATTCGGATTTTATTCAAATTTATCATCCTTGTCGATTAACAGGTCAAATCAACTGGCACGCTTCGGATATCATTTTGGGTATTAGCCCGGTGTGTTTGCAGATAGAATTTTGCATCAACACATCTTTTGGCACGCCCGGTGGGACGAATTCAACAGATTTATCTTGAAGAATCCTGCTGATATCAATCCAGAGAACATCATCGAGGTATCAGAATCAGATCTCAAGGAGGATCAGAAGCTAGCCATGGAAAAATCTATGGAAGATTACAGGCAGCTCTGCTTGAAGTCTTTCAGCAAAAATAGGGGTGGAGAAATCATCCAGAAGCAAGATCTGCCGTTGCCTCTGCAGGTAACCTTTGACTCTAACCTGGTAAATTACAGGAGATGGTTAATTCTGCATTAAATCAAGCTTTGATCAACCACTCCATCGTGCTGTCTAATACTGTTTACAATGCTGTTGTGTAAACATTAAGAGAAGGACAAGCACCAGGTTATGTCGGGCCGGCATATCATCAGCCAGGATCGGCATCTATCAGTACTCCATCGGCAACTCCAACCGTTGAGAGTATGGAAGCGCCTACTCCTCCAGTTATATTAGGACCATCTATCATTGAAGCCATGCCGATAGGATCAGATCTAACGTCTCAGGAGAGGCCTAGTACTCAGTTGAGCACAGATCTATCGGCATCGGCAATATCAGGTCCTTCAGGTCAACACAGTCAAGTTACCGCTAATTGGTGGGGATACGGGATGCCTCCAGGTCCATCTACTGCCAACTCTGGACTGCCTCAAGTGCATGATGTAGCAGGGAAGGGTCCAATGACATCGGCTACTCCAATTCGGCCGATGGCTCGTGTCACATTATTCTACTGCACCTCCTGCTGTACAGCCATTGTCAATGGGATTCTACGCGCCTCCGCAACAGATATCTTATGCGAATCCATTGACTAGTCCTCCACCAGTTCAACAGAGAGTTTCCACTGCAGAACAGCCCATAGTGCCATTCATATCTCAATCTGGGTTATCTGCAATTCAGGGCAATTATGCTGGCTATCATCCACCAATACAAGAGCATCAATTGTTTGCAAACTGTCAGCCATCGGCAAGTCAGGTGCCGATGAGTTATAATCTCAATTGGTTAGGGTAAGCGCCAGTTCAGCAATCTGCTATTCAGCCAAGTTACCAGGCAATGGGGACTCACTCAGTATAGTCCACAGGCAGCTTTCCATGATCAAACATCAGCAAAACAGCCGATGAACTTTACTCCACAGATTGGTGCCGTGAATATGCCGATTCCTCCAAGCCAAGTGCCACAGGGGTATGTAGAAGCATATCAGCCAATGCCTCCAGTAGAGATTCAACCAGTGCATCAGTAAGATCAGGATGCACTCTTGACCGATAAGATTGCAGAAGTGATGAAAGAGCAATTTGGGATTCAGCCCAAGATTAATACTTACTCTTATCGGACTCTGTATCCTTCAGCTTATGACTCGATTCCTTTCCTGAATCAGTACAAGGTGCCAGATTTTACTAAGTTTTCTGGGCAAGATGATACATCGACAATGGAGCATGTCAACCGATTCATCATCTAGTGTGGGGAGGCAGCAAACAGGAATGAGCTGAGGATCCGTTTATTCTCGTCCTCTTTGTCAGGATCGGCATTCACGTGGTTTATATCATTGCCACCGAACTCTATTCTTACTTGGGCTAATCTAGAGAGACAATTCCACAAGTACTTCTTTTCTGGTGTCCATGAAAAGAAGCTTACGATTTGATGAAATTAAGACAGTGAAGCGATGAATCGGTGGAGAGCTTTGTGCAAAGGGTACGAGACATGAAGAACAGATGCTATAGCCTAGTGCTTGATGATTGTCAGTTAGCTGGTTTGGCTTTCCAGGGTCTGTTGCTGCAACTCAGGGACAAGTACGACTCTCAGGAATTTGAAAGCTTAAGCCATATTGTGCAGAGGATCTCTGATCAAAGTGCTCAAGCTCCAGAACATAGGAAGAGCTAGAATAAAAAGGTGTCCTTTGTAGAAGAGGCAGAGGAGTCAGATTCAGATGAAGAACCAACTATCGGCCTGGCTGAGTGGGTGAAGGATAAAAAGCCTTTATCTTGTCCTTTTGGTCAGAAAGAGCCAGAGAAATTCATGTTTGACATCACGAAGGCTGATAAGATATTCGATCTATTGCTTCAAGAGGGCCAAATCAAGCTGTCACCCAATCATGTGATTCCATCGGCAGAAGAGCTGAAGAAGATGAGATACTGCAAGTTCCATAATGCAACTTCACACAGTACCAATGACTGTAATTTTTTCAGATAGCAGTTGCAATCGGCGATTGAATCTGGGAGAATTAAGTTTGACAACTCTAATGCTCAAAGGCCGATGAAGATTGATCAACATCCTTTCCCTGCAAACATGGTGGATGTTGCAAGCAAGATCAAAGTGTTGACATCGGCAAGCGCTAAAAGGAGAGCATCGGTGGATCCTAGAAATCAAGCAACTGCCGATGACTTGAAAGGGAAAGAGAGAGTTGAAGAAAGCAGTAGTTCAAGAAGACCTCCTAGACCTGCTCCATACAGAATTTCAGGAGACCGCTATCGACATCGGCAAGAGGAGTTGCGTCGGGAAGCGTGGCATCGGCATGAAGATCATTGGAGATGCCCCTTCTTCATCTACTGCTAGGAAGAAGGCATTAAACTGCCTACGGTTGATAGCTGCCCCAAGTGCAATGGTTATGAATGAGCCAATCGGGCAAAAAGGAGATCGCGCTATGATAATCAGAGCAGATACATCAAATGAGCCAATCAGGAGAAGAACATCGGTACATGATCGGCTGGGGGGCAGAACCAGTGTGTATGAAAGATTGGGCAGGCACGATGACTGTTTGCCAATGAATCAAGAGGAGCTCAAGGAGATGGCCAATGCGAGAGTTCTTGATGAGACGATTCTTTGTAGAGATCCCAACATAAACTGCCAAGATTCAAATACAAAACGTTATCAGCCTGTCTGGAAAATGAAGCTTCCTCAGTGGTGCCCTGTAGGTCTAACGAAGACTCAGAAGAGGAAATTGCAGCGCGAGCATAAAGAGGAAAATTCCCGTGGAGCAAAAACTCAAGTATGACAGCCGAAGTGCAAAAATGAAGGCCCATCGGCAGATATCAACATGGTTTTCGTATTGTCGATGAAATTTCAAACACTTGCTTATGAAGAAAACGAATAAAATACTTGTTCAAAAGGAGTGTATCGGCGCTACGTTAATGTGAGAGTTTTACAAATTGCCGATGCATTACTTTGTCGATGAGGAAGAAGGTTTACAAGTTCAACAATGAACGGATGGTTGATATCGCACGCAGGCGAATTTGGTCAGCTTCCTCCAGTGTCTTTGCGTCTTCATCGGCATTACCTTCAACAGACTTGATCTTCTTCTTAAGCGCCAGCGTCTTGAGGGCTTGATTGTCCCTTTCTTGCTGGAGAGTTTTGATAGTTTCGGGCATTTGGGCCTTCTCCTGATTTGCTGCGTCCAAGGCTCCTTCAATCTGTCTCAGCTCTGCTAGCAGGGCCTCTCTTTTTACCGATAGTTGAGCAATTGTTTCTTCCAAATCTGCACGGGAGGCTTCTAGTTTACCGATGTCTTTGTGTTTCTCATCGGCAAATTACTTGTGCTTCATCATGTCCTCCTGAAGTTTTGTCTGAGTGGCTCTATCAGCAAATCGCTAGGCAGCCCTCTGGTACTGCAGCTGCCGACTCTCCAGATGTGCAACTTGGAAGAGTGCTTCCTCAACATCAGCAGGAATATGGCCTTGAATTTCTTTGAAAGTTGCTCTTGCGGAATCAGAGTCCTGGATCAACAAAGAAGTCTCCTGTTGCAGCAATGATAATAACATCTCCAGCCGGGATTTGGTTTCAGATGATAGAGTTCCAAGGGCTGGAGTGGAGCTTTCTTCAGGCTCTTTATCTTCAGGAATAACCCCACTGATAGAGAAGGAGAATAGACTGTCAGGGGAATCTTGCTCCTAAAAGAAAAAAACGTCAGTAGAAGAACCTATGTGTTAAAAGGTTAGCTAAGGGAGTTAACTTACTTGTTTCAAGGCAATTTCTCACCTTTGGCTTCAAGAAGCAACCTCAGGTACAATTGCCGATGGCGTTTCCTGTGTTGGTACCTCGATCGGCTGCTGCTGCGATGGCGATGCCGATGAAGATCCTTGTATGGGTACAATTGCCGATGGAAGAGCAGTTGCCGATGGAGAAGTCTGTGCAGGTACATCAGGCGATGTCGCGCGAGGTGAGGATGCTGATGGTGAAATTGGAGCTTGTGTAAGTCTCGCCCGCTTTGATTGTGATTCTTTGCCCGACGAAGCCTTATGCTTGTGCTGTGAAATATCGGCATCGGATGGCTGGGGGCATCGGCAATGGATGGCTGAGGAATTGATACACTTGGGACGGTTGCCGATGCAATTACTTGGTGCTGCGAGAGAAACAGATGAGTAAAAGTACCGATCTAATAATCAAGGTTTAAATAAAGAATACCTCTGGAGAATCATCAAGGACAATGAGGCATGGTGATGAAGGTGCTGCAGGTGGAGACGAAGGGCGAGTTACCGATGAAGATTCCATTGGTGTAGAACTCGCGCCCTGAAATGTGAAATCGGTAAATCACAGAAATCGGCATCTGCAAAAGAAAGTGAGGTGATTACCTAAGATGTCTGTGCCGAGGATGCGATCGATTTGGTGCTCTTCTTGGAAAAACCACGGCCTATCAAAGTGTCTAGCGAAGGAGCTTTATGGCCGATGATGGATACTAGGGAGATAGGCTGCAGCTGTATGATCTTGCCGCTCTTACTCAGTGTTGGAACTAAGTCATCAACCTGTTAAAGAAGAGTTAGTTGCCAATGGATTAAAGGGAAGTTGAAAGAAGTGCAGAGGGTCAGACATACCGCATCGGCAGAGATGGCGTGATCGGGATCAATGATATTCCAGTAAAGATGAGGAGATGCAAAGAATAGCTACTCTTTCCATTCTTGCCACCATAATTTGAAGGACTCGGTGACGAAGGAAGCCGGTGCCCAATCGGTCAGATCAACATTAGATGTATCATCATTAAGAAGGAGAGTAACAATCTTGTGCCAATCCATGTGGTTCGTGATGGTCTCTCTCGGTTTAATCACATCGACAAAGCAGAGGTTGATGGGCAGTTGTCCAAAGGCTAATTGTCTTGCTGCTGCTGATGGATAATAGAACTCATATGTGGGGTTGATGTTCTTCCCACTTCCAAATATGTTGATCGGGATGGCACGAGGGGTGATTATTGCACTAAGAATGTCGGCATCTTTGTTCAAAGCTTCATCGGTAAGATTAAAGGAAAGAGGGAATCTTGCTTCTTCATCAACATATGGGACCCAGGCCCGAAGCTCAGAAGGGATGCCTATGTAGAGTCTGTGGAAGAGATTACCATCTGAGCTCTATTTGCTTCCACCCCTGGTAATACTGCTAGTGCTTCTCCAAAGTTGATAGGGGGGCGTGTTGCCGATTCCTCTTCCCCGAGTTGATAGTCTTCAGGAAGATTTCGAGGGAATCGCTGGGTGAACAGATCAATATGAAAATACTTGTGCATATGGGCGTTCAGCCACATATTGATGAACCACCAAGGACCTCCTAGATTGCCGATGGATTTTCCTTGTAGCAGCCTTTGTGACACTTGGTGAAGAAGATGGTAAACTGAGCCAAGGAGATATCGGCCAAGTGGGAGTCTGATGCCATTAGCCAACATCTCTGCTGCAGGAAGGTGCATATTGGTTGGTCCAACTGTTCTGCCATAGATGATAAATTTCTCAAGCCACATGTTCAGAAAAGCTGAGTGCTCCCTGTGACTGACTGAACCGGATTTCTTATACTCGCTGATATAACCAGTCCAGCCGTCGATATTCCTAGTGGTCAGCCGATGCTTAGGTTTTCTCTAGAACAGAGTGTTATCATCGGCAGACAAGATATCCAAGCCGGTAAGCATGTACACATCGGCAAGGGTTGGAGAAGCTGGTCCATGTCTGAAGATAAAGGCATTCATAGTATCGGACCAGAAATAGGAGGCGACGATTAACAGTGGCTTGTTTCTCTCCATATCGGCAATAGATAGTCTGATACACTGTTCTAATCTACGATCTGCCTAGTACAGCTCCATTGGCCTGGTGACCCTCAAAAACCAGTCTTTCCATCCCTTAGTGGTTTTCGGCCAGGATCGAAAGGTATCAGTCCAGAATCCCAAATCAAAATTCTGAGCTCTAAAGGGGATTCGGTTGGTTTCTGTGTTTATAATGTCGATTGGGTTTGGATTCCCCATTGGGCCTAGACAGATAAATTGATTCTGATGCGTTGGGATAAGAAGCTTATTGTAATGTTCCTGAGGTTAAAGATCGAAACGCGGAGGAGTCATGAACTACGCGGAAAGGGAAAAAAGAAATGTCAAAAGACGGGTAAAGAAGAAGATTAACCTTGGGGACATCAAAAGGAACCGCCATGGCCACGACGAAGATGGAGAAAATGAAGAATGCTAATGGAGGCTAAGAATCACCGCTAAGAGTGACGCCGATCGAGATCGTTGGAGATCGCCTATTGATGTCGCCGCTGGAGAGAGAAAAGTTAGGGTTTGAATCGCAGATGAAAAATAGGCCACGACGGAGGAAGCATTATATGGGCCCGTTGGTACAGGATTTCCACTACAAGCGCGCGCAACCTTCGAGGAGAAGTTCAAGCGGCTTGGGTAATTATGACCTGGAGGAAATTTCGATGCATAAAGTATTTTATACTCCAAAATTGGGGGCATGTGTTGACACCGTTTTTCGGCACGTGTCAATAAGGATCGAGAGACTAAACTAAATCATCAAGAGGGTGGTTTTTCCTCAGCATTGTTTCTGAGTTGCCGATGGGTGGATGCCAATGAAGGACATGTTGATCTTGTACACTGCCGATAAAGCTGAAAAGCTGTTAAGGATCGTTGCCGATGAGACGAAAGAGCTGTTGCCGATAAGATAAGCAGGAAGGCTAGAAGGTTGTTGCCGATGCCAGGGATGTGCCGACTAGGAGATAACTTCGTCATGACGGAAGCGGACAGAGGATCGGCGACACGGAGCTCATAATTTTTCATAGTATAGTTTAAGTCCAACTCCTATACGAGTTTTATTGCTTTTCCTTAAAGAAATAGAGTTCGTATAAGGAATTAGTTTATTTCTTCTTTATTTGAGCTTTGCGTATTAAATTAGGACTCTTCGATTAGCAGAGTATAAATATATGCCGAAGGGCATTGTAATGGACATCTCAGGATCAATAAACAAATCTACTTTTTATCGCAATTTACCTTTACCAGTACTTTACTTTTCGACGACTTCATCAAGTATCTTTTCTTTTTCAACGAGTTCTTTCAAGAATCGATGGGCTGCATCAACTTGATCTCCGGCGACCTTGCAGGTTCCGCGTCTACCGAGCACGATTCAGGCTTTGAATTCTGGGCGTATCACTGTCGTCTCGTCTGATCTGTTCAACAGTTATCGAATACCTTTTGAGCTTTGACGTCCGGGCGTATCGTTGTCGTCTCGTTCGGATTTTATTTAAATTTATCATCCTTGTCGATTAACAGGTCAAATCGACTGGCACGCTTCGGATATCGATTTTGGGTATTAGCCCGGTGTGTTTGCAGATAGAATTTTGCATCAACACTTATTTATGAATATCACCTGTGATAGGTTGCATGATAGATTTGCCTGATGAAGCCTTTACCTTGTCGCAACCTTACTCCTGCACACCCGCTGATAGGCTAGACGCATGCTTATTTACTCATGATGCTTTACTTCTACTATGCTTTATATCTGCGGTGTGATGCATGGTGGAGTATGGATATATGTGGATAAGGCACGTGGTGCCATTATACTCGGGAGAGTGCTGCGTGTGTTTGGGTGTGTGGTGAGGGTTTTGAGTCGATCGGGCAGGATTCTATGATGAGCCTTGGGCGAGTCTTGCCGGGGGATATGTTCTGGGCATCCCTGTGAGAGGTGCCTCTAGCGGGTACATTGTGAGGTATAAGGTGATCCCGGGGTTGAGAGGCTTCGTGGAGCAAGGCCCCGGATAGAAGGTGTTGTTGTAGCACGGACTGTTGTAGTCCCTATGAGAAGATAATCCTGTCTAATCCCCCTAGGACCTGATATCTCCTGAGAATCGAAACTTTGGGACCTACGTCCTCACCGCTCGCTCCTGTATGGGCGGGAGGCGGATGTCTGACTAGCTAGGACGGTGCCACTACTACTAGGTTGATAGCAGATAGTGTTGGGAGGTAGGGCATTGGAACCCACACCCTCCTGAGACAACATAGTGACCTCGGGGGCCCGTTACTATGTCTCACAGTCTCAGTGTGCCGGTGGTATTCCGGGATGTCCCACTACTGAGTGGTAGGGTAGCATCGCACCGGTTAGAAAGCAGGCGAAATCAGCCTAGGCGGGGCACCGCTGATGATGGTGATCTTGTGGTTACGGGAGTACATGTTCTGCAGAGTTTATGAATCTATATATAGTCCGTGGCCTCGGATTAGCTTTTCCCTGGACCTACTCTTCTCGGGAGTAGTGAGATGAGTCCTTCCTTCCCCCTGGTGTTACCTTTTCCGGCTGTGAGCCGCTAAGACAGGCTCCGATAGGGAGTTGGACCTATCAACTAAGAGCGAGAGGGTGAGATGTGGGTCATGATGGGATGGGAATGATGATGGATGAGAATGGGTTAAAACTTAATGAATTACTATTATATGATGATGGTTATTACTTGTATAGGAAACCACAACCAAATAATAGGTCTCTTGATTATATCCTTTGCGTCCACCAAATACCACATAGCAAAAGCAAAGCATAGGGTGGGACGAGCGGCCAGTACAAACCGTACTGAAAATTATTTGGCAGGTGAACCCAACTACGACTTCGATGACGATGAGGAGTAGACGTCTCATTCCTATGCTCAGGCTTCTTTTAGAGATTTGTTGTACTTCCGCCTACCACAGCTATTCCTGATGCTGCTGCTACACTAATGATTCCGCCAGGGTCGTGATGGATTATTTATGTAAGCCCTTCTAATTGTACTCTTTTGTTCGAAGTATGGATTTCTATATCAACTATTGCTGGATAATGTGATGGTTTGAGCTATATATCTTAGAATTGATGGAGTACGATAAAAATGACAGATATATAAACTGATAAAAAATAACTTTTACAACTCCTAGTTCCATGTCAAATCTAGCGCTTGTAACTAATAGGCTAAATAAAGCATATTACATATCAATTTTAGTATAGTGCCAAAAAATTACTCACCCAAATACTCTTTTGTGTATATCAAGCTTTAATTCCATGAATCCCTAGAGCTAAAAATATCCAGCTCCAAGAATTCTTTGATTTAGTTTCTTCACCTTTTTTTTTCTTGATCTAGATTGCCTGACTCTTTTCCTTGTGGCGAGTTCATACAGAAGTAAATAGAATCGGTTAAGATTTGTGTACAAGTATACGTAATACCATTCAACAGTCACCATGCCATACATTCACATAAGAAGTTTCTTGCTATCTTTAGAAAGATGGTAGTAATTAAGATGTATAACTGGTTATAGAAAAATTATTACTTGATAGGTACCAAATTTAATCTATATCTTAACACATAACAAAAATAATGTATTGAGAAAATCCAAACCATCTTATAATAAGTAATGGATGGAGTAAAAAATTTGGTACCTATCAAGTAATAATTTTAGTACCTCTTACCTGTTTCAAGAATTGTATTAAGAACTATTTCTCTTCTTGTTACGAGTGAGGGAACAGAAAAACATACATTACAAAAAACACAATACCTGAATCTGACTGAACTATATGCTTGACTTGCGATGAATTACTTAAGATGGATCAGTGTTCACTTAGCTTGCTCATACAATATCATATAACAGATACGTAATAAGCCTTGTGGATATATATTTGTCACACATCAAAATCAACTACCTAGTTTCAGTCACTTGTTCTCCAATGC
>CM041633.1:26743871-26779358 GCA_023333625.1 Bothriochloa decipiens
GGGTACACCAACTTTGTTTACCCGGTGTGAATCCTGATAATGCCGCACTGGACAACACTGACTTCTTTCATGATGAGCGGCTAGGGATCTGAAATTCTGAACCACACAGACAAATCCAAACTGGGTAGGGAGCTAGGGACTTCAGCTGAATCTGAACCATAGAATTAGAGAGAAGTATCCACTAGAGACTAGAGAGTTTAGCAAGGCGCAGCCTTCTGCAGAATCTGCACTAAGGACAGATCAAAATCAGCGAAGCTCTAATAAGCTAACTGGGTGAAATTGTCTGAGATGACAGCGAAGTTTTCGACCAGAGACTTTGTTTAGGCACCTGTATATATAGAGAGAATGGGAGAGCTCCAGGGGAGGCTGCTAGCGTAGTATCAGTTTCTCACTCTACTAGGAATCTAGTGTCTCTAGGGTTTTGGTGTATGTACTAAATGCTAGTCAAGATAGCACATAGTCAAGATAGCACATAGTCGTTAGTCTTTGGGTCCTGTTTGGATGGCTAGCCTGAGCATCTCCAATAGTTCGTCAAAATTTACTTAATAAATATTATGATTTGGTAACTTGCTAAAATATATGGCAAGTCAAAAAAAAGACTCCCTCCAAGAGTTTGCTATTTTGACTTATAAAAAACCAAAAAATGGCCCACAGGCATTTTTTACCTGCCGCAACAATTTCTAACGATAGTATTTTTATTTAATTGTTATTGTTTTTATTCAAGTGTAATGAACTCTCTCTTTTAAAAAAAGTGTAATTGATGATTTGTTTTCACTCAAGCAATGAACATTTTTTTAACAAGTGAATTCATTTAGTAGACGGCAATGCACGATGTGCTATGCTCCTGTCTTGACGTCACATGATCAGCACTTGCCGGCCACGAACAGCAGCATGTACCTACGGCAGACAAGCACAGCGGCAGCTTTCAGCGAGCAGCGCGCGCGAAGGAAGGCAGCACGCCAAGCAGATGGCAAGGAGGATGCGCGCGCGCATTTTTGCGCGTCCGGAGTCATTTTATAGCAAGTTGCTGTTTTCACCAAGTTGTTTTACTAAACTGTTGGAGATTAATTTTTTTAGTTTTGTCAAAAATATAGGGATGATAAGTTAAAATAACAAACTCTTGAAGATGGTAGCTCCCTGGATCGAAACAGGTCTAGCTAATTGTTAGCTGAATACCAAAATGATAATTATTTTAACTAGATAATAGAAACTAATATTAGTTGTGGTCTATTAGCTACCTACTACTAGCAGCAAATTGATCCAAACAAGACCTTACTCGGAATGGAAGCAAATTGTTTGACATAAGAAAGAAAACTCGTGCCTTCTTTGCAGCTTATTTTTTACATCTATTCAGGGATCTGTTTAGATCCATTAGCACTAAAATTAGCTGGCAAATAGCTAATAGCTGCTCACTTTTAGCAGTGGGTACTTGGATCCACCTGCTAATAGGTGGTTGGAAAATGAGTTGAAGGTGCATATAAATGATTAGCACCTATTAACCAATTATGCTAATGAACTAATAGTTATCAGTCCTCCAACTAATAATTAGAATGTCGATATGGATACACTGGTAGTAAGTTTAGCTGCTATTTTTTAGTGCTAATAAATCTAAATAGGCCGTAACTCTCCTAGGCTATACTACACAAGCCGACTTCTCATGATTTGGTTACAGTGACATATTACGAATTGGCACCGGTGGCCAGTATGTATGTTTCCTGCGCACATAGGTGACAATCTAGTCTGCTTCCAATTGATTATTGCTAAAGTGACCAAAGGTTTGTTTTAAACTTTGTATGCCATATGCATTCAAATATGTGGTTGTTCGCAGTGCTTTCATGATGTTTGTATCAACTGACATATAACTGTCTTCAACTTTAATAAAATATTTCCTGATTCAAAGAAGAGTTAAATTCACTGGTGATCCTACAATTGCAGAACAGTGTCATCCTGGTGCCAAACTCCCATCCATTTTTTTTTATTTTTGTGTCTCTAAACTTGTTTCGGGTCTCATCATTGGTCCAACCCGATATATGCTATATATGTGGCATGCTAGGTGAGGCTCACATGCCAGTGGAACCTATTCAGTCTCTATCAATCTTGTCTCTACGTCATGTATGATCTAAAAGGACAAGGAATTCGTAATATTGTATAGCTAATTTTCCATTGATCATCACAGTTACCAAGTGCCCAAGTGGTCACATAACTAAACATCCAGACTATCTGTGACTGAAGATCCTTATCTCAGTCACTAGACAACCATCTGCAGGTCACGTGACACGTATCTCAACATATTTGTCCAACCTGGCAAATTTTGATGATAGCATTTTGATACCTTGAGATTACTTGGTCCAGTTCTTATTCTGACTGGATCTTTGAAAGGTTCTGTCAAGGATACGAACATTAATGCAAGCAGTCTTTACAGTGACGACGCGAGCTCCACCTGAACAAATAGCTACATTAATCTGGCATAGATACCTCCTCCATCCTACCATTGTTCTTCACGGAGACAAAAGAACGGAGAAATCAAGTAGAAGTCGTCAAAATACACACACAACGTACCCGCTAATCTTGATGCACCTCTGCACGCAGGTCTGATACAAAAATCGAAAACGTACTGTTCACATTGGCTACCTAATAGCACAATCAGCCCACGCTAACGTGAGACCCCCGCGTCACTTCCCCGGGGCGGCTCGGGCAGGCACTAACCCTAGCATCGCTGGCCCTCCTCCGAGCGACCTCTCCGACCGCCGTTGCTGCCCCACCGGCGTGCGGCGGCGGCGGCCAGCGACGGCCTGGAAAAAGGCAGCCGCCACGCCTCCATCCCTCCTTTCCATCCGCCCTCACTCCACTCCTCCTCTACCATCATCTCCCTGGGATCTTCCGGCGAGATGGCCAACCGGCGGCCATGTCGGTGTCGGGACCCGGGGGTGCCATATGCCAACGAGTAAACGTGTACTGCGTGCTCCCTAATTCGGATGGTGATGCAAGATGAACACACGAGTTTTATCTTGGTTCGGGCAAGAGAAGGCCCTACGTCTAACGGGGGGGAGAAGACTAGTATTATCTTGCACCGAAGTGCTTGTACAGGGTGAATACAGGCGAGCGAGTGAGAACGGAGGTGTAGAGAGTGAGATTGAGCTAAGACTTGAATGTTCCAGGCTCCAGAAAGAACCTCCCCCTCTACGACGCACCCGGCGTCTCCTTTTATAGAACAAAGAGAGGTACGGATGTACAGGAGTCCTAAGCTGTCGCAGGTGATGACGTCGAGGGGGCGATGCTGATCATGTCGTAGCTGCTGTAGAGGCGTTCGTCTGGCAATGCCTGCCCTATAGCGACGTGCTCAGGGTCGTCGGCTGTCCTCCAGGTGCGTCAAGATGACATCGCAGGTGGTCAGTGAAGGACTTCTGCCCATGCGCGGTCGTGTGGATCCCTACAGGCGTCGCATCCGGAGTTGTTGGGGGCGCTGACCGGAGGCGTCGGAGTCTGACTCGAGGGGTGGCCGACGACGTTTGAGGCCCAGTTGAGGGGTAGCCTTGGGGGTCGAGGTCGCGTGGATAAGACCGAGCCCCAGGGCATCCGAGGCTAACGACTGTCGCGTAGTGCGTCGAGGGGGCGTCGGAGGTGGAATAGTGCTTAGTAAGGTACAGCAGTACTGGGCTAATCACCACACATCCAGGGATGGGCGATAAAGTTAGGATTCGACCACTGTACCCGATCACTGTAACACTGCTGTAGCCATGTGGTTAGGTAGGAGTTGGTGGGAGCATTAAATGCGCTGACTTCCGTACAGGAAGTAGGTAGATCGAGGGGAGTAGTAGTAATCGACGTGGGGTCGTTCGCTCGGGCAGAGTTTCATCACTCGACCGGGGGGTCGTCCGCCTGGGTGGACTTCCTTCACTCAAGCGAGGGGTTGTTCGTTCGGGCGGACTTCCGTCACTCGAGGTCCCCCACCGAACTAGAGTCTGCCTTATCTCGAACGGTGTCGCTCATGGGCCGGCCCGACGTAGCTCGGTGTACGCTGGCGGACCCGTATCTCTGATTGTGGGATTCTTTAATGGTTTTGGGGTTTTACTGTTGGGGGATTAATCCTCCTGGATATCAGGGATTTAGGGTACCCCCTTGTCCTAGTACCCGACAGTAGCCCCCGAGTCTCTGTGTGAGTGCTGGCACTCTCGCAGAGGCTCTGGATTCGCAGTGTCGGTCGTTCTCCGAAGGGTGCGTATGAGCGCACCCATCGGGTGTAGCCCCCGAGGCCTCGGGGGAGTAGAATTCTCGTCCGAGGGCTTTTGTGCTTTTCTTGACGAAGCATGCTCGAGTGGTCGAGCCCTCGGATGGATGGTTCCTCTTTCGTCAAGGCCGTCCAGTCGTGAGCGAGCCCCCAAGCCTCTTTCATCGAGGTCGATCAGGAACGAGCCCGTCTTTTTTGTTTCAACCCTCATGCTCCCTTTCATCGGGAGGAGGGGCGAGAAGCACCGTGCTACCCTCGTTTGGGCAAGCTCTAACATCTCGGGTGAGCTGTTATCGAGAAATTCAAGCAAGAGCTCATGCCCCATTCGATGGGGGTCGACTTGTGGCCCGGAGGCACTCTTATCGGAGCAAATCCATGGGTCCCATGGATGCCGACCCCTTTTGATCGGGTTTGGTGGCTCGATGCCTTCCTTCGAGGGGATTCTGAGGTGGACCCTTAGTTTTGCCTTGAATATGTCTGAGGGGGCCTCGAGAGTTCATTCTTGAGCAAGGGACTGGTATCGGCTCCCCCTTGGTCATCCCTGACTCTGGCACTCGAGGGCGGCTGTCGAACCCTGTTCGAGGGCCAGCCTTCGCTCCCTCGAGATTTTTATGTGGGGCTAGGGCCCGTGTTCCTTACCATTGAAGGCTCCATCCGTGGATAACTCTTTCCGTTCGTTGGGCGTGTCTTTTTAGGCGGAAGTGAGAGTGACATGGTCATGGTGGACCCATGCAACAGCTAGAGTCTGCGCGGTCGATGCATGTTTCTATTCCTGGGGATCGAGGGATTGGTTAGGTAGGTGCAATAAATGCGAAAGATTTACTTGCCTCCCGGTCGGGTCCGCCCGTTGGTCTTCGCTTGCCTATAAGTTCAGGGGGGTAGGGCTTCGTTCATTCCTCATCCTGCCTTCCTTCTCTCATCGCCGTCGCCACCAGAGAGCTTATCCACCCTGCTTGTTAGCGAGAGAGAAAGAGAAAGAAAAGAGAAAAAAACATTGGAAACCTTCCCTCCCCTCTGTCTGTTGAGCAAATCCACATGTTTGCCATGGCGTCGGAGCTTCTTCCCCCAAAGGATTGGCTCCCATCGATCATGACAGAGGAGGAGCTCAAAGGGTTGGTGGAGGATGGGCTTCTTCGCCCTGTCGTCTCGGTCGACCAGCCAAAGTGGATGGTACCGCCGAAGGAGGACCAGGAGCCGAACCCACCGGAAGGGTACGTGGTGAGCTTCGTCAAGTACCATCGGATGGGGCTCGGGTCTCTACCGAGCCAGTTCTTGCGGGCGCTCACCCACTACTACAAAGTTGAGCTGCAGCACTTCTCCCCCAATGCCATCTCCAACGCGATGATTTATGTCATTGTCTGTGAGGGGTACCTTCGGATGGAGCTGCACTGTGAGTTATGGCTCCATCTCTTCAAGGGGGCTCTTTACCAAGCCGGTCTCGGAGGGGAGGAGCATTGCTCATGCCGGCTGCTGCAACCTCTCCTTGAAGTGGCTAGAGCTGTTCATCCCGACGGGGCTGATGTCGGCCACGACGGGTGGCACACCCGATGGTTCTACATCTGGAATGACGAGGGCTGGTTGCCGCCCAACACCGGATGTACCATCGCGGCACGCTCAGAGCACTGGCCTCGTGGCGTGGCGAAGGAGCATCAAGCGTAGCTGAACCCCCTCCTCAACGCGTTGAGGGCTGAGTACCAGGATCATCGTCTCGGTGTTCCATAGCCGGAGGGTTCTCTCACTGATGCAGCGCCTGCTGTGCTTGGACTAGATCATCCCTGGGGCGCCGCTCGAGGGGTGCGGGATGTCAGTCGAAGCGCTCCAACCCCCGAGGAGGTCACGAGTTGGGTGAGGGGTGCAGTGGCTGGCTCCTTCGTGCCATTTGAAGTAAACAGCATCTTGATGCTGCCTGGCGACGGCCACATCCAGCTAGTAGGTACATCGTTATATTGTTCTCGAATATCTTTCTCTCTTTCTTCTCCAACTCATCCTTTTGCCTTTTTTCATGGGTTTGTACGCAGCCAGCCATAGACTTCAGGGTGTCAATGCCCCCGGTCAAGGAAGATAATCCTGACTGGCAGGCGAGGCGCTTCGCTGCCCAACAGCAGAAGAAGACTAAGGACGAGGAGGAGAAGAAGAGGAAGAAGCGGAGCCTCGAGCGCCAGGTGCGTGATCAGTGCCAGGCGAAGCAGAGGCATGAGGGGCTCTCCAAGGAGGAGTCCCCCTCAGAAGAGGAAGAAGAGGAGGAGGAGGACAGCAACGACAAAGGGGTGCAGGCGCGTCTCGATGCCTTGGTGCCCTGAATGGCCCCGGCTGACGCCCCTTCTACGTAGGGAACCATCAGGGCGAGGTCATCCTCTCTAGCCTCGAGGGTGACCTCGGCGCCTTTCGAGGGTCGGGCGACGTGGGCCTCGAAGCAGCCCCGGGGGTAGGGCTCGAGCGACCCCTCCGCTCGGGGGAGGTCGTTGTCTCATCGCACACACGGTGGGACGCCTTCAGCTCCTTCACGGGAGGGTCATGCACACCGCCGCCTCGAAGCAGGCCCTTGGCACCCAGGGCACAGACCCAGAGCCAGTCAGCCTCAGAGAAGCAAGAACGTCGAGGACATCATCGGTGGTGTCTCCGAGTGGCTCGGGTTCAGACAAGGGCCCGTTGAAGGGGCTCCAAAGCCCCCGAGCGGATCCAAGACGGGCAAGAGGGCGCCCCTCATTCCCGTGGGGTAAGTCTTTGGCGACTTGGGTTCTCCTGTCCCTTTTTTCTTTTTTGACACTTCGGGTGTTCTCAGCATCTCTTGCTCATGTGTGATTCAGGGTCAAGCATGCACCAGAGACAGTGGCTCCCTCCCCCACGAAGCGGCTCAAGACCGATGTCGCGGCGAAGATGGCGGCGTCGATGCCAGGCGCTGCTTTGACGCCCTATGCGGCGGCGATGACTCGAGGCAGGCTGACGGGCGCTGCCTCTGTCTAGGCTCGACCGCCCCAAGGGCCGTGGCGGGGGGAGGACGCAACCTAGAGCCATGAGGAGATCGAGGTGTCTCCCGGCGCTGCCAGACTCGGGGACGCAGCCCATGACTGGGAGCCGGGTCGACGGAGGAGGCTTCAATCATCGTCGATGGCGAGGAGGCGGATACCTTTAGCCGAGACGCAGAGGAGACGGCTGAGACCCCTCAGCAGCAGCAGCTGGGGCCAACATGGCCATAAGGACTACACGAGCTGGAGGAGTGGCAGAGGCTGGAGTAGCTGGCATCCAACCAGCCTAGCGGCCGCACCAGTAGGAAGAGTGGCTCGAAGCGAGCCAGCTGCAGCACCACAGCCGGTGGAGGTGGCCCCATCGGTGGTGGGGCAGGAAGGTGGGCGGCCAAAGCTACTGGCTTCGAGCCAGCCAGAAGAGTTGGCAGTTGAGGACTTCCCGGCGTGTGGGGAGGTTGGACGGCCGACCGTGCAAACGGCCCCGGCGGGGGCGTCGACGAGCGAGATGGTTGCGACGGCACTAACACCTCACCCGACGTTGGCCGGGGCGTTGTCAGCTGATCAGGGATCTCCGCACAGCCCTGCCCTAGCCACCTCACCAAGGGGAAGCAGAAGGCTAGGGAGGCTGGGTTGTTGACAGCCGAGGGAGAAACAAAGTTACCGTTCCCCACGCTGGCTGACCGAGTCCTCCGTCATGGCAGTTCAGTTGAGATGGGGGACGACATCATGGCGGCGGTACAGGAGCAGATCGAGTGGGAGCTCCCTCACTGGGGCGGGAAGCTCTTCGACTCCATGACCTGACAGATCTCGGCACTCCCATGCTCGAGAAAACAACCCGGCAGAGGTCGAGAGATGGCAGCACGCCGAGGAGTTCCAGGCCTGGTTGTAGCATGCCCTGCAATTCGCGGTCGAAGTTGCCTCCAAGGACTTGGCAAAATGCTTTGGGGTATGTGATCTCTCTTCACAGTGTGGGGGTTGGTTTACTTGTTTATCTGATCTCCCCTCTTTTTTGTGTTTCTTTGTTCCCAGGACCTAAAGAGTCACTCCTAGGCCAAATACCACTTCATCCACCTGGCGAGGGGTAGATGGGAGCAGGCTCCCGAGCTGCAAGCAGTGGTTGAGGCTGCCCAGGCCGAGGTAGAGCGGGCGAGAGAGGACGCGGCCAAGGCCTAGGAAAAGGTGGTGAAGGCTAGGGAGGATGCCTCGTCGGCTCGAAGGGAGGCGACCCAAGCCAAGGAGAATGCCGCCAAGGCCCGGGGGAGGCACGAAAGGACCTCGAGGCCTTGTCCGCCGAGGCTTCCATGCTGAAAAAAACCCTCCAGGAGAAAGAGGGAGGACATCATATCAGCAGGCAAGGCGATCAAGGACTTGAGGGTGGAGAGGACGGAGGCGGTCCATGCCCTGAAGGTAGCTAAGAAGGAGTATGCCGAGCTGTAGGAAGGGTATACGACCCTTGAGATCCACGTCACTGGTGAGTCTCCTTCTTCAGCTTTAGGATTTTTGCCTCTATTGCTCTTCTCATTGCTGACACTTGTCTTATATTTCAGCTCTCAATGAGGAGTTGGTCAAAACTCGAAATAGCGCCAAGACGCTCCAGGACGCCTACTGGGCCGAGACAAAGCTAACCAGCACCCTCATCGCCGGGATCACCTCGGTCTGCAATGCCTTCGAGGTTGAACCTCAAGCGGAGGTCGGGGGTGACGTGCGTGGGAGCTCCTTCATTGCTCGGTTGTACGAGCTCACTCGTGTCATGAGGGAGCAAGTCCGGAACACGCTCCATGTCGGCGTGAAGCGGGCGATGGCAGTCGTGTGCTCCGGCTTTACCTACGACATGGAGGTGGTCTCCCACGGCTTCGTCAATGACCCCACCTAGACCAATGCTAAGAATGAGGAGAGGCACAGGCCTTGATCGAGGCTGCTTAGGAGCCCGGTGGTCGGTTGGCAAAGCTGTTCGAGCCCGAGGTCCTTCCCAGTGCTGACGAAGAAGAAGACGGCTTGTGAGCCAAATCTAGGCATGAAGGCCCATGTAATAAGTTAGTTTTTATAAACTATAGCGATGTGGCCCTAGGGGCCTTGGAAACATTATGCATGTATATATACATATAATTTTGTGAGTTTTAAGTCCTTTTCTTTCTTTTAGCCTGACTGTATTTTCACTTAGTAAACTCGGTGCATGGTCATGCCCCTCGAAGGGGGGAATAAGTGGAGGTACCGTAGCACAGAGGCGTAGGTGATCTCATGACTCGATAGCCCTTGGCCCTTGGGACACTCCCATGATGTTTTTGACTAAGTGATGACACATATCGAGGCGTGTGAGGAAGAATAGACGTCGAGTTTCGAAAAAACGTGTGAGTTTTTAGGAACTTCGGGGGGTTCCCGCCCTTTGTAGCCCCTAAGGGAGGCTCGACTCTGATGAAGCAGAGTTGGGGCTACCTTATGTAAATAAAAAGTTTGAACTTGTAAGCGAAAGTACTTCTTATTAATTTATGACAAGAAAAATGTACAAGGCCTCGAGGCCTTAAGGGTAGAAGCGACGTAGCTCTTCGATGTTCCACACGTTGATGAATGTCTCGCCCTTGCCGTTGGATAGCTTGTAGGTTCCGGGCTTCAACACCTCAGCCACGATGAAGGGGCCTTCCCATGGTGGGGTTAGCTTGTGGCAGCCCTTGTTGCTCTGCCGTCGACGGAGGACGAGGTCGCCGACCTGGAGGTCTCTATTGCGCACGTGCTTATCGTGGTAGCACTGGAGCTTTTGTTGGTACCTCGTGGAGTTGAGAAGAGCAACGTATCAAGCCTCCTTGAGTTGGTCGATTGCATTCGCGAGTGTTTCCTCATTGGTCTGCTCGTTGTAGGCCTTTAGTTGAGGGGACCCATACTCGAGGTCGGTGGGGAGGACGGCCTCAGACTCGTAGACCATAAAGAATGGTGTGAAACCCATGGCATGACTTGGAATTATCCTTAGGCTCCATAGGACCGAGGGTAGCTCGGTGGCCCACTGCTTCCTGTACTTCTTGAGGCAATTATAGATCCTTGGCTTGAGCCCCTGGAGAATCATGCCGTTGGCACACTCGACCTGGCTGTTAGTTCGAGGGTGGGTGATCGCAGACCAATTCACATAGATGTGATGATGGTCGCAGAAGTCCAGGAACTTCTTGCCAGTGAACTGTGTGCCATTGTCGGTGATGATGACATTGGGGATCCCAAAGCGGTGGATGATGTCGGTGAAGAATAGAACTGCCTGTGTTGCAGCCCCTTCCCCTATGCCTAGATCGACCGAAGGCTCATACAGGTCCTTTGAGAAAATGTCAGGCGGGACAGTACCTCGAGTCAACGCATTTTTCCTGCTCGTCTGCGTTGTGGTTGAGCTCGAGGCCGTAGAAATTTCCCTCAGCCTTGTGAACCTCCTTACAGTAGGCCTCCATCTTAGGGTCATGGCAGCTCGAGGCCTTCATGACTTGGTCGATCATGAGTTATGAGTCACCATGAATGTCGAGACGCCAGACCTTGAGCTCTATAGTGATGCGCAAACTATTGACGAGGGCCTCATACTCTGCAATGTTGTTAGAGGCAGCGAAGTGGAGTTGGATCACATAGCATATGTGGAATCCGAGGGGCAAAATGAAGAGCAGGCCTGTGCCCGCTCCCATCTTCATCAGCGACCCATCGAAGAACATTATCTAGAGCTCTGCTTGGATTTGTGCGGGGGAAGTTGCATGTCGGTCCATTCGATGATGAAGTCTACTAACACCTGGGACTTGATGGCCTTCCACAGTGCATAGGTGAGGGCCTTGCCCATGAGCTCGACCGCCCACTTGGCGGTTCTCCCGGTGGCTTCCCAATTCTAGACTATCTCTTCGAGGGGGAAAGACAAGACTACTATTACCGGGTGGCCAAGGAAGTAATGTTGGAGCTTGTGTCATGTAAGGACGATGGCGTAGAGTAGCTTCTGGATCTGCGGGTAGCGAACCTTGGTTTCTGAGAGTACCTCGCTAATAAAGTAAACCGGCCACTGAACGGGCAAGACGTGCCCTTCTTCTTTTCTCTCGACAACTACAGCTGCACTGACCACCTGGGTGGTTGCAGCGACATAGAGCAAGAGTGGCTCGACAAGGTTTGGGGTACGAGAATCGGAGGTGAGGTCAGCATGGCTTTAAGCTTGGCGAGGGCCTCCTCAGCTTCAGGGGTCCACATGAAGCGCTCTGATTTTTTCAAGAGGCGGTACAGAGGCAGTGCTTTTTCCCTGAGTCATGAGATAACTCTGGACACCCTTGAGGTCTCGGATTAGACCCATCTTGCTGACTGCAGAGACTTTCTCAGGGTTGGCCTCGATACCACACTGAGAGACTATGTACTCCAAGAGCATGCCTCAGGAGAGGCTGAAGACGCACTTCTCGAGGTTGAGTTTGATGTTCTTCACCCGAAGGCATTTGAATGCGATCTTCAGGTCATTGATGAGGTCATCAGCCTTCTTAGTTTTGACTACGATGTCATCGACATAGGCCACGACTGTTGGCCCGATGTGTTCACCAAAGATGTGGAGCATGCATTGTTGGTATGTTGCCCGGGTGTTTCAAAGGTCGAAGGGCATGGTTACATAGCAATACACGCCGAAGGGAGTGATAAAGGAAGTCGCGAGCTAGTCGGACTCCTTCATCTTGATTAGGTGGTAGCCAGAATAAGCATCAAGAAGGAGAGAGTCTCACATCCTCTAGTTGAATCAACGATTTGATCAATACGTGGTAAGGGAAAGGGAACTTTAGGACATGCTTTATTCAAACTGGTATAGTCTACACACATCCTATATTTCCCATTCTTATTCTTAACCAGTACAGGATTAGCTAACCACTCGAGATGATGAACCTCCTTGATGAAACCGGCTGCCAAAAGCTTGTTGACTTCCTTCCCAATGATCTTGCGCGTCTCCTCATCGAAGCAATGCAAGCGTTGCTTCACCGGTTTAGACCCGGCTCGGATCTCCAAGGCATGCTCAGCGAATTCCCTCGGTATGCCTGGCATATCCGAAGGACTCCATGCAAACATGTCGGTGTTTGCGCGGAGAAAGTCAACGAGCACTGCTTCCTATTTGTCGCTGAGGGTGGCACTGATGATCAGCGCCCTCTCATCTGAGCTGCTCGGGTCGAGGATGACCTTCTTTGTGTCCTCGGTGAGCTCAAAGTTGCCGACATGGTGCTTGGGGTCGGGAAGCTCGGCAGCGAATGCTCGAGGGCTGCCACCAACATTGCGGACTCCTCGACGACCTCCCCGTTTTCAACGCATTTGATGTTGTAGTCGTATGCGTGCTCGAAGGAGGGGCCAACAATGATCACGCCTTTGGGTCCCAACATCTTGAGCTTGAGGTAGGTGTAATTGGGGATCACCATGAACTTGGCATAGGCGGGTCATTCGATGATGGCGTGGTATGTGCCATGGAACCTGACCACCTTGAAGGTGAGCTTCTCCTTCCTGAAGTTCGTGGGAGTGCCAAAGCAGATGGGGAGGTCGATGCGGCTGACCGGGAGAGCCTTCTTCCCTGGTACGATGTCGCGAAAGCCCCCAGCACTTGGGCTAAGATTTTCTCTTGGGACCCTAGGAGGTTGAGGGTCTCTGCATAGATGATGTTGAGGCTGCTGCCTCCATCCATGAGCACCTTGGAAAGGCGAGTGTTGACGATGATGGGGTCGACGACGAGTGGGTACACCCTAGGTCAGGGGACGTGGTCCGGGTAGTCGTCACGGTCGAATGTGATGGCCGTATCAGATCAGTTGAGATAGTGGGGAGTGGCGACCCGCGCAGAGAAGACTTCTCGATGCTCCCTCTTGCGTTGGCGTGATGAAAGCCAGGTCAAGGGCCCCTTGTAGATTATGTAGCAGTCATAGACCTTGGGGAAACCGTCCTCCTTGTCACCGTCCTTTTCCTTGGGATCCTCCTTCTTGTCATCCTTCCTGAGGTGCATGCTCTCGAAGTACTTCTTGATCATTCGACATTCCTCGAGGTTGTGGTTGGCAGGCCCCTTGTGATAGGGGCATGGCTTTTTCAACATTTCATCAAAGAGGCCCTTCTCGGGAAGACCTCGGGGCCTCTTGCGCTCGGCAGTGGCCACGAGATCATCGGGGCGTCCTCGCGCTTGCCCCGCTGGTTCTTTTTCTTCTTGCAACCCTTCTTGGTACCCTGATTCAAACTTTTGGGTTCACCCGGCTTGGCCTCACGCTTGCCCTGGCCGTCGTCAAAGAAGGCACCAACTGCCTCATCATCGGTGGCGTAATTGGCCACGACGTCCATCAGCTCATCGGTGATCTTGGGGTTTTACGCCCCAGCTCCCGTACTAGGTCCTTGTAGGTGGTCCTGGCAATGAAAGCCAGGGTCACATCATCGTCGGAGATGTAGGAAAGCTCAGTGCGTTGCTTGGAGAAGCGTCAGGCGAAGTCATAGAGAGACTCTCTGGGCTTTTGTTTATAGCTTTGAAGATCCCAACTGTTACCGGAGCGTACGTAGGTTCCCTTGAAGTTGCCCTCGAACACCCTAACGAGGTTGGCCCAGTCATGGATCTGGTCGGAGGGGAGCTCCTCGAGCCACCTTCGAGCAGTGTCCGATAGGAAGAGGGGAAGTTGCCAGATGATGGCATGGTTGTTGCACGCTCCACCCAACTGGCATGCCAATCTGAAGTCAGCTAGCCACAGCTCGGGCTTGGTTTTGCCATTGTACTTGACGAGGCTCATGGGGGGATGGAAGGGATTCGGCAGTGGTCCTCCAAATTGTTTGGCTAAAGACTCGAGGGCCCGGTGGCTCGAGGGACCGATGTCGGTCCTCGTCACTATTGTAATGCCTGCCCCTATGTGCACTGTAGCGTGCCTCGATGTCACTACTCTTGCGTCTACGGTTCTCATTGATGTTGGGGCATGCATCTCGAGGACTGAGCTTTTGGCCTGCTGTGCGGCGGCTACCTCGAGGAGGCCCTGAACCTCCTGCTGAATGCACTGGGCTTTGGGGTTTGAGGGGGCCAGCATGTGGCGGAGGAGCATGGTCGCCGCAATGACGTTCTGGCTAGCACGGTTGAAGATGGGGCGCTCGATCGTGTCTCCCCGGACAATTTGTTAGTGGACTTCTCAGGCTCTGGCTCAAGCCCTTCCGCCGGGTGGATGTCCACGTTCCTGCTTGAGGGTCCACTTGAGCTGGCATAGATGCTCCCGTTCCTTGTCGAGCTTGGTTCGCATCTCCCAGACTTGCGCAAGCTGGGCGTCATGGGCGTCCTGGGGCACCCGTGCATTGTTTGGTGCTGTAGGTGGCTGCTCCTCCTGATCCACCACGATGAGGGCGCCTCCTGCTACGGCCATCACTATGGTCATGGCTACGGGGTCAACGGTGTCGTTGCTCAATGTGACAGTTTCACCGATGTGAAAACACTCACGCGTGGGGTCGTAGTGGTTGGAGTCGGAGTTGGGGTTGCCGGAGTAGAAGATGGGGAACTGCCCCCGACGCTCTTCCTCCAGCTATTGTCGCATTGTACTGAGGGTGTAGCACCTCGAGCCAGGAGTCTGTGAGGACTCTGGGTGCCCAGAGGCCGGCGTAGGAGCCGGCAAGCCCTCGATGGTGCAAAGGAGGTGTCCCGGGTGGTCCTCATACACGCTCATGTTGGTGCTCATCGAGGGGAGTACAACCTGGTAGTGTTGTTTAGACCAAACGGGAATAGACGACGGGCCTTGAACAGCCCATGTGGGAATAGATTGGGTGGCATTGGAGCCGTGGCCGCAGAAGAGACCACACTCGATCCCCTTGGCGGGCGCATAGCGGGGATGAAGCTGGGGTTGCCACCAAGACCTCCCGGCTCCTCCAATCCCAGGCGTAGGTCTGTCAGGTTCCCAACCAGGGACACTGCGTCCTCTACCAGGGACAAGGAAGCTGGGGTGGTTGTTGTCCCGGAGCGGTGATGGTGGCTATGCCGGCCACGCCTCCTCCTAGGCGGGGAAGCATGGTGACGAGACCAGCGAGGAGCCCATTGCGGGGACCCGGGACTGCTTCCACTCGGATCTCTGATTGAGAGCAGGACCATGTCATGGCCGTGGCCTAGCGACATGAACTCCAAACTCCCGAATCAGATCACCATGGCGAACGAAAGCGATGGTGCAGAGTTTGCCATCTGAAAAATGGCGGAAAGCGGTGGTGACACACAGATCCCCCTACCTGGCATGCCAACTATCGGTGTCGGAACCCGGGGGTGCCCTAAGCCAACGAGTAAAGGTGTACTACATGCTCCCTAATTTGGATGGTGATGCAAGATGAACACACAATTTTTATCTAGGTTTGGGCAAGAGAAGGACCTACGTCCAGCGGGGGAAGAAGAATTGTATTATCTTGCACCGAAGTGCTTGTACAGGGGTGAATATAGGCGAGCGAGTGAGAACGGAGGTGTAGAGAGTGAGATTGAGCTAAGACTTGAGTGTTTTGCGCCCCTCTATGATGCACCCGGCATCTCCTTTTGTAGACCAAGGAGAGGCACGGGTGTATAGGAGTCCTAAGCTGTCACAGGTGATGACGTCGAGGGGGCGATGCCGATCATGTCGTAGCCACTGTAGAGGCGTGTGTCTGGCAAGGGCTGCCCTATAGCGACATGCTTGGGGTCATCAGCTATCCTCCAGGCGCATCAAGATGACACCGTAGGTGGTCAGCGAAGGACTTCTACCCATGCACGGTCGTGCGGATCCCTATAGGCATCGCGTCCAGAGTTGTTGGGGGTGCTGACCGGAGGCATCAAAGTCTAACTCGAGGGGTCGCCAATGACGTTTGAGGCCCAGTCGAGGGGCAGCCTTGGTGGTCGAGGTCAGGTGGATAAGACCGAGCTCCAGGGCATCTGAAGCTGACGGCTATCACATAGTGCGTCGAGGGGGCGTCGGAGGTGGAATAGTGCTCGGTTAGGTACAACAGTACCAGGCTAATCACTGCACGTCCAGGGATAGGCGGTAAAGTAGGATTCGACCACTGTACCTGATAACTGTAACACAATTGTAGCCATGCGGTTAGGCAAGAGTTGGTGGGAGCATTTAATGCGCTGACTCCCATACAAGAAGTAGGTAGATCACTGGGAGTAGTAGTAATCGACGGGGGTCGTCCGCTCGGGCGGAGTTCCGTCACTCGACGGGGGGGTCGTCTGCCTGGGCGGACTTTCATCACTTGAGCGACGGGTCATTCGTTCGGGCGGACTTCCATCACTCAAGGTCCCCCACCGAACTGGAGTCGGCCTCATCTTGGACGATGTCGCTTATGGGCCAGCCCGGCGTAGCTCGGTGTACGGTGGCGAGCCCGTATCTCTGATTGTGGGATTCTTTAATGACCTTGGGGTTTTTCTATTGGGGGATTAATCCTCCTGGATATCGAGGATTTAGGGTACCCCCATGTCCTAGTACCCGACAGGCCGAATCCGCCCATCGATGGTCGGCCCTGTCATGTCCTTTGCCGATCTGCATCGTTTGACTTCGCTTGGCGCTAGGGGGCCCTGATCCACTGCTCAGGGGCTGATCCACCACCCAAGGGCTCGATCCACCACCTGGGGGCCTGGATTCACCACCTGGCAGCCTCAACCACTGCCCGGTGAATGGTTTCCCAGTTCTGATCTTCGGGTGGCTCTACTCGCCGCCTAGCGTCCCTGAAGCCAGTGGTGGGCGCGGGGGCCTGGCCCCGGCCTTTTGGGGGCATGAAGGAGGCCTAAGCGCATGCTGTCACGGCCCTACGCCTAGCTTGCCTGTGCCTGCGTCCCACCTTCGCCGCCCAACCAATATGGCAGTCGACCTGGTGGACCTTGCCAGGCTCAGAAGCTAGGCCCATGCCCCATCCTCGATGGTGCATCTGAGCGGCCGTAGTGGGCCTTGCCTAGGATCGGCCAACAGCTTGCTATGGGGCTGGCCTCGTTGGGGCCGAGGTGTGGTGGTGCTTGTGAAGACTCAAGGTGTTATGAGCGAAAGCTCAACCCAGTTCTGGCCGAGAGGATGACGGTGAGATGTTTCAAAGGTGAAACACCTTATTGGGGGTGTCATCATTTAACACCATGTGTATGCATCAGTATCGCCATGTTCTGGGTTAACGCCTATCTTAGATGCCTGCAAGACCAGCGGCGATGGTGTCGAAGGCATTCCCTTGGTCATCACTTCCTTCCTAAAGGCGTCGCTGAAAAATCACCTTCAGCTCGTCACTTGGCTTCCCTCGTTGGTTTGGTCGATGTGCTGTACCTAAGGGTGCCTCATTCTTCTCTTCACTTTGGTAGTGTTGGTGGTTGGTGTAGCTGCAATCACATGCTTTCTCTGACGGATGCTTTGCCATCAATTTGCTTCAACCCACTCTTGCAGATGCTTTGTTGTTGAGAGCATGGTGGCCCCCACCCATCCGTGGATCCTTGCAGTGTTGATGGTCGTTGGGCAGCTCTAGCAGATGCTTTGCCACTATGGTTCTTCTTCAATGTATGCTTTGTCATCATGTCACTTGGGTGGATGCTTTGCCACCGGTTGTTGTTGCTAAGGCCCCTCTTAGACAGATTTGTTGCTAGGAGCGTGGTGGCCCCATCTGCGGATGCTTTGCCGCGTCGATGGTTATCGTCTCTGGTGGATGCTTTTACACAGTTGTTGTCTTCTTCGCTATCGCTGCTGTGGCTACACTGATACCTACCATTGGGGTGAGAGTTCATGTATTAGGCTTAGTCACTTGGGGTTGTTTGGTGGATCCCCCCTACCCCGCTTTTTTCTTGTTGTTTGTGTTTTGTAGGGATTCGCCTATAATGGATTACTCGTGAGTCCTTTGTGTTCGCTATTTTGTGTACCCGTTCTTTTGGCTCCTTAATGAAAAGACATGTGAAGTCATATCCGAGAAAAAAAACATTGGCTACCTATACAACCTATGAATGGATTGGGTATTAAGTTCACCCCCTTAAGGGTCATTCCCAGGTTGCTCACTACATATGAAACACACCTGGAACCATCAACCATTACATGGATGTGCTACTTTTGCTCCTCCATTACCAACGTAAGAGTGTGCATATACCCATCCATATGAACAACTTCAGGGACACAGGCACGTGCATGGAGGCTTTATGATCTGAATACAATCTTTAACATTCGTAGCCCAGCTCTCAAACAAGATGAGTCACACGCACATAGCACCTTTCTTACACATTCGTCCATGTACCATATAAAATGTTAATATGGACGTGCTACATTTGAAACAACAAAGATATTAAATTAACTTTGCCTACTTAACTTCCAAGGTGATAGTAAACCACCACTCCGCAACCATATATGGGCTATATGGGTCAACATTTCTACCTCTACATCCTATACTAATAGGACAGGGTATTACAACGCTACCACTACAAAACAAATATATACCTAAATTACCAATTTCCACCTTTATAGATAGTGTCCTAAAATGATCCCATCATCTTCAATTGCCCTAGTGTCCACTCCAAAAAAAAATTAGGTGCACTTGCTTTGTCCCAAGTTAGACTTCTTTTAATTTCAATATAGTTTTAGATGTTTACAAAAACTATGAAATGATGCACATCCATAGTTCATCCTAGATGTTCATTGTAACATAAGTTGAGAGGTAAGCTTACTGTGTAAAAATTCCGGCGCAAGTGGACTGGAATTTTGTCTTCTAGTGCAAATACACATGAAATTTATCAGTTCTATATGAAATTTTTCTTCCTATTTATTTTCTGACAAGGGAGGGATGCGTAGGATTTCTTACAAGAGAGATCGAAGATAGGGATACTCAATATAATGTGTACTCTTTCAGCTGAAGATGACGACTGAACTTTGGTATCGCAGCAAATGATCAACCATGGGTACTATACTAAGAGTAGTAACAACTATTCCTTCGCAAGTTAGCCCTTCCCGCTTACCTTTCGTCCGGTGCGTTGTTCATATGTTTTTTTGGGATTATGTTGGTGATCTTGAAGGGTAGTGGGACTATGCATGGGGGCAGTCTGTTGGTGACAACCTGTTGAACTATGTTTATGCTTTGGTAAGTGTGTGCAAGACCACGGATGAGAAGATTCACAAGCCTACGCTGCTTGGGCCGTATTTTGCTTTGCTGGTAAGAAAATGCAGTAGGTTTTTTTTCCATCCTGTATTGTTGTTGTGTGATTACAGTATGGCTTTAACTACTAATATTTGCAATCAAAAGGTTTGGCTGTATGAGCATGCTCAAGTGGTAAGTCTCTGACTTGGTTGGTATCCATTTCCTCGATTTAGAAACAGGAAGCTTGAGAACCAGGAGTGAGTTCGTCCCTTGGGGTGAGTTCGTGAGATGAAGGATTGCTTTTGCTTCCCAACTTTTAGTACAACATACATATACAGATAAACTATGAATTTGCATCGTTTCATAATTTTTGAAAACAAGTAGATTTCTTGGAAGGGTTTTCATGGTTGCACCGAAAGGCTGGTTTGCAGCCAATATTTTCCCTAAAAAAGTGTATTTTATTTCCCTAAACCTGTTAAAGTTAAAGAAGTTTGAGTTATATTAGGACAAACCTAAAGTTAACTATAATTTGCGATTGCATAAAAAACTATAATTTGGGACACACGATGGAGTACATAAGTTTTGAACAAACGTGATGCTGTTAGATTTGTATTTGAGTGTACCCCTTATGTATATATAGGATTATGTATCACATATTTTTCATAATTATTGAGTTCTACCTCCATCCAAAAATAAGTGCAATTGAGCTGCATTTATTTTAGTACTGGGCATAATTAGCCGAAACCTTGTTCCAACAATGAACTAAAATATACGTTTTAAGACAAACAGGGAGTAGTAAAATTAAAGCAGAGAAGTGAAACCAAACCTGCGACACATGTATAACAGTAGTATCCCTCAAAAGGGGCATCATGTGCCTCAAGTTCCAAAGCCTAATAGAAAATATAGAGAAATAAACAAACAGCTATACACTAGTATTTTTTATAAAGAAGGAACACCGAGAACACCCCTTGCCAATAAAATGACAGTGTACTGACAAACCGATTTGAATGCAGCATTACACTGTAGTTTTTTTAACTTCAATAATCTACATTGTTACAATGTGGTAAAAGAAATTTACTTTGACGGTCGAAGGGTAGTTCTGGCAGAATTTTCATTACTAAAAGAGTTGTACCGTCAGCAAAAGGGACAGAATATACAAGATCAGTACGAAGGGTCAAGACAAATGAATACTAGGAATCTATAGGATGCAGCGCCTCATTTGCACCACTAGTTGGTGAGTAAATTGTTTGCACAGGAAGAGAATCTCGAAACTGAGATGCTTCGGACTTAGTAACCCTCGAATATCACTACGATGTGATTCCCAGCTGCAAATCATGGCACACCACAAAAGGTACTAGAAAAGATGTTTGAGTACGAGGAAACATATTGTATGATGAAGACCTTGCTCGATGCCATTAGAGTAATATACGTTTCCTTTCTTAAAACTTGAGCACTTGAAACGAGGGAACCAAAGCAACTATAATATAGGATCGAGCTATAAGTAAAAAGGCTTCAAGTAATCAAGTTCCAAGGCCACATAAAGAATTGCTTTCTCCACTACTATAAGGGCGTGATTGGTTAGTTCCCAATCCTAAGCTGGCTTGCACAAGATGATAAGAATCTAGACCTTTACTAGACAAGCCGAGTCATTGGTTGATGTTTTGTAAGGGCGTGATTGGTTAGTCGCCCAGTCTGAACTGGCTTGCACAAGAAACCAGACCTTTATTGGACAGGCTGAGTCATCAGTTGAGAGGTATCGAGAAAAAAAAACCGCCACGTGGAGCCATACCATGACCTTCTTGGACAGTGGATCAAGGCACGAGCACTCCTCGTCAGTGAGCGAGGGCAGGTCGAATGTTAGGAGGTGGGACTAGACGGTGTTAGGTTCAGCCGCCACATGGAAGGCTTGTGAGACCATCACAACACGATAGGCATTCCGTGGATAGAATGATTGAGATGGCTGGATAGGGAGTGAATAACCTATAAAAAATCAACAAAGATGACAAGACGAGAGCAAATTGACTACAACTTGTTAATAGGCAGGAACCCATACCTAGTGCTGATGTGGTTTCCATGGTCCTCTCCTAGGGCAGCTGCAACACATTTTTGAAGAATTCTGGTATCAACTAGCTCCACAGGAACATAGACATTGGTAGAGAGAGCACATCGGGAATGGCTAAACAAGAAAGTTTAGCTGTCCTCATCGAATAAGTGGATCAACTAAAAAGGAAAACAAAAAAGATTAAAAGGGAGTTTGAGGAGTTTAAGAGATAGCAATGGGAGGATAACAATAAGCTCATTGAGCGTATCATATGCTCTTCAACGCTACACTTGTAGTCTTGAACTCTTGTGGTCTTGATAGAGTGAAGGGAACATGTGTGATTTGACGTGTGAACTTGTGTGCCGGCTTGATGCAGTGAACTTGTATGACGTATTGATATGTGAACTTTGTCAATGGTTTGTTGTAGATGTTTGAACTATGAACTATCATTATTTGATTGTCTGATCCAATAAATATGTAGTCATTCTATGTAGTAGTGATAATTAGTAATTATTTTTCTAATGTAATAATTGTTGTGCACGTGGTAGAATCACCACAGGACACATGGTCAAATTAAAATTTGACATGTGGAAGGGCTAGGACACAATAGGTGGGCCAATAAAAACCTGAGACATGGAAGGAACATATCAAGCCATATTGCCAAATTAAAAAATGACACGTGGGTTGTTCAGGACGTGACGCATGGTCCACTAAACACATGGTCCAATGAAAGAGTAACACAACAACCTAATATCGTGCCAATAAAAAACTGAGAAGTGAAAAAACCTAGACATCATAATACATGGTCAAAGTGAAAATCTGAAATATGCAAGAACAAGAATGGTCCATGTTATCCAATAAGAAGATGACACATGACCAGCTCAAGAACTTACACATGGAAGTACTTGGATAAGCCACATCATCAGTTTGTGTTGCTACCGCCTCCTAGGCATACAAAAATAGTTCTATGACAATATTTTTTGCCACGGGTCATGCCTCATTTATGACAAATTAGTTCAGATTCATCATAGTGCAACAAATATGGCAATCCATTTTTGACAAATCGAATTTCATCACTAATTTGTCACAAAAAGGATCTATATGACGAATAGCACTTCTATTGTGACAAAAGTTGTTTTTCTTGCTTGTTCACATCCCTACTATTGAAAATATGATCCTAATATATACTAATTTCTCTAGCTCCAAACACCCAAGAAAACCCCTACAAAATCCTACTAGAAATGGTTTCTAATCTATATCACAATACTACACAAGAGCTACTAGCTACAGTAGACAGATAAACTATAAAGGTAACTAAAACTAGCTACTAAGCTAAACAACTTGCACTACTCTAGTGATCTACTCAAACAACTACAACACATAAGCAAGATATGAATGTAAATACAAGTGCGAGTAGTTGTATAAAACCTCCAATGACAAGCGACGAACACAAGATTTATCTTTCTGGTTTTGTTGCTTGCTAGCAACCCACGTCCACATTGTGGCTACTGGCTAGTCTTTGAGTGATGATTCACTCGATAACTAGCCACTAAAGCTAAGCTAGACTACTAACTTGGTTGTTGCAAGAATCAAGCACAAGGAGCTCCTAGCCACAAGAATTCCATTAGATTTTCTCTTTGTGATCTCCCATAGGGATGAGCACAAGAGCCCCTTGCAACAATATAATCTCAATCAGAAGTGGCAATAATCACCAACAACCCCTCAATGATCTCGATACCACTGAGCCACCTAGGTGGTGTGGCATCCACCATGAATAACAAGAAAACCAAGGCTCAATCTTCAAACTAGTACACTAGAGTGCAAATCAACAAAGCAAATGCACTAGATCTTTCCCAATCTCACTTTGGATCAATCACATGGCAGTACTTATGCATACTCAACAGTGATGAAGATCTCTCCACAAAAACTTGATCATGTGCACATCCGAGCAGGTATCATAACTAGTGGCAGTTCCGGGAGGGCCTGCTCTTTCCATAGCTGCACGTAGTGGGCAAAGGTGTTGGAACGAAGAAAACCGAGCAAACAATGAAGACAGAAGGTGTAACCCGGTGCAATAAACGTCACACCCGAGCCATGCTCGTGCCACGGCGTGGCACCACTTGGTTTGCATGTGTGGTCGGTCTTTCGACTCTCTCAACTTTATACAACAAGTGTACAAACAAACCAACTATTTGAGTTGAGTCAATATTTAGTCAAAATCCTTTTGAGACTAAGATTTTAAAGCACTTAGCATTTAATATTGCACTTAGGATTTAGTTCGATTTTAGTTTTGCTAAAATGGGACAAACTCAATTAAAATCCAACACATAGTGCAACTGTTGTAAACGGTTTGTTTGTATTTTTCATATTGAAAAGCGCACCAGACGGTCCTACACCAATATAGAATTTCTCCAACGGTCCTACTCTCTGAAGCGTTATTTAAAGTTTTAGCGTATATATTCTTTTTGATCCAATAAGAATGTGAGAAAAAATTCCATGTTCTCTGAATGCCATATAATTACATATACAAACGGGCTTCAACCGGACCACCTCACATGGAAATGGAGTAACAGAGTGGACGTCGCATCTACACCACTAAACCTAGCGTAGTTTGTTGGGTTCTTCTACAGTTTCAACACGACTACACGAGCTCAATCTGCTGGCCTATGGACTATTTTCAAGCGCCATTTCTACGACTGGATGTTGGTTCAGGCTATAGCTACGCCATTAGTCGCCGTGCAACCCAATTTGCAAACTCTGTGATCACTGATAAGGAGCTCAGTGGTAGAGCGCGTCCCAGATAATTGTGTCATTGTGCCTGGGCTGGGCTCTCAGCCATATAGATAGTTCAACGTGCTCATCAGCGCCTAACCCGAAGATGTGGATCATCCAAGGTATATTAGCATGGCATACTCTTCTGTTTGAATCGGAGTTTGAAACCAAAATTAATAAGAAATGCAAAATAAAGAAAAGGGCACCTAATCTCACATCTTTCTATACCATAACTAAAAGAACCAGAGATTTGAATGCTTTTTATTTTTTTGCGAGGAAAAACCCTTTTTATTTAAAAAAAAAGAAGTGATAAGAGATTTATCTACTTACTCTAGGCTAAGTAGATTTTTAGTGAATATTTACCCCAATCCATCTCAAAATATTTGTACCAACATCTATTCGGTAGATCCTTTTTACAATCGCGATTCATAATGGAAAGGAATATATACCTATTTATATAACAAATCTTTATATTTATATTTGTTATTTCAAAGGTAAAGTTGCAATTTAGAATTCTCTCTGTTTTTAGAATTTAATTATTATATTGATATTTTATCACATTGCCCTTTTTATGATGTCATTCATAGACCATACACATCGGAATCCTATATCTTTCTTACTCTTCTTCCTTCTATCTATGATCCTTTGGATTGTTTTACTTAAAAATGGTATGACAACACTCCTATTGAATTGTTAAGAAGAAAGGAGGACATTATAAGTACTTCTGTTACAACAATATATTTGGGGGAGACGGCAGCGACAGATAGACACCTTGTGCAAGAAGAAGACACTTTTCTGTGTATATTTAAAGATATGAAAAGGTGTGGCCAAGACTGCCTCCCAAGGTAGCCACGTCGCCCGCAATTCCTGGTTGTCCTGTCGGCCGGACGGACGGCCCAAATCAGTTAAGTCCAGACTATTTGTAAAAAACCCTCGAACTCTAGCGAAATACGACCCACCGTCCATCGTTCTCTCTCATTTTTTTGCAAAAAGACCCTCGAGCTTTTCTGAAATAGGACCCGTCGTCCAGGCAATTCAATGAGCCAAGCCTACCACCGCGTCCCCTGTGCACGGGCCGAACTGGGCTAGATTCGGCCCAAATGGTCTTCTCCTTTTTATGTCTTTTATTAAATTCGGTAATATGCTAATTTTATTTATTTCATATAAAAATAATAAGAGCTCCTAAAATCATGAAACTTTTTTAAAGTCTCTCCACGATGTACTCTATGTATAAAAGATATGAAACTTGAAATGTAATAAAATTTTGAATTATTTAGAATAACCCTTTTAGTTAACAAATAAAACTTCTATGATTCCTAAACATTAAAATATTAATCCAAATATTATAAAATTTATTTTGTGAATGCTTTGTGATGTTGACAACCTCTAAAAATTTTTTTAAATGTTTTAACAGATTATTATTCCATGCTCAACTAATAAATTAATTTAAAAAGAAATTTATGGTCGATTTTTATATGAATCAAAATATATAGACAACAAAATAAAAACTCGGTGACTAACATATACAATCATCCAAAAATAATAATTTTCAAATAACATGAATAAAAACACGAATTGATTACATAAACAATGCACAAACTAATATATTTCTACTTTCGTGCGCTGCTTAAACGTGCAAAACAAAAGAAATATATCTGTAGTTTTTATTTGCTATGTCGTTATCTATAACCAGTAGTGTATTTTCACAGATATAACTGTGGTGCCAACCCACGCGTATAGGTGCGTGCAAATCACTAGTTGCAGTAGTGTCCAACAACTATTCTCTTTTTTTTTTTTTGCGAATTATACGATGGCTGGAAAGCCACACGGGCCTCAAAGGGTACATGCCGGCCTGGGTCAGGCCCACTCTTCTCCACTCACATGAACACTAGGCTTGCGGATGCGAAGTCCCCGACGTGGCCCATCCTCTGTGGTTTAAGCTTGAGTCTTTGCTGCATATTTTCTTCTGCCGAACTAGAGAGCCCCAAGCAGGAGCTCGAAGAACTCCACACTTTCTCATGTAGAAAGGCTAGCAGGCATACCTGACCACTTGATCAATACCAACGGATGAATGTCAACACCCGTTACTTTACAATTTTCTCAGGAACTTGCCATTGCCAACTGTCCAAGTGGAAAGGAAATTCAGCAACTTCTTGCTGGGAGGTGAATCAGAGAAGTATTAGGCAATTGGAGCTTGCATGCAGCCATTCCAACTTGGGACAGAATTTGGAAGGGGCCAAATAACTTGTTGGACAACTTCTTTTTTACAAGAAATTTTTAGTCAGAACAAGATTCACCAACCAAGAATTGGTGCTCAGTATGGGTGTTATCTGATTACTATATTGTTGGATCAAATATTGCATGGTGTGTTTCTCCGAGATCCAATCTGATAGTGATGGAACTGTACATGCATCATCACCACAATATACACCTATCTATTTCGGGGAGCAGCCATACACAGCTTCAAATGGAGTGTTGAGACCCGAGTGCCAGAATTAAGCCAACAAGTACAACTAGTGTAGCCATTTTGAGGGCCAGGCATGGACAAATGAAAGTAAGAACGTTTCAATGCACTGGTTGAGCCGCTTAGTTTGGCTGTATTGCTTAGCAACATCCAATGCAGTGAATGGGTGCTCACTCCTCACTCCTCCACGGCACAGCCCAGACTAATTGTAATCGAGTCGCACCGAGGATCCGCCGTTGACTGCTTGATATATAGTCGTATGTGCGCGACCACGCCAAGATCCCGACTGCCCGTCACTGAGGTGAGATTCAATTTTCTTTTGTTCCTTGTAGAAAATGCTATCTAATTTAAAATTTCATTTCTAAGATTGTTGTGAGTCATTCCACGTGCAGCGATCGAGATCAAGGATTTGTCTAACATCAAAGACGTGCGACTGAGATTGCAACAATTCAATATGTATCATGTGAGTATTTGTGTAATCACACGTGAGGACTGATCGTTTAATCCGTGCAAGTGCACCTTATCACCTTCGGTAACGCTTGTGTTGGTACGTTTGACACGCATCAGACGAGGTGTCAAGCTCCCACTGGGCCATCTGGGCGGTGGCCCGCGTGTACCCCTCCTCCCCCCAAACCCAGCCCCCCGCCTTCCTTGTCATTTTCGCCGACTCCTCCCCACTCCCTCCTCCTCACTCTCTCTCTCCCACGTTCGCTCCGCCTCAGCGTCGACGACGTCGTCATGCCGTCGCTGCCTTTGCGCGCCACCGCTTCCCCCGTGCGCTGCTCCGGGGGATCCTCTTCGCCCTCTATCTCCCCTGGTGCGCCTCCACAATTTCTCGAGCAGCCATGGAAATGGCGCCGGCAGCCACGGACCCACGGGAGAGGCTTTTACATGTATGCCATTATAAATGTTCGTCCGACCTTCATGCCCTTAAAACGTTTGTGCACACCTGTATGCCTAAGTTGAACTTCGTTTTTTCCCACACGCCATTCCGTTGGCTTCTGATATTAACGGTGTCAAACTACTGTAAAAAGGTCCAAAATACCCTTAGACCTGGACGCAAATGACATATGGGTCCCACTTCACCCCCTTCCTCTCAATCTTTCTTCTCTTCCCGAGCACGCTCAAGCGGTAACCGTGCTCCGTGCGTGCTCCCTCGAGCCCGCCCACTCCTCTTCTAGGCCCTGTGCGTCCTGCCCCGCATCCTCCGCCGCCCTCGTCCAGCGCCCCGCGCCGCGAGCTCCGGCCGCGTGCGCCCCTGCGCGTTCCGCCGTAGCCCCGTCCGCCATGGTCGCCACCTCCTCTGTAACAGAACCGTCCAATTAATATAAACCCAAGATACTAAGTAAACCGCCGAGGCAATTTAGTTAGCACATTATGCTCATATTAACCCAGTAGTCCGTAAAATCTCGAAGGATTTCAAACTTTTCAACGACATTCTCAGATTGCATAGTTCAGCAGTTACCATTCACCTGTTCTTACTTTTCACACATAGAATAATTACATCACCCATTTTTACGTAAATCCTTTTTGAATCAGAGTTGCAAATAAATAGCGAAAGTAGATATATTTTTTTTGACATATACTCACACCTATGACTTAAATACATTGCTAGTTCAGGGTCGACATCCAACAACAGCAATTAGACGAGATATAAGAGATGACTTTGCCCAAGGTCTAATCCTCCCGCAGTGGGACAAAAGTCCATCTTGTCACCACAGTAAAAGTCTTATGATCTGCAATAAGTGGGAATAAAACCCTGAGTACGAGAATGTACTCGACTAGACTTACCCATCATAAACCAAAAATAAAGTGACTCCAAGGAGTATGCGAAGGAGTATGCGAGGCTTTATAAGGAGGCTAGCTAACTCATTTCTTTGCATAAAAGTTTGAGCTTATTAATAAAAATTATTATAACCCTCTAGCTTTGCATTTTAAAGTCATTAACCTGGTCATGCTAGATTAGCACCTAGACTAAACAAGCATAGTGTAATTATCAAGTAAGAATAGTAACCAATTTTGGTTAAGCATCTTTCAGCATCAACATCATAACCATCTCATCTCTTTGTTCAAGTTTTTAATACAATGCCGATGCTCAAGTTAGTGTTCACTATCCAGGAATGATGGTGATTATAATCGATTGCAAACCAGCTAAGGTATTCCCCACACAAACCCAGACATGCCTGCGCAACGGCACCTTAGGTCACCTTGGCCTGTTCGGGTAGAGTCGCGGGATCAACAGGAACCATCGTACCCAGGGACCGCCTGGCTGCATACTAGTCAGATGCCGACCTCAGGCTTACTCTCCACGTCCCTATAATCACCCGCGCCATCTCCATTACAATGCGTTCAGCAAGGTCCAAACCCGGCCCAAACAGAACTCAAGGCTTTGCGGTCGGATGATCACACCCTTCGAGCTATCTGTGGGGCATGCATTCAACATGACAAGATGGCCGAGACAACGGACGGGGCCCTAGTTCGACACAGGTGGGATAAAAACAACACAGAACCTCCAGTTCTGTCCACAGCACCAGTCCCGCTCAGTCTCAATTTATTACTCCTCATGGTTATTCCAAAATAACAATTTAGATCACCATTATGAGTCACCACCTATAACTCGCGGATGATAGGAAATCACCTGACTTCTACCGATCTAATTAGGCAGGGCTAAGCATATAAGCGAACCTAAACTTAACAGGGTATATGGGTAACTTTGGTAGACAAGGGTAATCATAATGCATCAATGGTATCAATCAATGCTTATAAACTTAATGCATCATTAACAATAAAGGACACAAGTTAAGTTATTTGGAAAAACTATAGGGAGGAATGCTCCGGGGCTTGCCTTCCTCTGACGAGCGAGGTTAAAGCTTCAGGCACTTGATCGCTCCACGTCTGGCTCCTGGTTCTCGATCATTGGTTGTACAAGAGCTTCTTCTAGGATTCCTCTTCTGGATTCCCGTTTCACGTCACGTTCTATTCTCCTAGCGATCCTGTATGATGTATGTGCACGTATGAATATGAAGAATGCACATGGTATGAAAATGGAGTATGATGATGAATGTTTGCATATTCTTTCTATAAGGTAGTCAACATCATCCAAGAACGTGTACCATAAGCATATGTCATCTACTGCATTCTCTAATACAAAAATATAACCCTATCACAGAAACCACTTTCCACTATCACCAGCAAATAAGTTAGCAAAGCAACTATCCATCCTGCTTATCACTAGCAAACAAGCAAGTAAAGCCAAAAATCCTTAATCACAAGCCTAGTTACGTCAAACTAAACTATACATCATGTTCTAATTGTTACTTACTACAATTCCATTTAATCACCCTAACCCACACCGTAACATCCTAAAATTCCCAACACCAAAAATCACAACCAACAAATTTTTTTCTAAAATAACCTATGGTTGGTGAGTGTCATGTAGGAAACCCCCCAGTTGTTGCACAAATAGCACCTAGAGTTAGATGAAGCATTTGCATTTTAATGATAAAGTATGATTTGCCTCTTATTGATTTTATGTGTTGTTAATAAAATCAATAACCCTTTTATATCACATGTGTATATATGTATCACTAACCATGGACATGGCACCCAACAACCCCATGAGACCCTAAGGGACCCACCACGTACATGTCTTGGTCACTAACATTTCTTGCTAACAAGATCAAATCATGGCATGGATTAGAGGCTTGGAAAGAAATGGAAAAGAGATTAAAAAGGGAGGGAAAAAGAAAAAGCCAAAGCGGCCCAGAGTAGCAGCCAGCCCAGCCCAAGCCGCCAGTCCGGCCTGCCACCTCGCACCCCCATGGCCTGCCAGGCCTCGCCCGCGCGCGCTGCTCCACGGCCCAGCTAGCCAACGCAGCCCAGTAAGGCCATCGCCAGCGCCGCGCGCCCGCTCACCCACAACCGCGGCCTGCCTCGCCTGCGCGCACTGCTCCGCGGCCCAGCAAGGTGGCCCGCCTAGCACCGCGTGGCCGCGCCTTTCACCGCTGTCACTGCTGTGTGGGACCCGCCTATCAGCTTCCTCCCTCTTCCCATTTCTGTCCACCGGCGTGTCTTGTTCGTCGTGCCAAAAATGGCAACACCGACGCCGGCCATTTATCCTCGCCCACGCGTGTGCCGCCGCATCAGTGCCGTCCGCCCGCACCGAGTGACCCCGTGTGCCCTAACCTAATCGCGTGCACGCCTCGGCCACCTGATCGGCATCTGCCATCGGTGTCGTCCAAGCTGCCATGGCCGCCACCTTGCCACCTATAAAAGAGACCGTCCCCAGTGCGCTAGGGTTTCCCAGCTGCCCAGCCGCAACCTTGGTGGCCGCCTCGCTGCTCGTCTACCTGAGAAAGAGGAGAGAAGAGGGAGGAGGAGCAGGAGGCGGGGAGGAGTGGAGGTCCGCACACTGCCACCCGTGCTCACTCGAGGAGGGCCCTGCTCGACTGCAGCAACTACACCACCGACGCGCCGCTCTGCTTCTCCTTCACCAAGCCATCGCTGCACCGCAAGCCGTCAGAACCACCACATGTAGGTGAGCTTCCCCTGCTCGTTCCTATGGCCGCCGGCCAGCTGGACACCCACATTCCCGCCCTCTGTGCATCGATAGGCTTCATTAACTCCCCCACCGTGTCCGCCTAGGGCTAGAACATGTAGATGGCAAGGTTAGGGGAGCCGGTGACCCACAGTGAGCTCGAGCATGCTTTGCTCGCCGCTCGGTCCCTGGACTTCAGCCGCGCATGCTCCGCCGTGCCTCCACTGGCCCTGATAGCTAGGAATTGGTGCTCCCAGCTACTCTAGTAGAGAAAGGAAGAGAAGATGGGGCCGGATCGATGCACCGTCGGCAAATTTGACACCACCGTCGGCCTTCGCCGTCGTTGATCCGCCACCGCCGCTTGCCTCACTAGAAGGTCCACGGCCGAATTGATCTTGCCTGCCACCTTCGCCTTGGCCCTGTGGACCCAAAGCGCAAGTCAAAGCCACCACTGAGCCGCTAATGCGCCCCACCGCCGCGGCCATGCCGCTCGGCACCGCCGCAGCATGTGCGTCGACGAGCAAGAGTACCAGCCGTGCGCCGCAAGCCCACCGACCGCCTCCACGTAGCTCCGCCATTGCCTGGCTTAGTCCGCGCTGCCGCAGCCATGCGCCGCTGCTCGCCGCCGGCTGAGCCCCGTCGGGCCTGCCGCGACGCGCGAGGGAGAGGAAGAGAAAAGTCTCCCCCATGTGGACCGTGTCCATGGGTTCACCTCAGATCCACGCTAGACCAACCAGAAGAGACCACGTGGGCCACCAGTCTCTGATCCACCATGCACCAGGCTCACGGAGCCAAGAGCCGTAGACCCAGTAGAAGCCCATGGGGCCACGTGAACCACCCCGTTGCCTGGCACGTGTCCAGGCTAGAACAGCCCAACACAGCCCAGATCCACTACCCAAGCCCGTCAAGGCCCAGTCGGGGCCCGTCGGCGTTGACCGTTGACCGGTCAATGTTGACCGTTGACCCTGGGCCCACCTGTCAGTGACCGTTGACCCCGGGCCCACCTGTCATTGACTGATGATCGGTACACTGTCAGCGCTGATGTTAGCATGATGTCAGCATGGTGTCAGCCCCTGCACCACCACTGTTGAACCTGCAACGCCACGTGGACCAATTAGAAGCCGCCATGTGTCAGCCTCTGGTTAATCCGCCCTTTTTCTTTTTTAGAAAATAGATTAAACTTCGAAAAATCGTAACTTCTTCATATGAACTCCGAAAAATATGAACTAAGTCTCTAAATTTTCATAAAAATGAGCTCTACGTCATAGGCTTATGTATGATTGCATTTGAAGTTATTGAATTTTATCGATTCTTTGTGTTAACTCTATAGGAGTCGCTAACGCCACTATTATGTTTTATTTCAGAGGAGGAGCCGCTTGAGGAGGATGACCCTGACTATGAGGAGGAGCTCGGTGATGACTATGTAGGTGCCACATCCCACCCAACCTCGTAGATCCTATTACGCATGGCATAATATCTAGTTTGCTAGAGCTTATTTATGAATATCACATGTGATAGGTTGCATGCTAGAATTGCCTGATGAAGCCTTTACCTTGTCGCAACCTTACTCCTGCACACCCGTTGATAGGCTAGACGCATGCTTATTTACTCATGATGCTTTACTTCTATGCTTTATGTCTGCGATGTGATGCATGGTGGAGTATGGATATATGTGGATAAAACATGTGGTGCCATTTTACTTGGGGAGAGTGCTGCGTGTGTCTTGGGTGTGTGGTGAGGGTTTGAGTCGATCGGGCAGGATTCTATGACAAGCCTTGGGTGAATCTTGCCGGGGGATGTGTTCTGGGAATCCCCGTGAGAGGAGCCTGTGGCGGGTACATTGTGAGGTATAAGGTGATCCCGGGGGTGAGAGCCTTCGTGGAGCAAGGCCCTAGGTAGGAGGTGTTGTTGTAGCACGGACTGTTGTAGTCCCTATGAGAAGATAATCCTGTCTGATCCCCTAGGACCTGATAACTCTTGAGAACCGAAACCTTGGGACCTACGTGCTCACCGCTCGCTCCTGTATGGGTGGGAGACGGATGACTAACTAGCTAGGACGATGCCACTACTACTAGGTTGATAGTAGATAGTGTCAGGAGGTATGGGCATCGGGACCCACACCCGCCTTAGACAACATATTGTCCTCGGGGGCTCGGTACTATGTCTCACAATCTCAGTATGCCAGTGGTACTCCGGGATGTCCCAGTACAGAGTGGTAGGGTGGCATCGCACCAGTTAGAAAGCAGCTGAAATCAGCCTAGGCGGGGCACCGCTGATGATGGTGATCTTGTGGTTACGGGAGTACACGCTTTGTAGAGTTTTGAATCTATATATATTCCGTGGCCAGGTACGGCCTTTTCCCTCGACCCACGCTTCTCGGGAGTAGTGAGATGAGTCCTTCTCTTCTTCCCCCTGGTGTTACCCTTTCTGGCTATGAACTGCTGAGACAGGCTCCGAGAGGGAGTTGGACCAGTCAACTGAGAGCGAGAGGGTGAGATGTGGGTGATGATGGGATGGGAATGATGATGGATGAGAAAGGGTTAAATCTTGATGAATTACTATTATATGATGATGGTTACTAGTTGCATAGAAAACCACAGCCAAATAATAGGTCTCTTGATTATATCCTTTGCATCCAACGAATACCACATAGCAAAAGCAAAGCATAGGGTGGGACGAGTGGCCAGTACAAACTGTACTAAAAATTATTTGGCAGGTGAGCCCGACTACGACTTCGATGACGATGAGGAGTAGACGTCTCATTCCTACACTTAGGCTTCTTTTGTAGATTTGTTGTACTTCCGCCTACCATAGTTGTTCCTGATGCTGCTGCTACTCTAATGATTCCGCCAGTATGGCGATGGATTATTTATGTAAACCCTTCTAATTGTACTCTTTTGTTTGAAGCATGGATTTCTGTATCAACTATTGGTGGATAACGTGATGGTTTGAGCTTTGAACTATTATATTATTTGCTATTCTGTGTATTTTCCCTTTGTGGAAAATGAAGGATGTTTCACACACTACACTTGGCTTTCACAAGACAAACATGCAGTAGTCATGTATATAACCTACAACTAACCATCTACTAATACACAGGCATCATCACATTGCCCTTAACTAACAAATCTTCATTGCTACCCATGTATATAGTGCTAACATATCATGCTATGTTAACCATGATGACCCAGTCCTAGCAGCATACACATAGCCATACATAGATAAAGCACTTGCACACCTTGCCATTGAATTATAGATTAATTATAAGAGGACTATAATCTAGATTACATACTGACTCAAACCATTCTTAACATCAGATCGTATGTATCCTAAACATCTCCAAAACTAATTATGGCCCCATCTAACTCAATGCTTAAGTCGATTTCATGCCAAAAAGTGAATAGCTATAATAGGGACTACTAGATCAGCATCTAAAAAAATCATAGAAAATTACAATAGATAATACATGCTAACTCTAGGCTACCATCCAAATTTTCACCTCATTTGAACAAGCCTACTGCCCTACACAAAAATCACAAGGCAGCACAATTAAATGGACCTAAAATTACTTTGTACTATGAAGTATGCCAAACCTCATGTTTCACTACATCAAGAGCTACTTATAGCATATAAGTAGCCTACAAAAATTATCAACCCCAAACTAGGTCCACATAATGCATTTACGAATTATTCCAAGAATAGCCCCTTAATTCCACTTGAACTACAACTTTATATTTTTACACAGCACATGCACAATGATACATTTTTCACAGATAGAACATCACCAAAGAAGACTAACAAAACTAGAATCACATTTTTTTGAGCATCGTAGATTTAATTATGCATTTTCTAAGATTATCAATATAACAAGAATTAATTAAAGCTACATATAAAAGTACTACAAACATGCAAAATTATATTTTTCGCAGATAGCCCACATCATAAGAAAAAATATGGAAACTTGAATCACCCAAATCGAAGCATTATTCATAGAGATATGGATTTACAATATTTTATCAGAAATCTAGAAATCATTTTATTTTCAAAACCAAAAACCAGAAGGGACAAACACTTTTCATTTAGAACCTCAAACTTCTTAGAAACTAGTTAAGCCTAGATTTTGAAACTCCTGTGTCTAGTGCTTTTGCGAAGGGCCTTCACCTTCGCTGAATTCACGGACGACGTCCTTCGCGAGGGGAGAAACTGGGGGGTGCGGGAAAGCAGCAGTGCTGGCCGTCGAGGGCTCCTCGACGACCACGGAGCGGTGGTGGAGCTTAGCTGTGGCACCGCACACCCGCTGGTGGCCTTGAATTGCCCCGTGATGGCCCCTGGCGACCAAGCCACGCCGGCAGGCGGCCCAGCCGGTCGGCGCTCCGGTGGCAACAGCTTCGGGTGGCGGGGATGACGGTCAAATGCACGCACGAGGACCACCGAAAGAAGGCTAAGTCGGTGGTGGTGCTTGCGGAGGATGAGGAGGCA
>CM041633.1:26789494-26921412 GCA_023333625.1 Bothriochloa decipiens
CGCATCCTACCAGTTCGTTCCTCCATGGACAAGGAAAGCATGCCGGCCGCTTTATTAGATTTCAGACAGACTCCCTTGCTTGCTTCCGTCCGTGTCCACGTCGATCGCCTCCTCCTCTTTTTGCCGCTCAGTCATCGTCATCATCGAGTATATAAGCGCGCACACACGGCATGCGTGTTAGTGAGTGCCTTGGAAAGGGAAGCCATCTCAGGTGCCCGCGTTTGACACGGAGAGAGAAGCTGGCCTTGTTGGACTTCGTTCGTTCTAGAGAAGAGAAGGATCCACCGGAGGTGGAATCAACTGTATGATGCGTGACTAGGAAAGGGAGGCCATGTTTGGGAGTTCTTGACGACGACGAGGAGGAAAGTGGTAGCTGGGAGCCTGGGAGGCGGGAGACGGCGCGCGGCGGCCTCGCTCTTGGGCTCTCTGCTGCAGTTCTCAGTCTTCTGCGACGACGGCTACAAGAGCAGAGTTGCTCCGTTTGCATGGAGTAGGGGAGAATTCTGCACCAGGTGAGTTTTATTCTTTCAGAGCTTGCGATTGCGATCCATGTATTTCTGCTCAGGCTTTGCATTTAGAATTCGTGGTGCCCTGTTCTCCTCCAGTTCGAGCCTGCGAGGTTTCTTTTCTACCTGTATTTCTTGATGAAGCGTGTAATTGGAGAATACGTTTTCTTTGTCCGTCATGCCTCCTAGAAATTTAGCGGTGTCTGGATCATCTCGTTTCCGCTCTACTAGGGGTTTTCTGTTGATTTTAGTAGCTGCCACCCGGTGAAAGAAAACTTCTTTTCCTTTTCTGAAAAGATAAGAACTGAATTGCGTTGCCGGTGATCATGCATCTTCTTCTTTTTCATCTTCTGTCGCTCTGTTTTCATGGCTTCCTACTTCTCTCAAGAAGGGTTTTAACTTTACGATTGACTATGAAAGGAATTTGGATAAATCCAGTGCATGTTGACACTGCACTTTTTTCCCATTTTTTTTCCTTCTATTGTTAAAGTAAAAGCTAGATATTGATAGTTTTCTGGTGTCTAAAATTCTAGATATCTGAAATGCCATTTCTGAATTTCAAACTTTCACATGTCAGTAGTCATGCATATGTCTGGAATTTTGTTTTTCCTTGAAATTCCTTCAGTCTTCTTGGTGTGAAAATAGCATTGCCAATCTCACCTTATTCAACGGAGTAACATACCCGCCATGACTGTTGTTTGACTCGCACCTGTTAAAGTTAGGCACGGAAGCAAATTCAGCAGCCCAAAATGTGACAGGAAGTCAGGTCATCTTCCAACAGGTCGTCTGAAATCTGTGTCCAACGATGACATTAGAAATTAGTATTTATTACGTTCTGAAGACTTAGCCAGTAGGAGCATTCTTGTTCTCCTGTTCGGCCTAACCAGATTGGAAACTGTAGAGTCGCATGGTTTATCTGTATCGGTGTGTCAGTAACTGCAAATACAGCTTAAGACTTCGCAGATGCGAAAAAGCTTACCTCTTTGCAATCTATTGCTTCGTGCCTTTTGGTTTTTCCACTCAGTCTTCATATATCTGAATCGAGATCGGAGTGTAATTCTTGGAGCTTTTCTGTCGTCAGCTTTCTAGCATGGAACCGAGGAGGTTAGAGCAGTTAGCGTTCCTGCTCTGCTGCATTGCGGCAATCACATGCAGGCTACACGCACAAGCTGAGGCCCAAACAACTCTGCAACACACCGAAAGCTCAACTCACACTGGAGCAGGTGACTAACTCCTCATTTGTATCATATCATGGATAAACCTCACAAAATCTATGGCAAGCGGTAACATGCAGGATAGGTTTACTTAGAATTAAAATCTTTCACGAGGTAAAGTAGCATGCCAGGACAGCAAAGTTGTCCAGGTTAACTGTTCTAAATTGTGCATATCTGTACAATTCTTTTATGTTGTTTGTAAAGTTCTATTTGACATTTGGTTGTTGGAAGTATATCTGAATATGGTACCTGATCTTTGTTGCTTGGGTGATCAGTGGGTACAAATTTGTCAGAGATGGGAAACAGATTGGAGAGCGTGCTCTCGAGAAGAACAAGGAGAATTGATCCTCTTGAAGGACTGAAGAAGTATGAGGGAGGGTACAACATCACTGACAAGCACTACTGGAGTGTAAGCTCCCTGCTTCTCTGAACTCTGAACATACATTTTTCTCTGAACATACTATGCAGCCTTTTAGATACTAAGCATATTATGATCAGGGCATAAGTTGTTCAGAGATGAAATCATAATACCAAATGAGTATTAAAAATATAATCATAATACTTGTTCTTGAATGTGCAAATATCACTTTCTGTATTGATAGACATATCATTAAATCCATTCCGGGATTAAAGTCTGATCATTGTCTTGTTTACATTTCCAGTCGACCATATTTACAGGTAGACCTGGATATGTGATGTCAGGATTATGGATTATCGGTGGCATCATTTTTGTTGTATTTCTTCTCGTTTCCAAGATTTTATTCCCGAAAAAGAAAGAAAGATACACTGACTTGGACTATTTCCTTGAGAGATATCAAATTTTGACTCTGATACTCTGTATCCTCCTTACAGTTTTTGTCATGTAAGCTTCGGTGTTACACCAGTAATAATCTAAATTTCAACTGTATAACTGTTGCCCTTCTGCAAATATATGAAGCAATGCAGTTAGTAATCTACTCTGACATTTTATTTGCAGAATTTCTTCAGCAGTTGCGCTTCGTGGCACGGTACAATTCCACTCAAGAGCAGAATCTGTGGAAGAGATCATCAGGGCAACTGCACTTGAGGCGACGGCGACAATTTACAACATAACAGGTGCCATTCAGAAGATGCAGAACACATCGAATTTGTACTACACCAGTCAAGCTTGGGGTCATCTGAACTCCACAGTTGAGGCGCTCAACTCTGAAGCCGTGGAGATTCAGGTGAAGGCAGAAAAGAACATGCGATTGGTTAGCAAGGGAATCACGATTCTGTAAGAGCTTTTGACGTCATGAGCTAGATCAGTAGAGTAATATCATTATGGTACTTTTAATCAGCACTGGAACTAAGACATCCGATGATTTTCAGGGAACTAGTGACAGTTTTATGTGTGACACTGAATCTTTTTGCAGTTCTAGTGTTGCTGGGTAAGTGAACTTGATGCAATATTTTCAGTATGCAACATGTACCTTGCAGTCCTGCCAGTATAGCTGAATCTAAAACAACTGCTTCTCTGAACAACAGTAGGGAGGCCACTAAGACTGCAAAAGCTGTGTTGCTTGTGAGTATCTTACCTTCAGATTTCAGAAAACACATCTTTTTTTTAGCAGATTCAGAAAACACATCTGAAGATACAAACTAAAACCTTGTCCTTTCAAGCCGTATTTCGTTCTGATTACTTGAATCCTTGTGCATCAGGTGCATGGTTTTCTGCTGGATATTGACAGCCCTATTCTGGATGTACTTCGCCCTGTACTACTTCTTCGACAAGTTCGCCGGCGACACGTGTGTCGCCCTGGACGAGTACCAGCTGAACCCTCAGAACAGCACGCTGGGCACCATCATACCCTGCAGCGAGAAGCTCTCCGCTGACGTGATCCTGCATGACGTCGGTGCAGGCATCCATGACATCATTGACCAGGTGAATTCGAACATCTACACGATCAAATCGGAGTACCCGATGAAGCAGCTGGACTACATCTGCAACCCTTTCACCGGACCGCCGGAATACCAGTACCAGCCGGAGAACTGCCCCTCCGGCGCCGCCACCATCGGTGACATCCCGCAGGTGAACACAACCTTAGCTAGCTACTGTTTCTGATTCCAGAACAAATATATGTCAATTGCTGTTGATCTTGACATGATATTGCCTCCTGTCGTAAAGATCCTGAAGAGGCTGACGTGCTCGGACTTCGGCGGCGGCGCCAACTGCCGCCCGGCCGACCTCTCGTCGGCGATCGACTACGACAAGGTGCAGTCATACACGAGCTCCATCCAGAACGTGCTGGACATCTTCCCAGGCACCGAGCGCCTGGTGAGCTGTGAGCTGGTGAAGGCCGGCTTCGCGGACATCGTGGACAACCAGTGCGGCCCGCTGCGGCGCGGCGCGCGCGCGGCGTGGGCCGCGCTCGCCGCGCTGTGCTCGTCAATGGTGCTGCTGATTCTGCTCGTGCTCGTGGCGACCAACGCGCGCCACCCCGGCGACGATCGCCTGTCCGTGCGGCACCTGACGTCGTCAACCAACTCGGAGATCTCGGAGGCGGAGTTCGCCGAGATGCACGCCAAGAAAGTGCGGATCAGGGTCGGGCTGTGAGCTGACCCGACAAAGCTGACATCGTATTCTTTTTGCAGTTCTTTGCCATTTACAGAGAAGGGAGAGTTGAGGATACATACTGCCGGCGGTAGAGACCGATCCGGAAGAGATCGTCCACCGCCGGTGCGCCATTGTTGCTCAGATGTTTGGTTTTGTTGTCTCAGATGGTCTGGAGAATCCAGCCATTGTGTTGGTGATATAGGAAAAGCAATTGGTTTCTGTATATATGAAGTAGTATATCAACATCAGTCTGTAATTGCAAAAGCATTGAACACATAGCTTCTGCACAATTTGATCTTTACATTAACAGTAAAAGGATCTACAGGTCCATCAGTGACCTGTCGTGCAGATATTCTATTCATTATGCCAAGGAACTAATCTGAGCAGGAGTTTGTTAGATTTCGTATTATGCTTTCCACATAGGCAGGACCGTACCTGTGCTATGCTAAGGCTAGTGTGGAAGAAATATCATTAGAGTTTCATCTATAGGTACACTTTTTTAATGAATAATCTATGGGTACACTTGTCATGCATTCTTGTTGGCGTGATTTTTTTAAGAAAAAGAAAAATAGTTTGATAGAGACGAAGCTCCCTTAGCTCGATTTCTAGATGATTCATCAGAGTTAAATAGGGAAATTTTGCTACAGGACAGTGGTCCTTTAATTGAATTGGTTGCAGGATTTTCTGATTAAATATTTATTTCCTCTTCCAAATTATAAAATGCTTGACTTTTCTTCTTTGAGGAACAAAAAATGTATCACACAGAAAATTAAAGTATTTATTAACGATAATTGTTTCATTAGTACTTCATGCATTTTGTATTCTTGAAAACAACGCTATCAAACTGCTAATGTAAATAATTGTTTTTCAAGTTTAGAGAAATCCCTCATCTCTGCCCTCGCCATTGTGCGGATTGAGGTAACCTTGCTCTCAGCCACCACGCATGGGCCTCGCGCACGGTATGGTTGCATCGTCGTGAAGGACGGTATCACACCCCTCCCTCTCTCAACACCGCCTCAGGCGACAACCTTTTATCATGTCGGATGCCTCATACATATAGCCAAGCCTTCGTCGGATCTTTCCAATAGTGATGCTCGCTAGTCATTGGCAATGGATGGACTACAATATAGTTGAAAGCCATTTTATAGTGAGAAGCTTACTGTTTTTGATAAAACTCAAGTCCTACCAAAGAGTAAAAGAGACTCAAACTTGCAATGATGCTTTGGTCTACAAGTATTTGTTTAGATTTTAGAAGAACATATAAAATTAAAATAATTCTAAGAAATATACAAATAGAGCATGATTGTAAAACTGGTACCATAATTTTTGAGTTAAAATAAATTATCTATAGATTTTCAAAATTTAAATAAAATTTAATATTTTTTAATGCATGTATTGAGAAAAATATTTGGATACTTTTTTAAGAAAAAATATATTTTTAAACTTTTTTGATGAAATTTATTCCACCTTTGTGTCGTGAATGTTTAGTTTACCTTTTGTGTCGTGAATGTTTAGTTTACCTTTCTAAGAAATATACAAACCTTTTTAAAACCATCTTAAAGAGCAAATCAAACGGTCTTAAATATTGAATGAAAATTCTAAAGTCTGACTTTTGTAATTGGGGGAGGTAAATTGAACAATTGGGATGTTTTGGCTTGAAAACCTCGACCGATCTGTCTGATCTCTGATCTCTGATCTCTCCCGCAAGTCCACTCCAAGCCTTTTCCTCCGCCTCCTTGCGATGGCGCTGCCGCGCCGCGCTCTCCTCGCCCTCGCCGCTCTCCTCCTTCTCTCCCTCTCCCTAGCTGCCGGCGCCTTCCAGTCCGTCGAGCTCCTCCTCAACGACGACGACGAGTTCGAGGGCGTCGGCGCCCGCCCCTCCGCTCCCTCCCCGCCGGCGGCACCGGCGGTCTCCTCCTCCCGCCGCAGATCCGCGGATGCGCCGTTGCCCGGGGCAGGCGAGTCTAACGCAGTGCAGTTCACGCTCGAGCACGACCTTGGCGACGGCAAGGGCTTCGTCACAGCTGGAATCTTCTCGGCCCGCCTCAAGACCTTCGCCCATGGCGCGCAGGTGGGTCCCGGTCTCACTTTAGTTGATGTCTCGGTTGTTGGTTGTTTCGCCTATATGGTTCGCCTGCTTACTGATCAATGGATCTGGGATGGCTTGCTCTTAGCTAGTTCTGGATCGTGATTTCGGGAGCCTTAATGTATTCGAGATGTTCGGCTTCTGTTAGCTTGGTCGAGCTATTTGGTAGGGAGTAGTAGTGAATCATTTTCTTTGGATTGTTATGAGAAGTGTGAATCAAGAATTGATCTTATGATGTTCCTACTGCATTATAATAGCTCAAGAATTGGTTCCTAGCAGCACTCTCAGCGGCTTACAGCGTTTTTGGTCAGTGGAATGTCTCCATCCAGAATTATCTGATCTAGAAACCCAACCTCCTTGAGCTGTTTGGTTTGCGTCACGGGTTCATGTCGTCTGTCACTGTGTAGTACTGTGATAGTGATTCCGCAGGATGAGGGCACTCTGCAAAAAAAAAGGTCGACTCATTCTGATTGAACTCATGCTGCATGAGCTAAATCTGCAAAGCAAACAGACAATTAGATCTTTCCTGGTACTGGAGTACTTCTGTAGTTCTGTGGGTAAGAAAAAAAAGGCCAAGACTGACTTTTTGGCCTTGGTGTGTTATAGTATATATATATATATAGTATAAACAACCATTTAAACTGTATGTCTATGACAACACCAGTTATTAAGTGCTAGTGCAGGGCTGCTGGTTAGGGCTTTACCCGGTTCATGCTTCTTTTATTCACTCATCATGGACTAAAATTGTGAAATTATGCTGCAAGCAGGCAGTATTCTCTGGACTGTTCTGCATTCAGATGGTCAATTACTGCTTATGTGGCCTTTTAGGCTGCACACCTTACATTTACAAATACCTAACATATATCCGTTGCCTAAAGAGCAACCAAGATATAGGCATATAGCTGACTATTAAAAAGACTATTATTTTATTTAAATTAGAAAAGGGTATAAGATGATAGTTAAAGAGCACTAATATCGTATATCATGCTGCTTCCAAATCATAAATCACTAGTAGGTCCCATGAAGATTAGTCTGTGACATACAAAATTTGTGGTTAATACCGCTAGCATGGGCTGAGGTTGTTTAGCTTGGAAATTACTTAGCATTGTCTCATTTAGAAAAATGACATTTTCCTACCATTAGGAAGCTGCTTTATATGCGGATAGCTGAGTTAGTATTTGGTTATAAGGAGAGTATCCCATGACAGGAAATATCTATATCTCCTATATAGACAGACCCCACTAAGTTATTTCTCTGCCTCCTCCATGCGCCACGTCAGTGATTTTCAGTTACAAACAAATCCCACCCCACTTCCCTTCAGTTGTCGAAGAATCACCTCCATCGTCATCCAGTTCCCTCTTCCTTGCATCCGCCTGCACCCCTATATCAGTTACTAAAAACGAAAGGATACTAAAAGTTATGCACCATTCCGCTTCCTCCGTAAATGTCGATCAAGCCGCCCACCTTAACTAAAGAAAAAAAAAGGTCGTCGGTTCCTACCTGCATGCTGCTCCATATATACGGCCAATGCAAAAGAAAAATGACATCCCCTCCTACATGCCGCTCCAAGGCATGATGACAGCAAGCATCATTCTGCTGCTCCAAGCCACGAGTGGCGCTGTCATGTGGGGCCGGCATTACAGCCGCCAGCCTCGGAAGCAACAGGCCAAGGGCCAAGCGAGCCAGGCCATGATCGGCCAGGAGGAGCCCGAAGAGGCCAGTGTGTGAAAGAGCCAGTGTGTGAAACGGCCAAAAGAGTTAAGGTGTGTGAACCTGAGTTAGAGTATGAAAGGGAGATTGATGGAGATAGCCGGCCAGGCTAATCTCCTATATATATGTAAGCCGATGATTGAATGAATTAAGCAAGAATGAAGTTAAGCTCCAACTCCCTCACCTTGTTCAATCTATAATCTCACCCCCTTCTCACCGGCGGCCAGGCAACGACCCTGGCGCCTCCCTTACCTGGTTCCTACGAGCTACGTAGTGAGGGCAGCTCCCAGGCTAGGATTGGAGGCCCTTGACAACATGGTATTAGTCGTCAGGCGATCCTTCGGCCACCATTCGTCATCCGCTGCCACCACATCCACCCCAAATTCACCCACCCATTCCACTGTTTCCACTCCTCTGCCCACCATGACGGAGCCCTCCATAGGCGATCTGGCCAAGATGATCGGGGAACTCTCCAAGTGCATGGCGACCATGCAACAGCAGATCGTCACGCTCCAGAATGGCCAGCCGCCTTCAGCGGCGGACTCCATGGGATCACGGGGGTCGGGTTTCGGCGATCATCACGGTGACCGTCCCCCGCGGTTCCAAAAGATGGATTTCCCGAAGTTCGATGGCAAATCCGACCTCCTCGCCTTCCTCAATCGCTGCGAATCCTTCTTCCACTAACAAAGGATTCCGGCCGAGGAGCAGGTTTGGATGGCCTCGTACAACCTGGTGGACGGCGCGCAGATGTGGTATATCCAAGTACAGGCGGACGAAGGTACGCCGCCCTGGCGGTGCTTTTCAGAGCTGATCAATCTCCACTTCGGCCCTCCGGTCCGCTCCAATCCGATGGCGGAGCTAATGGAGTGCAAGCGCACCACCACGGTGGCTGAGTATCAAGACGTTTTGAAGCCTTGCTGCCGCGTGTTGGGCCGCTGGACGAACGTCAGCGCGTCCAGGCATTCACGGCGGGGCTCCGTCTGTCGCTCAGCATCGACGTACAAGTGCAAAACCCGCAGACCCTGATAATGGCCATGAATCTTGCTCGCACCCTGGAGCAGCGCGAACAATATTACGCCGTGCCAGCGCGCACGACGTCCTTCGCTTCCGGGCCGGCCACGTTCAAGCCCGCGGCAAGGGGTCTTCTCCAGGCCCCCCTCCAACCCTGGCTCTTCCGGCGCCACCGACCAATTTCGAAGGACATCAACTCCGGCGGCTTTCCCAATCTGAGATGGAATCTCGGGAGCGCCTCGACCTCTGCTTCAATTACGATGAAAAATTCGAGCACGGCCACAATCGGGTGTGCAAGCGCGTCTTCCTGCTGGAGCTTTCCGAGGACGATGACGGCGAGGACACCGCCGACAACGACGCCGCCATAGACGACCCCCGCATCTCACTCCTGGCCATGGCCGAGGTGCGCACTCCGGAGACAATGCAAGTTTGCATTCAGATGGGAGGTACGACTTAGCTTGCATTGTTGGACTCAGGATCCACCCACAATTTTGTGTCCGAGGAGGCCGCGGCGCGCACGTCCCTCAAGCTCCAATCTCCGGGGACAGATGAAGGTCGGCGTCTATCGCGTCGTTCCCTTCTCCATCGACGGCGAGCACTTCGTTACCAACTTCTTCGCGCTTCCTCTCGCCGACTACGATGTCGTCCTCAGGACGGACTGGCTGGCCGTGCTGGGTCCCATCCTCTGGGATTTTGGCACCCTCACCATGTCATTTTGGCACGGCAATCACCGCGTCCGCTGGTCCGGGGTGGCCGGCACTCCTGGCCCTGGTGTGCAGCGCTGAGGACCTCTTGCCGGCGCTCTTGGCCGAATTCGTTCCGGTGTTTGCGGAGCCCTCCGGGATGCCACCGTCGCGCTCTCAAGACCACAGCATCACCTTGCAGCCCGGATCTGCCCCGGTGGCGGTCCGACCTTACCGCTACCCCGCCGCTCACAAAGACGAGCTCGAGCGCCAGTGCACAACCATGCTTGAACAGGGCATCATCTGGCGCAGCTCATCAGCATTTTCCTCCCCTGTTTTGTTGGTCAAGAAGGCCGATGGCTCATGGCGCTTTTGCGTGGACTACCGCGCCTTGAACGCCATTACTGTGAAGGATGTGTACCCCATCCCAGTCGCCGACGAGCTCCTCGACGAACTTCATGGCCCCCAGTTCTTCACCAAGCTGACTTACACTCGGGGTACCATCAAGTGCGCATGGATTCGACAGATATAGCGAAGACGGCGTTCCGGACCCATGACGGACTCTATGAGTTCCTCGTCATGCCGTTCGGCCTCTGCAATGCCCCGGTGACATTTCAAGCTTTGATGAATGATGTGTTGCGGCCGTTTCTCTGTCGCTTTGTCCTCGTCTTCTTCGACGACATATTGATCTACAACGACTCCCTCGCTGCACACCTTTGCCATGTTCGCGTGGTTCTTCAAGCCCTCCGTCAACACCAGCTGTTCGTCAAGCGATCGAAGTGTGCTTTTGGAGTCAGCTCCATCTCCTACCTCAGGCACATTATTTCGGCCGACGGCGTGGCCATGGATCCAGAGAAGGTTCAAGTGGTGGCCGACTGGCCTCAGCCGCGTTTGGCTCGCGCCGTGCGCGGCTTCTTGGGGCCTACGGGCTACTACCGCAAGTTCGTCAAGGACTTCGGCGCCATTGCCGCCCCATTGACGGCTCTGCTAAAAAATGAAGGTTTCTCCTGGTCCGAGGCCGCCGAGGCTGCGTTCGCCGCCCTCAAGGCCGCCATCACCTCCGCGTCGGTGCTCGCCATGCCCGACTTCGGGCAAACATTTGTGGTGGAATGTGACGCGTCCACCTACGGGTTCAGCGCCGTGCTCCTCCAAGACGGCCACCCGGTGGCGTTCTTCAGCAGACCAGCGGCACCACGACATCAATCTCTCGCAGCATATGAGCGTGAACTGATTGGCTTGGTCCTCGCCATCCGCCACTGGAGGCCCTATCTCTGGGGACGACGCTTTCTGGTACGTACTGATCATTTCAGCTTGAAATTCTTGCTGGACCAGCGTTTGGCCACGATCCCGCAACATCACTGGGTCGGCAAGTTGCTGGGATTCGATTTCACGGTGGAGTACAAGGCGGGTGGTCCAGGAGTTCCTCAAGGCATGCGCTACCTGCCAGCGCTACAAATCTGAGCACCTCCACCCCGTGGGTCTCCTGCTTCCTCTGCCCGTGCCCACAACGATTTGGGCCGACATTGGGATGGATTTCGTCCAAGCACTGCCCCTCGTAGGGGGCAAATCGGTGATACTCACTGTCGTCGATCGCCTCAACAAGTCCGCCCACTTCATCCCTTTGGCGCACCCCTACTCTGCCGAGTCGGTGGCTCCGAGCTTCTTCTCCGACATCATGCGGCTCCACGGCATCCCGCAGTCGATCGTCTCCGACCGCGACCCTGTGTTCATGTTGCTGTTCTAGAAGGAACTTATGCGGCTCACGAGCGTCAAGCTTCACATGTCCACGTCAAGCTTCACATGTCGACCGCCATCCACCCCCAATCCGATGGGCAAACTGAGGCCGCCAACAAGATCATCATCATGTACCTGCGATGCTTCACGGGTGACTGGCCTCGCCAGTGGCTGCGTTGGTTGGCTTGGGCAGAATTCATCTACAACACCGCCTACCAATCTGCTCTGAAGATGACGCCGTTCAAGCTCGTGTATGGTCGCGATCCTCCGACGATCCGATCCTACGAGCCCGGGGAGACGCGGGTGGCAGCGGTGGCCAAGTCCATGGCGGAACGTGATGAGTTCCTGGACGATGCCCGCGCCTGCCTGGAGCTGGCCCAGGCCATCTACAAGCGCTACTATGACAAAGGGCACCGCGACGTGTCTTTCTAGGTCGGGGGACTGGGTGTGGCTCTGCCTACGCCACCGTGCACCAGCCTCGCTCTAGGGCGTCGCCCGCGTCAAGCTGCGGCCCAGGTTCTACGGGCCGTACCGCGTCACCGCCATGATCAACTCCGTCGCCTATCGCCTGGAGCTGCCACCCCGCGCCCGCCTTACGATGTGTTTCATGTGGGCCTTCTCAAGAGGTTCATCGGCGCTCCTCCACCGTCTCCACCAGCTCTGCCTCCAGTACACCACGGCGCGACTCAGCCAGTTCCGGAACGGGCCTCGCGCACCCGTCTGGCCCATGGCGTCCGCCAGTTTCTCATCCATTGCCAAGGGAAACTAGCTGCATCAGCCACTTGGGAGGACCTTGACTCTTTCCAGGATCGCTACCCATGCTTCCGGCTCGAGGACAAGTTGCTTCTCGAGGGCGGGAGAGATGTCATGTGGGGCCGGCATTACAGCCTCCGGCCTCAGAAGCAGCAGGCCAAGTGCCAGGCGAGCCAGGCCATGATTGGCCAGGAGGAGCCCGAAAAGGCTAGTGTGTGAAAGAGCCAGTGTGTGAAAGGGAAAGGGCCAGAAGAGTTAAGGTGTGTGAACGTGAGTTAGAGTATGAAAGGGAGATTGATGGAGATAGCCGGCCAGGCTAATCTCCTATATATATGTAAGCCGATGATTGAATGAATTAAGCAAGAATGAAGTTAAGCTCCAACTCCCTCACCTTGTTCAATCTATAATCTCACCCCCTTCTCACCGGCGGCCAGGCAACGACCCTGGTGCCTCCCTTACCTGGTTCCTACGAGCTACGCAGTCAGGGAGCTGCCAGGCTAGGATTGGAGGCCCTTGACAGGTGCCAGCTGCCACAATCCTGTACCAGATCTGTTCGGCATTGGTTCGTAGTCTTGCACAGTACATCCAACTCGCCCAGTATTTGGAAAAACTCAACAAGAGTGAGCCTGGATGCCAGCTGCCACGCAGGGCTGATGCAGCCATGCAGGGTGTAAGGCCATGAGCCATGAAGCTGGATCGGTTTGATGGACCAACATCGTGGATTTTGTGCAGGTTACATAATATATACATCCGTTGTTGTTCCCAGATGCAAATCAAATTCCTCTAAAAATTCTATTGCCGTTTGATACATGTCGATATAGTTAAACTGTGTTGTTTTGTGATGTATTTCCGTATATGCATTACCAATATCATAGATATTAACATCCAATTCTATCTTATTTTTTTCTTGAATACCCGCAGCAACGCGCCGGTAATCCTCCTAGTTTGATATTAAATTAAAGACAGTAAATTGGCATGTAAATAATAAGGAAATAAAGTCTTGAAACATTAGGCCATCACCTACTTCTCTTTTCTGTAATTATTTTCGAGACTATGTTCAATGTCTTTGTTTATCTTACATGTTGCGGAAACATCATCCCCTTTTTGAATCATATGTTTCAAGATTTTTGGTGTAGTCTGCTGAATCACCAATGACTAAGCCTGCATTTTTACCCTGTAATCAAATTACAACAGCATCTCCTGCCCACATATATACTTAATTTTATATGTCAGAGAAATAAACTCGGAACAGATTTAGTACTGATCATGTCTCGTATTTAATCATAGCCCTAGCACTCCACAACCTTTTGCATGTATGAAAATATCTTATATGCATTAACTTCCATGTCTGTTCCTGTTAAGCACATGATATCCAATTTTAAATATCTTATTGTTTTTTATCATTTTGGTACAATAATGCATACTCTATGCCTTGTAGTATTTTAGAGGGGGATAGTACATGGGATTGCAATCTGTTATGAACCAAACACAATCAAAATCTGATCTGCCAAACCATTTTCTTCTCGTTTGAGCTCATATTTGCACACGGCCTGTTATTATAGTACTTTTTATGCTTCATTATTTGTCTGCCCTTATTTTCAAATGGCCCAAAGTCATAGCAGCTTATCTAGAAGCTTTCAACAGTGGTTTATTTAAATTGAACTGTATTGCACAAAACTAAAAAAAGTAAAATGGAATGTGTATTCCTGACTGGGAGTTGGCAATATGATTTCACAAAGTTTAGGAGCAAGACATAACCGCAAAATGTGACATGCATTTATTAGGGCTTGAAACTTTGGTGGTTCTACACATATCATTTTGCTGTAGATTATTTTTTGTGTGTACTTCATTCACCATATATGATAAGATTTATTGGAAATTTGTGCTTCCAATTTGTATTTACATTCAATTAATGATAGTTTATACTTCTCTTTGTGCATTTTAATCTTTATCTTTATGTTTGCTGTAGATATGAGCTAAGAGAGCTAAATTTCTTATTTGACTTATGTTAATGGATTTCTTAGATATCTACTTTCTCACTTTATTAACAGTAAATTCTGTAATAAATGTAAGCGTGGAAAACTATTTCTCTAACTGTACTATTCTTATGGATCAGACCCTCACTAAGCTTCGCTTTACAAGGAATGATCTAACTGAGGATGATAAAGTGGCGTTCAAAGTAACTTCTTGTCCACCACAATTTTTACCTTGATTTCCTTGATGCTTATTTTTTTCGACTATTTTGGTTCTTATGCATTTGTTTGTCACTGAAGAAACTGCTTCAGGAAGATGGCTTTTACACAATTAGGCTGCCATCTAATGTGTTGGACACTACAAAGAAACATAATGTCGTTTCTTCAATCAAAGCTGTAAGTTGACTACAGAGTTCATCAGTGTGTTTCTCTTTACTATGATCATAAAATAAGCCCAATACTCCAATTATCTGTTCTTCAAATCATCGTACCAACTGAAACCTGTAAAATAAGGTATGTTTTAAAAGGTGTCCCTGAAGCACTGTCCTTTTGTTTAGCACCTAGTGTATACGTTTCTTGTGGAACAATCAATAAATAAAGCAATTATATTAGTTATTATAAGAAAAAAAACTGCTTGATGTATTGCAAAACTATGATGTTGTCTTATTATTAGAAACATTGATTTTTTGTCTGATTCTAGAGTTCTCCATTTCAGTTCCTTAACCGTCTTGACTTTCTTATGTTTCTTAGAGATGCATTCCACGTGACAGTTTGGATGAACACATTGTTATCCACATGGTAACTTTCTCCATTTCATTATTTCTATTCATATATCTTCCTCTTTAAAGAGTTGTTTATGATGATGAAAAATTCTGGGATAGTCCAGAAACTTTTATGTATGTAACAACATCAATTGATGCATTTAGCTAATTTTATTTTGTTTTACATTACACTAGCACCACCCAAATCTCCAGTATTGATAGAGAGCAGAAGATGCACCTTGTGCTCATTTTTTTTTTTGTAGCACTATACTGATAACATAGCATGTTGATTACATGAAGTTCTAAACATTTTCTCTGTCCTTGTCATCTATTCCAAGTAGCGATATGGAAAAAAATGTTATTTTTTTCATACTGCAGCCATTTTGATAACATAATATGTCGATTACCTGAAGTTTCTAAAAATTTTCTCTATCCTTGTCATCGATTCCTTGTAGCTGCATGGAAAAAATGTTATTTTTTTGGTACTGCAGCCATTATGGAGAACTATGTTCCATTAGGTTTGTAGAATACCGATAGAAGTTTCCTTGGTGTTGCGATTGCGACTCACATACTTTGCTTTTCTTTATTTGCAGGATGGTGTAAATATTTTGGCAGTCAATTATGGTTCTGTTGGTGGATGCCAATACCCTAGACCAATGAAATTGGTTAGTTTTCTTTCAGGATTTATATTATGATTTATAAGTGCTCAATGTAATTAATTATTGATAGAAGTATCCAGATAACTTGTAGCCGTTTCACATTTAAATATCCCGAAATTAGTAATGTTCACATTATAGATTGGCCTGCGATCCCATACTTCTTCCTCATGGAGAGAGAGAGAGATAGAGGGAGGGGAGGGGAGGGGAGGAGGAGAGGGAGAGGGAGAGGGAGAGGGGGAGAGAGAGAGAGAGCATCTGCACTGGTTACTAGGGCTGGTACTAATGATTGTTGTTTCAAAATTACTTTGATGAAATAATTCAATTTTTCAATTTTGAATGTGTAATGAATGTCAACTCTGATTTGGTTTGGCTCTGCAGATTAGATTGCTCAAAATGGGTTAATTTAAGTTGATGTTGATTAGTTAATTTTGACTGAAGCTCGTTGAAATACTTATTGGTTTAATGTACAACACTATTAATGTGCTAATAAATTTCTCAAAGTTGTTGAGAGTTGTTCAATCGTTCCCCAAACCGTGCTATATTACAACTACTATAGCACTTTTGTGTTCTTCTGTGGTGCATTCATTGGTGATTAACAGTTTTGAAGTTTATGATGACATATTGGCATGTTTAAATTTTTGTTTCAGCCATCAGAATGGACATTCAGCTCTTACACTATCCTAAAGACTGCTGAACAGGCACCAAGGTAAATTACTTACTTTCTTGAAATTACAAAAATATTAAATAAATAGATTATTATAAAGCTGGTAATTTGTTTTAATAATATAAATAGTTTGAATTAAGAAATCTTTTTAAGGGCATGCGCAATAGATGATTAAAGAGGGATAATGAGAGTTACAAAAAAAAGAGGGATAATGATGAATCACATTACTGGAAACTCATCATCCAATTAGTTGCTTAAAGAATGACAAAATGGTGAAGCACACAATAAGAATCTGCGCATCCAATGGGAAAAACCAATTTTATTTATGCTTAGACAAGACCAGTGTTTTCAAGGCCTCACCTAATAACAGATCCTCGGTGCCCCTGCTGCCATGCCAAAATAAGCAGGCAGCAGGGATTGAAGGAGGGAAAAGATAGGAAGAACAAGAGGGAGATCAACCATCAAGGACAAGCAGCCACTGCATGCACCATCCTTCCTCCCACCGTATTCTTTCCTCTTTTTGTCTTCCACCACTTGGCTTGCCTTATAATCACTTTGGCATCGCTTAGGCAGTTAGAAGAGACTGGGTCACCACGTGTTGCCTTTACCACCTTAAGAACGCTGGAGAAGACAATTCTATATTAGCTCCCACATGCCAAAGTGCTAATTATATAGTTAAAATGCTAAACATCCACTGCTAATCATAGTAGGAGCACCACACTAATTGTTCCTGTGTATGGCTTGGTCTGGGCGTCAGATGCCTCGTCATGCTACTATCTTTTGTGAGAACACCCACTGAGTTCTAGAATGGCAAAAATTGGGAGGATCCATGTGTTGTGCATGACCTAACAGATCTATCGCTACTGGAACAGTTTCAAAGAAGTTTCCAAATTCTTGCAATTTTTTGTGCTTGCAGAACCCCATCATTTGCGGATCAGTTAATAGAAGCTGATAATGGTCTTGGCGAAGTAATGAAACCACCTGAGAAATCTTTCTGGGCTAAATATGTGAGTAACGGCACTAAATATCTTCTGTACTTTGTTCAATATGTGAGCGTGTTTCTAGGATTTTCTTTAGTCTGACTTGTTTGTTTTGCAGTGGATGTACATCATTCCACTTGGTCTTATTGTCATGAATGCTGTTACGGCAGCTGCCAACATACCAGAGGAAGCTGCAGGGCAGAGCCAACCTGGAGCACAACGGGCACCTGCTGCTGCTGCTGCCGGGAGGAGAAGATGATGGCTGCCTCTATGTTTTCCCATACCATAGGTATTATAATTTGTTTATCTTTCTTCACATTGTTTTCTGTTTTTTTGGGCACTGTGTCAATATTACCTTGACTGCATCATCTTTTCGTTGTGGTAAAAAATGTAGTGTATCCAAGATGAATTGATGTGGTTCCTATACATCTGTAGCCATTTTTGGCCACTAGTTTGCCATTGGGGATCATGAATAGGACCTGAAGCCTGTCCACACAAACACTTCTTAATTTCTAGCTATTAAATTTTCTGCTGATAATTCATGCTTTCATTCCTTGTTTATGCTGAGAAATTATTCTTTGTTTTAGTAAATAAATTATTAGTTTTTGGAATGATGAGCTTGCTTCTAGCTTCTATCTAATTTGAAGCCTTGTGATATTCAGATTCATGGGTAATGGTAGGAGAAGAACCTGTCTGTACCCGGCCAGAAGAACGGAGCTGTACTTACACGACTCATACAATAGTGCGCCAATCAGCTTTCTTTCCTTTTCCTGGCTGTATTGAGCTGCTCTGTTCATAGCAGAATCACCTGCAATGGCCTGGTTAAAACACATTTGTTGTTAAGAAGCGCAAATGCTCAATCAATCTTTAACACAGGTCGAATTGTATGTTTTGATATTAAGTAGTTTGATATATGAATTTGAATACTGGATGCATTGTTAGATCACCCATATTTTGTAATAACATAAGTTGTTTCCGTGGTCAATATTTCATATCGCTCAAAAACACAAAAGCTGCTAAAGATGGAGAAGCCACATTAGAGTGGCTGGCTTTACCTGCACAAGTAATAAATGGATTCAGCTGTTTCTCGCGGAATTGTTTGGTAGGGTTTTTAGCTAGAGCTGCGTGAGATGCTGAAGCTACTAAGCAGCATGCCAAAAGGCCCTTACGGCTTTCACCACAAATGGTGTCTTCCAAACAGATACTCAAGTAGTAAGCCAAGACGAAAAACTTCTAAAGGTTTTGGATGTGCAACTATGGGTTGATTTATGAATACGCGAGGCATTAGTTCACCTTTGGGAGTGTTATTTTAGATTCAGTCACTGACGCCTTCCCCCCTCCCCTGAGCGCACTCGTATTGGCCGCAGCCCGAAAAGAAGGATATTGTTTGCGCCGTCACCTCCCTTTTGGTCGCTCCTACACCCCCACCCCCTCCCCCTAAACCTCTTCTCCAGCGAGGTAGGGCAGTTGGATGGCATAATCTGGCCCCGGGGTCGGATCTGACGTCTGTAGCCCGCAATCGACTGACCCTCTTGGCCTCGCGTGTGAGCGGCTGTGGCCTTATCCGTGCAGTCGGCGGGCGGCGATTGGTGCCTGCGGTCTTCGGTGAGGTTGGGCGCCCGGATAGCCGGATGTGCCCCCTAGGGCCAAATCTGGCGCAATTCCACCTGCACGGCCAGGCCAGTTGGCTGGCGTACAGTTTGTGAAGACGAGGATCCTGGGCCCTGGATAGTCCGGAGGCGTTCGTGAAGCTCCTTGCATGGCTGGCGGTGAATGACAGGCCCATGGCTTGCGTGGCAGCTAGTGGCGGCATCCTCGCCCTGGTGCCTCGTGGCTCCACCAAGGCTTCCTGGTGCCGTGGTGGTGCGTGGGGTAGGCTATCGGGCTTTGCTATCAACACAACAGGGGTGAACCCTTGCCAAACTTCTTGCCTTGGGCTGACGACGGTGACGCGCCAACGTCGTTACCTTGTTGGATGCATCGTCAATGTGCTCAGTTCGTCGTTGGTGGTTGTTGGAGCAAGCTTGGGGATGAAAGTCCCTTTTGGGTGATCTTCACAGCGAAGTTGGCATCCACGGATGGCATCACCTTCATGAAGGCTTCGCTGAAGCACTACGCTTGTTTCCACCACACCACTCGCCGGAGTCGGTACTCTCTATACTTGGTCTGCTTGTGCTTCATTTTATCTTCGCATCGGTCTACCCGGCCTCAGTTGATGCTACTACTACTATCGCTTGGCTGTTCGCACCGCAGTCGCGCGGTTCACAACGACTACCTGGTCGTTGCTGATTCTGCCGCTGCAGTTGCTCGGCTCACAACAGCTACTTGGTCACCATTGGAGTTGTCGTTGGTCGCTTGGGTGTTCATAGCAGCTACCTAGTCGTTGATGTCACCATTATCTCGCTCAGCTCACAGCGGCTACCTGGTCGTTGTTGTCGCTGTTATCTTGATGCTTATCGATGGATGCTTTGCCACCGCGGCTTTATCTTCTGAGCAATCAACCTTTGTATTAAATTCTTTTATGCAGGTCTAGTCAAATAGGACTGGTGATGGTCCTCTTTCCCCCCTCATGTATTCTTGTGTTTATGTCTCGGGACTCCGTCAATAATCCAGATAACTTATTGAGCTTTTTGTATCTATGTTCTAGCCTTTATTTGGTCCTAACCGACTAGTAGAAAAAAACCCCATATTGTAATCTCTAAATTTCTCATGACCAAAACTCGACAAAACGTGATTAAAGATTAAATCGGTTCGGACTTGGATGGATGAACCGTCTTAGCCGGTTTGAGACCCAACTTAGCCAGTTTATGCGAGCTCGGGCAGTGCTTCCTGGCCGATTGTGCACAGAAGTCGACTTAGCTAGCTCAAAGACCCTGCTAAGCCAACTAAATGGGGTGAGCCGGCCTGGCCGACTGGGTTGGCTTGCCATGGTTTGCTGTCTTCTTCGCGTGATCCTTTGCTCTGTTTGCTGCGATGCCACATGACCTCGACCATGTCGAGGGCCTTTGTAAGTTGTTTATGATGCCCAAAACTTCATTAGACATTTTTGAGTGTCAATACCGTGTAAGGCCTTGTTCGGTTTTTTCCTCTTGTCACGGGGATGGAGGGGTTTCACTTGTACGGGATTTAAGAAGATAAAATGATTTAAAATATTTAATGACATATTACTAGGTTCAGCACCCATGGTTCCATTTTCAGCATTGATGCCATTGCCAACTCCTTTCTCTACGGCTTTTCATTAGCATGATAGCATCAATACATGTACATGCTCTTGTGCACAACTATGAGAGAGACGCTTCTTGAATATGAAATTAATGAAAAACACTAGAGCAATCATCAAATTAAGAGCGATTTCTCATCATGGACAAACCACAATGAAATCTTTCATAGTTATTGAAAATTGACCAACAATATCATCTCCATTACAACTTCCATAATAATTGTTCATGTCAATATTCAAATATAAAGTGATAACAAACTCTCCGTGTTCCAACATGTAACACCCTAAAATTTGTATGATCTCAAAATAGCCCAAATTGATTTAATTTGAATCTTTGTGCTCATGAAAACTTAGGTGAAACAATAATTTTTATAAGAATAAAATGCAAAGTAGGTCAAGAAGCATGTTTGTGCATTTATGCTGTTGCATAATTATTTTATGGTGTGTGGTTTTGACCAAAATTTAAAAATAAATTCAAAAGAGTTTGAAAATTTATTTGAAAAGTGGTTTGAAATAAAAGAAAAACTTTTCTTTTCCCTCCTCCCTCCCTTCCTTCTTTCTGGCCCGAGTCGGCCGATCGGCCTGCCACCGCGACCCGCTTCCCCCCTCACTCTCGGCCTGAAGGCCTTCGCCCGTGCGCGCCTTCCCTTCCTCCCTCTTGGGCCGACAGGCCGGCCCATCAAGCCGCAGCAGCGCGCGCGCCCGCCTTCTCTCTCTCCGCTCTGACTGACAGCCGGCCCCGCATCTTGTGTCGCCGACAGGTGTGGTCCACCCCGTCAGCTCCCACCTCGGGTCCGAGCAGGACTCTGGCGGCCGAAGTCCGCCGCGACCCCGATTCCTACCGGCCTCGGCGGGGCCCCCCAAGCAAAACCCGGCCATAAATAGCAGGCGTCGCCGCAACCTCGACCCTCGCCTGAACCCCCGTGCAGCATCTGCCCTAGCTCGAGCAAGCCGCAGCCGCCGCAACCCTAGCCGCCGCCGCCCGAGCTCGAATTCACCGCCCCCGTCGTTGCTTCGTCATCATAAGATGGAGTTTAAGCTTCCCTTTGATCTCATGAACCCTCCGGTGTCTTTGATTTCGTTCGGTGGCGCTCACCTCGTCCTAATGCCATACGCAGGAGCTTCACCGCCGCCGTCGTTCATCGCCCGACCGCCTCCGTCCACCCTGGCCTTCATCTTCGCCGCAGGTGAGATCGCCTTGAGCTTTTCCTTTGATTTGTACCCATCCCAGGTTGTTTCGTGGCCCGTAGCTCTAAGTCCGTGTACGCCGGCGAGCTCTTCGTCGCCGCCGTCAGTCGTCAGTCGCCTCGAGCCTGCTCCGGTTCCCATCTTCTTCACCAGTGAGCCCGCCTTGAGCCCTGCTCTCGATTGGTTCAAGTCTCAAGTCAAACCGAGGTCCGTAGGGTTGGTTTCGTGTTTCCCGGCGAGGCCCTCGCCGCCGGCCATGGCCAACCATCGCGCCGGTCGTCTTTCCCGGCGAGGCCATCGCTCCTGTCTGATCTGGACCGTCCATCTCAGATCCAACGGATCTGGTTAGCCCATACCCCTTCGGCCGGTGACTTTGCAGAAAACCCCCTGCCCTTTTATCTATTTAGTTAAGAGCCCTTCTGCAGAATACGCTTTGTTCACTAAAAAGCGTATTTTCCTTTTAACAATTCAAAATACGCTTTGTTCTCTGGAAGGCGTATTTCCCTTTTAACAGACACCAAAATACGTTTCCTTCACTGGAAAACGTATTTTTCCTTTTTCAGTTTCAGAATACGTTTTCCTCTATTAAAGTTTTGTCACTATTTTCAAATGCTTATAACTTCTCCGTTTTAGCTCCGATTCGATCCGTTCAAGTTGTGTTGGGTTCGTAATTTCATAATTTACCTATTAGTATCATTGTTAGATTTATTTTAAATTTTTAAAAATTGAGTTTTATTTTAAACTAATTATTTTATAATAGAAAATCTTGTAAAATCCATAACTTTCTTTTATAGCTCCGATTTTGATGATCTTTACGTCTATGTGATCGTAGCGATGTGTAGAATAGTCTTATCAACTCTTTTCAATCTATTTTATGACATGGTGTACTGTTCTAATTTGGATCTATTGTTTGCTCGTGTATGACTACTCAATGCATGTGTGTTGCTGATTATTGATCCGATCTAGAGAGTGAGCCGTTCGTTGGAGATCAAGAACAACCAGGATCAGCAGGTTCATCAGGAAAGCTTTGAACAAGACAAGTATAGTTGGGACCATCCTTGCTATCTATTCACTATACACACTAAAATCATATGCATGTGTCATTTTGCTACCTGTTAGGATTACCTAGCTTTGAACACTTATTTACCTTGATAACTGGGGATGTTGCATATGGGTAGTTAATGCTAATGCTTTATAACCATGATCTTGTAACTTGATTAATGTCTATGCAACTAATGTTTAAAGATGATTTTCAATAAGATCCAAACTGTAAGTGATCATCAGGGACATAACATACAGCTATGGGGGCTATATGGCTCTAGCTCTAGTTATTCATAGGACCTTTTCTAGCGAGTTAGAGGATCTGTGAGTTGGGTATAGGACGACTTCTTTAGTATGTGTATAACTGAGATGTGCCATATTGGAAGGAGGGTTTTTCTACATCCGATGACCTTGCGGCTCTAATTTGTTAGACAAATCTATGAGTGGCTTTATGTGGTTTTTGAGTGTTTGGGAGTTATAAACCCAGGTGATTGGGAATCATGACCTATAGTAAAAGTGTACACCTCTGCATAGAGTTAAACCGATATATAGTCTGTGCCCACGGTTAGGGCGGCCAAGGGGTTCTTATGGAATGGATCATCAACTTAAATTGTGCTACATGTTAATATTTTTATCATATTCTTATTCATGTCTACCTGATCATGTGGTTATGGGTTTGTTACTACCTTGATGCTAATTACTAAAATGTGACATAATACTAAAAGCTACTTGCAGTTAAACCGTGTCAACCTTTATTGAGCTTCATGAACTCCTCCTATGCTTGCTAAGTACGAATGTACTTACACTTGTTTTATTTTATTGCTTGAAAAATCCCGGATGGGTAGCAGATCAAGATTGGAGTGAAAGTTATTGACATGACTACTAGCTTGTGTCAACCAGTTGACTTGTCCCTGTGGTGGAGCCATCATCTGAAGTTATCTTAGTTACGTCTTATTTTTGTTAAAGACGAGGTCCTCCTATTCGTGCGCTATGTAATAAACTCTGATTTGGTACTATTTATAATTTGTCAACTTATGTGTGTGACATTCTGGGGCACATGTAAGGCTTTTATATATCTTATTTTAGTCCTTTAAAATGAGATATGACACAACACAAAATAATCAAAATCATAAAAGGTGCTACAAATATTGGCCACCATGAATAGTTGGTATCGGATAGATCAACAAACTGTTTCTGCAAAATAAATGACATAACGAGGATTGAGTCCATGTCACTAGATGTCTAAATAGATAAATACACATGGAAAGATGATATGAAATAATAAGATAGTATGTGTCTTTTTCTAGACAGTATTCAAATATGCCAAACTATGAGTAGGATCACTATTTCTCAAGTTCATAACATTAAAACAATTTGGTTTTAAACGTACATCCATAGTTATGTAACCACAAATCATGGAATTCAAATCACCAATTCGATCATAACAATAATGGTAGGCCAAAATATTTGCATTAATCAGTGGTATAGATATGTAGCCATCCAACTTATATGATCTATGTATTATACTCAAAATTTTACATGCGACCGTGCCAGTTGTATCCAAAAGTACTTTTTTATATTCATGTTAGGCCTCTAACCCGAGTGGCGAAGGACATCCGGTGGCACTCCTCATGTCTGAGGTTCAATCCCCCTCGGGTACTAATTTTCAGCCCAAGGTTAAAAAAATTCCCTCGTTTAGTCGCACGCCAGAAATATAGTGTGGCTGTATATGGGTGGGGTTGGGATTCGGGGTTTTTTCCGTAATTTTTTGAGAAGATCCTTCTTCTTAATGAAATACCGATGGGGATATCATCCCCCTCCAGATTGCATTTTATTTTGTTAGCATTTACTATGCAAGCGTAGACAAATTTAGGAAAATTTTACCTAGTGAGCGAAATAGCAACTTATTATTGGAAATTGTCAGTGTAGATGTTTTGTAATATCTCACAAAAGAAATTCAGTGCTAAATAGAGGAAAACATCAAGCACTAAGTACTGAAAATGTAGTTTTACTGTGAGCTTAACTTGATTGCACAATTAGGATACATGTGTCGTATTTTCTCTATTGAGAGCATACTTTCCTATGGACATATGGTCAATGCACATTTATATAAAATTTCGTTCCAACAACAGCATGAGGAGGTAGTTAATAAAATAATATAGTGCTAATTAACCTAAGGCATGTGATACATGGTTTGACTAAGGCCTAAAGTAATAGTATAACCCAATAGACATGACAAATCACAGACATAAATGGGGAAGGGACAAATCACCTTTCTCACAAAAAGGGATGAACTGCATGTATTAAATTTAGAACTTGAGCAACAAAAAATCTGTGAGGGAAACATAATTTCAATGTGAGGCAAACTTACCGAGATTTTCAAGTGGGTAGAAAATGCATCCAACATGATGGTCCGGTTGGGTTTAGCAATCCGCTGAATATGTTGGAGTAGAATGACAGATATTTTTTTAAAGGAATACCAGGGTGGGGTGAAATAGTCAACGATGGCAAGGTACTTTTGCATTCATTTTCCAAAAAATAACAACACATGATATTTTGGCGATAATAACGCAGATTCATTTTCTGTGCATTATTCCTGGAAAACATAGTGGAGAACAATTTGCCAAGTGTGACAAGGTGGGTGCTTCTTTGCTGAGGAATAATTTAATTGGGTGGCACAAGGGAACACAAAATAGAGCACTTTTTGTTAGGAAAACAGGAGGGTGCAGGCCCTACTGTGCTTTGGAGAAGTGATGAAATGTATAAACTAGAAGTAGAATATGAGCAATGGACGGAATGACTCAGTAAAAAAGAGGGCAGTGGTCGTGGAGAAGTGAAGAACTAGATAGAAGATATTTTGATGATAACAATCAGATACATTTTTATGTGTTTTTTATGGGAAACAAAGTAAAGAATTATTTGCCAAGTGCGACAAAGGTGGGTGCTTCTTTGCTGAGTAATAATTAATTAATTGGGTAGCACAAGGGAACACAAAATAGATCATTTTTTTTGGGGAAAGCAGGAGGGTGCAGGCCCCTACTGTGCTTTGGAGAAGTAAAGAAATGTATAAACTAGAAGCAAAACATGAGCAATGGACAGAATAACGCAGAGTAAAAAAGAGGGCAACGATTGTGGAGAAGTGAAGAACTAGATAGATGATATTTTGATGATAACAATCAGATTCATTTTTTATGATTTTTTTCACGGGAAACATAGTGAAGAACTGTTTGTCAACTACGACAAAGGTAGGTGTTTCTTTGCTGAGGAATGATTAATTATTTGAATGGCAGAAGGGAACACAAAAGGAAGCACTTAGAAAAAAAATAGGAGAGTTGAAGAAATGTGTAGACTAGAAGCGGGACATGAGCGATGGACCGAATGACTCGGAGTTAAAAAGAGGGCAGCGGTTGTGGAGAAGTCGAAATGAACAACCTGCTGATGAATCATGCAAGCAGAAATAGATCCTCAGCTCAGGCAAAGGAAACAGGGGACTGGGGAGGGCGGTGGAAGGATGACTTGTAGTCTTAACTGCAAATGGCAAAGTAGCTATGTGAGATGAAAGGAGCAAACAACTATTGGGCTCAAATTTTAATTGATGCTATGGAGTTTGGGGATTCTTTTCCTAAAATAACAACAGAGGATATTTTAGCGATGACAATGCAGATTCTATTTGTGCATTTTTCACAGGAAACAAAGATTTGTCAAGTGCGACAAAGGTGAATGCTTCTTTGCTGAAGAATCTATAAAGATACTTTGTTCCTGGTGAAGGGCACTATTGATCCACGGTAACGGGCTCCCATTCCAGACTCAATGATACTGTTCATAAATAATACCGGGCATACTGTTCCTATCAAGTTTGTTACTCTAACAAAAGACCCGATACTGTACTATACGGGTTCGTTATGTTATTTACCGGACCAATTTTCTTATTAACGGATTTGTTACTGTACCACAAGACCCGATATTGTTTCATAATGGGTTTGTCTTTTATATATATATAAATATATATATATATATGCAACTCTTTTTCTCCTTCCCCATGCTGCACTCTAGTATTTAATTAATTGGGTGGCACAAAGGAACACAAAACAGAGCAATCGGGAAATAAAATGGGTGAAGTGAAGAATTGTGGAGACTTAGAATCAGAACAGGAGCAATCGACCGAATGACTCGGAGTAAAAAGAAGAACAGTGGTTGTACAAAATGTCAAAGTAAAAGCTGGGGACCGGGGAGGGTGTTGGAAGGATGACACCCAGTCTTAGCTACGAAAAGGCAAAGTCGATACGTCATATGAAAGGAACAAGCATTTTTGTTTTTTGAACGCAAAGAAAGGAACAAGCTTACAAGCAACTTTTTCTTTCGAGAACGTGCAATTTTGTCCGTGTTGCTTTAAGAGAAAAAACAGTTTGTTACAAAACGTAGAAAGGTGAACGTCAAGGTGAACGTGACGAGTTGTCAGTTCCTTGTTACGCGCACACTAACACATATCGCCGGCTATCACGGCGGAGCTGAAAGATCGTACTAACTTAGAAAACAAATGTGCGACTAGAGCAGTTCGTGATCGACGTCTAGGTAAGGATTGCAAACAGCTGCGCTAGCTTACCAAAGCCAGCCGCGATCCAGGCCTCCCCCTCAAACTTGATTCGCATGAGCAGTTACGACGTGGAGCAGCTTGTTCTGTCGAAGGTCCGGCGGTTTCTTTCCATCCAAATTTCCCACGACACCAATGGTACAAGGGAGTCAAAACCCCCCGGAAGCAGGCAGGGACGATCTCCCGGGTTCCCAGCCACCACTCGTAGGCACGCGCCGCCGCGTCTGGCGCAAATTGCTACGGACCCACAAGCTGCAAAATTCGAAACCAAATCTCCCCGGTGTAGACGCATGAAGAGAGCAGGTGGTCATGCATTTCATCGTCCTGCCCGCACAGCGCGCATGCCACACTCTGCTGGAGGCCGTGGCGCATTCGCCTTTCATTATATAAAATTCAAATAAAGTCCAAAAATCATAAAACTTGTCGAGGTGTCATGTTATCACATGTGGAGGCTATGATAAAAATTTGAGAATGTTTGGAGCTAGTTGAGACGTCAGATGTCTAAAACCCAGACATCTCCATATGTGATCAATTTGTCGTCCATAGCCGCCCATGCAACGCGAGCCAGAAGAAGAATTTTACTTTTGGGGGCGTTGAAACGCCCAAGACTTCTTTCGCACCGGCCACCTCCATCTTCCCTAGGAAGAAAGCACCATAAGCCAAAGCTGTCGAGTAATCTCCATTTGCCGTCCACTTCCAGATGAAGCGATCCTCGACTCCCGGCCTGAGCTCCACGCCCTGCACCGCCTCCCAGAGGGCAGCGTACTCTGTGAGCACAGCCGCGGTGTGAGCCCCGGTGACGTCCCTTGTCCATTGATCGCTTGTTAGTGCACCTCGGACGGACCGGCCGCGGCGCCTCCGGCCCACGGCCTAGAACAGTGACGGCGCGGCCGCGCTGATGGCCCCCCGGGCAGCCATGAGTCTGTCCAGAACCTTGCCTGTGTCCCGCGCCCACCTCGACGCGAACGGAGGCTCTTAACATTGCGTTGATCACGGCCTCAGGCTTGCTAGGTAGGTCCGCCCATGGAGCTACCGGGTCCATGCGCCTCAGCCACTCCCAATGGAGACGCAGGGCGAAGCCCATGAACTTGAGGTCTAGCACCCCCAAGCCTCCTAGGTCCCTTGGTGAGCAGGTGATCGGCCAGGCCACCTTGCACTTGCCCCCGAGACTGCCTCGGCGCCCGCCCATAGGAACGCCTGTCTTCTTTTATCGATCTCTTTCGCCACCCATGGCGACAAGGCGCAGGAAATCGCGGTATGCACCGGGATGGCGGTGAGCGTGGACTTTACCAAGGTGGCACGGCCCACAGCGGTGAGCAACCCCCCTTTCAAGCTGGGATCCTCACCACCAGCTTGTCAACCAAGCGGTGCTCGTGGTCGTGGCTTAGACTGGAGACGGGGAGAGGCGCCCCCAAGTATGTCATTGGGAACGGCTGTACTCGACTAGGGAAAACCTGGAGCACCGCGGCCACCTCGTCGTCTGAGCATCAAATAGGAGTTATGGAGCACTTGTTGAATGTTGGTTGCCAACCCCGACACGCCGGCGAACAATTCTAGCTACTGGCGGACGTAGGTGAAGTCAAGCGCACGCGAGGACAGGAAGATCACCAAGTCATCCGCATAGATAGATGCCCGGAATTTGATGGCGTTCCCGGCAACGGCGCCAGCTGACCATGCCTGTCTGCCTCCATGAGAAGCGCGTTGAGGACCTCTATTACTATCACTAACAACATGGGCGAGAGCGGGTCCCCCTGTCGAAGACCACGAGCATGGAAGATGCGACGCCCAGGACGGCTGTTCACCAACACCTTGGTAGACGCCGTGGCGAGTAGGGCCGAGATCCAGTCCCGCCAACGCATAGGGAAACTGAAACGCTCAAGCACCTCGAGCAGGAAGGGCCATGCCACCGTGTCAAAGGCCTTGGCAAGGACCACCTTGAGCAGGATCATAGGGAGCTTCCTAGCATGCAGCCAGCGACAGGCGAGCTGGACGGTGCGGAAGTTCTCGTGGATTCTTCTCCCCTTGATGAAGGCCGTTTGGTTGAGGCTGACTAGATCAGGTATCCGCGTGGCGGGTCAGATTGCGAGGCCTTCGTGAAGAACTTGCCCACCGAGTGGATGAGGCTGATGGGCCTGTAGTCCCTCAGTCCAGCCGGGTTGTTGTTCTTGTGCAGTAGCACCATGATCGCTTCGTTCATGTTGTTGAAGTTACGAAAGTGCATGTCCCAGAGCGCCTGGAACGCTCGCACAATGTCCGGGCTGACCACCGCCCAATCCACCTTGAAGAAGCCAGCGCAGAAGCCGTCCGGCCCCGGCGCTCTGTCCGAGGGAGTGGCACGCACGAAGGCCGCCACCTCATCTGGGCTGAACGGCACAACGAGGTTTGTGAGGTCCAGGAGAGGCAGCTGAAGCTGGGCGAGATCAATGCGGTGCGCTCTGAAGAAGGGCGTGCCGAGGGTGCCGTTGTAGTAGAAGTAGACCAGCCCCTCCTTGGCTTCCTCCGCCGAGAAGGTTGTGCTGTCGTGAGAGATGGCGTGCAGGTAGTTCTTCCTTCTGCGATGGCATGCCTGAAGGTGGAAGTATTTGGTACAGGCGTCCCCCTCCCGCAGTTGTCTAGTGCGGGCACGCTGCCTGGCCATCGTGCGACCAAGCGACGCTAGGCCAAGCACATGTGCCTTAAGGTCACGGTGTAGCTCCAGCTCGCCCGGTGAGAGAAGGCGTGTTTCCTGCGCGATGTCGCTCATGGATGATCAACCTGGCGGCGGTTAACTGGAACTGGATCCCGCCCACCTTAGATGCTCTCCAGCTTCTCAACGCCTTAGCCAGGGCGCGCAGCTTGAAGTCCAGGATCTTGCGGGCGTCCACGTTCGGGTTCGTAGGGCCCCAAGACGCGGCCACCGCCTCCAGGAAGCCATCAAATTTTGCCCAGCACATTTCGAAGCGGAAGCGCGACGGCGCCCACGGCTCAGAGTCGAGGACCAGCAGCAACGGCATGTGGTCCGAGCAGTCGGAGGACAAGGACCGGAGGTGGTGGTTAGGGAAGAGCCGCGCCCATTCGACGGTCATGAACGCGCGGTCAATCCGCTCCAGGGTTGGGTCGTTGCGGCCGCTAGACCAGGTGTAAAGCCGGCCGTTGAGATGCAGTTCCTGGAGGCGCAGATCGTCGAGGACGCTGCGGAACGCGCGCATGAGACCGTGATGTAACCGTCCGTTGCTCTTATCGGCCGCCTGGTAGATCAAGTTGAAGTCCCCGTAAATCATCCAAGGTCCATCACAGCTCGCGCCAATGTCACGGAGCTCTTGGAGGAAGGCCGCCTTGTCAGCTCTGTACGCCGGGCTGTACACATTCGTTAGGAACCACGGCACGCGCGTCGTGGCGGCCGAAGTTAGCTTAGTCGTCACCGAGAAGCAGCGGGTGCAGGTCGAGGCGATGGTCCAGGCGTCGCGCCGCCAGGAAGTGACAGCCCCTCCCGCGACCCCCACAGCAGGAAGAGCACAATAGTCAAAGTCGCAGCCCGTTAAATCGGTGTTCAGAGATACATAGAAGAGGCAATCTTAGTCTCCTGGATGTAGACGATTGAAACCTGGTGCTGGTGCACGATGTTACGGACGACACTCCGACGCGCGCGGCTGTTGAGCCCGCGCGCATTCCAAATAACTATGTGGCCTTCATTCATTGGGAAACGAATTTGGCGACGAAGTGGCCAGGCGCTGTGCTCTTGCCCGTCGCTGCACGGACCACGCATCCCGGCCAGCCAGCTGCGGGAAGAGTTCCCTCATCGCATCCCGGCGGGAGGAAGGCGCGTCTTCCCCAAAAGCATCATGGAACCTTGCCGCGATGGTTGGGTCCGGGGAGTTGACGTTCGCGTCGTCAGGACGACCGGACCAACGGTTCAGCATCACTCGGCGCGCCTGGCGCTCTGGCTGCGGGTCACGGTAAGCTGACTTCGCGGCGAGGCGCGAGCTGCGGCGTAGTTTCCTATCGTCGTCGGCGCGTGAAGTTCTTAACCCGGGGGCATCGGGGAGCACCGGGGGCTCGATAGGCATTCTCAAGCTGTCGACGAAGGCTGCCACCGACCCGACGGAGGGTGCCTGGACCTGCGCTGCAGAGGCATGAGCTAGCGCGGCAGAAACGCCCCCGACCATTCCCACCGAACCAACAATGGCCGCGCCCGCCGCCCTGGAGCCAGCCTCCGCTGCGCCTGCGATGCAGGGCGACGCAGCCGCCGGAGGGGGCGCGCCCAACGGACCGGCAGAGCCCCCGGCGACACCTGTGCAGGGGGACGACGAGGCCGGCGGTGAGGCGACAGCCGCGAGCAGAGGGGGCACCGGCGCCGACGGATGCAGCAGCGGGGAGGCCACCGCGAACAGGTGAAACTCCGACGCGACGCAGTCGCTCCACCAGTCCCCGCGGGCGTTGTTGATGGCGTCTTGACGGGCGGGTGCCTGGGTACTCCTGGCCCCAAGCTCAGCGGCCGCGAGCTCCGCCCACCAGTCCCGCACCTCCGGAGCAGCGTACTGGGCGCACCGACCATCGAGCAGTAGAGCCGGCGCCACATTGATGAAGGCCCCGACGACGCCAGTCTTGAGCAAGTTGGAGGAGCGCAGGACCATCAAGTCCGGTGATGGAGGGCAGAGCCTTGGCGGCCGAGGCGGCGTGGACACCTCCAAGGCCGCGCCGGGCGATCGAGGTCCAGGGACCACACCGCGCTGGGAACTCATCGCGCCACGGATAGGCGTGCATGGGGCCGAGAGGCTTGGCCACCTCCCCGGCGTAGCCTGAGCATTGCCCCCCGGACCGACCGGCAGGGGGCAGCAGACGTCGCCAACCCGGACGGCCATCGGGGCCGCGCCATCTTTCGCACCTGCCCCGTGCCCCGGCGAGTGGTGATCCTCCACCTCCCCATCCTCGGGGGCATCCGCGTGCGCGTTGTCATGAAGGTCGTCCAAGCCTCCTGCCCCGCCGCCGCTGGCCGGGTGACCCCGGTCGTGGTTGGCAGGGTCCGGAGGAAGCCGGGCGGCGTGGACCAATCCCAGGAAGATGGTCGTCCGGCGGTGCGATCCCAGAGTACTCCATGTGAGCATTAATTTCTCAGTGATTCTGTTACCTTTCCGAGAATTCCTTGTGACCATCTTGGTTTTATCCTTTATCATATACCTTTCGAGCCGTCTCGACAGCTCAAGGGTTGGATGGTTTGGAAGGATATCGATTGCATCCCTGACCTTGCACTCGACATCCTCCACCTCCTTCATCCGGGCACCGTCACAGTTAACTCCGACGGTGACATGTTTAAGTGAAGCAAGGTTCTCCAAACCAATATCAAAACCAACACCTTCCCTCCTCCGTGCATCAAAATTTAACTCAAGCCTTTGAAGCTTTGGCATCACTCCTCGACCAAACTCCAGCCAGCATCTTGTGTAGTGCGTAAACTTAAACTCTGCTAGAGAGCAGAAGGGGTGATCAGCAACAACCACCAAGTGCTCTTCGGTGGTGGTGCCATCGGGATGTACTTGTAGTCGAGGAAAACGTAGCATGGGCAAACCTCCAAGCAGTTTGAGATCCTCCTGTCTCAGCAGATTGATCAATATGGACAAGTTGGAGAGTTCAGAGAGGGAGGAAAACCACCGGGGCACCTGGGAGAAGGTTATATAGGCTGTGTTTAGTTACCAAAAATCACCCTAAAATTCACTATACAGAATTCCTATCATCCGTCACATCAAAATATCGGTACATGCATGGAGTACTAAATGTAGATAAAATCAAAAACTAATTACACGGTTTTTTTTTACTTTACGAAACGAATATTTTGAGTCTAGTTACTCAAAGTTTGGACAATTTTTACCAAATACAAACGAAATACTACAGTGCGCTGAGATGATACGATGTGATATTTCTTTTCAAAATTCGCGAGAACTAAACACACCCATAAGAGAAATAACTTCCTTCAAAGCATTGGAGATGTGCAGGGCCCGTCCATTGATCAGGCGTGCAAATTGAGGCAGCATATTCCGTCACCATCAAAAACTAGTGTGCGAAGGTTGACGCGATTGGATAGTGCCTGTAGAAATGTCTCCACGTAAGTCTGTTTTTTATGTAAGCCATCTATTTTCAGCACTCGGAGTTTAGTAAGGTTACCAAGTTCAGCTAAAATATTTGGTGATTCGTCCACACATAGCCATGACAGCTCGTGTAGGGATATTAGTTTCTCAGTCCCATCTGGAAATTTCACCATGTTAGCACCAGTTAAACAGATTTTCAAGTTGTCGTAGCTGAGAAATGCTTGCTGGCAGTTCTCCTTCGAATTGGCCCTGCAGATACAGTGTCTTGAGAAGCGTTAGGTTCCCAATTCCTTCTAGAACCTCTGTTTCGAGCTGACCTCCTAGTTCAAGGTATCTCAAGTGTTGCAGACTTCCTAGATCCTTAGGATGGATATTGTTGCTGTACCCGGTTTTGAAAGACAAAACACGAAGAACTGGAAACCTTGACATAGGTGACATCCACTCACTGGCATCATCAAAAGCAATGACTGACCTGACATGGGATATGTCCACTGTTACTGGGAAAATCATTTGTTCTCCCTTGCTATCAGCTTTGCTGCCTCGCAGTGATAATCGTCGAATCTTGCATGCTGTTGGTATGTCGCAACAAGGCCCTTCTAGTATGGTGACAAAATTTTCTTGAGCTGAGAGGGAAATAATGAGATCAAGTATCATATCATGTACTAGACAAGCTTTTGGACTACCATCCTCCTTACATACTGGTTGAATCATGCTTCTGTTGGTGAGCTCGATGAAGTACCTCTCTCCAAGATCATACAAATTGCTCGCTTGTTTTTCATCGATGAAACCTTCTGATATCCAAAGCCGAACCAAATCACCACTTGGAATCTCAAAATCCTCAGGGAACATGCTTAGATACAGTAAACAAGGCTTTAGATGGGAAGGCAGATCAGAATAACTAAGATACAAGATCTCCCTCATATTCTCAAGGCTCTTGTCCTTATGAAGTCCAGAACCCATTGCACTGTATACACCATACCATTCATACTTTGTTTTATTTGGCCTACTAGCCAACAAACTAGCTGTAGTAATGATAGCCAATGGTACACCACCACACTTCTTCAATAGTTTGTTTGTTACGTCTTCTAGTTCAGAATAAATTCCATCTTCTCCATTAAATACCCTTTTACAAAGAAGCATTTTTGAGTCTTCATCGCTGAGGGGTTCTAGTTCATACACTTCACCATCCAATGAACAGAAATTAGCCACATCAATGTTACGGGTTGTGACAATAACTTTGCTACCAGTAGTCTTGCCAATTAGAGCACATTTGATAATTTTCCATGCTTCTTTATCCCATATATCATCGATTACAATGAAGTACCTGTGGTTTTGCAACAAATGCAAATTTTGTAAGAAGGTAATGCAAGCTTACACTTATAATTGAATCTAGTATAAAGTTACTGAAAACAATTCAAAAGAATCTATAGTGCGGTGTTTAATATCATAGCTTTGCTTTAATATTCTACTACCTCCCCTGGAAAGTAATCACGCAAGTTGTGACAGCTAAATGATCTAAATTCTAATCAATTTGGTTACCAGAAGAGTCAATCGTTTTAGGGGAGCTATTTCTCTGGCTCGCACCCAGACGCCGCCATTGGGCTGCCGAGAGGAGGAGACATGGATTGGATACACATGACAATTGTTTCTTATGTGATCAAGAACCTGAAACGATTGACCATATCGTGGTGACTTGTTCATACTCGAGGACAATTTGGTTCGGATGCAGCGACTGCCTTGGGCACGCACTTCCCCTAGCCACCGGCCGGCTCCGTCATCGAGTGGTTGAATGTTTGGAGATCACGATGGTCCAGGAATGACAGGAAGGGTGCCGATTCCTCTTCTCCTCTCATTGCTTGGGGGATTTGGATGGAGAGAAACACTTGATGCTTCCATGGCGCAGCTACTGATGTTCATGGCGGTGATCAAAGTTCAGGCAGAGCAGTGGGTGCAAGCGGGCGCCAACCACCTTGGCTGTCTTTGACAACGAGTAATAGGCTAGCCGTATTTCGGTTATGGGATGCATGTGCGCATTTTAAACCCTATGTAAAAACAACTCTCTTCTATTTAACGTAAATACACGTAGTCTTTTGCGTGGTTGAGAAAAAAAAAGATAGATACGCACGGCACACCAAGTACCATCTTACGGTCTCAAACCATGTTGCTAGTGTCTGCAGGCATCCAAATCGCCAAATCTCTACGTGTTTTTATTTTTTCATGTTCTTCCTCCTCGGATTTTTACACCTTTTCTTATATTAAATTAACCTAATCATTTTGCTTGCGTATACTATAAAAAAATAGAAATGTTATTCTTAAAAAAATAAATGTGGTCAAAGTCTGAAGAGCACAAATTATACATGCAAATTATGATGAATAAGTTACGGATAACTTTTTTTTTTAAAAGAACCACGTTCAAAGTATGCTGAAGATGCCTACAAATTATAACCTACGGAAGAAAAAGAATAATGTGGTATAGCTTGATATGAAGTTTTAAACGGCAAACTCTTGATGTTTTCAAACAGTTCAACAACTTCATTCATTCTATACACAACTCCAGTGGTGTGCGGTAGTACTAATCGGAGTGGGAAGCTGCTTTGAGGACAAGCTGAATTTCAGTTAAATAATAATTCTTCCAACAAAAAATAAAATAAAACAGTCAATACCTCTTATTGACGAGGAATTTCCTGATGCTCTTTATGAGTTCATCTAGATCCTTTTCTCCAGCATTAGTACATTTGTCTTCACTAACTTGCCGACGCGCAGCTTGCAGCGGCGGCTATAGGCCTGGCCGCAGCTGCTACTGGCCTTCCAGGCATGACAGGGGCGGTTCCTACGTCATCTTCTCCATGAGGTGATACATCGCTGATCGGCCCTTCTTCTTATACTCTGATTATTGCTGCATGCTTTTGTACGTAGCACCTCAGGCCACGAGCGGCCAGGGGCAGGCAGCGGCAAGGCCAGGCCACGTTAAAAATGGGCAGGGGCAGGCAGCGGTCGGGGCAAATTAGTCATGTGAAGGCCAAATACATGTATTTAGAAATTAAAACATGGTTAAATGGCATAAAATCCTATTATAACTTATGGTAATTGATTGAAGTGCTATTAGTGAGAAATAATTGTTTGTAATCCTATTTGAAAGAAACCACCATGATTAGAGTCCTGTAATAACTATTTTCTCGTCAGAGTATGCTGCCCGAGACAAAAGCTTGACCCGGAAACTGTCCCCCAAGCCTTTCATACACGGAATTGGCGATGGTTGTTTTGCCAAGTCCTCCAACTCCAGCAATCGAGACAACCATTAGCTTCTCCTTTTGCACACCTTCCCCTCTGTTCAGCAAATCTGTAACCTTCTGTAGGGCCTTCGATGGCAACGAGCTTCGCTGCATCCTCATAGAGAGCCGGCAAGCGTGGATCGATGCTGATTGTGTCAGGCTGCACGACAACATCTGATGAGTTGTACCTGTCTTTCCTTTCGGAAACATCATGGATAAGCCTCTTGATATCTTGGATGTCGTCGGCGATATGATGCCGAGCCTTGGCTTTTGTCAATAGGCCGATGGTCCTGTCAAAGAACCTTCTGAAGCTCTTTGGCTTGGCACAACCAGGGGCATCGACTCGAAGCATGAAAGAGTCAACACTGTGCTCAATATCATAGGACAGCTCCTTCAAGTCCCTCACCCAGATGCTGTGAAGACCATCGATTTGTTGAGGCGGCAGCATGGACACCCTGTCGAGAGCAGCCTGCATGTTCTCCATTTCGGCTTGGAGGAACCTGATCTCTCCCCTGACCCCCTTCTGCAGCTTGTATTCGTCGGTGAGGAGTGTAGCAAGCTTGGGAAGGAGGTTGCCCAGGGCCGCCACCGCGAGCTCCATCATGCCTTGATCTCTTGGGCTATAGTAGCTAGTTCGGTTATGCTGAATGAAGAATGGAATACGCCATACGGCTGGGCTTTGGGTTATGCGAGCTCAATGCATGCCTTGCTCTCTTTGGCTTTGCAATACGCCATATTTTCTATGTCACATCATGTGTCACTTCATTAATAAAATTCGAAATGGGCAAATGGGTAGTAGTATTCTAATTCCAACTGTACGCGATTTGGTATTATTATTATTTCATCGAAAGAGCAGCGCGCATCATGTACCTGCAAGGACTATTAGTTTATCCTTAAACTTGCCTAGACCAATCACCCATTTGCAATGACAGTTATGGTAATGATTAATAAAACGAAGAGAGCTAATGCCTAACGTAGTTTTTTAAATTACACGGTACAACGTAGACGCTCACAACACGCACGCACACTTACCCTTATGAATATACGTATACAAACCTACCCGTACCCATATAAGCACCTCTGAAGGACTAAACACCCAGCAGATCTGTAGATTCCCGAAATCACCACTAACGCGCATAATGTCGGAGAATCCTTGAGAAAATCCTATGAAAAGGTGCGAATATCAGGATAATGCCTAACATAGTTGTTGATTCTCTATTTAACATTTCCTTTGACACAAATAAATCGAAGGGATAAGAACGTTGAACTGGCATTGTGGGATGTGCAGTGTCGTTTGTGAACCAGCGGCACCTAATCTTTTGTTTTAATGCCTTGTTTTAATCGATTCAGGTCAGGCCGGCTGACATTTTTAGTTAGAGAACTAACCACACTTTCACTTGTTAATATTTTGCTGACGAGGATCACAGGAATGACACCGACATCTTTGACGAAAATTTGCCCACCTAACATGGATGGGGAGATGAACCTGTCAACTATCGATATTTTACAGCTAAAACACACCCAGTATAGTCCCGTGTAACCTCAGTTTATAATGAAGCGTGTTCTAAACATCTTGGATATGACATATATGTGATGATTGAGGTTAATTTAGGAGTGTGACAAGGGCTCTGCATCATGTTCATGGCATACTGGGTGTGTTTTTCCGAGACGAAAGCTTGACCCTGAAACTGTCCCCCAAGCCTTTCATACACGGAATTGGCGATGGTTGTTTTGCCAAGTCCTCCAACTCCAGCAATCGAGACAACCATTAGCTTCTCCTTTTGCACACCTTCCCCTCTGTTCAGTAAATCTGTAACCTTCTTAGGGCCTTCGATAGCAACGAGCTTCGCTGCATCCTCATAGAGAGCCGGCAAGCGTGGATCGATGCTGATTGTGTCAGGCTGCACCACAACATCTGATGAGTTGTACCTGTCTTTCCTTTCGGAAACATTATGGATGCGCCTCTTGATATCTTGGATGTCATCGGCGATATGATGCGAGCCTTGGCTTTTCTCAATAGGCTGATGGTCCTGTCAGTGTCAAAGAACCTTCTGAAGCTCTTGGCTTTTCTCAATAGGCTGATGGTCCTGTCAGTGTCAAAGAACCTTCTGAAGCTCTATGGTTTGGCAGAACCAGGGGCATCGACTCGGAGCATGAAAGAGTCAACACTGTCCTGAATATCATAGGACAGCTCCTTCAAGTCCCTCACCCAGATGTTGTGAAGATCATCGATCTCCCCCCTGACCCCCATCTGCAGCTTGTATTCGTCGGTGAGGAGCGTGGTGAGCTTGGGCAGGAGGCTGCCGAGGGCCGCCACCGCGAGCTCCATGCATGCCGGCCTTGCTCACTTTGGTTAGCAGCTAGATTATTAGTGATGCTGTGTGGAGAACTAGAGAATGGAGAGTTCCATGCAGCTGTGCTGTGGCCTGTGAGTTATGAACAGATGGCGTTATGGTAATCGGAGGCCGTTTTGTCCCTGAAAGGCTAAAACCAATATGGGAAGTGAAGACCACGTGAACTAGCGCTATTATCGGCGTGCCAATGTATTTTAACCCATGACCACGTGGCATGATTCGTTTCTATAATGTGGTCATCTAGATCTGAGCCTAATGTCAGTCATAACAATAAACGACAATGAAGAAAAATTCAAATGGCGTGATTCTCCAGCAGCAGTCGGTGGGTTCTGTTTTATATCAAGTTCCCACACTGTCATATCTATTAAACAACGGATATGAGATTATGTTTGTTCCCTCGGAGCTCTCTAAACGAAAAATAAAATATAGAGCACGCAGAATCTTATTCTGGCTTTGAATTTCACCGTTGAGAAGGGAGCCTAGTCTGGGGCTTTGGGCAGCAGGGATGATCGTTCTGGTATGAGCTCACAGCTTGTATCTAGTTGGTCTCATTTGATCGAATGTGTCATCATTTCACAATTGCAGCAGGCATCTTCGAGGAAAGCAGATGCTGCATTTGCACCAACCATTGTCAGCTTGTGTCAATTTCTTCCACTAACAAATTTTCGAAAAAGGCACAGTGCATTGCAGGACCTAAGCCATGTGACAGTGGCGCCTGCAACTGCAATGCTCAGGGCCATTGCCAACTAGGTCGCAGAAACAGAGCACCACCAATGTGAGGATGTTATCCAGTTTGGGAGGAGGCTGGATGGTGCCGCCACATTGATGCTTTACTCTCTCAAGCTTCAGGGTACCAAGGTACATTGGCATGGGCACGGGATGATGTTGCCGTGGCCCGCGGAATTAGAGATGTGGCAATTGCGCCCGCATGAACCCCTGCATTGTCATTACACACGGAGATCAAAGTCTCCTTTGGTCCGTAAAGGCGTGTTGTAATGGGGTGAATGGGTCAACTAAGCTCCACTGGGCGCGGTTTGACAGAGCGCATAGGTTAATTTATCCTTACCATTAGAGTGGCGGCTAAGGACATTTACAGCCCACGGACTAGCATCCTCTATGTAAGTTCATTACACTTTACACATGTATTGTTCAAAGCCGATTGGACTGCTTGTTAAGTTCATTGCACTCTTCATATGTATAACAGACTAGATTTTATTAAAAAACACAAAGTTCTCAACCACCCAAGTTCAAGATAAAAAAGGTAAGAACAAAATAATAAGAATCACACGAGGGACTCTAGCCATTGAACAATAGCGGGGTGATACTTTGCACGTGCTCTAAGGATAACCAGAGCAAACTCAGCTTTGAACTACTCTCGGCAGCGATCAGGTTGAACACCATTGAAGATTTGATCGTTGCGGGTACACCAGATGGACCAGCACATAAGTATGATTATTATCTCCATTGATAAGCTGATAGTTAACTGATTCTTCAAAGAAAATAGAACTTCCGCTGCCACCAGCCATGTGCAGCCCTATGGCTTGTGCCCTAGCGCTGCCGCCACCACCACGCCGCCCCCTTGGCTATCGCTCCTGCCGCCATGCGTCACGGGACACCTTATAAGAAGGGACAATTATTTATTTGACCCTAAAACAAAGTTTATTTGCTTATTTAACCTAAATTTTTTTGAAATTGACTATTTAGGCTAAGAAAGAAAATTCGCTATTTTTTGGCCAAGAAAGAAAATCGGAAATCGGAAAATCGGAAATCGGAAAAGAAAAGAAAAATCGGAAATTTTTTGGCCCCGACATCACACGCAAATCGGAAAAGAAAAGAAAAAAAATCCGTGGTTGGCGCGACGCTCCTAGGCGATGGCGGAGGGCCATCCCGCCGCCACTCCAGCCGGCCTTCAGGAGCCGGCGCCGCCGCCCCCAGGTGTAGATCGGCCGCCTCCCTCGCCCCCAGTGAAGATCAGCCGCCGCCTCTGCCTCCAGACGCAGATCGGCAGGACATCTGGCATCTTCAGATCGCCGATCGACCGGAACGCTCCTCCCCTTCGTCACCGGTGTCGGCGGTGGCGGTGCCGGCTGCTGCGCGACCCATCTGCGGGCACGGCGGCCCCTGCCCCTCGGCCAAGGAGGCAGCTGGCCTACTCCGGCCACGGACGCCCCTTCGGAGGCGGCGCGTCTCACACCGGGACGATGGATGGAGCCCCGGCGGCGATGCATCTCACACGAGGACGGCGCCTGCAGTGTCCCCATCCCCGCTCACATGGACGGGAGGCCCTGGCGGCAGCGCATCCCCACGAGAGCGGCGTCGCCCGGATGAAGTGACTCTCGTGCACCTTGCGTTCACTGGTGGCCCTCCACACACAGGCGGCGGTGGCTCAACCGACCCAGCCAGCGGCGCAGCTCGACGCGTCTTCAGGAAGATGCATCGGGGGTGGTACCTTCAGGACTTCAGGTGGATGTCATCTTCATCTACCATGGCAGGGCAGGCATAGCGATTTGCATCTCTCCGTTCGAGGTCATGTTGCAGGTAGCAGCACGGCAATGCATCGAAGACCCAGGATGTGTTACTGTGCTGTTTTTTTTCTATGTAATGTAGCTTGATTGATGTAAACTTTTTTTATTATGCCAAACTATACTGGAAAAGAATCTTACTAATGCTAGTATAAGGACGTTTAGAGAAACTTTTGAAGATAAATAACCTTAGAGAAATGTGTTACTGGTAAAAAAATATTAACAAAAATACAAGTGCATGTATGCATTAAACAAGACTCTTTCTTATTTTTTCACGCAGGGACAAAATGGTCTTTTTTATGGCACTTGACATTATTATGGTCTCCAAACTAACGAAAGGCTAAAAAAGTAATAAATTTTTACTTTAGGGCTAAATAGATAACTTTAAAAAAATTTAAATCAAATAAGAAAAACTTTATTTTAGAGCCAAATAAATAATTATCCTAAAAGCTTACTTTTTGTAAGCTCAGTACACTTTTTATATGGATTGTTTCTTAGATTGCACTGGACTGAATTTATTTGTTCATGGATCCAATGTCCAAAGAGGAATTGGATAGTGGATATCCTATAGTCCAAAATCCAAACATCCATGGACTGAGCTAGAGACCTGACAGTCTCCATGATGAAATCTCGCCGTGCTTGGGGCAGGGACAGTTGTGTTGGCCGGTTGGGCTTGTGACGGAATGACGATATCAATCGAAACATCTCCATGTGGCACAGAAGCACCCGAATAACCTCCTCACCATGGACATGTTCTGATCTCCGCGTACTCCGTCGAGATGGGCGCGCGGTGCTCGTCATTGACGTTGATCTCATTTCGACCTCGGTGGGGCTCCAGGCCTCGAGCACCAGACGAGAACAAGCAGCTGCGGTGTGAGGCTAATACCATGCAACTTGTTGGAGAGCACGTCGACTGCCCACGACCTCTTGCAGACTCTTGACGGCTGCTGCGGTGGCCGTGCAAAGGAAGACCGAGGGCGAGCAGCTCCACAGGCAGCAACATGTACAACACAGCACAACCACCGGTGGTGCGTGCTCATGGCCCACTCGCTTCCGGCCGTCACTCAACGTCACGCTCGAGCTCGAAGCACGCTGGAGCTGGTGGCCAATGGATATTGTCATGCTGAGTACTGCTGCTGTTGGTTAATTGGATAACTTGATGAACCTAATTTTCTTTTAGGCGTCGATGGACCTGATTTCTAGCTGATCGGGTTGGATCGGATGGAATACCCAGAATAATTAATAAATACACTCAACTAAGGTCATGTTTGGATCTCCTATAGATATTAGTCATATGCTAATAATTATCACTTTAGGATCCAAACATGTATAGATAAATAAATTAAGGGCCATGCTGGTGCTCGGACGTCCTAAGCAATGGACGCCACTCGCCATGGATGTATGGCCAACGGCGGCGGGCGCACAGGAGAGACGCTAGGAGCAGCGCTTAGTGCTGGGAGCAGCAGAGCAGAGATGGAGAAAGCGAGGAGCATGTAGGAGGAGCGAGCGAGTGGATCTGGGCGATTGGGAGAGGACGGTCGAGTGGGTCCCACGCAGACGCGTGGGTCACGCAGGTACGCGTGTGTTCACACTTCTTACACCACTTAAGCTAGGTTGTCATCCCCAGCATGATGCAAGAGTGTGTAGGTATTATAAATGTTCTTAAAAAATAAATAAGGAATCCGCAAGCGCACAGATAAAATACCATTGTAGCACTTCACCAAGAAAATATTCCAGTTAATTTATATTTAGCTCAAGGGAAAGAACTAAAGACTTAAACAAAAGACATGAACTTGCAAAACATGACTACTTATGAGAAATCTAATCACACAGTCAGTTGCTTTGATAGGGGGTAAGCCATAATAAATAGATATGTAAAGAATTGATAAGCATAAAGGATAACACACGCAGAGATTAGAGATAGACTACTCATCATAAGGTAGGTAGACATTGATCAGGCAAAAGATTAAACTCTAGGTAGGTTCTAATAAACTAAGTCTTTCATCTACTCTAGCACATACACTATCATATATAGCACAAAAGACCTTCCATCTATGTATAAGGAATATCACTGAAGAAAGCTAGAACATAGCATGACTTCCCACGCAATATGAGTTCTACCTGTCCTACTAACAGGGGGTGGACTATATAAGACTCAACAGAACTGACGCTTCCGCGAACTACCACACGACCCGGCCAATAGGATGCATTTGCAGGTAAACAGCATCTAGGCACCATGCCTACATGTAATCTACCACGTAACTCCCTCAAGAAAAGAGCTAAGCGCTTTGCAAACATATACATAAACTTATTATCAATCATAACTATATCAAATATAGAACTAGAGCAAACTAGGAATATAATAAATAAAAATGTAATGATATTTAGAATAAATTTGTAAAGAAAGATACAAGATAGTACCAAACTTGTCGACGATGATCCAAATCCTGGGCATAGGCGCCCAACTCTTGAATCTATCTAGTCTAAACCTATGTAGAAATTGAAGTATTGGAATAGCTATTCTAATTCTTTGGTGGAGAGAGATCTCTAAACCCTAACTATGTTGATGGCTTTCTCTTGATATGAATCCTTATTATGAATTAGGGTTTCAACCTAGGGGGTAGGGCCTTGCTTATATAGCCTCCGCGAATGCACTAGAGCCCTCGGATCAAACCGACCTTCATGCACGGCTTAGATTCATCCTCAAAGGAGATTAGGAGCAGGATCCACGAGCTCGGCCCTGATTGGCTCAGGGCCAGGGCAGGCGCCCCACATGCCAGGGCAGGCGCCCTGCCCACCTGACAGGTGGGTCCCATCTTCGATGGTTTGCCTTCCCGAGTCTTCTAGAGTCTTCTTTCAGATGCGTGGGTTTTTCTCTCTATGTAAACATGACATGTGGACCTTATTTGATCATTTTCTGATAACCCCTTGCAGAAACAGACATTCATCAAAACTCATGGAAATTATTAGTTTAAACCCTTAAGTCTATGGTGGTGTTCATTTGAAGTCCTTTATCTCTTGTTTGTTGACCATTAAAATTAATAGTTAATTACCACCAAAATACTCCCCCAAGCTTACCTTTTGCTCATCCCTGAGCAAACAGCTAAACCTAGATGGATCAGGAGTTGCTGCAATGCTTTCATACTTTAAAAGTACACATGCATTCAAACTGAGTTCTCTTCTAGACTAGAGTGGATTGTTTTGACTTTCAAACTTACCCATGTTACTTCCAACCATGGGGTTTTTACCTGCACTTGGGTCTTGAGCAATTGAAAGACAGAACAATTAAGTCAAGCACTATGTGTAACAACCCTAGAAATCCGGTCACCAAAAATATGGGCTTTCAAAATTTTTTCTAAAGATTACTAGTGTATGGTGGATGTCATGTAGGAAACCCGCCAATAGATGCACAAATAGCACCCGACGATAGCCCGAGCATTGCATTTAATTACCAGAGAATGTTTTTCCCCTTATCGATTTTGTGTGATGACTAATAAAATCAAATAACCTTTTATCACATGTATATATATGCCTGCTAACTCCGGAAATGGATCCAACATGACCTAGAGACCCTAGTGGACCCACCATGGTATATACATCATGGTCACTAACCTCACTAACCTAGGGTTGTGGCTAAATTAGTTGCTTTGCAAGAAATGGAAAAGGATTTAGAAAAAGGAATGAAAAAGAAAAAGCCAAAGTGGCCCAACCGGCCTATCCGGCCTGCCTGCCTCTCTCCCGCGCCAGCCCGCTCACCCGCACCCACCGCGGCCTGCTGGCCCAACACGACGGCCCGCCAGCGCCGCACTCGCCCGTGAGGCCGACCCGCTGCTCGCTCCCCCGGCCTGCTCGCGCGCTGCCCGGCCCGCTGCTCGCGCTCGCCTGCACGCCGACCTACCCGGCCTGCATCGCGGCCCAGCAAGGCGGCCCGCCGCAGCGCTGCGTCGCCCGCGCCGACCGCCCGCTCGCTCACGCGTTCGCCGCGACGGCCGCCGGCCCAATAAGGCGGCCCAGCAAGGACGCTGCCGTCGCCCGCGCCGCGCCGTCCCGTTTCTCTCGCTGACACACGGGCCCCGCCTGTCAACTCCTTCCCTTCCCATTTTTGGTCGACCGCGCGTCGCGTCCGCCGCACCATTTCTGTGCATCGCGCGCCTCCGCCGTCCGCCGGAGTACGGTCGCGTTCCACGCCGTCCGTCTAACCGCCTGGCCGCGCCTTCCCTGAAACCCTAACCCTAACCAGCAAGAACCCCTGACCGCCCGATGGGCATCTTCTGTCCCCGCCGTCCATGGCCGGCCGCCATGGCTATAAAGGCCGAGCTTGGTGCGCTAGGGTTCCTCCATGCCCAGCCGCCTTTATCGGGTCACCACGCCACCACTCACCTGTCCAGGCATGTAGAGGAGAAGAGGGAGGCGGGAAAGAACTGCCGCTGCCCGGGCCGGACCTGCGCGCGCGCCACCATCGTTGCTACATGAGCCATCGAGGGTGGAGGACCCGAAGCTCCTGTGCATCTACATCGTTGCCTCGCGCGTCTTCCTCCCCGCCGAGCCAACACAGCCGTGCCGGACCTTCACAGAAGCAGCGCCGCGTGAAGGTGAGCTCACCTCCGCCCACTCCATGGCCGCCGCCAGTACGCCGCCGCCGTTCCCACGCTCCTGCCAGCCTTAGGCATGTTTAGCCACCCCTTTGAGCCCACCTTGGCCTGGGACACACCCCTGACACGCTAGATGGAGCCGACATGAACCATAGAGAGGCCAGCACCTTTGCCGACCTCGGTTTTCCCCGGACTCCGGCCACCGGAGCGCCACAGCGTCTTTACGGCCGCGCGCGCCCTGCCGAGCCCCCTTTCTTACCTCCAATAGATGCTGCACGAGCCCAATCCAGCCTAGGACAAGAAGATGTAACGCAAGATGGTGCCCTGCCGGAGTATCACCGCCGCTGCCGAAAGCCGTCGTCCGCCGCCGCCGCCCGATGGCCGCCAAGCTGGGAGCCCCTTTCCTCAAATTGAACCTACAACCGTCTTCACCGTGGCTCCATGAAGCTGTGGCACGAGTTAAAGCAGCCCCCTACGCGATGTGGCACCCCGCAACCGTGGCCTCACCGCCGCTGCCGAAAGCCGACACGCCACGGGCCACGGGCCCGCATGCCAGCTTGAACCCCGTAGCCGCCTCCGCCAAGCCACTGCGCGACCCTAGCCGCAGCCCCGCCTGGCTCACACCGCTTGCAGCCGCTGCTCGCCTACACGACGCCGATGATGCGCCGCGCCGGCCGCTGCGCGTGCAAGGCAGAAGGGGGAATTTCCCCTGGTGCACCGCGCCCTCCGCGTGGAGCCACGCTGGGCCAAACGTGGACAGCCACGCAAGCCACCAGTCTGCGGTCCACCATAGACCAAGCCCAGCTAGATAGCACCGTGGACTCGGCCCGATGGAGATCCAACCCGCCACGCGGCCCACCTTCCCGCTCGACACGTGTCCGGGCCGGGCCGGCCCAAACCGACCCAGATCCAGCCCTACCAAGGCCCGGTCGAGGCCCTGTCGGCGTTGACCGTTGACCGGTCAACATTGACCGTTGACCTGGCCCCACATGTCAGTGACCATAACCATGGGTCCCACCTGTCAGCCACTGACTGGGTCCCCCGTCAGTGCTGACGTCAGCATGACGTCAACATGACGTCATCCAGATACCAGACCCCGCGTCAGTACTGATGTCAGCATGACGTCAGCGTAGCTTCAGCTGCACTGTGCCTGCACGCCACGTGGCCCAATCAAGAGCCACCACGTGTCAGCCTCTGGTTAATCCGCCTTTTTTCTTTTTTAGAAAATAGAATAAACTTCAAAAATTCATAACTTCTTCATACGAACTCCAAAAAATATGAACCAAGTGTCCAAATTTTCATAAAAATGAGCTCTACGTCATAGGCCTTAGTATGAGTACATTTGGAGTTATTGAATTTTATTGCTTTCTTGTGTTGACTCTATAGGAGCCGCTAACGCGGCTATTATGTCTCATTTTAGAGGAGGATCAGATTGAGGAGGATGACTACGAGTACGAGGAGGAGCTCGGTGATGACTATGCAGGTGCCACACCCCACCCAACCTCGTAGATCCTATTACGCATGGCATAATATCTAGTTGCTAGTGCTTTAATTATGAATATCACCTGATGATAGATTGCATGATAGAACTGCTTGATGAGCCTTTATCTTGTCGCAACCTTACTCCTGCACACCTGCTGATAGGCTAGATGCTTGCTTATTTACTTATGATGCTTTACTTCTACTACGCTTATATCTGTGTGATGATGATGCGTGCTGGAGAGTATGGTTATATGGTTAAGGCACGTGGTGCCACTTTACTCGGGGAGAGTGCTGCGTGCGTCTTGGGTGTGTGGTGAGGGTTGAGTCGATCAGACAGGATTCTACGACGAGCCATGTGGGTGAGTCTTGCCGGGGGTTGTGTTCTGGGCATTCCTGTGTGAGGTGCTTGTGGCGGGCACATTATGAGGTATAAGGAGAACCCGGGGGTGAGAACCTTCGTGGAGCGAAGCCCCGAGAAGGAGGTGCTGTTGTAGCACAGACTGTTGTAGTCCCTAGGGGAAGATAATCCTGTCTGATCCCCCCAAGGACCTGATATCTCTTGAGGACCAGAACCTTGGGACTTACGTGCTCACCACTCGCTCTTGTATGGGCGGGAGACGGATGTCTGACTAGCTAGGATGATGCCACTACTACTAGGTTGATAGCAGATAGTGTCGGGAGGTATGGGCGTGGAGACCCACACCCTCCTTAGACAGCATAGTGACCATGGGGGCCCGGTACTATGTCTCACAGTCTTAGTGTGCCGGTGGTACCTATCCGGGATGTCGCAGTACTGAGTGGTAGGGTGGCATCGCACCTATTAGAAAGCAACCAGAATCAGCTTAGACGGGGCACCGCCGATGATAGCGATCTTGTGGTTACGGGAGTACACACTCTGTAGAGTTTATGAATCTATATATATATAGTCCGCGAGCCACTGTTATGGCTTTTTCCTAAGACCTACGCTTCTCGAGAGTAGTGAGATGAGTCCTTCTATTTTCTCCCCCTGGTGTTACCCTTTCGGCTGTGAGCCGCTGAGACAGGCTCCGAGAGGGAGTTGGACCTGTCGACTGAGTGTGAGAGGGTGAGATGTTTGTGATGGAGATGGAATGGGTTTGGATATGTGGATGAGATGGGTTAAAACTTGATGAATTATATTGTATAATATTGGTCACTACTTGCATAGAAAACCACAGCCATATATTAGGTCAATTTGGTTACATCCTTTGCATCCCACCAAATACTACATAGCGAAAGCAAAGCATAGGGTGGGAGATGCGGCCAGTACAAACCGTACTGAAAATTATTTGGCAGGTGAGCCCGACTACGACTATGACGATGAGGAGGAGTAGACGTCTCGTTCCTAGGCTCAGGCTTCTTTTGGAGATGTTTTGTACTTCCGCCTTCCGCAGCCGTTCCAGAGGCTGCTGCTACTCTGATGATTCCGCCAGTGTGGCAGTGAGCTATTTATGTAATTCCCCCTTAATGTACTCTTTTATTCGATATATGGATCCTGTATCGACTGCTGTGAGATAATGAGATGGTTTGATGCTCAAACCATTATATTATCCGCCATTCTGTGTATTTTTCCTTCATGGAAAATTGAGGATGTTTCAATTGGTATCAGAGCCAGGTTTGACCCTAGGACGAGACTCATAGGATTGGACGATAGAATTAGGAAAATCTTGAAATCTCTCGGTTATACACCGACCACTGCATACGCTTTTATGCATGGCTTACCTCTCTCTGCAACTTTTCTAACTTGTTTCTCGTGTCAGCTGCAGATGGACCCCAACTTGCCGCTTGGTCCGTTACCGCCGATGGATGTCGTTGAGTTCAGACTCGACGGGACGGAGCATGGAGGCTATGCTCACGTGCTTCGCGAGGTTCTCACTGAGCTTGGTGTTCCCGTGGAGAACGTCGAGTATCTTTGCCGCGGCAAGCCCACCCTTGGAGGAGGCATCGAGGACTACAAGGCAGTCCACATCAATGTGCCTGCAAGCATGAACCTGCCTGAAGTTACCGCCTTCACTGACTTCGCCTTCGACAACGACACTGGCATGTGTGTTCAGACCGTTTCGCGCCAGGCACTTCGCACTGTGCTGCACAACGGAGTTGACTATCTGAAGGAAAGTCACTTTTGTCTGCTTCCTCGTGCCCTCGATGTTCAGTAGGGTACTTGGGGAGAGGTCATCTACATCGAACAGAATACCAGAGTCGACCGCAACCCCTGCCACCGCGCCTCTATGATGTACATGCAGTGCCAGGAAATGTACATTGCTGAGTTGGAGCGGAAGGGACGCCGCGATCGTCGCTACCTGATGGAAGTTGACGAGAGGATCCGCAAGTTAGAGGATAAGGAAGCGGCATGGAAGCAAAATATTGTAGACCTAGCGTGAGATAGCACGCAAAGAGCACACTCACCAGGATCAGATCACTAGTCTGATGAACGAGATGGATAAGCTTCAAATACACAACAGCCGTCTCAACAAGAATATCTGGGAGCTTGAGGCCACTATGGCTGAGAAAAACGAAGACATTGCAAAGAGATTCCAGAAAAAGAGTCAAGATGCTGCCTATAGGGACAAATTCCGTGAGCAGTGCAAGGCTCAACGTGAGAAGCTGCTGCAGGAGTACACTCTTGCTAGCTGCAACCAGGGACACCTGATCAACTATGTTCACAAGACAGCATACCTCATGGATAAGCTCAAACGCACTATGGAAGCTTGGCAGAAGTCAGATCGCAAGAGAGTTAGAGAGTACGAGGAGCTGCAAGACGAGCTTCCCTTACGTGCCTGTAAGAGGGTCAGAGTTGAGACATTCGAGCTGGGGCAATCTTGCCTCAACTTGAGTGGATGTCCTACCACTGGACTTAGTGGACAGGCAGTGTCCACCCCTCAGCTCGAGGAGGCCCGTCGTTACGTCTCTCACCTTCAGATGACTGACGAGCAGATCCAGGCTTCTGGCATCGGTATACCTCCCGCAGCTTATAGTTTGGACCAGCCTCTAGAGATGGTCTAGAGTAGTATCAGATCAGGAGATGATGGGCCCTGTATGGCCAAGTGACCAGACTCACCATGATGCTGAGTAGTTGTCCACCCCTTTTGCTAGACTACCTGCGTGTAGTACGTTTCTCATGAGTCTCCAAGCGTAGCCGCTAAAGACATCACCATGTACCCCCCTGATGTAATGAATGATTCAGTTTTTATTGCATCATTTTGGATCTTCAGGCTTCTTCGTCTGAGTGTTGGATAAATTAGAAATGTTTTAAAATTATTTCAAATTAGTATATCTTTAATATCGAAGTTATATTACGTGCTTATGCCCTAACCCGGGGTTTATGTTAAGCTGGATGTCCACTCGTCGTGCCAGCCGCCTGAGCAACCGCTCCCCTTCACCTGCGCCCGCCAAGGGTCATGGTCGTGGTCGTGGTCGTGGTCGTGGCCGTGTTGGTCACATACCCATTGACCTTGAGGAGCCACCACGCGCTGCCACCCCACGTCCTGCACACCCATCACCACCGTCGGTTGTTGAGCCGGAACCAGCTGCCGGAGGCGCGGCTGGAGGACAGCCACAGCCTGCTGAGCCCGAGCCCGAGCTTGCCACAGGAGGAGATGCAGCTCCACCACCACCTCCCGTGCCACTCTTGGCGGATGTGATGGCCCAGCAGACCGAGCTTCTTCGAGTCTTAGCTGAGAACGTGCTGCACCCCCAGCACCGGGAGCCCCGCGATGATTTCTACAAGAAGCTGGAATTCTTTCTCAAGCTGAGGCCCCCGATGTTTGATGGCACCAGCATCGACCCTATCGCTGCTGATGATTGGCTTAAGGAGATTGAGAAGAAGCTGGACTTGACCACTTGCACTGACGAAGAGTGTGTTAGCTTGATAGCTCACCAGCTTGTGGGTGCTGGGCGATCTTGGTGGGACAGCCTCTGTGAAACCCGCCGGGACCCCGCCAACATCTCCTGGGATGAGTTTGTGGACGAGTTCCATGCGTTCTTCATCTATGAAGGCATGCTGGAGAAGAAGGAGAATGAGTTCCGTAGCATCTCCATGGGGACTGACTAGGTGCATGAGTACACCACCTGCTTCACTAACCTGCTACGCTATGCACCCGTCTCAGTGGTGAACTCTGAGAAGGAGAAGATGTACTACTACCGCAAGGGCCTGTCTAGCCGCATCAGGCTCTCCCTCTCAGGCACCAAGAGGTGCATGGAGATTGAGAAGGACCGCGACAAGGTTTTCGCGGAGAGGGAGGCGCTTGGTAAGAACAAGAAGCACCGTACTAAGGGCACCTCCCGTGCACCTGCCCCACGGAGGTCGCGTGGTGAGACCGCTCACCAGCAACTACCCCCGCCCTGCTCAGGACCGCCAAGCGTACGCTCGTGCCGCACCAGGAGGTAGCACGTGGAGGTCCGCCGCGCCAGCCCCCACAGGCGGTGTGACCTACACTTGCTTCGCTTGTGGCCAGCCAGGTCACAAGGCAGCTGAGTGCCTGAACAAGGCTGCACCAGCTACACCAGCGCCCGCCAGGCAGAACTAGGGCACCCCGCACAAGCAGGTGCCATCCGGAGCACCCCGAGGCCGCCTCACCCACATCTAAGCAGAGGCTGCCCAGAGTGCCCCCGACGTGGTGTACGGTATGTTTTTAGTGCATGGAGTTAAGGCATCCGTGCTATTTGATTCAGGTGCTACATGTTCATATATATCCTACAAGTTTGCACGAGAGCACCATATACCTGTCACTCCACGAAAAGAAGCCTTGTACACCAGTTCACCTTTGGGCAACATTTGTTGTACCAAAATATGTAAGGGAGTGAGTATCACCATCGAGGGTCTTACCTTTCTTGTTAATCTTACCTTGCTACCCTTTGAGGGCCTAGACGTCATTCTAGGGATGGATTGGTTAACTCAGAACAAAAGAGTGATATCTTGCTCACCCAGATTTGTGGATATAACCCATCCAAGTGGCCGTCAGATCAGATGTGAACCAAACAAAGGGACAGATATTTCCATGCTGTGTGCCCTGGAAGAGAAGTCACTTGAGGAAGTGCCCGTAGTTTATGAGTACCCTGATGTCTTTCTGGAAGAGCTACCAGGAATGCCACCGGACAGAGATGTTGAGTTCGTGATCAACCTGATGCCTGGTACGAGTCCGATTTCCAAGCGACCCTACCGTATGGCAGTTGACGAGCTTAAGGAGCTTAAGAAATAGCTTGAGGAGCTATCCGAGAAAGGGTTCATTAGGCCCAGTACCTCGCCCTGGGGATCTCCTGTTCTGTTTGTTAAGAAGAAGGATGGAACGCAGAGGATGTGCGTTGATTACCGAAACCTGAATGCCGTAACTATAAAGAATAAGTACCCTCTGCTGAGGATAGATGACCTGCTTGATCAGCTTCGCAATGCCAAGTACTTCTCCAAGATCGATCTCAGATCAGGCTACCATCAGATGAAGATCAGAGAGGAGGACATTCCCAAGACAGCATTTTTCACCAGGTATGGGAAGTATGAGTACACCGTCGTGTCCTTCGGTCTTACGAAAGCGTCGGCTTATTTTATGAACATGATGAATAAAGTGTTCATGCAGGAGCTGGATAAGTTCATGGTGGTCTTCATTGATGACATTGTTGTCTACTCTGCCACTGCTGAAGCACATGAGCAACATCTGAGGATAGTGTTGGAGAAGTTGAGAAAGCATCAGCTCTATGCTAAGTTCAACAAGTGTGAGTTCTAGCTTGAGGAGGTCGCTTTCCTAGGTCATGTGCTCAATGCTGACAGAGTGGCTGTTGATCCGTCTAAGATTGAGACAGTGAAGGGGTGGGAGCAGCCGCAGAATGTGACTGATGTGAGAAGTTTCTTAGGATTGGCTGGTTACTATCGCCAACTCATCGAGAACTTTTCCAAGATAGCTCGCCCCATGACCAACCTCCTGAAGAAGACCAAAGAGTTTGAATGGATGCCCCAATGCGAACAAAGTTTCCAGACTCTGAAGGCGAAGCTCACCACAACGCCTGTTCTAGCTTTGCCTAATATCCACCAGGAGTTTGTGGTCTATTGCGATGCATCTCGCCACGGGCTTGGTTGTGTTCTAATGCAGAATGGGAAAGTCATTGCCTATGCTTCCCGCCAGCTTAAGGAGCACGAGCAGCGTTACCCCACCCATGATCTTGAGCTTGCAGCTGTGATCCATGCCTTGAAGATTTGGAGGCATTACCTGATTGGGAACAAGTGCGAGATCTACACCGATCACAAGAGCTTGAAGTACTTTTTCACCCAAGAAAATCTAAACATGAGACAGCGTCGTTGGCTCGAGTTGATTAATGACTACGACGTGGAGATTCTCTATCACCCTGGGAAGGCCAATGTGGTCGCTGACGCTCTTAGTCGCAAAAGCCATTGTCATGCCTTGTTCACCACCACCTTGCCCAAGGAGTTGCAAGAGGGCATTGATGAGTTACAGATGGAGGTGATACCTCATGGCCTGTTGAATGAGCTTCGTGTGCACTACACCCTCATGGATAGGATCCGTGAAGCCCAACGCCATTGCCTAGAAATTTGGGAGATACACAAGCTCCTGACACAAGGCAAGTGCCCAGAGTTCAGTGAGGATGAGCTAGGCACTTATTGGTACAAGAACAGAATTTGTGTGCCTGCCGACCCAGCTATCCACAGCGAAATCCTATCAGAAGGTCATGATTCTAAGTATTGTATCCACCCAGGCAGTACTAAAATGTATGCTGATTTGAAGAAGAAATTCTAGTGGAAGAACATGAAATCAGACATTGCAGATCATGTTGCTAGATGTGACATTTGCAAACGCGTCAAAGCTGAGCATAAGAGACCTGCAGGGCTGTTAAAGCCGCTGGATATACCTGAATAGAAGTGGGATAGCATTTCTATGGACTTCATTGCGGGTTTGCCTTGAACCCCGAAGGGCCATGATGCCATATGGGTGATAGTCAATCGCTTGACTAAGGTAGCTCACTTCTTAGCCATTAAGACTGATGCCCGAATTGACCAGCAGCAGATCTGTATGTTGAGAACATTCTCAAACTGCATGGAGCCCCTAAGAGCATAATATCCGATCGTGGGCCGCAATATACGTCTAAGTTCTAGAAGGCCCTGAACAAGTCGATAGGGAGCAAGCTAGATTACAGTACCGCATACCACTCTCAGACAGATGGACAGAAAGAAAGAGTGAACTAGATACTTAAGGATATGCTTTGAGCTTGTGTTCTGAAATATGGGACTGATTGGGAGAAGAGCTTTCCCTTTGCAGAGTTCTCCTACAACAACAGTTACCAGGCTAGCCTCAAGATGTCGCCCTTCGAGGCTATGTACGGAAGGCCGTGCAGAACACCCTTGATGTGGTCTAAAATGGGTGAAAGATCGTTCTTTGGCCCGGCCACCATCAAGGAGGCCGAGGAAGGAGTCTCCCAGGTGTGAGAGAATCTGAAAATTGCCCAAAGCCATCAAAAGAGTTATGCCGACAAGAGGCGCAGAGACCTCGAGTTTGAGGTAGGAGACTATGTCTATCTCAAGGTCTCCCCGCTTCGAGGAACCGTCAGATTCCATGTGAAGGGAAAGCTAGCACCAAGGTATGTGGGACCGTACAGAATCAGTGAAAGGATTGGCAAGCTTGCCTACAGAATAGAGTTGCCCCCTCAACTGGCAGGAGTACACCCAGTGTTCCATGTGTCGTAACTGCGCAAGTGCTTGCAACCGCCAGAGCATCCAATACCCGCAGAGACACTCGATATTCAGGACACTTTGGAGTACAGAGAGCACCCCATCCGCATTATAGGTAGAACCTCCAAGGAAACCAGAAACTCCAGCACGCCATATCTGAAGATTCAGTGGAGCAATCACACGAAACGGGAAGCAACTTGGGAGAAAGAGTCGGAAATGAGGAAGCTCTACCCCTACCTGTTTGAAGAGTAAGTTACACTCTTGAATCTCGAGGATGAGATTCTCATAAGGGGGTAGGACTGTAACAACCCTAGAAATCCGGTCACCAAAAATATGGGTTTTCAAAATTTTTTCTAAAGATTACTAGTGTATGGTGGATGTCATGTAGGAAACCCGCCAATAGATGCACAAATAGCACCCGACGATAGCCCGAGCATTGCATTTAATTACCAGAGAATGTTTTGCCCCTTATCGATTTTATGTGATGACTAATAAAATCAAATAACCTTTTATCACATGTATATATATATATGCCTGCTAACTCCGGAAATGGATCCAACATGACCTAGAGACCCTAGTGGACCCACCATGGTGTATACATCATGGTCACTAACCTCACTAACCTAGGGTTGTGGCTAAATTAGTTGCTTTGCAAGAAATAGAAATGGAAAAGGATTTAGAAAAAGGAATGAAAAAGAAAAAGCCAAAGTGGCCCAACCGGCCTGTCCGGCCTGCCTGCCTCTCTCCCGCGCCGGCCCGCTCACCCGCACCCGCCGCGGCCTGTTGGCCCAACATGGCGGCCCGCCAGCGCCACGCTCGCCCATGAGGCCGACCCACTGCTCGCTCCCCCGGCCTGCTCGCGCGCTACCCGGCCCGCTGCTCGTGCTCGCCTGCACGCCGACCTGCCCGGCCTGCGTCGTGGCCCAGCAAGGCGGCCCGCTGCAGTGCCGCGTCGCCCGCACCGACCGCCCGCTCGCTCACGCGCGCGCCGCGTCGGCCGTCGGCCCAATAAGGCGGCCTAGCAAGGACGCTGCCGTCGCCCGCGCCGCGCCGTCCCGTTTCTCTCGCTGACACACGGGCCCCGCCTATCAGCTCCTTCCCTTCCCATTTTCGGTCGACCGTGCGTCGCGTCCGCCGCACCATTTCTGTGCACCGCGTGCCTCCGCCGTCCGCCCGAGTACGGTCGCGTTCCGCGCCGTCCGTCTAACCGCCTGGCCGCGCCTTCCCCCGAAACCCTAACCCTAACCGGCAAGAACCCCTGACCGCCCGATGGGCATCTTCTGTCCCCGCCGTCCATGGCCGGCCGCCACGGCTACAAAGGCCGAGCTTGGTGCGCTAGGGTTCCTCCATGCCCAGCCGCCTTTACCGGGTCACCACGCCACCACTCACCTGTCCAGGCAAGTAGAGGAGAAGAGGGAGGCGGGGAAGAACTGCCGCTGCCCGGGCCGGACCCGCACGCGCCGTCGTCGTTGCTACACGAGCCATCGAGGGTGGAGGACCCAAAGCTCCTGTGCGTCTATGTCATCGCCTCGCGCGTCTTCCTCCCCGCCGAGCCAACACAGCCGCACCGGACCGTCACCGAAGCAGCGCCGTTCGAAGGTGAGCTCACCTCCGCCCACTCAATGGCCGCCGCCAGTACGCCGCCGCCGTTCCCACACTCCTGCCCGCCTTAGGCATCTTTAGCCACCCCTTTGAGCCCGCCTTGGCCTGGGACACACCCCTGACACGCTAGATGGAGCCGGCATGAACCATAGAGAGGCCAGCACCTTTGTCGACCTCGGTTTTCCCCGGACTCCGGCCACCGGAGCGCCGCAGCGGCTTTACGGTCGCACGTGCCCTGCCGAGGCCCCTTTCTTACCTCCGGTAGATGCTGCACGAGCCCAATCGAGCCTGGGACAAGAAGTTGTAATGCAAGATGGTGCCCTGCCAGAGTATCACCGCCGCTGCCGAAAGCCGTCGTCCGCCGCCGCCCGATGGCCGCCAAGCTGGGAGCCCCTTTCCTCAAATTGAACCTATAGCCGTCTTCGCCGTGGCTCCACGAAGCTGTGGCGCAAGTTAAAGCATCCCCTTACATGCTGTGGCACCCCGCAACCGTGGCCTCACCGCCGCTGCTGAAAGCCGCCGTCCGCCGGTCGCCGCCGACGCGCGCGCGCCGACACGCCACGGGCCCGCATGCCAGCTTGAACCCCGCAGCCGCCTCCGCCAAGCCACTGCGCGACCCTAGCCGCAGCCCTACCTGGCACACACCGCTTGCAGCCGCTGCTCGCCTACACGACGTCGGCGATGCGCCATGCCGGCTGCCGTGCGTGCAAGGCAGAAGGGGGAATCTCCCCTGGTGCACCGCGCCCTCCGCGTGGAGCCACGTTGGGCCAAACGTGGACAGCCACGCAAGCCACCAGTCTACGGTCCACCGTAGACCAAGCCTAGCCAGATAGCACCGTGGACTTGGCCCAATGGAGATCTAACCCGCCACGCGGCCCACCTTCCCGCTCGACACGTGTCCGGGCCGGGCCGGCCCAACCTGGCCCAGATCCAGCCCTACCCAGGCCCGTCGAGGCCCGGTCAAGGCCCAGTCGACGTTGACCATTGACTGATCAACGTTGACCATTGACTGATCAACGTTGACCATTGACCTGGCCCCACATGCCAGTGAACATAACCGTGGGTCCCACCTGTCAGCCACTGACTGGGTCCACCGTCAGTGCTGACGTCAGCATGACGTCAGCATGACGTCATCCAGACACAGACCCCGCGTCAGTACTGACGTCAGCACAGCTTCAGCTGCACTGTGCCCGCACGCCACGTGGCCCAATCAGGAGCCGCCATATGTCAGCCTCTGGTTAATCTGCCCTTTTTTTTAGAAAATAGAATAAACTTCAGAAATTCATAACTTCTTCATACGAACTCTGAAAAATATGAACCAAGTGTCCAAATTTTCATAAAAATGAGCTCTACGTCATAGGCCTATGTATGAGTGCATTTGGAGTTATTGAATTTTATTGCTTCCTTGTGTTGACTCTATAGGAGCCGCTAATGTGGCTATTATGTCTCGTTTCAGAGGAGGATCAGCTTGAGGAGGACGACTACGAGTACGAGGAGGAGCTCAGTGACGACTAAGCAGGTGCCACACCCCACCCAACCTCATAGATCCTATTACGCATGGCATAATATCTAGTTGCTAGTGCTTTAATTATGAATATCACCTGATGATAGGTTGCATGATAGAACTGCTTGATGCGCCTTTACCTTGTCGCAACCTTACTCCTGCACACCTGCTGATAGGCTAGACGCTTGCTTATTTACTTATGATGCTTTACTTCTACTACGCTTATATCTGTGTGATGATGATGCGTGGTGGAGAGTATGGTTATATGGTTAAGGCACGTGGTGCCACTTTACTCGGGGAGAGTGCTGCGTGCGTCTTGGGTGTGTGGTGAGGGTTGAGTCGATCGGACAGGAATCTACGATGAGCCATGTGGGCGAGTCTTGCCGGGGGATGTGTTCTGGGCATTCCTGTGTGAGGTGCTTGTGGCGGACACATTGTGAGGTATAAGGAGATCTCGGGGGTGAGAACCTTCATGGAGCAAAGCCCCGGGAAGGAGGTGCTGTTGTAGCACGGACTGTTGTAGTCCCTAAGAGAAGATAATCCTATCTGATCCCCCAAGGACCTAATATCTCTTGAGGACCGGAACCTTGGGACTTACGTGCTCACCACTCGCTCTTGTATGGGCAGGAGACGGATGTCTAACTAGCTAGGACGATGCCACTACTACTAGGTTGATAGCAGATAGTGTCGGGAGGTACGGGCGTGGAGACCCACACCCTCCTTAGACAGCATAGTGACCACGGGGGCCCGGTACTATGTCTCACAGTCTTAGTGTGCCAGTGGTACCTATCCGGGATGTCGTAGTAATGAGTGGTAGGGTGGCATCGCATCGGTTAGAAAGCAGGTGGAATCCGCTTAGGCGGGGCACCGCCGATGATAGCGATCTTGTGGTTACGGGAGTACACGCTCTGCAGATTTTATGAATCTATATATATAGTTCGCGAGCCACTGGTATGGCTTTTTCCTAAGACCTACGCTTCTCGAGAGTAGTGAGATGAGTCCTTCTATTTTCTCCCCCTGGTGTTACCCTTTCGGCTGTGAGCCGCTAAGATAGGCTCCGAGAGGGAGTTGAACCTGTCGACTGAGTGCGAGAGCGTGAGATGTGTGTGATGGAGATGGAATGAGTTTGGATATGTGGATGAGATGGGTTAAAACTTGATGAATTATATTATATAATATTGGTCACTACTTGCATAGGAAACCACAGCCATATATTAGGTCAATTTGATTACATCCTTTGCATCCCACCAAATACTACATAGCGAAAGCAAAGCATAGGGTGGGAGATGTGGCCAGTACAAACCATACTAAAAATTATTTGGCAGGTGAGCCCGACTACGACTATGACGATGAGGAGGAGTAGACGTCTCATTCCTACGCTCAGGCTTCTTTTGGAGATGTTTTGTACTTTCGCCTTCCGCAGCCGTTCCAGCGGCTGCTGCTACTCTGATGATTCCGCCAGTGTGGCGGTGAGCTATTTATGTAATTCCCCGTTAATGTACTCTTTTATTCGATGTATGGATCATGTATCGATTGCTGTGAGATAATGAGATGGTTTGATGCTCGAACCATTATATTATTCGCCATTTTGTGCATTTTTCCTTTCGTGGAAAATTGAGGATGTTTCACTATGTCTCAAGCTCTTTGCTCCACCTCTGTTCTAGAGTTTTCAGAAATTTTCAAATAAAACTCACAGTTCCATAGATATGACTCTCACAAGTCTCTCAATATGTGGTATTTATGGATCCTCACAGAGGCATTAGAAAGGATTATGCCTTCTCTCAAAATATGTAGTATTTATGGTCCAAGGCAATACTTTATCATGCCTACTCTTCCTCACCCTCTAACTAATAAAGCTTATATGGAGCTCATATGTATGGAAAGAACTAGCATACTTGCAGTGCATATGTTGCCTAATCGAACCATGGATCCAAACGAACTCGTCATACAATCAAATCAAGATATGCATATGTGGTTGATATGGTGCATACAAATATATTCGAGAAAACAAGGGGTAGAAAGGAATAAGGGATGAAAGTTTGATTGTACAATGCTCCATTGATGATAACTCCTCTTTAAAACTTGATGGATAAAATAACACTTGGGCATTCATGACAGAAGAGAGAGATATTTTGTTTTAGAGCATTTATTATTTTTTCTTGCTCTTTTATTTTTTTCTTTGTCTCTCTCTTTTCTTCTCTCTTTCTCTTTTTTTCTCTTTTTTAATACTTGCCCATAAACTCAAAAATAAATTGAGAGGATAAATGAGAGAATTTAGAGTAATTGTAATGACAAGTGGCTAGGAGAAATGAATGAGTCCTATAGGGAATTATTTTTGGTGTTCACTCTCAGGATAAGAGTAGAACATTTTTGGTGGATCTAGAATGGGATGAATATATGGTGGTGCGTACTTCCAGGGTAGAAGTAGCAAGGATGCATGATGTGTGAAAGTGAATCTTGATTTTAACCGCATAAAAAGCTCCTAAGGGTCTACACAGCTCGACCAAACTCAATACAAATACAAGCAGGAACAAAGAGTGGAGGTTTCCTATTCTAATAATCATGTATGGCTGTGGTAGGTAATTCACACTCTATCATATTAGGAACTCATCATGTGGTGATTTTCATTTTTTTAAAACAAATCTCCATAATTTAGTGATGCTGGAAACAAGATAAACACAAGCTCAACTCTATCATATCATGTCCATCAATTACCTAGACTTTAGATTAAGCATATGCTCCCACAGGTTTCCAGTTTGAAGCAAGTCATCATGTCTAACAACTTTATCCAATCCTTGGGAGAACTCTAGGTTGAAAACTAGCTACTTGAAAAGAATTATTGAAGAGCAACTCTTCATCATTTCCATCATGCATACTTCGAAGGCTACTTATTTAAAGCAACAGGATTAAAACAAACTTATATACACACTCTTTTTATTTGCTTTTCATTCTAAGAAACACACTTGAAACAAACAGAAAATATTTATTTGGTTTTCTAAAAACTCATGCAAACAGAAACAAAACTATTAAGAAAAATAGTAAATAAATTTTTATTTATTTTTAGGTTTATGTCATAAAAGGAAATAAACTTGCAGAAAAAGAAAAACTTACCTTGGATAATTGGGGGTCCTCCCCCAAGCTAAATCTTGCTATCGTCGAAATCACTCCAGGTACAAGTACCTGAACAAAGTGCTCATGTTCTGATTCTGGGTTTCTTGGCCATCACGGATCTCGTGCAAAGTCTGGGTGGTGTTCTCATTAAACTGGCGCTGCTGTTCCCACCACTGGGTCTGCTGGTCTTGATTTTCTTGTACGGTCTAGAGGGTGTTGTCGGTGCACTGGTGATATGCCACAAGTTCTTGGTGTATCTCTGGGTCAACAGAGTGTCTTACATACTGGTCGTATGAGCGTTTTTTCCACTAGGCCTCATTTTCTTGTGGCCAAACTTCTTCTTCCATGTACTGGAGAGCAGGTGGAGGATGCTCCCAAGGGTTCCTCAGAATGCGGTGGTTGCGAGCATCAGAATCATCATAACTTGTGTGAACTGCTACTTTAGGACCGGGGTTAGCACCGTGCCACAGAGGCTCAGCCTGATATCCAGCCTGGCAGATTCTGCTCTCTGAGGGATCCGATGGTTCACTGGTGTTGTGTGCACATCAACTAAAAAATTTTGCACAGAGTAAAGGCTAAGTCCCGGATTAGGTAACCGGAGCTTGCCTCGATTTTCAAAAAGCATGTAAAGACCATCGTGCTCCCATTTCAAAATTCTAGCCTGTCTAAAGGATTCATAACCATAACATGGACATGCTTCCTCAATAAACTCAATAGAAGAATTATTCAACGCTCCTAAATTGGTGGCCAAATGAGTAATCAAAGAAGTACAACCTACTGGGCCTTCGACTCAGGATTAGAAAACCAATGGGCTACCAAAAGGCTAACAGGAGAGACTCTAATCTTTTTGAGCACAACATAAAGCAACTATAAATTTCCTATACTAACCTTGCGGATATCATCTCTAGGGAACATAGCATAGCCCATCCATTTATGCAAGAAATGGAGAGTGGCCAGGGAGTTGTATGTCATTGGTACGAGCTTGAAAGTGGACATCCTCCCTAGTCATCTCTTTCCAAAATTGACATTTCTCAAAACTAGGCAAAGCGTCATCTAAATCTATATCAGCCCTTGGATGGAAACCAAAATGGTTATTTAGCTCCCTCCAAGTAAGTGCAAATGTCTCCCTAAAAAGTCTAAAGGTCCCCCCATCCTCTGTGGTTTGCAAAGTGCAAAGAAACTCTATGATCAAGAGCCTTGACCCTACCTCAATGATATCCCAAAATGATTCCCAACCCACCAAAGGAAATATTTTATCAAACTCATCTACCATACCTGTTTTGTGGAGAAGTGCAAGGTCGAGCACTGGAGTGTGCACATAGATCTTGTTCTTCAATTCCTTGTAAATCTTCTTCTCCCGGGAATCCTTCAATCCAAGATGGTTATCCTTGAGGAGAATCTTCCTTGCTGGGGCTATTGATGATGATGGTGGTGGCTTGTTGGTCGGCGGGTCGACGCTCATTTCAAAGTTGGCTCGCGAAGCAGACCGGGTCATATGTCCTGATCCAAGTTTCTTAAATACACTCTTCACGACACTGAACATTTTGAATACCCTGCAAAAACCTTAAGAACGACAAAACTTGTGGAGAATATTAGTGGGTTAGTGGTTAGCCATCAAGAAATAGTAGTCCAGGGGTTAGTCATTCGAGCAAGGTTTTAATTAAGATTTTAGCAGAACCTCCCCCTAATTCTTTTTAGTTGTTCATAGGACAACATGTCCACTAATTGCTCTATTTTTTTAGATGATTGGAGCACTACTTCCCTTCACTCTTCTCCCAAAAGATCACTACTACTCTCTTCTCTTCCCTAACTTCTTCCCTTACTCCAACTCTCTCCTATCTTGCCTAACCTTAAAACAGGATGCTGGAAGTCGAGACACTACAAGAAATGAGGGTTTCTATAAAAAATAGAAATTGTCATGTAAAGTGCATAATTTGTCATAAAAGGTATTTTATGATGAAAGACCACGCGTCATGACAACCATCATAAAACGATCGTTGCTAAATGTTCGAGTGACGAAAACATGGAAGACCGTCACAAAATTTATGAACCTTTTGTGACACTCAGTTCAAGGTGTCATATATTGTTTCTTTTATGACAGAAAACTTCATCATATTTGGTCTAGCATGAAATGTTTGGTCATCTCTTGGAACCCCTGGTTTCGATAGTTTTTGTGATGCCTCTTTAGCGTCGTAAGTTTCATCATATATTGTTAACCTTTGCTGATGATTTATTGTGTCATACATTGTTGTGGTATTTTGTCACATAATGCCTAAGAAGCGTCACAAAATGTCTCCAAAGAACCTGAACTATACCCCTCTTGTGACATATTTTGTGACGCTACTGTCGCGTCATATATAGTCATGCACATTTTTTGACACCATGGTTGTGTCATGGTATCTGCAGCCGTTATAGACAATTAGTGAAGACCCTTTCATTCAATGATGACCAATATATTACCAATATCACACATATATGGCCCAGCAATCTCATCACAGCTATTACATCCTCCACGTTCATAGTAGAAGCCATCATCCACATTCACTCCACAGTATAACACACAACCATCTCTCAAGTTCAAATCCAGCATTATTGAAACACGTCACACAAGTTTTTAGTTCCATCGCATAGGTTTCAATCCATAATACACAAGTTCTAACATTAAATAGAAGAAATAAGTTCAGGTTCACACACACAGTGCACGAAGTTCCAACAACATCACAACAGATATAGTTTGGTGTTCTTGCAAGGGTGAAGTTCAGTCAAAAGCATCTACCTCAATATTTTTGAAGTTTGAGCACAGCTCATAGCAGTGCATTAGTTTCTTTGAACTTGTTATTCATCCTCTTCATTTCCTCTTGGGTCTACCACAACAAAGTTTGGTTCTCTTTAAGAGCTACCTACTGGGCCTGAAGCTATGCTTGCAACTGTTCCTGCTTCCTAATAGCTTCCTCACGTTCTGCTTCTAGCCTTTCTTCAAACTGAGCTTGCAGGCGGGCCTCCGTGGCTATCGATGTGGATGGCTTAGTCTTAGACCCTCAAAAGACACTAATGTTTGGAAGGAATGTGGATGAACGGCTGATCTGGCAGAGAGTATTAGGAACAATCCTGGCAGGAGACTTCGGTTCTTCTCCTTCTTCTATTTCCTTTTCCTTCTCTTGAACCATATGTTCCTACATAGAACAAATCCACTTAATAACTATTGACGATTATTAACACCTCATTTTTTACCATCAACAATACCTAAATTGGTCAAATAAGTGACATAAACCATAGTCATAGGGTTTATTTCTAACCATTTCCACTAGTTGTGATGACTATGTGAGTGTAGGTACAAGGTGGTCAAATTCATGGTAAAATAACGTCATCAAATGCTCATTTTGACTACATCATGTCAAAGAGCACGTCGAGATTGAACAAAATGGAGTTTTGGTTCACCTCATTCGGAGTCCGGACAACAAAGTTATGCCTTCCGGAAGATTGCAAATGGATTCCACGAGCAGTCCGGAGTAAATCGGCCATAACGGGCTCATCCAGACTCCATTTTGGGTGATCCAGGTGGCCACGTGAAGCTAACAAGGAGGGCTACCCATTTGGGCCAAGTTTCATAGCCCTCGCCCCTGTGCTAATGGTGTCTAACCCCAAAACCTACTCTGCCACATCACTGATCCGTGTGACCAACTACTCACGGCTTTCACGCCGTCCAACAAGGTTGGTTTGATCTGATGGTGGTTGATGGATGTCACATGGATCCTTGGGGCCATCCACTTGGAGTACCAAAGTTAGTCCAAAACTGACTCAAAACTGACTTTAGTCGCATGCAACCGACTTAGGGAAGCCATCCATCACCGTTGGATGCAAAGTCAGTGCGAATGGACGGTATGTCTAGGGTGCCCACCCTGGCCAGGGAGCCCACCCTGGGTCCAGGGCGCCCGCCCCCACAGTCACAACTATCGACCTACAGGGCACTATAAATATGTCCCTCATCCTTCATTTGTAACACACACCATGAACACACCATGAATATCAAATACTTCTTCCATTAGAGTAGTCACTCTCCAGATGAGAGTAGTAGTTCAATGGCTCTCTTAGGGAGAAGTTGAAGATAGAAAGAGAGAGTGAAGAGAAGCTTGGAGAGGAGCCAAGCATGTCAGCAACCTCTCTACTTGTAGCTCAGCGAAGTGAACTCTTCTTCGAGTAATAAAGTCTGCTTTCTTCTTCTTCCATCGTGTGATAACTTTGTCCTATTGCATTACTTAAGTATTACTTTACTTTATTGTTCTTAACTTGTTTCACCACCCAGTTAAGGTGCTCTAGTTCTAGGTACTGAATTAGAGTAGTCAAGTTTATAGATTAAGCAAGGTGCTTAGGCTATAGCTTGCCTGTGAATGCTACTAAATCTTCGTAGGTGGCAGCAATAGGTGGTGACAGCCCTATTGCCTGTGTAGTCCACCACGATAGGTTTAGCTTGAGTAGAGCTCGAGGTGCTTACTGTTGGAGCCATTTGCTGGTGAGTTCTGAGGGAGTGCACTCATAGTAATTAACTTTAGTAAGGTCTTATTTAGTTTTCCTTAGTCAAAGAACCCAAACATATTCTATCCATTCGTTATCACCTATACTAGGATACACTTAGTTCTTCACTAGTTCACTTCACGTTCCCCATGGAAATTCGATACCTTGGAATATTCCTTGGTGAAAACTACATTGACATCCGTGCACTTTTGAGTTTATCTGGTGCTATCCAATGTCAACAATAAAAAGGCCATACATAATTGTTCAATAATAAAAGGTATTGTGTATAGTAAAAGTATCCACTCGGTATGCAACTTACATAGATCTCATCTGCTAGCGGAGTACGTCCACTTTGCGGACTAGTCATGCACTCCCCAAAGAATTCAACCAGATCTAGTTCCCTGTTGTTGTACTTTTCCATCTGTAGCATTCAAAAAACTACGATTATAATGATATCTGTGAAGCTAAAAAGAAGGCTGGACAATCGTGGTATAAAAGTTAAGCCATAAATCATTTTTTCAAGTTAACAACAAGATGACAACAACAATTCCAATCAGTGGCATAGTGAACTAATAATTAGCACATTCTTTCCCAATGAACATTCAAATTTATTTGTTTCCTAGTTGGGCATCGACATCAAAAAATTCTAAATCAAAGCAACCTGGACATAGATAAAAAATGATGCATGAATACAACATGGACATCAGGCAATCAGTTTTGTCTCCAAACATTATACATTTCAGTGCCAAATAGGCTCTTACAATTGGAATACACAGACAACTAGTCTACTTACCAGGCTATGTTGATGAGCAATATAGGACCTAGATCCAGTCTTTTGGTGAAGCTGCACTTTGGCTCAGTTTCTTTTGTTCTTAGCAAATTTTTCCTACAACTCAAATGCAACAGAAAGGTTTCATTCACATGTACAATTTGCATTGCATAAGAAGAAACCAGATAGTCAAGGCATGGACCAGATTATCTGGGTGATACCAGTACTTCAGCAAGTTGGTCCAATCCTCTGGCTTCATCTTTTCCAGAGGCTCTCTGGCCAGTGCTTGTTCTTCTGTTAGTGAGCTATCGTAGTACTTCTTCTTAAGGTTATACCTGTGTTGCCTTAGTCCCTTCTTGATGATTTCAGTGCATGCAACTTTTCCTGGTCCCTCATTCTTAACATTCACTTCCAACCTTGACTGAATCCACACAAATGAAACATTTCACATTGCACTTAGAGTATAGTAAAGCATGGAAAACTTAGGAAGAATGCAATAGATAACACATCGCCACTGTACCTAGCACTTTTAATTTGCTACTTCTTTTTGCGCTTCTGTGTTATCATAATGTTTCCAACAAGTGTACACAGGGAGGCCGTCTCTAAGGGCCACACCACACTCTGATGATAGCTTTGCAGCCTGTAGTGGGACCTGAGGTCTTTATTTCCCTTCTAGCACCTTAATGGCGAGCTTCTTTCCTCTATTAATGTACTTCTCTAAGCCATGACCCATGGTTTTCCTGTGAACATTCTTTTTTGGAGCTGCATTGGGAAATAATAATATAATGGTGTTAGTATAGCTATAGCAATTTTAGATATTGAAATGCATGAAATAATGCTTTAAAACCCATGGTTTACCTAGAACAGAGTGATCAACCATATCTCCTTGAGCTATTTGTTCCTCTAAATTAGCAACATCGACTAACTCATTGATCTCATTGCTTTATCTAGAGCTTTGTCCACCCGGAGACTTGTCAGTATGAATTGGTTGGGTAACACTATTTGTGGGAGTAGGAGTAGGCAGTCTGCAACCAACAGGTGTGGACATGGCATGACTATGCATTTGTTTAGGCTAGGAGAAGAGTTGGTTGGAGTGGTCCTGTTTACATCTGGATTACTAGGTAGTGTATTTGTAGTTTATGTGGTGTGGTTGGTGCTTGTAGTGACATTGCCTTACAAAGGGGGGGGAGGAGGATGGAGGAAGGTACTAGAAATGACCTTTGGAATAGGTTTGCCTCTAGGTTGTGGCTTAGTAGGCGTGTTTGTTCTTGGCCTAGGTGGTGGACGGACTGCATTAGGTTTTGCCCCTGCACAAAACATGGCTGCAGCACCCCTAGTAAATCTCATTTGTGGCTGTGGTGGCTGCTGGCTGGCAGCTACCATCTTCTTCTGTTGAGGGTAGTTGCCTGGAACCATCTTTCCATCCTGGCAAGAAAAACATGCATCATCATTAGTATTGATGTCAAGACACTACATTATATAAGTACAATGTCATATAATCAATAAGCATTCAACTTGTCCTATGAATCCATCTCACCTCAGTGTCATCATCATCATCATCAGTTTTAGAATGATTATCAAAGTTAGAGGTTGTATCATATTCCATATCAGATTCTGGTTTGTCAGATTCTAGGCTTTTCCATTTGCCCCTTTTTCTCCCTTTTGAGAATAATTCGTTAATAGTGTTTGCTAACACTGCGATACCCATGGACTTAAAAAACTTTTGCTTTTTTCTTAACCTGCGCGTCCCTTTTAAGCTCATATTGTGTTTTTCCCATTTCCTCTAATAATAATTATGATGAAACATATTATGATGAAACATGGGAAGTGCAGAAAATGGATTCAGTTTCTGTAGAAAGCACCCTGGTTTGAGAAAAATAGAAATGGTCATAGTGAAGCATAATTGCAAAAACACCAAACTTTAGTAAATTATCACTCAAGCATGTGGGGCATAGCTACTTGTTGTCACTCAAGCAAGTTGGGGCATAGCTACTTGTTGTCATTCAAGCAACCAACATTGGTACAGAAAATGGCAGTTAAAGCATTTTGGAAAAATGAGCGAAAGCATAGAGGTTTACTAAGAAAGCATGTAGCATAAATGTCTAGACAATGCACCTACAAGATAAACTGCACAAACTTTATATTTGCCTCAAACAAAAGACATAAATTGCCGCTATATGATCAAGTTGGCACAACCTATCTCCCCCTTGACCATCACCCAGCTGGATGCACTAATGTTGCCAAGCTGAACAACAATAGCTGCTAATGCACTACTGGCTACCAAGAAATTGATACAAATTCTCAGATCAAGAAAACAAAGTTTGAACAGTATGCACCAAAATATAGTCTCAATCAAACTACCAATCATTCATGCATGTCAGCACACCATCCACCGCTACCAAAAGTCCTCATAACCTCTTCTGTTTCCCCTAACCCATTTACAAGTACTGAATAACCACATGCATGGCAGCTTGGCCTCATAACCACAAATATCATGATTGAAATACTAGCTACTGCATGCAAGGATTCACAAACTAGAGCACGACATCAAAGGAACACCACATCAACCACTACAACCAGTCCGCACAGTAAAAATATTACAGCAACCAGCTTTCAATTCACAGTAAAAATAGATCATTTCACACCAACGCCAACGCCTCAAGGTCCAAGTACGAGTACCTTGCATATGGCGGCGATGTCGTCATCGTTGGTGGTGGCCTAGCAGTTGTCGGAGTTCGAGATGGCGAGATAGGCAGACAGGTCAGATGGGCCACTCCCTCCTCCTGCGTAGCCGCAGTGGTGGGATGGGCTGCTCTAGCCTCCACCGTTGGTCTCGGCGTGGCGGTGGGCTGGTCCGCTCCGGCCACCGGTGTCGTCTTGGCGTCGGGATTGGCCACTCCGGTCTTCGGTGTTAGCGTGTCGGCAGTGCTAGGTGTAGGGGAGGTCGGACGAGGCCACGACAAGGATGTTGAGGGGAGGGCAGGTCGACGCAGCTTGTAGGATGGCGGATCCGGGCAGGAGTGGGAGCTTTGGTGGCGGGATGGGCAGGATTCGAGCAACGAGCTGCAGTGGACAGGGTAGGTGGAGTTGCGGTGGACGGGGGGAGGCGGAGCTACGGCGGCAGGATGGAAGAGGGGAGGTGGAGCTGTGGCAGCAGGATAGATGGGGGAAGACGGCGCGGCAGCAGGTTCTAGGTTTGGGGGAGTGCAGCGCTAGGTTTTGGTGGAAATGTGGGATTCGGGTGGCTGAAGGGGGAATTTGCGGTGGTGGGATGGCGGATCAGAGGTCGGTCCCACCTGTCAGTGACCGGCGAAGCATGTGGAAGAGCCGCCAATTTTGGGTCTGGCACGTGGGCTCGTGACGTCAGGGACAAATTTTGTACCAATCGAGCTATTTGAATGACAAGTGGGCCCTGCATGGTGCTAAGCCATTCTGGACATGAGTTCATCGTAGAACTGTGTTTTCTTAATCCATGGTAAAATGTTCAAACATGGAAATATCCCTCCTGCATTGTCCAAATTTGATGATTTTTTCTATAATTTTCTAAAATCATGCTCTATCAATGCATGTAGGTCATTATGGTCATTTAATACTTTGACAAAGTATGCACAATTCATCATTTCAAATTTCAAAAAATTCCAATTGCTCACTATCATTTTGAAAAGCCAAACTTTTCAAATTAAAAACTCATGAATATGAAGTGTCTCAACTCAACAAGATCTTCAGACTCTATCAATGTCATTTTTTCATCCGACGAAGTTTTATAAACCTTGTTCACAAATTTTATAGATCACTCTCATTGTTCATGGAAGTATGAGAGTGATACATAAAATTTATGAACAAGTTTTCTTTAACTTTGTCATATGAAAAAATGACGTAAATAACATGTGAAGATCTTGATGAGTTGAGAAATCTTCATGTTCATGGCTTTTTCATTTCAACAAATTTGGGTCTTCAAATTCCCTGCTCGATTTGGCATTTTTTAAAATTCAAATTATAAATTGTGCAAACTTTGTCTTATGCATATATGACCACAATGAACTCCATACATTGATAGATCATGATTTTAGATAATTTTAGGAAAAAATCATCAAATTTGGGTCTTCTCCAAGGTGCGCTTTAGCAGATGTGAGCTTCCGAGTCTTTTCTAGTATTTGATATTCTGGTGTTAGTACTTTAAGTATATGGTCTTGTTACTGGCACACTGTTTTATTTATTAAATTGCTCGAGTCTCTTGCAAGGATTAGAGTAGTAAGATTAGTGTTGACACAGTTCCTAGACAACATCTTACTAGAGTGAGCTGCTTGTCACACTGTAGGACACCTAGCGCGAGAGTGACAGACGTCGCTAGGTGGAGAGTTCCCTATACATGTGTTAGGCAAGTTAAAATTGTGAGTGGGGCTGAATTGGGTATTCACCTCGGTGAGGTTGGAGGTGCAAACCTCTTTAACTCGACTCGCTATTTCGTTTATCACCCCCAGTAAGGAAGGAGGTTTTAAACCATGTTATACTTAGAATACCATGACCAGATATCTTTGCTAGCTAGACCTCTCTATCCTATTATTCTAGACCCTTTGTTTTATCACTGGACGACCTTGAGCTTAATTAGTTCCTGGAATACGATACCTGGAATACTCCCAGTGAAGGCTACATTGACTACCATATGCTTGCAGTATATTCGTTTGCCACTACTGGTGTCAACAAGCTTTCTGGCGCCATTGCCGGGGAACAGTAGCTGTTCTAAATTAAAATCAGGTCGTCCAAGTTATCCTTCTTTTATCTTTCTTTTCTTTTTATCTTTTCCACACCATAAACAAAACACTCATTTCTCATCTTGCCGCTCCAAAGGGCCTAGTTTGGAGCCACCACCATTATTCCATTCTATTCTTCCACCTAGCTATGAGCTTCGCCCTAGTTTCATTGCTATGGTCCAGAAACTATCTTTTATTGGGAAGAAGATGAAAACCCCTATACTCACTTATTGAATACATGACACAAAATACCTTGGAACAATCTTATTGAAGACATGACACAAAATACTTTGGAAGCTATTCCCATCTTCTTTAATGGGGACAGCTAAACATTAGTATGCTTGACACATAAAGAGGGCGCATGGAGAATGGGAAAGCCTTCAATCCAAATTCTTCTTAGCTTTCTTCCCTATTTCTCATGTTGCTCATCCTCGAAAAGTGATCCTAAACCTCCAAGAGAAGAAGAAGGAGTCTCTCGATCCCCAAGCAAGAAGAAACCTCGATAGCCAAATCACCATCAAGCCCATCCAGAGATTCCGCTATTGATCCTGAACCACAAATACCACAAATATTGAAGGAGGAAGAAATCCATCCTCTAAATCACTCCTTCAATTTGAGGCTAAACTCAGATCATCTTGCTACTTTTGGGAATGTTATCCAGAAGAGATCTCTTCAGGAATTTCCCAAATCAGCGCCATTTTATGCCTCGAGTAGCACATTGGGAAAAACCTAGGATCTTGGATGAACTTCCAAAAGGAATGCCATCTGTGCCCATAGAAGGAGAACTGAAGTTCCTTAAAGAAAACTCTATCCTCTCTCCTTCTATGCCCACATCTGCCATAACCTTTGAACCCATCTCTAAACTCATCCATGATCCTGATGATCCCAATGGTGCCCTTCCTCATTCCTCATTTCCATGTTCAAAGTTCATCAAAGAATCACATACTCCAAGCTCAAAACCATCTTAGGCTCCCAAATGGTCAAACCCTTGATAATTTAGGGGTTCCTCAAGGCGTGCCTGTAGTGATTGATGATCTAAAGACCTCCCTAGATTCCCACATCATTGACCTTCCTAGACTATCCTTTCATCTCACCTTTATCAGAAGTCCAATTGAGTGGATCTTGGGGAATGCTTTGGGAAATGACAAGCTTGGTCATAGAATAGGCAAAGAATACCTACCTATTTAGACTTTCCAACCTCTTAGCACAAGGGTAAAATCTAATCCTGTTCTTGATCCAAGGGGTGAGCTTAAGATGGTTTCACAAGTAACCGTGACATATCCAAGTTTTGAGGAGGATTTGGAATGTCATCAAAAGAAAAGCGCTCACCCACACCTTGAGATGGAGAATTTCATCAATGAGCATGGAAATTATCCTTTGATCCTCTCATCAAGTCCTTGCTCATTTGAGAAATCTCCCGACTCAATCTTTCTTCATACCACTACCAAACAAGAGATCTACAACTCCTTCACTCTTCTTGTGTCCAAAATCTTTGTAGTAGAGGTTGTAGATGCTTTTGTTTATCATTAGTTATCTAAATCTTGTAGTGGTATGAGTTCTTGTAGTTAGGCCTCCACAAGTTGGCTTCAAATTAACATCATGCAACTTGTGTGCCTAACTTGAGTATGTTAGTAAGATTTGTAGTTCTACTGGTGTGTTGCCACCAGTAGAACCCCTGCACTTGATGTTGTTTTGGTTTCCATGATTCAGGGCACACCTTACACCAAGTGTGGGGGATCATTTGACCCCTTCGAACACATTTGGGCTTTGAAGGACATCCCAAGCAAAAAGCATCAGTGTAGGAACACATCAGTAGAGGTAAGAATGCACAAGGAAAGAACCAAAATGGCTGGAGCCTCCATGATGGGGTCGGCCAACCCCACCATGGGCTCCTCAGCCTACTAGTCAACCTCCACTATGTCAAGGCATACATCTTGACTGGTTTGTCACTTTCCTTCCTCTTGTTTAGTACAGACCTCTTACTTTTGTCTTCAACCCTCTAAAATAAAATAAAAGATAAAAAATACTTCTTGTCTTCACCACTCATTCTCTTGTCTCTAGTAGAATGAATCTTTTTTCCTATCGTGCTTCCAGTTTCTATGTTAGCATGTTTTGGTTTGGGTGTATTGATCGATCGTACCTCCATAGTGTTTTTAAATTAAGCATGGTGCTTAGGTTGAATAGACTACCTTAATCAAACAAGACATGATGTTAAGCTAGATTATTGAACCAAACATACTTGCATGGAACTTGGTTGCACTTTTGGACTAACCCCTGTAGCAAGAACATCGTCATCTCTATGGGTAAGTCATAAGATCATTCATGGAGACAACTGAGATCCTCATGGTCAAAGGTCAAGTTGTTTGGCCAAGGAGAACTTCGATGCAACTGAGGAGGACCAATGCTACAACTCAACATCTTTAAGGTAAGCGGTCACCTTCTTAAAAGTTTTCCATGAGCATGAGCCTTGATAGAAGAAGTTGACATGCTAGAACTCATCCTTGCTAATGATTCAACAAGACTAAAATCTACATGTCTCTCTAGGACAAAACTGGTCCTGGGAAGCCTCCATAGGGGGGTCGGGTGACCCCCTCCTGGTAGGTTAACCAAGCCACACTTGGCCAAACCACTTCTCATCACCTAGAAAGTGTAGAACCCAGAGCTGCTCACGCTGAACCCTTCAATTGGGGGTCGAGCGACCCCTACTTGACAAGTTACAAAAATCTTGAGACCGGTTCTACGACAAGGAGAGTGTAGGGAGAAGTTCGAACTCTTGATTCCACTAAGATGGGGGTCGGGTGACCCCCAGTTTGAGGATCCAACCTGACTTGGTTGACCCAAAGTGTTGTGCCATCACTTAGAAGCTATCCCTAGTTGCAACTCTCATGGAAACAAGAGTTGTAATCTTTGGCAATAGCTCCCTTTGACCTCTCCATCTCTTCTTCTTCATCCCATCTCTCCTCATCTCAAATTTAGCACCTTCTAGCCTCCCTTATATCGTCCAAGTTACCTAGAGTAGCTTCACCGTGGCCCCTACTAGCACAAATGTCATTAGTTCCTTTAGTAAGGGCCCTTCCAATCCTGAGGGAGACCTGTTTGAGAAACCAGAGGTCACTATGGAGGCTGTTGTGTTTGAGGAAGAGCTCTACCATGCCTTTGATGCCCATCTTTTGAACCACAAGGGTAGTTGGTGGTAAGCTGGGACAAGGAAAGTTATTTTATTCCCTTGTTCACCTCAGAGGAGAAGTAGTTGAAGATATCCATGAGCTCATTCAATGACCATCCAATCGAAGGTTAATCCTCCATAATCAATGGGCCATTGAGATGTTTTGAGGAGGTCTGTTTGAGAAGAGAGTCATGAAGAAGGTCCTTAGTGCGGTTTGCACACTTAGAGATAACAATGGGCCCTTTTGCAAAAAAAAGATAACAATGGGCCATGAGGACCTCCTCCTTTGACCTCTTTCCTTAGATATATCAAACCTCTTCTCAGATATGCTAGGCACATATCTAAGATCAATCTTTATCCTTGTACCATGTGCCTATGATTTGTTCTATGGTGTATTGCCACTAGCAGGACACCTGCACTTGATGTTTCCCATGTCTTTGCATTTCAGAATGCTCCAGGACCCAAGTGTGGGTGGGTCAAGTGACCCCCAACTACGTCCCTGAAGTTTTCTTAACATACCATAGCGTAGCACATGGCCTGACACGTTGGCATGACCAATTTTGACCCAAGTAGGGGGTCGGCCGACCCCCTCTTTGGCAGCCAAGAGGAACATTAGTTTGCAGAAGTACGTTCCCAATAGAGGGGATTCAAATGGTAGCAACAGGCAAACCCAAGTGGGGTTGGCCGACCCACCTTGGAGCCCTAGACCCACCAGTCAGCATCCACTCATCATCTACATGCCTCCTGACCGGTTTGCCACTCCTACTCCCCCTCTGTTCTTTCATTTTTACTTTTATCTTTCATTTGCTTTCCTCTGATAAAATAAAATAAAAACAAAAAAGAATACTTGCATCTAAAAATAAAAAGTGACATGATTTATGAAATTAAAAGGGTAAAAGTGTCACAAAGTAAGTGTCACAAAGAAAACATCACAAAGTGTATTCTTGCATATGCTTATACTTGTGGGTCACATATCTTGATAGGAATATCATATTGACTTGGTTATTGACAAATGTGATATGGTTCTTAGCTCATGATTCATACCTTTTCTACTCAAAGTGCTTAGAGATTAATTTTTTGAAAATGTCATAAAACCATAGTGTCACTTACTCCTCAATAGTAAGAAAATTCCTACGAAAGCCATATATGTTCATACCTTGTTCAAAATCCTTTTATTTATGCTACTTGTACTTGTGTTGAGTTTGGTCAAACCTTGTTGACCCTAGTTGAGAATTATGTCATAGTCCCAAGATCAAGATCACATACACGCCACATATACACACGCTGCTTCAAACTAGATGTACACATAAACATGCACCCATTCATCCACCAAGAATACGCCAACTCTTATCCTTAGATTTGCGCACCTTTTCTACCAAATAAAAATGCTGACTCTTATCCTCAGAGCTGTGCATTCCCTATGCAAAATTTAATCCCTACATTCGTCGTCATGACATCTCTCCATTCAAAAGTTCTTCATATGCCAATAAAGGATATGGGATATGCTAAAAAAACCATGCCAAGGGGCATGAGAGATGTAATAAACAAACAGGAAAAGAAAGTTCTACCCATTCAAAAAAATGGATATATGATCGTATAGCCCATATCCCTCCAAAAGTTTCATTCTATCTAATAAAAGAAAGTCATGATGCATGGAGTACCAAAAATATTTAGAAATTAAGATTCCATTCCATCATTTCCCACACACTTGCACATATTGATCTAAGATTATGACATTCTTCTCCTTGGATCTTGTTTTGACTTTACAATAAATGCAATGCAAGTATGCTATCTTGTTTATCCCTACCTGAGCCCCACATAAGCCTGATAGATGTAGGATGCAACAAAAAGAAGGCAATCTTATGCTATGCCTTGGTGAGGAATCATATATTTACTGAGTGACTTGAGAGTACTATTTGAGGAGTAAGAATGAACTATTTGCTTTCTTTTAAAACTATTTTCAAAAACTCTAAGCACTAAGGATATGAAAATGGGAAGATGACTTTGCTTTGAGAACTGTTCTATTTTTCAACATCTAAAGGATATATGCTAGACAATACCACATAACCCACTTGTATGAGATATGTTCTTGAGTAAAGCTTTGTGTTTGCTAATATCTTAAAGATGTCATAATCAGAAGTTATCTTTCTCTCTTACCTTTGCTCGAGGATGAGCAAAGACTTAAGTGTTGGGGATCTTGTTGACGGGAGTTATACCATGTTTTTACCCCATCAAAACTGTCAACAAGACATTCTTTCTGGAAGAAAACCACCAAACACATAGTGACTTAGGTACAAATAACTTGGTTCCATATGTACTTATTATTTGGTTACAGCACTCAAAATAGGTACGTTTCAGTGTCCCGAAGCTCCATATGAAGATGGGCGGCCAACTAGGAATAGCCAAATGAAAAACCAACTTCACATTCATCAATGTCATAGCTTCCAGAGACAATGTGCAAAAGATGGGCACAATGATGGCGTCGGCTGATCCCACCTTTGTGGGCCCAGCACCACCATTGTGCTTAGAATTGCATGTAGAAGCAAACTCCAGAAGATGAGCCTTTGGTTCCACAAAAGGGGGGTCTGCTGACGCCCCTATGGAGCCTTCCTAGCCACCACCAAAACACTAGGATCCTCCCAACACAGTCCCAAGCAAGTGCCACCCTTGGATCACAAGTGTGTTTCCTCTCAATGGTACAAGATGAAGTCATATGGATCCATGGGCCCACAATGAAGGAACCGACGTGACAAGAAGATAACCAACACCTGGAATGGACTCTATGACATGTGGGAACACTCACCTGTGGTCCCACCTGACATAAAGGCGTCGGCCAATGCCACTTTTGTGGGCCTTGAAGCTCAGCTTCACTCCACCGACATAAGGATCCTTCTAGAAGACCAAGGCCAGGCCCACCTATCATTGGGGTGTCGGCCGACCCCCACCTGGTGCCCAACCAGGTCGGTTGGCCTCCCACCGCCTTCCTGCATGCCTCCATGCAGCTGCTTCAGCGTGGACGCCCATCTATGCTGGTTTCAAGGTCGGTTTGATCCAATGGTGGAGGATGAGAGGCACACGGATTGCTGACATGGTGCTCGAGTAGCCCCTACTCCACCTCCAGTATAAATACCCCCCATAGGCCCTCACTCTAGAGCATGCAACATAGGAGAGAGCCACTATCTAGTATCTTTAGCTATGCTAGTAGAGAGAGAGAGGAGTCTCCAAGGAGGAGGCCTGGCCTGTCGGGAGTCTTCTCCAAGGTGCGCTTTAGCAGATGCGAGCTTCTTGTAAGTAATTCATCCGAGTCTTTTCTAGTATTTGATATTCTAGTCTTAATACTTTAAGTATATGGTCTTGTTACTGGCACACTATTTTACTTAGTAATTTGCTCGAGTCTCTTGCAAGGATTAGAGTAGTAAGATTAGTGTAGACGTGGTGTCTAGACAACATCTTACCAGTGTGAGCTGCTTGTTGCACTATAGGACACATAGCGCGAGTGTGATAGACCTCGCTAGGCGGAGAGTTCCCTATACGTGTGTTAGGCAAGTTAACATTGTGAGAGCGGGGCTGAATAGGGTAGTTTCCTCGGTGAGGGAGGAGGTGCAAACCTCTTTAACTTGACTCGCCATTTCGTCTATCACCCCCAGTAAGGGAGGAGGTGGTATACCTCGTTATACTTAGAATACCATGAACTGATATCTTTGGTAGCTAGACCTCTCTATCATATTATCCTAGACCTTTTGTTTCATCACTGGATGACCTTGAGCCTAGTTAGTTTACTTCACATTCCCTGTGGAAAATTTGATACCTGGAATACTCCCGGTGAAGGCTACATTGACTATCGTTCACTTGTGGTATATCTGTTTGCCACTACTGGTGTCAACATGCATTCCTTGAGTTGCTATCAAATTGTTTACAAAATGTGCCTAGTCTACCTAAGTCCTATAGCGAAGTGAAAGCTCTACTATGGAAGCATGGTTTTGGTTATGAGAGAATTGATGTGTGCAAGTATGACTGTGCCTTGTTTTGGGATGATCATGCAAATGATCAACATTGCCCAGTTTGTGGCTTCACAAGATGGAAAGTAAACAAGGATGGCAAAAAGAAAGTTCCTCACAAGGTCCTGCATTACTTTCTAATAATAGCTTCATTTTAAAGGTTCTTTTTGTCAAAGCAGCGTGCACAGTATGCAAGATGGCACAAGAAAAAGAGGGTACCAGTTAAGTATGAAATGAGACATCCTGCTGATGGAGAATCGTGGAAAAAATTTGATGATACTTTCAAGTCTTTTGCAGATGATCCCCACAATTTGAGGTTAGCCATTGCTACTGATGAATTTAACCCATTTGGTCACATGACCAATTCATACAGCATCTGGCCAGTGATTGTGATTCCATACAATCTGGCCAGCATCCTGTATGGACCAATCAAATTATTTGCTTGCTTTACTAATTCCCGGCAAAAGATTGTTGGTGGTCCTTAACTGCTATTTTACACCACAAATTAAAAGACCAAAAAGGGGCAAATTATATATTTACATGCACATATACATTTACTATAAACCCAATTCCACTTGTACTTGGAGAATTATTATTTTGCAGGAATATACAATAAGTAAAAGAAATTCCACTCAATATATACGCTTTCTAGAAAGCGTAAAATCAAGGGATTGGGAAGAAGTCCACTTCGGGACCAAACTGGGTCTAGTGCTCCACGTTGGCATGGTCCAGGCCCACTCCACAACCGACCATCCAAGGTCGATCAGGGGGAGGCGCGAACTAGGGGTGTGCGCCCCTGGCCTGGCACGCGCTCGTGCCAGGTGGCCAACCGGGCCTAGCCTCGGCAAGGTGGTTCACACCTTCCATATGGAGCTCAGGTGGTTGTGCACTTGATGATTCTACCCCCAAACCACCTCTGGCCAACTATAAGAAGAGGAGGAGAGCACACCCCCCCACACACACCATTTGGAGCACTTTACCTCTCTCTACACTTGTTCTTTAGCTTAGTAGTAGTTGTTGGAGCAAGGCTAGAAGCTAGCAAGGAGGGCTTGTATCCTAGGAAGCAAAGGTACTCTTGGTAATATTTCTATGGAGAGTTCTTCTCTATTCAAGTTCTCTACTCTTATATACATTATCGCATATGAACTAGAGTATAGTCTTGAGCATGATATATTCAATGATTATGAACTAGACTATAGTCCATATGAGAATTGTTCATCATGCTCATACATGTTCTTCATCGTTCATATGATACACAAGAATGGTGATGATGATAGGAATAGGGTAATGGTTTGATGTTCCTTTGGGTTTGCCTATGTCCTAGCTTGTCCATCCGTAGGGTGGGAGTCCTGGGAGGATGCAGGTAGTTCCTTAGTATGCAGGCAAGGTGTCCGAATATGAGGGGGCCTTCGGATATGATGGCATGCCATAGTTGAGGGGTAGGTGACGGGGAGTGACCTAGTCCCGTCCGTCCTTCGTAATCCCCCACGTTCATATATTGTGCAGGAGTTCGTAAATGTCCCCATCGCTGACAGATCAGCTGCTGGGATCTCCCTGTTACCTTAGACCTTGACTTGTTGCTTGACTTGTATATCATGTTACTAAGCTGTTCAATGCATATGTATAAGATGTGCCTGCTCCACGTAGTTTGTTCTTTTATTTTTTCATTCGTTTATTCTTTATTTCTCTTTTATCCTTATGGTAGATCCAAGTGTGCATCCACTATCTATCCAGTGATTATTGCTTACCCCTACATAGCAATTGGCCACACTTCGATGATATGAAGTCATAACATTTCTATGCTAGAGGTACCTGTACCCACCTTCCCTTGGGAAAATATAAATAATGATACCCTGATAATACTTTTGGGTGAAATGCTACAATGATAGATCCGTGTGCTTGCAGATATTTCTAAAAGGTTAAGATCTATCACATGGCAATCCTTACGTTGTTGCTAGGGAATGAATTCTAGTAGCGATGTTAAGACCTGCCTACACAAAGGCGTTTCTGGCATGACTGCCAGAGATGGGTTTCCTACTTGTCTTTTGGTGTTCGCACTAAGAAACACCAACAAAGATCACCAGGCAAAGATTTCCATGTGTTCATGCAGCCTTTGATAAAAGATATGCTAGCTCTTTGAAATGGTGTACCTACTTATGATTTTGTTGAAGGCAAAGATTTTGATCTGCGTGCAGCGATTCTATGGGGAATCCATGACCACCCTGCTTTAGGTACCATGTCAGGCAGGACCACTAGGTTTACTATGCATGTGTGCACTGTGATGAGAATCCATGCTCCTGCAGTCTTAGAAACAAAATTAGTTTCATAGACCATAGACGTTTCCTCCCTAATGACCATGACTGGAGGACAAACAAATCTTTCAATGGCTGGCATGAAAAAAGAGAGCAGCCATGGAAATTTAGTGCAAATGAAGTAGAGGCAAGGTTGAATGAAATTTGCTATGTTCCAAGCAAGCATCCAGACAAGCAACAATGAAGGAAACAGCACTGTGAAGGAGAACCAGTTTGGCATGTGAAGGCTAGATTGTATGATTTGCCATACTGGTCAAAACTGAAGCTACAATACAATCTTGATGTTATGCACATAGAGAAAAACATATGTGAAAACATTTTGCACACTCTACTTAATACTCCAAATAAGACAAAGGACACATTGAATGTTAGACTAGATTTGGAAGATAGAGGTATAAGAAAAGAGCTTCATTTACAAGGAGGCACTCCTTAGGGGACCGGTTCAGTATGGATGGATGTATCCCATTGAGAGAAGATTGGGCACCTTTAAGTGTTTTGTCTGCAATCAAGCAAGACCTGCAGGCTGTATTGTAGAGGCATACACTGCCTATGAGTGTATGACCCAGTGCTCAACATATTTCAGTGACATTATTAATAAGTTCAGTTGGCCTGAAAGAAACATAGATGGTGGCCAGGACATCAAAGACATTGGTTTATGTATTTTTAGTCATGGTATTAACCTGCTCGGTGCTTCCAAACTTCATTATGAAGATAAAGACTATGACTCCATGGTTTGGTTTGTTCTAAATAACTGTGAAGAGGTTGATGAATACAAAGAGTGAGTGATTGTTGTCATGTCTTTTTAGACAACTATATATTCAATATTAGTGTCAGAATAAACTGATTAACTTCTACCTCTATTATTACAGCAAGTTTAGGAAGGAATTAGAACAACAAGCAGTGAATGATATTAAAAAGTGATGTCAACACAATTCACTGCATGGTTCGAGGATCATGTGTGTGCAACTTCAACAACATGACTAAATAAGTACTTCATCAACTTCAACTTCAAATCTCTTTATTTTGAACCTGCAGATTACTAGATCGAAACGTGAAGGCTCAATGGATGTTGATGAAGACCTATACTCACTTGCATGTGGGCCAATTAGGCATGTGTGTCCATACACAGCCTGTATAATCAATGGAGTTCGGTATCACACTTTGGCTTGTGAGGAACAAAGGAAGACACAAAACTCCACCATCAAATCTGCAGATACTCACAATGATGACACTATTGACTTCTATGGGACTATCACAGACATTATCGAGACTTATGCAAAGAATATCAAAGGAGATGGAACTGTTATCTTATTCTGGTATGAATGGTACCATCTTGAGGGAAGGACATACTAGGTGAGAGATGATGGTTACTTCAAGAGCATTAACATCCAGGGCCGACGGTATAAGAATGATCCATTCATTTTTGCCATGGAAGCTTCACAAGTATTTTTCTTGGAAGATATGAAGTTTTGTCCATGTTGGCGAGTGGTACAAGACTTTGGCCACTGACATATATTTGATGTTGAAGAGTCTGAGGAAAAGCAACCAATTCATGAACAAATACAAATGAGATGTTAGGAGGCATACCAAGAGTAGAGTACTTCATTGGGACATGGTACATTGGCAGACATAGATCCTGATATGGAATTATTGAACATGGACAATGACCCAGGCAACCCTATTAGTAGAGACCTTGTCGAGAGCATCCGTCGACGGCAACCTACATCTCAAGTTGAAGAAATAGACAATGAAGAAGAAGATGAAACCTAGGTTGAGTACCATAGTCTAGATGAAGGTAACATGTCAGACGAAGACGGTGATGATGACTAACTATTTCATTTTTTGAAGCTATTTGTGAACCATGAACTTGTATCGGTGAACATGCTAGCTGTATTTGAATTGTGTTATTGCAATTTGTATTAGTGATTCTATTACAATGGATCTGTTGATGCAAGTATTTGTTGTTGTGACAATGCCCTTATATGCAATAATTCTGTTATAGTGCCCAGAATTCATCTCATGATGTATATATTTGTACTCTAGATTTTTTGTGTTTTCATGACACTGACAGTGTCATTGAATGGCCACAATGTGTCATGGAAAGTACAAATTGTGTCACAAAAGATATATGCTGCAAATTAAATACACGCTGCAAATATTTCATCCCAAATAGGATACACATCAAACCAAAAGGGAAATATTTCCAATATATATCACAAATGCACACAAGATATGTCCAAGAGCACAAAGGTCCACATTCCATACCAAGTTCAATAAACAAAGGCACATACATCCACTAGGTTCAATACATCCACCATTGCTTGACTGAGCACCAGATTGTTCATACATTACAAAAGCCCAACTACACTGAAACCAAAACCTACAGACTAAAATAGATTAGGCAGTGAACTTCACATCTAGTCTACCAACAACATACATGAACACACAGCCAAGACCAACTGCTACAACAAACATCATCAAAAGGTTGAACTTCCACATCAAATCCTCCAACTTGGCATTAATCTGCTTTGTCTTCTTCTTTTCACCACCCTACATATTCAAGACCATTCTTCCAGATGATACATCTGCTACCTCTTCAGCTTTATCACCAACTTCCACTCCTAGGGGGATTTGCGGATTGTAAGATTAGCAATCTCCTCTAGCTTCTCCAAACCTGCAGAGCTTAGGAAACTACAACAATGGAAAAACAATTGCATTAACACAAGCTCGATGCACAGGGATGAAGAACTTGTCATCTCAATTCAAATTTCAGGATGCTCACCGAGCTCTGCAGAAATTTGAAGAACACATGTAGGTAGTTCTTGGTCATCTCCTTCACTGACCGCCTCTCTATCACCCTCACGTTCCCACAGTCAGGGCATGGGATCAAGGGTAGCCTGGTCTCCTTACCAGGGGGATACGGCTCCAGTGCCCAGCTCAAGCTTTCATCCATATGGCGCTCAACCATCCCAAAGGGTGCAGTACCCCGCAATTGAATTGTTGAGCTTCCCCATTGAGACATGGCACCATCATCACCGGAGTAGTAGCGAGGAGCGGAGGGGAAAGGGGAAGGGTGGGGATCAGGGATTCTACCTACAAACTTGATGCCACCAAATGTGCTACGTCGTCAGCTGGGAAGAGAGGGCGCTGGCTCCGCCCAGAGTTAGCATGATGGTGTCCATCCTCCACCTCGACCGACACTCAGCCAGAAGAGCTCGCGGCTCAGCAAGGACACCTACCACGTGCCGCACTGCCAAAAAAGCTCGCCGCTCGTGGCACCGCCGCGTCGCCAGTAGGGGCCGGGAGAGGGGGACTGAAGACCACCTTGCTTGCCAAGGCCGTCGTGCGCTCGCCTGTGGACACCGCCCGCTCGTCGTCCACCACGCCGCCAGGATCCGCCCGCACGCTGTCCACTCCTCATTGCCAATGGGGATGGGTTGGGGTCAGGCAGATGGGGATAAGGATGAGGCTATGTCCACCGATGGGGATTGGGGAATTATATTGCTTTTGGGATGGACAATTTTGTGACACTGCCAAACTATCACAAAAATCATGCATGAAAATTCATCAAATTTTAAAAAAATTATGCCCACGAGGGGCTCGAACCAGAGACCCCAGGTATAATGGGGTCCGTCCTTGACCAATGTGCTAGAGTAGTGAGTTCGTTAGAGTAGTGACATTCGAGGAACAAATACAATCAAAAAGAAAATAATCTACATAAAAATTCACATCAAATAGAAAAAAATTGCCCACAACGGGGGCTCGAACCCATGATCAATGGCTCGACGGACATGTTACTTAACCAATGCGACAAAATACTGAGTTCGATTGAGCTGTGGGTGAATCTTGTAATACTGTCAGCCCACTATCACCCCAGGCCCATTGCCACTCTGGGCCCACTGTCAGTTGGACCTTCACTTACTTATCCCTTCACATTCACCTCGTCGGATCGATCCCAAACCCTCATTCACCATTTCACCTCTCCAGATCCCCTTTTCACCTCGACGCTTCTGTCCTCGCCGCCGCCACCGCCGCACATGCCCACGCCACCATCCCAACCCCACTGCCGCCGCCATAGATGACAAGGCCTACAAGAAGGCACTCCCTTAAGGACCCGATCACCGGTAGGTGGGCCGCTTCCTCCTCAGCGCAGCCTCTGGCGATGAAGGTAGCCATACCGAGCACAAGTGACGAGGAAGGTAGAGGCCCTAGCATGGGCTATGAGGGCGAAGGCCGCACCGTTGGTCAACAAGAAGGCCACGACGGTGGCCAAGAGGAAGCTCGCGACGGCTGGCAAGAAGACGTCCCCGGCGATGGCCAAGAAGAAGGACCCGGCGGTGTCCAAGAAGATGGCCGTGGTGGCAGCCAAGAAGCAAGTTGTGCCAGCGGCCAGGAAGAACGCCTTGCCAGCTGCGGGCAAGAAGGAGGCCTTATCGACAGCACCCAAGAAGGAGGCCGCGCCAGCAGCCAAGAAGAAGGCCGCGGCGGCGGCGGCCAAGAAGGCCCCCTCTCCCTCTTCATCGGTAGAGAGCGACACCGTGACGCTGCTTTGCCGCAACTGCTTTGAAGGAGAGAGCCAGTATTGTAAGACTTTTCTACGTGGGGGCACAAATGTTGCTGCAATCTCAACACCTCCAATTGTTGTTCGCTGTCCAGCGGCTACCTCAGGTCACCATCCAACTCCAGCCTAAGCTCACCGTCTAGTTCCAACAACGTCTCCACTGGCACCGAGGTATAATGTTCTTTGGAAATTAAAGTTTACTTCATGGAATTGGTCCTTTGCTTAGCCTAAATCATGGCATTATCACTTAGCATATATAGAACTATTACACATCCATTTCCCAATAACAAGCATTGGTCTTTTACAGTAACAAGCATGGCATTTTCCATCAAAGATAGACAAAGAAACACATAAGCTTGTCAATTGAGGAGCAAGCTAGAAGTAGTTTTTTCTTGCATTGAACTTGAAGGTGTTCCATTTGTTGTACATTGAACTTGAATAGCAATAGCTAGAAATATTTTTTTTCTTACATTTAACTTGTCAAAGATATATAGATAAAGATAAATAGCCATAGGTCTATAATTTTACTTTGCTGTACATTGAACTTGAAGGTGTTTCATTTGCACAATATTTGGATAATGTGATCATTTTTGAATGTCATTACTTTTGTGAATGTGAATCAAGATATAGCTTTGAATGTCATCACTTCTGTGTATGTGAACTAATAGATAGTTGCTACCTGCAGTCCTATACACAAACATTTGCTTCTACTATGTATTTGTTGTTGTTTGAGCACAGTACTATAACAGTTGATCTTGTCCATTTGTAGTACCATGTTTCTAACTTGGTGATGACTCGACCAGCGCTCATAAGCGCCATCGAAAGCGTGACCCGACCCCTGCAGCAGAGCATTGCTTCTCTCACTTGGAAGGTTGACAACCTCACTCAACTGGTCAAGGATGACATCCACAATAAGAAGATTGACGGGTGCCTTCAGGAACTTGAGACCATCCAAGCCAAGATAGGCAAGTATGAGAAGATCTTGGAGGATGCTGGCCTACACAACAAGGCAAAGTGATGGATGTTTGGCACTGAAGAGTGAAGACTTTTGGAAGCACAAGTTGTGCACTTGATGATGTTTATCTCTGCCAATGATGACTTTTGTTAGCCCAAGTGGGCATTGACAACGATGTGTAATATGGATTAAACTTTGTCTGTATTATATCGATGTGGGGATGATGTGGGAATGAACTATGTGTGGTACTTTTTAATTAAGGTTCTAGCTTGATATGCACTCTATTTATATATTAATTATATAATCTCTAATATTTGCTTGTTTGTTGAGTTTCTATTGTTCATAAGAATATATGTTATGAAATTATTGGGACTATATTGTAATCTATTGAAGTACCTAAATGTGACAATGCTAAATAGTCATAAAAAGATAGGTCCATAAAACCTATTGCATCACCTAAACATGACAATGCTATGTAGTCACAAAAGACTGGTCCTAGCGTCACAAAAAAGAAATGAACAGCCGTCTCCCAACGACGCATAATTTGTGATGCAAATTGCTGCTTTTATGTGATAAAAATAATATTGTCATAAAAAATACGGGCTCTCCTCAATTTGTGATGATACAAAATTTGGCGTCACATTATGCCACATTACATGATGAATTAGGAGCTCGTCATGAGGAATTTTGTCACAAAAAGTAGGATTTCTTATAGTGAGAGCTCGAGGTATGAGAAGATTTATGGAATGCTTGTGGTGAAAGGAAGCAAGGAGAGGAGAGGTATTTATAAAGGGGGAGAGAGCAGGGCGTGAACTCTAGTGGTGGGGGCGGCCGCCCACCTCCTGGCTCCTCCATAGTTGAATGTTTGCCACTACCTCTCATGCTTCGTGGTTAAGCAAGATATGTGTGCAGGTGGTGGATTTGGATGGTGGAAAAGAGAAAGTAGTGGAGGTGAGTGGAAGTGGAAGAAATAATGTGATGTGATGTATGTAGGTGGATTCTATGACATGTGGGTCCCATAGGAATGGGCCCTATATATTTATATATATAAACAAATGCAAAAATATAAAATGTATAAGTAAAAAATATTTTTGTGCCACCACAATAAATTCTTGATACAGGTTTTTACACACCGTAAAAATTGTTTACGCAGGGCATGAATTTTATAAAGTAACAAAAAAATATTTATGTAATAAAAGTGCAATGTATAAATGTAAAAATAATTACCGACTTACCTTTTGGTGAGGGTTCAAATTTTTAAAGACCTCCAAACTAGACTTTCAATATATTTTATTCTTTCTGATTGTGTGGCTCTTGTGATGATGGCTCTGATATTTCTTCCATGTTTTCTCTTACCATCTTCACAATGGAGTTGAGTTCTGCTTTCGACTTGAATGCGAAGTGTTCTCATTTCCTGACATCTATGTGTGCATTGGTGGTGCTCAAGAAGGGTCTTCCGATGATGAGTGACACTTTTTAGTCTGGACTCATATCTAGTACCACGAAGTCAACTAGCACGAAGAATTCTCTGATCTTGACTGGGATGTTCTCAGAAATGCCCAATGGGCATCGAACTGATTGATCCACCAGTTGTAAGCACATTAATGTTGGTTCAAGTGTTGCAGAACTGAGCTTGTGATAGACTGCTGCTGGCATCACGCTGACACTTGTTCCAAGGTCACAAAGTGCATTGTTGAAATGTTTGTCTCCAATTGAGCAATCAATAGTGGGGCATCCTGGATCTTTCTTCTTCTCTGGTGATTTATTGAGGATGGTCGCACTACACTCTTCTGTCAGCTTGATCACCTCAGTATTGGGCAGCGGTCTCTTTTTGTTGAGAATATCTCTGATGTACTTGGCATATGTAGGGACCTGTATGGCGACCAATAGAGGTATGTTGACATATAATTTCTAAATAACCTCCATGAATTTGTCAAACTGCTCATCTGATTGCAGTCTTCTATTTCTTCGAGGAAACAATAAATAGTTAGTGTCATGAAAGTCTTGACTCATTTCCCTTTCTTGAGGCTCTTGTAATAATTCTTCAACTTCATTTTGATTATCTTCTTTGGTTGCTACCGGTACTGTTGGTGCTCTTCTTGCTCCTTTTGGATAAGGGGAGTCTATGGTAGATTTCCCTCCTCTTGTAGTGATAGCACTTACTTGTTCAGGGTTAATAACAACCGGTGGAACTAGTTGTTCCAGCTTGTGTCGTATCTCCCTATTAAACTGATTCTATTTTGCAATTATCCTCGAGAAAATTTCTAACATTCCATGAATATCCTTGAAGGTATCATCATTAGCAGCAAGCCTCTTGTTAATATCTTCATTGATTTTTGCTTGCTGTATGACTAACTCTCTCAAAGGAGGTTCCTTGGTAGAATTGCCTGGATTCATACCCTGGTTACCACACTATTGTTTCCAACAAGGTTGGTGTGGAACCTTCCTGACAACAGTATTTGAATTTTGATTAGTTGTTTCAATGGCCCTCTGATCTTCTTTGTATTTGGGCATCTGGTCAAGCCAGTTGAGCAAATCATCCATCCTAGTGGACAACACATTTACTTCTTCGACAGCTTCATCACTTTGGGGACAATGTTGAATGTTTTCTTGGGACCAGCTCTGATTATCTGCTATCTTCTCCATAAGTATTTTAGCTTTCCCAAGAGTGAGTGATAAGAATGATCCTTCAACAGTTGCATCTAGGTGCTCTCGGGTCTTTGGAGTTAATCCATAATAAAAGCCTTGCATGAGTAACCATGCTTCCATTCCATGATGCAAACGCTCCCATGCTTCTAAAATGGTTTCTATCTTCTACTATTGGAAATTGGTAATCTTTCCTCTTAAGGCATTGGTCTTGCCTACAGGGAAGAACTTTGCTAGAAAGGTCTTGGAACATTTTTCTCATGTGTTGATATCTTCTTTATTAGCATAGAACCACTGCTTCACTCTTCCCACAAATGAAAAGGGAAAGAGGCGAAGTAGTATGATGTCTTGAGTGACTCCATCAATGATGATGGTGCCTCCAATCTACATAAATTCTATAGATGAGCACTTGCATCTTCATGTACCTTCCTGCTAAATTGGGTAGCTTGCACCATATTGATGAGGCTTGGCTTGAGCTCAAACTCAAGATTCTCAGTTTGGAGTGTTGGACCAGTAAGAATATTCTCAATGCGTGGAGCAGAGAATTCTTGCAGGGTCTTTTCTATCATAGCTTCAGAAATTGGTGATAATCTTCTTCTTTAGTTGATCCGATTCTGATAATGAAGATTTGAGTCAATCAGAATCAATCTTGCTATATCCTGCAAAAATATAAACATAGAAAAACAACAGGGTGATCCGGTCAAAGCAGAGGTGCCTTGTTATTATTTATCATTTTCAAAAGTATCTGTTTAAGCAATTTTTCTCAAAAGTTTATTCCTTCCCCAGCAACGGCGCTAGAAATTGCTTGTTGACACTTCTTACACCACTTAAGCTAAGTTGTCATAACCAGCATGATGCAAGAGTGTGTAGGTATTATTAATGCTCTTAGAAAATAAATAAGGGATTCACAAGCACACAGATAAAAGACCATTGTAGCACTTCACCAAGAAAATATTTTAGGTATCGTTAATTTATATTTAGCTCAAGGGAAAGAACTAAGGACTTAAACAAAAGTGATGAACTTGCAAAACATGACTACTTATGAGAAATCTAATCACACAGTCAGTTGCTTTGACAGGTGGTAAGCCATAATAAATAGATATATAAAGAATTGATAAGCATAAAGGATAACACACGCAGAGATTAGAGATAGACTACTCATCATAAGGTAGGTAGACATTGATCAGACAAAAGATTAAACTCTAGGTAGGTTCTAATAAACTAAGTCTTTCATCTACTCCAGCACATACACTATCATATATAGCACAAAAGGCCTTCCATCTATATATAAGGAATATAACTGAAGAAAGCCACAACATAGCATGACTTCCCACGCAATATGAGCTCTGCCTGTCCTACTAACGGGGGGTGGACTATATAAGACTCAACAGAACTGTCACTTCCGTGAACTACCACACGACCTGGCCAATAGGATGCATTTGCACGTAAACAGCATGTAGTCACCATGCCTACATGTTATCTACCACCTAACTCCCTCGAGAAAAGAGCTCAGCGCTTTGCAAACATATACATAAACTTATTATCAATCATAACTATATCAAATATAGAACTAGAGCAAACTAGGAACATAATAACTAGAAACATAATGATATTTAGAATAAAATCGTAAAGAAAGATACAAGATAGTACCAAACTTGTAGACGATGATCCGAATCCTGCGCACAAGCGCCCAACTCTTGAATCTATCTAGTCTAAACCTATGTAGAAATTAAAGTATTGGAGTAGCTATTCTAATTCTCTGGTGGAGAGAGATCTCTAAACCCTAGCTCTGCTGATGGCTTCCTCTTGATATGAATTCTTATTATGAATTAGGGTTTCAACCTAGGGGGTAGGGCCTTGCTTATATAGCCTCCTCGAATGTACCAGATCCCTTGGATCTAACCGACCTTCATGCAGGGCTCAGATCCATCCTCAAAGGCGGTTAGGAGCAGGATCCACGAGCTCGGCCTTGATTGGCCTAGGGCCGGGGCAGGTGCCCCACATGCCTGGGCGGGCGCCCTGCCCACTTGACAGGTGGGTCTCATCTTCGGTGGTTTGCTTTCTCGAGTCTTCTAGAGTCTTCTTTCAGATGCGTGGGTTTTTTCTCTATGTAAATATGACATGTGGACATTCTTTGATCATTTTCTAATAACCCCCTGCAGAAACAAACATTCACCAAAACTCGTGAAAATTGTTAGTTTAAACCCCAAATTATAGATGTTCATTTTAAGTCCTTTATCTCTTCTTTGTTGACCATTAAAATTGATAGTTAATTACTGTCAACAGGGTGCATGTCACACGATGAAGCATCCGAGGCAAAGTCCCCCACCCACCGCGCGGCCCGGTCGGCCCACTGGCACGGTGACATGTCTGAGGGTTAGGACGTCTGATGATAAGCATTACCCATAAATTAACTATTTGTTACCTTAGATCCTTAAGTAACAACTATCGCACTAGCTAAACCAAATCAGATATTCATAAAGGTATTTTTTAAGATAAAGGATAAAAATATCCTGCTTCATCTATCAACTGATAGAATGAAGCCAATTATTACATGTTTTGCCAAAACATACAGACCGGAAGAAACAAGTTTGTAGCCCACCAAGCGGATAACTGAAACAAAATAAAGTTTAAACTAAAATGACCAATGTATCTTGATGACAACCATCCATTAGAACTGAAGAACTGCAATGCAGACGTCTTAAGGAAGTGTCTAATATGGATAAGTTGATCCCTCTGGTCGTCATGCCGTTGTAGACTTGCCTATTGCCGAAGCCAATGCGTTCTCCTGAACAGAATCTGCAAGAAATATTTTGGTCTACATTTATCAAAAACTACCTAGTTTCTTGTTAGCCAAATAGCTCAACAAAGCACCACATCTGCTATTAATAACAATGAATTATACTTTTTGTTACCAACTTTTGACCATCTTAAAAATAAATCATTCATATCAGACGAAGGAGGAATACCAAAGAGCATATATACAACATGCCACAGGAATTTGGCATAAACATAGTCTAAAAAAAGATGTTGAATGATTTCCAGACAATGACAACAACAACAATGACTGTTACCATTCCAGTTCCGCCTAACTAAATTATCCTTAGTTAAAGTTACACATTTTTTCAGGTACCACAAAAATATTTTAATTTTTATAGATACTTTGTTTTGTCATAAATTATGTGACACTCTAACCTTATTTTTAATTAATGCAGTGTACATGGACTTGACTGTGAAATTCCCAGACGTGTTAAGACCCAGACAAAAACATCCTTTTGATCCATTAAATTTAAATCCTGTATAAAGGTATTAGTCAACTAATTATTATAACAATGGGTATCCAAACGTAGCCTAACCAACCCGAATAAGGTTATGCACTCAGGCAAAGAATCTGAATGAGCCGAGCAAAGTGATATTTTTTTTACTGTCAATAATATATACTTGTTTTAATAATACCCTGTGGACCAAGGAGATTTGTTGTGATGCCTGTGTACCTGTTGAGCAAAGGCGGCCAGGTTGTTAAGGCATGGTCCGTAGTACAGTGGCAGGACATAAGGAAACAGCTATTTGGCCGTTGGTTGAGGGTAGCAACGACGTATGAACAGCTGTGGAAGAGGGACGGGCCTGTTTGCTTGAGACTTAATTTAGAAATGCTGCCCGGTCGAGGCAGCAAATCCTGGCCATCGATTTTGTCTTCCTGGTGTCCAAATTGCTACCTGGCCGCACAATTGCATGGCTCAAGTCACCATCCATATGTAGACGCCCTTGAGTAACAGCGGCGCTGACAGATCCTCGTGCACTACGAGGTACCACACATGCATCTGACGCCTAGGAGGACAAAACGCTAGCGGAGCCGCCCCTCAAACTAGGGCAGAATATGTACCGCTTGGTAGGGGAAGCATGAATCTGCAAACGTGCAGAGATTGCGACCTCTCTGAAGTCTCCACAGCACAATGATGAAATCAGTATACCTCCAACAACATTGAAACCATCAAGCTCCAAAAGGCAAGTGGCCACGTTGGCACAACTGCTGCACCACACTATCTCGTTTTCCTTTACAATGAATCCGGCCTGAGATAGACAACTCTGGCTCTTTGTTGTCAAGTCGATTAGGCATCTGCGCTTGACACTCTAGGGGGTAGTTTTCCACATATGAAGGCTCATTGGAGAGGGACGCAATGCAAGTTTAACGGAGATAGAATGGACTCACACACATATCAGCAAATAGTACTTTTTAGTCTGGTTTTTCAGAGAAACGAACAGGATAATGCCACAGCAACAATTTCTGCCTATAAATAGAAACAGTGACCACCACCTGCAGCAGGAGCCAGGTGGGGTATCGTCCAACATAACAACCGAAAAGAATGGCCGCATACAACACCGCCACCACGCTATGCGCTGCACCCAGATCATTCTCCTTATCCACCACATACTCAGTAGTACATACCACCGTTCCCAGCAGTATCAGCACGGCAACGGCAAGTCGGAGCAACTGTTGTTGCCTTAATGCCATCGGAGATTGCAGCGCAGTACATTCTGCTTGGACAAATGTCCGCCAAGAAAGATGGGAAGGCAGCTTGGCCGTGGAAGGACACCTCCCTATTTGGCTGGTACATACCGCCTCGATTTTAAATTTCAGTTCACTTTATTTTTATTTATTGATCCATGCTATAATCTTATAAGAGATATAATTATTTGCAAGTGGTGCATCTGTATTTTTCATTCACATTTATACATTTATTTTTGCATGCCACCTTTGTATATTTTAAATATGCGAATAGTTTAAAACCTTACCATCAATAATGGTGGCTCTTATTGCATTATATATCTTACAAAGCCATGAAACTAAATTTTCAATTTTATTCTTATTGATGACTGCTATAGAGACTCTCTTTTTATCCTAAAGGTAAGTTAAACCTTTTGTGTATATTATGTCTTCAATTACGATTTCCTTACACTTTTATAATAAGAATTTTAGTGCATAGAGTATGTTCTTAAGAACTCAAACATAAGTCATTCTAACTTTTTTGATAGTCAAAACATTTCATGTTTGACCAAATTCTGGAGAAAAACTTTTTGTTGCTATATGGCCATTTCCCCCTACTTCATTGCTATTAAAATACTCAATCAAGACATATCGTATCAAGAATTCAAATAAATTAATTTACTATTCTCGACATTGTTGTATTTTTCATAAACTTGGCCCAAGCTAAATATGTTTGACTTAGAAAATAAGAAAAAGTGATTAAGTATGTGCACCTAATGGAGTACTAGCTAACATTTTTTAGACCTACAAACGCTCACATACATGAGTGCACATTCATCTCTATGAACGCACACACATACACCCTATCCTACGAGCACCTCCGAAAAACCGAATTGGACCGGCAAATCTTGAAATTGACGAAGTCACCACGAGAGCCTCGCTATCAACGGGCACGTTGCCTACTGAAAGAATAGTGCCCTTAAAACCCGGATAATGCGAGCATTTGTGTCAAGTCGGACTTGAACCCGGGTGGGTAGGTTTCGACCAGAAAATCTTGAGATTGACAAAGTTACCACAGGAACCTTGTTACCGACGGGCACGTTGCCTACCACTGAAAGAATAGCGCCCTTAAAACCTGGATAATGCGAGCACATGTGTCAAGTCGGACTTAAACCCGGGTGGGCAGGTTTAATTACCAATTACTTACCAAAGTTTGACCAAACCCAGGTGGGCGGTTTCAAACTTTGCTAAGTGTAGTGTACCAAACTTTACTTACCAGTTGCTCTTTATACAATTCCAATATGTATTCTTAGCTTCCCATTACACTAGATCTCATACATGTTTGATAAATGTTTAGATGAAATCTTAGCTCGAGCAATCATGACAAGACAAACCAGATTTTTGCGATAGAAGTAGCCATATAAATCATTTAACTAGCTAGATGGGTGAAATGTCATAACTAAAACTTTTCTAGTCATATGTTAGTCACATAAAAATCTATAGCATGGATATATTTTAACTTCCTTTCCAAGAGTCTGGCAGGCATTAGAACAAAAAAAACTAGGTAGACCATATTTTCAACAATATATTGATGTGGTAATATAAGAGAAATTGGTTGTAATAACACTTTATTTTTATTAATGTGAGTGAAGAAATGTTGCCATGTATATACCGTGATTTTTAATTGTTGACATGTTCTTGTTGCATTATCATTGTGAACGGAGATATATACAATCAAATTGTTAGCAAAACATATAGCATTGTTGCAGCTATATGGTCTTTATTTTTAACTTTACTCCAACCGATTTTATTTTTGTTTTTATATTTTGACCCTCACAGCATCTTTCTGTCACGCAAAAAGCCCAATAGTTCTGACATGATTTCAGTGCTTCCTAAAAACATGATCAGATGAATTATGACACGTGAATGGCGCTGTGATTCTGCAGAACGGCACGTACCTAAGGAACCGGCCAGGTCTGTGGTACGTCGGCGACCACTCCTCCCACCACATATTCGACGGCTACGCCACACTAGTACGCATCTCCTTCCGGCGAGGACGTGCCAATGTGCCACCGGCGCACATCGTCAGGTCGAGTCGGACGCGTACAAAGCTGCCATGGCGCACGGCCGGCCTGTCCACCAGGAGTTCTCCCAGCTGTGTCCCTCCGAGCCCGGGAGCCTGCTCGACCGCGCGCGCAACGTCGTCGGTCTCGGAAGTGGCACTTTGCTGTCTGACAACGCCAACATCTCCGTGCATCCTCTAGGGGATGGCCGGGTGATGTGCCTCACGGAGACCACCAAGGGCTCCGTTCTGATAAACCCGGAGACGCTTGACACCACCGGCAAGTTCCGTTACACGGATAGACTATGGGGCTTGTTACAGACCACGCACCCCGTTGTGACAAGGACAGAGTTGTTGACGCTGCTGCCGGACATCTTCCGGCGTGGCCACCGTGTCGTCAGGATGGCAGCCGGGAGCAACGATAGGAAAGTGATCTGGAGAGTGCACTGCCGGGGAGGGCACGCGCCGGGATGGGTGCATTCGTTCGCCGTCACGGAGACGTACATCATCGTGCCGGAGATGCCACTGCGGTACTCCCTCGCCGGCGTTCTCACGTCTCAGCTCACACCTTGGTATATCTTCGACTGGCAACCCGAGTCTAGCAGCTACATGCACGTCATATGCAAGTTCACTGGAAAGACTGTAAGTACTGTTAATATACATGTTGTCTTTCATGACGATGTTGTTATTATACCACAAACAAACATCATCATTACGTTGATCATCCCGTGGATGTTCTTGGTGTTATAGGTGTCGAGCGTGGAGGTTCCAACGTTCATGGCATTACACTTCGTTAACGCATACGAACAGAGAGATGCCATCATTGCTGACTGCTGCGAGTACTATGGTGATCCTTCTGTCATCGAGGCTTTTGCACTGCATAGGCTAAGATCGCCCGGGATTAACAAGGATACATTCCCTGATGCTAGGTACTTGATATACCGCTAGCTTCAAAGAATTACTTTTGACAAATTAAGTACTGTACTTTTAATCTACTGTATGCGTCTTGTGTGCAGAGTGGCCCGGTTCAGGATACCACTGGACGGAACCTCCTCGGGCGTGCTGGAAACTGTGCTGGACCCTGAGTTGCACGGCCGGGGAGTGGAGTTGCCTTCAATCAGTTCAGCCTACCTGGGCAAGAAGCATCGTTATGTTTACGCATGTGGCGCGCAGCGGCCTTGCAATTTTTTCAACTTGCTCACCAAGATCGATTTAGTTGAGAAAGAAGCCATGAACTGGCACGAGATCGGCTCTGTGCCATCAGAACCCTTCTTTGTCGCGAGGCCAGGAGGAACTACTGAAGATGACGGTAAGTTTAATTTTAATTGCTGGAGAAGTGTTTTTAAAATGATAATTTGTGCTTCCTTGAACCATAAGAATATATATGTAGGGGTTGTTATATCGATTGTAAGCACCATGAATGGTCACGGGTATGCGCTGCTGCTGGATGCGGCGACATTCAAAGAAATTGCTCGAGTAAGGTTCCCCTATGGCCTACCATTCGGCTTCCATGGCTGCTGGATTCCAGAGACGATATGAAATGGATATACGGTGTTTTAGGTTTCATATCGGTCTTTAATATTGATGAGGTTTGAAGCAGAGTGACACGATTGTAAAAATTATGGACTGATCTGTTTCTTGTTGAAGAGGTTTTGAAGCCAGAATGTTTTTACTATCTAAAGAACAAATGTTGAGATCTACTTTCTAGATATGATTCATCTTTATCCCATCACCAAGGTAACTCAGCCCTCAATAGAATAGAATTTGCTACCCAAGGTGTCTTAGATCATGTTCAGATCTAAGTCACCGAGTATTCAATATACTAGAATGACTAGAGAAATTAGAGTAGACCACATGATGACTAACCATGATCTTCAGGGTAGTCCACCGTCAGTAGTTGTAGCCGTGGTAGAGGCTGTTGAATGACTCCCTCCTTTGAATGTTGGGTGGAAGATGTTGAGGTTGTGAGTGAGGAAGCAGGGACCTCTTCATCACAATGGTGGCCTACCCGTCACTTTAGCACCCTCAATAATCTTATCTTAGGAGGGAAGATGAGTATTGGCTAAAACCCTCGAAACATAGGTTCCTCGTTGTGGGAGCCGCTCCTCTAATAGGCATTGTATGACGAGGAGGCCACAATCTAAAGTCAGTGAGTGTGCCCCTGGCTATGGCACATGGGAAGTCACAGACTCCCTTGACTCAAGGTCGAATGGTTCCAGGCCGTGGCCCATCTTCACCAGCCCAAGATCGCTTTTCCTACCTTGCATTTGATCAAAAGGCTAACTTCATAAGTCCAAACTAGCACACAAAGGCAATGTTTTGCCGCGCACAAGAAAAATACCACTCAGCAACAACAACACCTATGGTAAACCAATCCACCTTAATAGGATATCACATAAAACACAACGTGAGTTGATTGGTTGTGTGGGGGAACGTGGAGGCGTCCTCTCATGAATAATCCCATGTTCCTTGCAGAATTGATTAAATTCACTGCAAAAGTATTCTCCCCTACGATCAGACCGTAACCATTCGATTTTCTTCTCGATATGGTTCTCAACCTCTGCTTTATAGATTTTAATGTGGTGCAATGCTTCATCCTTAGATTTTAACAAGTACACATAGAAAAATCTAGTACTATCATCAAATGTCATAAAATATTTCTTGCCACCTTTGGTCAAGACGCCATTCATCTCACAAAGAACAGATGAACAAGGTCCAGAGGTGTTGTATCTCTTGCCTCTTTCACAGCCTTGTGAGGCTTGCGATGTTGTTTTGCTTGCACATGCATAACACTTGGATCCATTGACCAAGTGGAATTTAGGGATCAAACTCATTTGTGCCAAGCGCATCATACAACCAACATTAATGGGGCAAAACTGTGACCGCCACACATCATACTTATCATCATGTCTCACATGGTTCACAAATTTATTGCAAGAATTCATCGAAGAAAAATGGAACAAGCCTCTTGTTGATGCAAAAAGGCGTTGGATCTGCAAACACACCGGGCTAATACCCTGGTTCGATATCAAGGCGTGCCAGTCGATTTGACCTATTAATCGACAAGGATGATAAATTTGAATAAGATCCGAACGAGACGACAGCGATACGCCCGGACGTCAAAGCTCAGATGATATTCGGTAACTGTTGAACAGATCAGACGAGACGACAGCGATACGCTCGGACGTCAAAGCCTGAATCATGCTCGGTAGACGCGGAACCTGCAAGGTCGCTGGAGATCAAGTTGATGCAGCCCGCCGATTCTTGAAAGAACTCGTTGAAAAGGAAAAGGTACTGGTGACGAAGTCGTCGAAAAGTAGATTGCTTGAAAAGTAGATAAAAGTAATAGATTTATTGTATTTGATTGTGTATCTCTTTTTACATTGTCTCTCGGTACATATTTATACCCTGGTACTATGAGTCCTAAACAGACACGACAAAGTATTACCTAAACAAGTCTTATCTCTAAGGAATAAAAAAAATAACGACTCGTACCAAGGTCGGACTCAAAAATAAACTATTAAAATAATGGCATAAATATTGCTAGTTTCCTTATCTATTGCTTTACGATGAAACCTCTATCGGCACGCTCCTCATCTCTGTAGATTCCATCAGCAAAACCCATCGATAATGACTCAGATCTGCTTTCCACGTCCTTCAGCTCTGTTTTCCATCGGCAACCATGCCTCTCTCTCCATCGGCAACAGCCCTCTGGCTTCATCGGCAATGTACGAGATCAACATGTCCTTTATCGGCAATCATCCATCGGCAACTCAGAAGCAATACTGGAGAATAACTACTCCCTTGCCGATCGGCACAGTTTTCGGCTTATATTGGCACGTGTCAAAAAACGGTGTCAACACATGCCTCCAATTTCGGAGTATAAAATACTTTATGCGCCGAAATTTCCTCCAGGTCATAATTGCCCAAACCGCTTGAACTTCTCCTCGAGAGTTGCGCGCGTGGTAGTGGAGATCCTGTACCAACAGGCCCATATAATGCTTTCTCCGCCGCGGCCCATTTTCATCTACGATTCAAACCCTAGCTTTTCTCTCTCCAGCGGCGACATCAACAGGCGATCCTTCGACGAACTCGATCATCGGCACTCTTGACGGTGATCCTTAGCCTTCATTAGCATTCTTTGCCTTCTCCATCTCCGTCGCGGCCATGGCTATCCGTTTTGACGTCCCCAAGGTTAGTCTTTTTCTTTTGCCTATCCTCTGACATTTCGTTTCTCCTTCTCTGCGTAGTTCATGACTCTTCCTTGTTCCCAATCTTTAATCCCAGGAACTTTGCAATAATCTTCTTATTCCAACGCATCAGAATCACTTTATCTTCCTAGGCCCAATGGGAAATCCAGACCCAACCGACATCATAAACGCAAAAACCAATCGAATCCCCTTCAGAACTCAGAATTTTGACTTGGGATTCTGGACTGATACCTTCCGTTCCTGGCCAAAAACCACCAAGGGATGGAAAGATTGGTATTTGAGGGTCGCTAGGCCAATGGAGCTATATTGGGCGAAACTCAAACTAGAACAATGCATTAGAATATCTATTGCCGATATGGAGAGGAATGAGTCTTTGTTAATTGCCGCCTCTTATTTCTGGTCGGATACCCTGAATGCCTTTATCTTTAAACATGGGCCGGCTTCTCCCACCCTTGCCGATGTGTACATGCTCACTGGCTTGGACATCTCCTCTGCCGATGACAACTCACTGTTCCAGCGAAAACCTGAGCATCGGCTGACCACCAGGAACATTGGCGGCTGGACTGGCTATATCAGCGAGTATAAGAAATCTGGTTCAGTCAGTCACAGGGAACATTCAGCTTTTTTGAATATGTGGCTTGAGAAGTTTATTTTCTGCGGCAGAACAGTTGGACCGACCAACATGCACCTTCCTGCAGCAAAGCTGTTGGCTAGTGGCGTCAAACTCCCACTGGGCCGATACCTTCTTGGCTCAGTCTACCATCTCCTCCACCAAGTATCACAAAGGCTGCTGCAAGGTAAATCCATCGGCAACCTGGGGGGTCCCTGGTGGTTCATCAATATGTGGTTGAATGCCCATATGCACAAGTATTTCCATATTGACCTGTTCGCCCAGCAATTCCCTCGAAGTCTTCCTGAAGATTATCAACTCGGGGAAGAAGAATCGGCAACGCGCCCCCCTATCAACTTTGGAGAAGCACTGGCAGTACTACCAGGGGCAGAGGCAAACAGAATCCAGATCGGCAATCTCTTCCACAGCCTCTACATCGACATCCCCTCTGAGCTTCGGGCCTGGGTCCCGTATGTTGATGAAGCAGCAAGATTCCCTCTTTCCTTTAACCTTACCGATGAGGCCCTGAACCAGGATGCCGACATTCTTAGGGCAATAATCACTCCTCGTGCTATCCCAGTCAACATTTTTGGAAGCGCGAAGAATATTAATCCCACATACGAGTTCTATTATCCATCGGCAGCAGCAAGACAACTAGCTTTTGGACAACTGCCCATCAACCTATGTTTTGCCGATGTGATTAAACCGAGAGAGACTATTGCGAGCCGTGTGGATTGGCACAAGATTGTTACTCTCCTTCCCGATGCTGATACCTCAAAGGGTGGCAAGAATGGAAAGAGCAGCTATTTTTTGCCTCTCCTCATTTTTACTGGAACCTCATTGATCCCGATCATGCCATCCCTGCCGATGCAGTAAGTCTGACCCTCTGTACTTCTTTCAACTCCCCTTTAATCCATCGGCAACTAACAGGTTGATGACCCAGTTCCAACATTGAGTAAGAGTGGCAAGGTCATACGGCTGCAGCCGATTTCCCCGGTATCCATCATCGGCCACAAGGCTCCCTCGCTAGATGCTCCAGTGGGCCGTGGTCGTACCAAGAGGAGTACCAAATCGGTCACATTTTCGACACAGTCATCTCAGGTAACCATCTCACTTTCTTTTGCAGATGCCGATTGCTGTGATTTACCGATTTCACATTTCAGGGCGCGAGTTCTACACCACTAGAATCTTCATCGGTAATTCGCCCTTCGTCTCCTCCTGCAGCACCTTCGTCGCCCCACCTTGTTGTCCTTGATGATTCTCCAGAGGTATTCTTTATTTAAACCTTAATTATTGAATCGGCACTTTTACTCATCTGTCTCTTTTGTAGCACCGAGTGATTGCATCGGCAACCGTCCCAAGTGTACCGATTCCTCAGCCATCCATTGCCGATGCCCCCAAGCCGTCCGATGCCGATATCTTACAGCACAAGCGTAAGGCTTCATCGGGTGAAGAACCACAATCCAAGCGGGCAAGACTTACACCATCTCCGCCGGCATCCTCGCCTCGCCCGATATCGCCTGACGTATCTGTGCGGACCTCTCCATCGGCACCTGCTCTTCCATCGGCCATTGTACCCATACAAGGATCTTCATCGGCATCGGTATTGCAGCAGCAACCAATCGAGGTACCAACACAAGGAACGTCATCGGTAATTGTACCTGAGGTTGTTTCTCCGAGCCAAAGGAGAGAGATTGCCTTGAAACAGGTGCGTTAACTCCCTTAGATAACCTTTAACACTTTGGGCTCTTTTGCTGACATCATCCTTTCCTTTTTAGGAGCAAGATTCCCCCGATAGTCTATTCTCCTTCTCTATCAGTGGGATTGTTCCCGATGATGAAGATTCTGAAGAAAGCTCTACTCCAGCCCTTGGAGTTCTATCACCTGAGACCAAGTCAAAGCTGGAGACGCTGTTATCATTGCTGCAATAGGAGACCTCTCTACTGATCCAAGATTCTGACTCTGCAAGAGCAACTTTTAAAGGAATTCGAGGTCATATTCTTGCCGATGTTGAGGAAGCACTTTTCCAGGCTGCTCATCTGGAGAGCCGGCAGTTGCAGTATCAAAGGGCTGCCCAGCGGATTGCCGATAGAGCCACTCAGGCAAAGCTCCAGGAGGACATGATGAAGCATAAGCAACTTGCCGATGAGAAGCACAAAGACATTGGTAAGTTAGAAACCTCTTGTGCAGATCTGGAGGACAAGATTGCTCAACTATCGGTATGAAGAGAAACCCTGCTAGCAGAGCTGAGACAGATTGAAGGGGCATTGGATGCAGCAAATCATGAGAAGGCCCTAATGTTCGAAGCTGTCAAGACTCTTCAGCAAGAAAGGGACAACCAAGTCCTCAAGACGCTGGCGCTCAAGAAGACGATCAAGCCATTTGAAGGCAATGCCGATGAAGATGCAAAGATACTGGAGGAAGCTGACCAAATTTGCCTGCGTGCGATATCAACTATCCACTCATTGTTGAACTTGTAAACCTCCCTTTTCATCGGCAATGTGATGAATCGGTAATTTGTAAAACTTCACATTAATGTAGTGCCGATACATTCTTTTTGAACAAGCACTTTATCTATATACATATATTTTATTGGCAAGTGCTAAGAATCTCATCGGCAATAGGAAAACCGTGTTGATATCTGCCAATGGATCTTCACTTTTGCGCTTCAGCTGTCATTCTTGAGTTTCTGCTCCACGGGAACTTTCCTCTTTGTGCTCACGTTGCATTTTCCTCTTTTGAGTCCTTGTTAGACCTTTAGGGCACCATTGAGGAAGCTTTGTCTTCCAGACGGGTTGATAAATTTTTGCACTTGAACCTGGGCAATTTGTATTAGGATCCCTGCAAAGTACTGTTTCATCATGGACTCCTGCATTGGTCATCTCCTCGAGCTCCTTTTGATTCATCAGCAAACAGTCAGCATGCCTGCCCAGTCTTTCATGTACACTGGTCCTGCCCCCCAGCCGATCATGTACCGATACCCCTTCTCTGATCGGCTTACCGATGTATCTGCTCCGATCACCATAGCGCAGCCTTCTTTCTGCCCAATTGATTCGATCATAACCATTGCACTCGGGGCAACCATCAACAGTAGGCAATTTAATGCCTTCTTCCCAACAATAGATGAAGAAGGGGCATCTCCAGTGGTCTTTGTGCCGATGCCATGCTCCCCAACGCAACTCTTCTTGCTGATGCCGATAGCGGTTACTTGGAATTCTGTACGGAGCTGGTCTAGGAGGTCTTCTTGAACCACTGCTTTCTTCAACTATCTCTTTCCCCTTCAAGTTATCGGTAGTTGCTTGATTTCTAGGATCCACCGATGCTTTCCTGCTTATCGACGTCAGCACTTTAGTCTTGTTTACGGCCCCCACTATGTTTGCTGGGAAAGGATGCTGATCAATCTTCATCGGCTTCTGAGCTTTAGAATTGTCAAACTTGATCCTCCCAGATTCAATTGCCGATTGCAACTGCTGCCTGAAAACCTTGCAGTCATTGGTACTGTGCGAAGTTGCATTATGCCATTTGCAGTACCTAATTTTCTTCAGTTCATCTGCCGATGGAATCACATGATTGGGTGATAGCTTGATTTGGCCCTCTTGAAGTAGCAGATCAAATATTCTATCGGCCTTTGTGACGTCAAACGTGAATTTCTCTGGCTCTTTCTGACCAAAAGGACACGATAAAGGTTTTTTACCTTTTACCCACTCAGCCAGGCCGATAGTTGGTTCTTCATCTGAATCTGACTCCTCTGCCTCTACAAAGGACACCTTCTTGTTCCAGCTCTTTCTATGTTCTGGAGCTTGAGCTCTTTGATCAGAGACCCTCTGCACAATATGACTTAAACTTTCAAACTCCTGAGCATCATATTTGTCCCTGAGATGCGGCAACAAACCCTGGAAAGCCAAACCAGCTAACTGACGGTCATCAAGCACTAGGCTGTAGCACTTGTTCTTCATGTCTCGTACCCTTTGCACAAAATTCTCTACCGATTCGTCGCTTCGCTGTCTTAATTTCATTAAATCGGTAAGCTTCTTTTCATGGACACCAGCAAAGAAGTATTTAATAAAATTTCCTTTCTAGATTGGTCCAAGTAAGAATAGAGTTCGGTGGCAATGATATAAACCACGCGAATGCTGATCCAGACAAAGAGGACGAGAATAAACGGATCCTCAACTCATCCCTGTTCGCTGCTTCCCCGCACTGGATAATGAATCGGTTGATGTGCTCCATTGTTGACGTATCATCTTGCCCAGAAAACTTAGTGAAATCTGGCACCTTGTACCGATTCGGGAAAGGAATTGAGTCGTAAGATGAAGGATATGGAGTCCGATAAGAGTAAGTATCGATCTTGGGCTGAATCCCAAATTGTTCTTTCATCACTTCTGCAATCTTATCGGTCAAGAGTGCATCCTGATCTTGCCGATGCACTGGCTGGATCTCTACTGGAGGCGTTGGCTGATATGCTTCTACATACCCCTATGGCACTTGGCTTGGATAAATCGGCATATTCATGGCACCAATCTACGGAGTAAAGTTCATCGGCTATTTTGCCGATGCTTGTTCCTGGAAAGTTGTCTGTGGACTATACCGTTGAGTCCCTATTGCTTGGTGGCGTGGTTGAATAGCAGGTTGTTGAATTGGTGCTTGCCCTGACCAATTAAGACTGTAACTCATCGGCACCTGGCTTGCCGATGGCTGATAGCTTGTAGACAATTGATGCTCTTTTATAGACGGATGATAGCCAGCATAACTGCCCTGAATTGCAGGTAACCCAGACTGAGATATGAATGGTACTACAGGCTGCTCTGCAGTGGAAGCTCTCTGTTGAACTGGTGGAGGATTAGTCAATGGATTCGCATAAGATATCTGTTGCGGAGGTGTGTAGAATCCCATTGACAATGGCTGTATAGCAGGAGGTACAGTAGAATAATACGGCACTTGAGCCACCGGCCGAATTGGAGTAGCCGATGTCATTGGACCCTTCCCTGCTACATCATGCACTTGAGGCAGTCCAGAGTTGGCAGTAGATGGACCTGGAGGCATACCGTATCCCCACCAATTAGCAGCAGTTTGACTATGTTGACCTGAAGGACCTGACATTGCCGATGCCGATAGATCTGTGCTCAACTGAGTACTAGGCCTCTCCTGAGACGTTAGATCTAATCCTATCGGCGTGGCTCTAGTGATGGATGGTCCTGATATAGCTGAAAGAGTAGGCGCTTCCATACTCTCAACGGCTGGAGTTGCCGATGGAGTACTGGTAGATGCCGATCCCGGCTGATGATATGCCGGCCCGACATACCCTGGTGCTTGTCCATCCCTTAACGTTTGCACAACAGCATTGTAGACAGTATTGGACAGCACGGTGGAGTGGTTGATCAAAGCTTGATTTAATGTAGAATTAACCATCTCCTGTAATTTACCAGGGTAAGAGTCAAAGGTTACCTACCGAAGCAACGGCAGATCTTGCTTCTGGATGACTTCTCCTCCCCTATTCATGCTGAAAGACTTCAAGTAGAGCTGCCTATAATCCTCCATAGCTTTTTCCATGGCTTGCCTCTGATCCTCCTTGAGATCTGATTCTGATATCTCGATGATGTTTTTTGGAGTGATATCAGTAGGATTCTTCATGATAAATCTGATGATTTGGTCCCACCAGGCGTGCCAAAAGATGTGTTGATGCAAAAAGGCGTTGGATCTGCAAACACACCGGGCTAATACCCTGGTTCGATATCAAGGCGTGCCAGTCGATTTGACCTGTTAATCGACAAGGATGATAAATTTGAATAAGATCCGAACGAGACGACAGCAATACGCCCAGACGTCAAAGCTCAGATGATATTTGATAACTGTTGAACAGATCAGACGAGACGACAGCGATACGCCCGGACGTCAAAGCCTGAATCATGCTCGGTAGACGCGGAACCTGCAAGGTCGCCGGAGATCAAGTTGATGCAGCCCGCCGATTCTTGAAAGAACTCGTTGAAAAGGAAAAGGTACTGTGACGAAGTCGTCGAAAAGTAGATTGCTTGAAAAGTAGATAAAAGTAATAGATTTGTTGTATTTGATTGTGTATCTCTTTTTACATTATCTCTCGGTACATATTTATACCCTCGTACTATGAGTCCTAAATAGACACGACAAAGTATTACCTAAACAAGTCTTATCTCTAAGGAATAAAAAAAATAACGACTCGTACCAAGGTCGGACTCAAAAATAAACTATTAAAATAATGGCATAAATATTGCTAGTTTCCTTATCTATTGCTTTACGATGAAACCTCTATCGGCACGCTCCTCATCTCTGTAGATTCCATCGGCAAAACCCATCGATAATGACTCAGATCTGCTTTTCACGTCCTTCAGCTCTGTTTTCCATCGGCAATCATGCCTCTCTCTCCATCAGCAACAGCCCTTTGGCTTCATCGGCAATGTACGAGATCAACATGTCCTTTATCGGCAATCATCCATCGGCAACTCAGAAGCAATACTGGAGAATAACTACTCCCTTGCCGATCGGCACAGTTTTTGGCTTATATTGGCACGTGTCAAAAAACGGTGTCAACACCTCTTCTTTCATAGCCCTTACCAACAAATATTCCATACTAGGATACAACACATTTATTAGACCCAAAAGCAGGCTTAAAGCCATCCCTATATAGTAGAGACCTACTTACAAGGTTCTTCTTTATGAAAGGGACAAGTTACACATTCTTTAGCTGCAAAATAAACTTCAGATTGACCATACCAACACCATGAACAGCCGCATGCGTTCCGGTTCCCATCAGCAGGGAGGAACCTCATTCTCCTTATAAATAGAAAACAAAGAGTGGCCAACACATACATGAATATATCCCCTATGCAACAAATCAATCAGGCGAGAGACAAAGTGAAAGAATCGTTGGTAAATAATTACAATACCCAGATCCTCCAGCTTCGCTAACAACCATGTTGGTTGTCTTCTTCTGCTGCTTGTCCTTGCGGTCTGGGCACTTTTTTACCCAATGGTCAGTACCACCGCACACAAAACAGCAACCACTCTTTTCCTTGACTAGTTTCTTCTTAAAAGTAGCGGCTTGGGGCTTGACAACATTTTTGTTTTCTTCTTTTTATGGGCAACCTAAGAGTTCCTCTTCTACAACAAGTTGGCACTAGAGCCTCTGTCATCATGCACTTTCTTGCCACGTTTGATCTTTGTCCTCGCGTTCTCTTCAACACTTAGAGAAGCAATGAGGTTAGTCACACTGAACTCCCGGCTCCTGTGCTTTAGAGAAGTGGCAGTCCCTCCAAGTAGATGGTAGCTTAGCGATAATACTGTCGGCCACAAACTTGTCGGGCAACACACACTGACTATTCTCAAGTTCCATAGCCAGTATCTGTATCTCATGGGCTTGTTCAACTACAGATTAGTCCTCAATGGTCTTATAGCCAAAGAACTGCTCCATGATGTACAGCTCACTGCCAGCGTCCGGAACACTGAACTTAGCCTCAAGTGCATCCTACATATCTAGGCAAGTCCATGTACACTAGCACCAGACCATCTACTAAAACTCTGATGAGAGATAGCTTGAGCAAGTTATCTGCCTCAATAAACCTTCCCTCTTCCTTAGGAGAAAGGGGTGGTTCGGTGTGCTTTCCCTTGACCGCGTGGTCACAGAGCATAGCGGTAAGCCAGAGCATGGATCTGGAACACTAGACCTTTTAGTTGGCTCCATCCTCTCTCAAAGGAGGTGGTTTCATTGACGCAATAAAGCTAGCAGCCGAAAAAGATCTATAAAGTTTTTGGATTATTGAAGATTTAGTCAATTTTTAGCATGCTTTAACCCATAAATTCATTATTAGATCTAACAACAAGAAATTAACAGAAATCACATAAGAGAATCTGCTATCAACAACTGCAGCAATTCCTAACATCGCCCAAGGGAGCGACACATGCAACGGTTCCTAACATCATAGTACATATCACAATTAGTTCTAGAGATGAATTCAGTATGTACCATTGGTTGGATCCCAATCCGGAGAACTAAGAACCACCGTTACCACGATCCGCACCAGATCGGGTGGGACGGGTCATGGTGGCCTGCTCGCAGTAGTCGATCTACAGTCGGTACATGCAGATGTACACAATACAGACCCACGAACACTTGGGGACAAACGAAAGCACCGGATCAAACACGAACAGTACCAAATCAGATGCGAGCGGTCGCGCGGATGCGCTCCCTCAAAACTTTATCGCCGGCCTATCGAGCAGGTACGCTTGACGGATGCAGTTCTGTCAGGTATCTGGGTCAGGGATACCCCAACACACCAATTAAAAGTAACTAATCCCTGAGAAATCCGTGGCCCAAGGCCCACAAAACACTATCACACCAGGCCTAGCAATTGGCCCAGATCAAAATAAGCCCACACATGAATTTCTCCATCACAGACGAGCACCCCTCGACGGGGCTGCCCACGAGTGATGAAGATACGCCAGAGTGAACGATCCCCGAGTCGACCAGCTTGACCCCCCTCGATCCACCTACTCTTGTACGGGAAACGCAGAGCATTTAATGCTTCAACCACCCCCGCCTAACGCCATGGCTGCAGCCATGTCAACAGGAGCCAAGTATAGAGAACATGGCGATTTGCCAAGCATTGTTGCCCCATGTCGCTCGAGACCCCCTCAAAAACGCAATACGACAACGCCAGGTACCGGATTTCCCGGGGCTCGATCTTATCCACAGGGCCTCGACCCCCTCGACCACCCCTCCACTCGGACACTAGCGTCCCCGGCCAGCACTCGAACAACTCTATCGCAACTCCTACAGGGATCTGCACGCTCGCTACAGGGGCTCAGGTCTTTCACCGACCGTCGCCAACATCACCGTGACGCACCCAAAAGACGGAGGCAACACCACCCAACATACTCCCGCACGGACTGTTCAATGCTGCCAAGATATACTCCTCCTCGGTGAGTACCAACATGAGTGTGTATGAGGACCTTCCGAGGCACCTCCTGCGCGCCACCATGGATTTGGTGACGTCCACACCAGCCTTCGAGTACTCAGAGTCCTCGGAGACCTAGGCCTAAGGCACTACACCCTTGGCACGTTTCGTCGCTAGCTAGAGAAAGAGTGACGCAGTTAGGGTTTCTTCCCCAACTACTACTTCGGCTACCACGACTCCAACTCCATCGACGACAGCTGCGATCCAACTCGCGAGTGCTTCCACATCGATGGGGCACTAGCGACAGATTCGGAGGTCGAGGAGCAAACGCCACTCCTCCTTGCCATGCACCGTCAGCTGCATAGGGCGGAGGGCCACGCCTCGATGAGGAGCACGCAGCTCAGCTCGCCCAACTCCAGGAGATGCAGACCAAGCTCAACCAAGAGCGGGAACGTTTGCGTCTACTCCTCGAGAAAGGGTGTATGGCATACGCACGCGGCGGAAGGGCTCGAGAGAGGGCTCGCGACGTCAACCGATGCATAGTCGAGGACGGGGCGGACGAGCAACCCATTGTCAACCGTGCCAGCCAGAACATTGTCGCCGCCACCAATCTCCTCCGCAACATGCCAGCACCATCAACCCCTGAGGCCCGTCGAGTACAAGACGAGATTTGAGGCCTCCTTGAAACTACAGCCGCGCAGCAGGCCGAGAGTTCTACCTTAAGGCGGCGAGGGGCCACCCCGGAACGACCGACTGAACCCTCCTAACATGAGAGGGAGGACTCGGTCCATCAAGAGCCCGTGCCCCACGGGAAGAAGGCAACCCCAGCTCGAGATCGCCTCGTCGAAGACCACGAGCCCTGTGACGCCCCCGAGGACATCAACGAGAACCGCAGGCGCAAGAGTGGCGACGACGAGGCTCGAGGGTACAACGTCCACAGGGGCGAACGCTGTGATAGCGATGAGGACCACACACGATCCCCCGAGCCTTTGGGCACTCGTGTCTTCAGCAGAATCATCCGCAAACACCGCTGCCAACTCGTTTCTGTCCCCGAACGAGCCTCACCAAGTTCAACGGTGAGACCAAGCCCGAGCTATGGCTAGTTGACTTCAGGTTGGCCTGTCAGCTGGGTGGGGCTCCGAATGACCGCGTCATCATCCGTCAACTTCCCCTATTCCTGTCAGACACCGTTCGAGGGTGGCTCGAGGAGCTCCCACCTGATCAGATCCACAATTGGACTGATCGGGTAAGAGTGTTCAAGGGGAACTTAATGGGAACCTATGTGCGCTCTGACAACTCTTGGGATCTCTACAACTGCAAAAAGAAACCAGGGGAGTCCCTTCGTGACTTCGCCCGGCGCTTCTCCAAGCAGCGCACCGAGCTTCCCCATATCTCCGACCACAACATCATCATGGCGTTCGTCTCTGGCACCACCTACAAGGAGTTGGTCTGGGAGTTAGGGCACAAGACCTCGAATACTGCCAATGAGTTGATGGACATCGTCACCAACTACGCAGCCGGTGAGGAGGCAGTGGGCGTCTTCTTTGGTAGTGGCCAAGACAAGGGGAAGGACAAGGAGGGCGACCCCGGGAGCTCAAATCAGGGCGCTAGGAAGAACAAGAAGAAGAAGAAGAACCAACAGAGCAAGTGTGAGGCTGTGGCCGACAACTTGTTGCCGCCGCCGAGCGCAAGAAGCCTCGAGGTCCCCCTGAGAAGGGCCTCTTCGATGAGATGTTGACAAAGTCGTGCCCCTATCACAAGGGGTCGGCAAACCACAATCTCGAGGATTGCAGGATGCTCCGCAAATACTTCGACAGCTTGGGGCTTAAGAAGGATGATGAGAAGGAGGAACCCAAAGACAAAGATAGCGACAAAGATGGAGGGTTTCCTGAGGTCCACGACTGCTACGTGATCTATGGAGGCCCCTCGACACGCCTCACCATGCGCCAGTGCAAGCATGAGCATCGAGAGGTCTTCACCATGCGGCTCTCGACCCCCCTCTTCCTCGACTGGTCCGAGACGGCCGTCATGTTCGACCGTGGTGCCCACCCTGATCACGTCCCCAAGATAGGGGTGTACCCGCTCGTCGTCGACCCCATTATCGCCAACACACGCCTCACCAAGGTGCTCATGGATAGAGGCAGCAGCCTCAACATCATCTACGCCGAGACCCTCGACCTCCTTGGAATCAAGCGGGAGCAGCTCCAACCCAGCTTCGGGGGCTTCCACGGGGTCGTGCCTGGCAAAAGGCCAGAACCTATTGGGTGCATCAACCTCCCGTCTGCTTCGGCACCCCAGCGAACTTCAGGAAGGAGACTCTCACCTTTGAGATGGTCGGGTTCCATGGAACCTACCACGCCATCCTCGGGTGTCCCTGCTACGTCAAGTTCATGGCAGTCTCCAACTACGTCTACCTCAAGCTCAAGATGCCGGGCCCCAAGGGCTTCATCACTGTCGGGCCATCCCACGAGCACGCCTACGAGTGCAACGTCGAGTGCGTCAAGAATGGGGAGGCCGTCTTGGAGTCGCAGGCCCTGGCCACGACCTTCGAGGACTTCGCCAAGGAGATGCCCGACCCCAAGCTCCAATGGGAAAGTGATGAAGATCAGCACCGCGCTCGACCCCAAATAGGAAGCAGTGCTCGTTGACTTTCTCCATGCAAATGCCGACATATTTGCGTGGAGACCCTCAGATATGCCGGGTATAACTAGGGAAGTCGCCGAGCACGCCTTGGGGATCCGGTACCACTTTGACCAGGAGAGTGTCAGGTACCTGGATAAGGGGTACCCTAAACCTCAATCCAGGAGAATTAATCCCCGAACAATCAGCGCAAATCCCCAAAAAATGCTCACCATATACCAAGCCAGCGGCTCTCTAAAAAACAAGGCCCAACACTCAAGAAGCAAGCCATATTAGACCGGCCCAAGAATAGGACGCACCGACCCATGCGAGTCCCACCACGACGGGTGCCCTCGAGTGGCGGAACTCGGCGCGAGCGGACTTCCCCCCGTTGAGTGACGAATCTCCACGCGGGTGGACGACCAACTCCTACCTTACATCATGGCTTTAGCGGTATTACAGTGACCAAGTAAAAGGGTCAAATCCCCCTTTTACCGCCTATACCCGGAGAAACGATCATTCGTACTACACTGCTACGCCATGTTGGGCACTGTGCCTCGTCAAGCATCCCCTCGAAACACATTTGTCAACATCTGTACCCCATTTCCCGGAGCTTCAGTCTTATCTGCCCAGCCTCGGCCCCCTCGAATACCCCTCGACTTGGACCTCGATGCCTTCGGTCAGCACCCCAACAACTCCCGTAGCGACATATACAAGGACCAGCACGCCCACGCATGGGCACGGGTCTTTCACCGACCACCTGTGGTGTCATCATGATGCCCCTGGAGGACAGCCATTGTTTCCAAGCACATCGCTACAGGGCAGGCCATGCCTGGTGCATGCTTCTATAGCAACCGCAATAGGATCGACGCCGTCATCCCGACGGCATCGGCCACTCCACTGAACATAGCCCCTAGGGTCTTCTATACACCTGCGCCTCCCCTTGGCCTATAAAAAGGGACGCCAGGGCTAGTTCTAGGAAGAGAGAACGAATCTCCATAGTGCTAAGGCAGAAGCTCGTAGCTCAACACTTAGGCTTCTGCTCCACCCCCTTACATTCGCTCGCTTGTATCCCCCTGTACAAGCACTTCGGTGCAAGATAATACAATCTCTCCCCCCGCTGGATGTAGGGCCTTCTCTTGCCTAAACCAGGATAAAAACCATGTGCTCTTCTTGCACCACCATCCGGATTAGGGAGCATGCAGTACACGTTTACTCGTCGGCTTAGGGCCCATTGGGTTCCGAACACCGACAAGAAGCGCGAGATCATCGAGAAGGAGATCCACAAGCTTTTAGAGGCCGGGTTCATCAAGGAGATTCATCATCCTGAGTGGTTAGCTAATCCTATACTAGTTAAGAAAAAGAGTGGGAGTTGGAGGATGTGTGTAGATTATACCAGTTTAAATAAAGCATGTCTAAAATTTCCCTTTCCTTTACCTTGAATCGATCAAATTGTTGATTCCACTGTGGGATGTGAAACTCTCTCCTTTCTTGATGCCTGCTTTGGCCATCACCAAATCAAAATGAAGGAGTCCGACCGCCCGTGACTTCCTACATTACTCCCTTCGGCATGTATTGCTACGTTACCATGCCCTTTGGCCTTCGAAACGTCGGGGCAACGTATGAACGATGTATGTAGCATGTGTTCTAGGAGCACATCGGGCCAACCGTCGAGGCCTACGCCGATGACATCATCGTCAAATCAAAGAAAGTCAACAACATGGTCGACGACCTTGGCGTTGCGTTCAAATGCCTCAAGGACAAAACATTAAGCTTAACCCCGAGAATTGCGTTTTCGGAGTCCCTCGAGGTATGCTATTGGGGTTCATCGTCTCCGAGCGCGTCATCGAGGCCAACCTCGAGAAAATTTCAGCAGTCACCAAGATGGGCCCAATCCAAGATCTGAAGGGCATGCAAAAGGTTACAAGGTGCCTCGCGGCCCTCAGTCGCTTTTCTCCCGCCTCGGAGAAAAAGCACTGCCTCTGTACCGTCTCCTAAAAAATCTGAACAATTTTTGTGGACCGTCGAGGCTGAAGAGGCCCTCGCCAAGCTCAAAGCTATGCTAACCAATCCTCCAATCCTCGTGCCTCTAACCAAGGGTGAGCCCCTCCTCCTCTACGTTGCTGCGACAACCCAAGTGGTCAGTGTGGCCATAGTCGTCGAGAGAGCCGAGGAAGGGCACACTTTACCCGTCTAGTGGCCGGTGTACTTCATCAGCGAGGTACTCTCAGAAACCAAGATCCACTACCCCTAGATCCAAAAGCTGCTATATGCCATCGTGCTAACATGGCGTAAGCTCCAACACTACTTCCTAGGCCACCTGGTGACTGTGGTCTCATATTTCCCCCTCGGGGAGATAGTCCAGAATCGGGAGGCCTCGGGAAGAATAGCCAAGTGGGCGGTCGAGCTCATGGGCGAAACCCTTTATTACACACCGCGCAAGGCTATCAAGTCTCAGGTGTTGGCAGACTTTCTGGCCGAATGGACTGACACTCAACTGCCCCAGCTCAGATCCAGGCAGAGTTGTGGACGATGTATTTTGACGAGTCCCTAATGAAAACAAGAGTGGGCGCGGGCCTGCTCTTCATTTCACCCCTCAGAGTCGACATGCGCTACATGATTCAGCTCCACTTCCTGCTTCCAACAATGTAGCCAAGTATGGGGCCCTCATCAACGGGTTGCGCATCGCCATCGAGCTCAGGGTTCGACACCTTGATGTTCGTGGTGACTCGCAGCTAGTGATCGATCTGGTCATGAAGGCCTCGAGCTATCACGACCCCAAGATGGAAGCATACTACAAGGAGGTGTGCAAGCTCGAGAACAAGTTCCAGGGCCTCGAGCTCAACCACATCGCTCAAAGATACAATGAGACCACTGATGAGCTCGCCAAGATCTCGTTGACTCGAGGCATGGTCCCACCCGACGCCTTCTCGAGGGACCTCCACGAGCCCTCCGTCGATCTAAGCGCAACAGCGGGAGTCGACGGCCCAGCAGTCGACCCCCATCGAAAACATCAGCCCCCTCGACCGGGGTTGACGTCATGCAGGAGAAAGGTTCACCACCACCACCCGACCTCGAGACCGACTAGCACATTCCGTACCTCGACTACCTCATTCGAGGGGAGCTCCCCCAAGACAAGACCAAGGCTCGACGGATCGCTCAACGGGCTAAGACTTTCGTCATTTATGGTGACGACCGAGAGCTCTACCGGCGTAGCCCAAGTGGCATCCTCCAACGCTGCATCAGGGTGGAGCAGGGAAGAGAATTGTTCAAGGACATACACTCGGGGGCTTGCGGACATCACGTGGCACCACGTACCCTCATCGGAAATGCATTTCGACAGGGTTTCTATTGGCCAACCGCGGTCTCCGACGCTATCAAGCTAGTATGCTCCTGCAAAGGATGCCAATACTATGCGAGGCAGACGCATCTCCCGGCTCACGCCCTGCAGACCATCCCCATCACGTGGCTGCTTTCCATTTGGGGGCTCGACCTTGTCAGACCCTGAAAAATACAACCGGAGGCTACACCCACTTGCTCGTCGTCGTCGACAAGTTCTCCAAGTGGATCGAGGCTTGCCCTATATTGGCGTTTCTTAGCGTCGCTACTAAAGATAGACTAAAAACCCATCCTTAGTAACAACACTAGAAATGTGTGTTGACATCCCTAACTTACATTACGTCAGAAGAGTAACTCTTGGCCCTTAACGGCGCCGGCCAAGGTATTGCAATTATGGTAATAACAGTTAAGAGTGCCAGATTGGCCTTCCTAACCATCATTACTTACGAGGATGCAATCTTGTAGCATGACGCCATGGGGTGTACAAGAATTACAGTCCTTAAGTAACGATACTTAGGTATGCCAATCGTGATAGCTCGGTAAGAAATAAGAATAAATCTGCAAGTGCACAAAACTATCATTGCAGCATTTCAACCCGTGAGTATTCAAGGGTGTCGTATTTATAATTTTTCATAGGAGGGCATGATGAATGCATCTAGCTATGGTATAAACATGATCACTTATTGAATGCATAGGTAGACATAGCGTAAACAAGGGTAAATCAGGTTTATAAGATAGTGAACACACACATCGGAGCCAACCTCAAGGATGAAATGAAAATAAGAATGAAAGAATAAACTACGTGAGCAGGCATTGGTCTTATACAGCTATGCAAAGAATAGCAAATAACATCTAACTAATATGACTAGAATCAGGATTAAATCTGGGATGATAGGGAGATCCCTGCAGCTGGTCTGCTAGCCGATAGACTTTATGAACTCCTACTCAATACCCGAACATGGAGGAGTGCTTGGGATGTGTAGGGCTGTCACCACTTGCCCACCTATCCCTCTACCCGTGGGGCACCAACATATCCGCTGATCTCCGCATACCCGAGCACCACGCCCATGTACTTAGAAAGAACTCCTAACCTCCTGGGACCCCAACCCTTCGGATTGACAGGCTCGGTTAAGAGCAACCATGACGGCACAACGAACCATTATCCCATCCTTAGTTCTTCCTCTATTCATATTAATTTGATGAACGATGAAGAACTTTGATGAACATATCAAGAACATAACACATAGACTATAGGCTAGTTTATATGTCATGATCATAATATGAACAAGACTATACTCTAATTCATATGCATTGCCATATATATAAGATAAGAACTTGCTCATAGAGGAGAACTGAATTATATTCATACCAAGATGTTCTTGCTTTCTCCAAGGAGACAAGCTCTCCTTGATAGCTTTTCCTTGCTCAACTACTAATACTATTCTAAAGAGGACAAGTAGAAATGTGAGGTGTAGTGCTCCAAAATGTTGGTGTGTTGTGAATGAAGGAGCTCCCTCTACTTATAGCTAGAGTAGGATGGTTCAGGCGTCTCCACATATGGAAGCAGGTGAAACCGCCCTTGGAAAACCGCCCTACGCACCGCCTTAGAAGACTAGGCCCGGGAGGGGCCACCAGGGGGGCGGTCGGTCCCCTGGTGGGGCCTGCTAGCCACCGCCTTCGTGTGGTCGGTTCCTCCCTAGGCTTGAACCTTCCCTGCGGTTATGATCAGGCCTAGGTATGATCTGAAGGTGGGCTCCTTTCTTAGTTTTGTTTGCACATTTTCTGAATTCATCTTTTGCTTTTGCGCTTTCTTCATGAGGTTGTGTATTTCCACTTATTTCACCATATAACCTGTAAAATATGAATGCTAGGGGTACAAGTGGAACTTTGTTAGTAGCATAGGCATATGTGTTAGAATATGACTGTTTATCTCCTTTTAAGCCTAAGTTGGCAGTTAAAATTGATCCATAAGGACCGCCAATACCCTATCACCAATATCCGGTCCGAGCAGGAGGTCCTATTCTTCACCGACATCATCCCTCGCTTCGGGGTCCCCAACGTCATCATCACCGACAACAGCACTCAGTTCACCGGCAAGAACTTCTTGGATTTTTGTGACAACCACCACATCCGTGTGGCCTAGTCCGCCGTCACACATCCCAAGACAAATGGCCAAGTGGAGCGCGTCAATGGCATGATCCTACAAGGCCTCAAGCCAAGGATTTTTGACCGGTTGAACAAGCACGGCAAGAAGTGGGCCGCCGAGCTACCCTCTGTCCTCTAGAGCCTAAGGACAACCCCAAGTCGAGCCACTGGCTTCACTTCGTTCTTACTGGTCTACGGTTTCGAGGCCGTCCTCCCCACCGACCTCGAGTATGGGTCGCCGAGGCTCAAAGCCTTCAACGAGCAGAAAAATGATGCAGCACGTGAAAATGTCCTTGATCAGCTCAAGGAGGCTCGAGACGTGGCGCTCCTACACTCTGCGAGGTACCAGCAAAGCCTTCGATGCTACCACGACAAGCATGTGCACAATCGAGACCTCCACGTCGGCGACCTCGTCCTCCGTCGAAGGCAGAGCAACCAAGGGGGCCACAAGCTAACTCCACCATGGGAGGGTCCCTACATCGTTGCGGAGGTGCTGAAGCCCGGAACCTACAAGTTGGCCAACGGCAAGGGCGAAACCTTCATCAACGCTTGGAACATCGAGCAACTAATGCTTTTACCCTTTGGGACTCGAGGCCTTGTACATATTCTCATTTCATGAATGAATAAAAGCACTTTCGGTTCCTATACATTTTGTTCATGAAAAATAGGTAGACTCGACCCTGCCTCACCATAGTCGAGCCTTCCTCGGGGGCTAAGGGGGAACCCCCTAAGTTCCTAAAAACTCACATGTTTTTTTCAAAACTCAACGGCCTATGTTCCTTATACGCCTTGATACATGACCTCACTCAATTGAAAACACCGCGAGAACGTCCTAAGGGTTGAGGGTTGTCGAGCCGCGAGATCGCCTATGCCTCGGTGCTACGGTACCTCCACTCGCTCCCTACTCGAAGGGACACAACCACACATCGAATCTGTTAAGTGAAAACATATCAAACAAATAAGGAATAAAGGCTCGAACTTAAAACATTCAAAGCATAATTTACATAATGCATAATGTTTTAAAGGCCGTCAAGGCCACCTGGACTCAAGTAACGAAAACTAACTATTACACCGGCTTTCATGCCCAGATTTGGCTCACAGGCCTTCTTCATCATCATCGGGAGGAGGGACCACCTCGGCCTCGAACAGCTTGGCAACCTCTCCACCAGGCAGCTCAGCCGCCTCGATCCGCCCCAGACAACGGCCCGATTCTCATCCTTAGACTTGTTGGGGTTGGAGAAAAAGTCATCGGCAATGAGGGCCATGTCGTACCGAAAACCCAAACAAACGACCGCTAACGCTCTCTTCACACCGTGGTGGAGCGCGCCTCGTATGTGGTCTCGCACGGCGTTGCCGAGAGCAGCCATCCGGCGCAGGAAGGAATTACCGGGAACATCACCCTCGATGTCATCCTCAGGGCCGACCCGCAGGCTGTCGCAGACCGAGGTGATGGCTCCTCGAAGTCGTTCATTCTGCTCAGCCTCGGCCCAGTGGAGGGATTCGAGCAGCGTAGCGTTCTCCTGGGCCTCACGCAGCTGCTCGCTGAGATCTGGAATATGAGACAAAGTCAATTAGAATTCATGGGAACCTCGAGCCAAAAAGCTAAAGGAGAAAAAGAGGAGACTTACCCTTGGAATCAGTTTCTAGGGTCACGATCTCATCCACAGCCTGGCGACCGTCCTATTGGCCTCCGCCAGGGCGTCGGCCTTGTCCCTTTTCTCTGCCCACAACTCCTCGATCACCTTACCGGTGCCTTCGAGGGCCTCCTCCTTCTGACGGATGGGCCCCTTTAACGACGTGATCTCTCGAGCCTTGGTCTGAACGCGGGAGGACGCCTCCCCAACCTGCACGTTGAGGGAGTTACACTGGCTAGTGGTCTGGGCGAGGTCCTCCTTGAGCTTCTTGACGCGCTCCGCCGTCGAGGCAAAACCCTCGAGGGCCTTGCGCGCCTCTTCCCGAGCCTTGGCCGCGTCGTCCTTGGCCTGGGTCACCTCATCCTTAGCCCGGGCTGCCTCCTCTCGAGCCACAGCCGCATCCTCTTTGGCCTTAGTCGCCTCCTCTCCAACCTTGGCCGAGTCCTCCCGGGCCTTCACCGCTTTGGCCTGGGCGGCCTCGAGCTCCGCCTGGAGCAAGGGGACTTGCTCCCATCCGCCGCACATCATGTGGATGAACTGTGACTTTGTTTGGGAACGCCCCTTCAAATCCTAAAAATGAAAACCATGATCTGAAATCAGACAACAAACAAGAACAACCCAATCTCATCCCCAAAGATAGATCGCTTACCTTGAAGGCCTTGACCAGATCCTCAGCAACGACGTCAACGATCGTTCATAGGGAGTGGTCCCTCCAAGCATGGAACTCCTCGATGTGCTCCTAGCACTCGACCTCTGCGGGGTCGTTCATCTCGAACAGGGGCTCTGTAGTTGGGTCCGTCGGATCCCAGAGCCGGAGGACCTCCTTACCCCCATTGGGGAGCTCCTTCGCCGCTCTCTCGTGCACCATGACCATGATGCCCTCCCCCACGAACACCGAGCTGCCAGCGCGGAATACTCGCTCGGCTAAGGTGGGGAAGGTTGACTCCCCCTCGCCCTCCGACATTTTCGCATCCCCCTCCCTCTGTTTCCCCTTGTCAGCAGGGGAATCACCGGAGGAGACGGTGACCAAGCCCGGGGCGCACAGGGGCCCTCGACTGGTCGATGCCCCCACCTGCCCGCCAAGAGCGAGCATGGCCACCTCGCTCTCCTTCTCCCCCACCGGCTCCTCCAGCGCGGCCTGTTGCTGCTGAGGAAGTAGTGCTCCCCCACCCTCTCCCGCCTCCGACAGGATCACCTGCAGCATCGGCTGCTCCGCCACCCTCCCCGCCTCCGGCGGGACATCTCCGGCCACCGGTTCCTTCGGCTTGCTCGAGGCCTACGGCTCCGGCCGCTTGTCCTCTTGCCCCATGTTCAGCAGGGCCTCCACCTGTAGCTGATGTTGTTGCTGCTTCATCCCTTGCAACTGCTGCTGCTACTCATGCTGCTCCTCGCACTGCTACAGCCCCTGCGGCCACGGCTGTCACGGCTGCTGTTGCTATGGCAGCTCCACCACCGCCTCTTTCGGACACTCCACCGTCTCTCCCACATCGTGGGTGGAGGACACGGCTTTCCCAGCCTCAACGATCCCCAGGGCCTCCTCCGTCGACCCCATCCTGCGGCGCCAATGGTGCCCCCCTCGAGCTTGATGGAGACCGGCGGCACCTCGACCTCCTCCGTCCTCCGAACGACGTCCCCATCATTGGTGCCTGACTGGGCGCTCGAGCCCACGTGGATGGGGGCGCCCGTTTTCCTGTCCAGGCCCAGGGTGGCCCAGGACTCCTCGAGCCAGACGGCTTCCGCCGCCTTCAAAGGTCTCTAGATGACGGTGCCCCCCAAAGCCCGTAATCACACGGGGGCTTCAGTCTCGACCAGCTTGGAGGGCATGGGGATCGCCTCCTCCGCATTGCGCTTGATCCTAAACGAACACGGAGAAATAAAGGTCAGCGCCCTGAAGGTAATGAGAAGGGAAACAAAGCGCGAAATAAAGAAACTCACCCCATCGGAATGATGGGCTCCCTTGCGGGTATCCTCGAAACACTCGGGAGCTTTTGAGACCCCTTCCCGATGGACCCTTGGCAGGCTCGAAGACCCCCGGGGCCTTGGCCGATGAGGCCCCCGGCGTCCTTTGCTCCTCTGAGGCCAGCTGGCCGCGAGTCCCCATGCCGTGCGTCGGAGTCCCGGTCCTGGGTGGTGGCATGCCAGACTTGCCCCTCGACGAGGCCGACGGCGTCCTCCCACGCGTACGCTGCGCCACTGACCCCGCCTGGGTCAATGGTTCAGCTGACCTCCTTCCCTTTGGCCTCTCGGGGGCCCTCCCCTCCTGACCCTCGACAGCCGCCGAGCCCGCCCTCAGCACCAGAGAGGTCGACCCCTCCTCGACAGAATCCTATGGAAACTGAGAGTCAGGATGAGGGGCAGCGGTGAGCGCGGCATTGTACCGTGACTCGACATCGTTGTCGCTATCAACCTCCTCCTCCGCACCGAAGTTGTCACCGAGGGGAACTCTTCCTCCGGGAGCCCCTCGCGCCTTTGCAGCGTTCGGGGCTGCTCCAGCACTTAACGCCTAAGATTCTTCTTTTTCCTCTTCTTCCTCTCCTTATCCTTATCCTTCTTCTCCTAGGCAGCGGAGAAGCGTCTCACCTGACGATCTGGTGCGTCCTCCTTGACCGGAGGCCTCGACATCCGAAAACCCTGTACTTCCTGCATTCAAAATGACCATAGAAGACATAAGAAGAAAGATAAAGAGAGCAGATCTCAAAGGAACCAATTCGGAATACTCACGATGGGGAGGAAGCGGGGGGTCGGGCGCATCGGGATGAGGTTCACCTTCTCCACAGCGAAGCCGCCAGTCACTACCGCCCTCACCCTCTTGGTGATGTCCTCGTTGGACAGGGTCTCGCTCGACATCCGAGAGCCCTCCAACGACGCGTCCGCTGTCATCTGGTCCAAGCGCAGGCGGCGGCGCATCAGCAGGAGGACGCTCCGACTGTGGAATGCAGAGATGACAATCCCTCCGTCAGCTCAGCTTCACGCAGCGTCCTCAGCGCATCTAGCAGGGGTTCAGCTTCGACTGCTCCCCCTTCGTGACACCATACACCCAGTGATGCGGGCGCTCCTCGATAACGCGCCCAGTGTAGCGCGGCAACAGGTCGTCGTAGTTGTGTAGGTAGAACCATTTGTTGTGCCACCCGTTGTTTGACGTGGTCATCCCCACCGGGATGTACAGCTTCGTCCTCTCCAGGGGAAAAGTGCAGCACCTGGCGCGAACGGTCCTCCTCGTTCCCGTCGACACGGGCTTGGCGAAATGCTCCGCCTTGAAGTGGTGAAGCCACAGCTCCCAATGGGGCTCGATCCACAAATATCCCTCACAGACGGCGACGAAGACCGCCGCCTGAGAGATGAAATTGGGGGAGAGATGTTGCAACTCCACCTTGTAGTGGTGGGTCAGCGCGCATAAAGAGACTCGGCGCCGCCCCGAGCCTCGCCTTGTGGAAGGGGACAAAACTCAAGACGTAGCCTTCCGGCAGCTGCGGCTCCCGATGCTGGCGTGGCAGCACCCTCCACTCTGGCCGGTCGCGCGAGAGATTGGGACGGAGGAGCCCGTCGTTCACCAGCTTCTGGAGCACCCCCTCTGTCACGGTCGAAGGAAGCCAATCCTCCGCTGAAAGAATCGACACACCACCCATGGATGAGCGGCTAATCGACTGCAGTGACGAACGGCGAGCGGGATCTGGCTACCTCTCTCCTTCTCTCTCTAACGCTCATGAAATGACTCACTCTGCTTTTTGACGAAGACAGCGGCAATGGCAAGAAGGCAAGATGGGAATCGACGAAAACCTGGACTCCGTATTTATAAGCCGATCCAAAGGGCAACGGGCGGATCCGGCGCAGGGGCAGGTAAATCCCTACACTTATTTCCTTCACCTAACCTCTCCCTCGAAACCGTTGCCGATCCAAAGGTCGTCCGCTCACTCTCTAACTGTTGGCCATGCCGCCCACTACCGCGCCGGTTCGCCTCTCGCCTAAAAAGACATGCCCAACAGGTGGGAACGGATATGCATGGACGATATCTTCCACGGGAAGGTAAGCGGGCCCCCCACCCACACTAAATCTAGGTTGAGCGGAGGCTAGCCCTCGACCAAGGGTTCGACAGCCGTCCTTGAATAACGAGTCAGGGACGACCAGGGGCATGCCAACACGTGGCCATAGCTCGAGGACGATCTCGAGACCCCCTCGGACATGAGGCATCGAGCCACCAAACCCCATCGAACGGGACCGGAATCCACGTGTCCACACTTTTTACATCCTTGAGAGCGCCTCTGCGGCCACTAGTCGACCCTTACCGAATGGGGCACGAGCTCTCACTTGAATTTCCCGATAACAACTCACCAGGGGGCGTCGGAACTCGCCCATCGAGGGTAGTACGGCGCTCTTCACCCTACATCCTGACGAAAGGACTCGTGGGGGTTACATGCCGCGAGCAAACAGAATCCCAACCCCACCTAGCAACCCTCGTCGAAAGAGGATCTAACACACCCGGGGGCTCGAGCGCCCGAGCACCCGTTGATAAAACACATGAAAAGCCCTCGGAGGAGTTTTATACTCGTCCGAGGCCTCGGGGGCTACACCCGGCGGGTGCGCTCGCGCGCACCCACCGGAGGACAACGATGCTACGACTCCAGTTCATGAGTCCCTGCGTGAGTGCCAGCACTCACACAGAGCCTCGAGGGCTACTGTCGGGTATCTAGGTCAGGGATACCCCAACACGCCGATTAAAAGCAACTAATCCCCGAGAAATCTGCGGCCTAAGGCCCACAAAACACTATCACACCAAGCCTAGCAATCGGCCCATATCAAAATAAGCCCACGCATGAATTTCTTCGTCACAGACGAGGAGCCCTTGACGGGGCAGCCCTCGAGTGATGGAGATACGCCCGAGCGAACGACCCCCGGGTCAACCAGCTCGACCCCTCTCGATCCACCTACTCTGGTATGGGAAACGCAGAGCATTTAATGCCTCAACCACCCTCGCCTAACGCCATGGCTACAGCCGTGTCAACAGGAGCCAAGTACAGAGGTCAAATCCTCTTTTTACTGCCCATCCCCGAGAACGTGGCGATTTGCCAGGCACTGTTGCCCCATGTTGCGCACTATGCCTCGCTCGAGACCCCCCTCGAAAACGCAATACGACAACGCCAGGTACCGGATTTCCCGGGGCTCGGTCTTATCCACAGGGCCTCAACCCCCTCGACCACCCCTCCACTCAGCCACCAGCGTCCCCGGTCAACACTCCAACAACTCCGACGCGACTCCTACAGGGATCTGCACGCCCGCTACAGGGGCTCGGGTCTTTCACCGACCGTCGCCAACATCACCGTGATGCGCCCAAAGGACGGAGGCCACGCCGGGTGCACGCCACTACAGCAACTATGACAAGACCAGCGCCATACCCTCGACGTCATTGGTTGCATCAGCCCTACCAAGGACGGCACCCCTAGGGTTTTTTGTACACCTGAGCCTCCCCTTGGCCTATAAAAGGGGACGTCAGGATAGTTCTAAGGCATCGGACCACACACTAAGGCATCTGAGCTCCCAGGTCTCAAGGCATAGGGCTAGCACTCTAGACTTAGGCCTTTGCTTCCTCTCTCTACTCGCTCGCTTGTAATACCCCCTGTACAAGCACCTCAGTGCAAGACAATACATCCCCCCTTCCCGCGCTGGACATAGGGCTTTCTCTTGCCCAAACCATGATAAATCTTGTGTCACACTTTGCATCACCCTCTGGTTAGGGAACACGCAGCATCATTACTCGTTGGGTTCCTGTCTACAGGGCAGAACACCGACAAATTCCGAAGACATGCTCACCTGTGCTCCGTGTGCGCGCAAGGAGAGCCGGATTGGAGACAGCAGAAAGCAACTCAAACTCAAGAACACTATGGCAGCTAGGGTTTAGAATCATGTCTGGCCAAGGTCAAAGCCACAGCCACAGGCGCACATCGCGGGCCAGCTCGCCATGGCACGATGGTGGCGGCGGTGCATGGTCTCTCAGCTTTCCCTCTCACCTTGCACATAGGAGGAGAACACTTCCTATTTAAGTTGAGCTCCTTCTCAGTGGCCTTTGCAATTCTAGTGATTAATTTATGAACTAAACATGGGCCTAGCCCATTTAATCCAACAATTAGTAGCCCTTGATGGTCACTGCACTAGCTGTGGTTCTTGTGCTCATTGATTGCTACATCAAGTAAGAGGCCCTTGATGGTTACTGCACTGGCTGTTGTTCTTGTGCTCATTGATTGCTACATCAAGAGCACATGCTGTTGTTCTGTGCTGATTGTTTGATACGTACATCAAGTAAGAGCACACGGTTCTATATTTTACATTACTCCAACAGCATTTGCCAAGCATCTAAACTTTGCCCTCGCCAAGCAAGAACTACAGGGAAGCAACAACCAAACATAAATTTATTTTCTTGCTGTGATCATCAGAAGATGTATTCAGGCACCTCGAGAGGAAACGTTGCCACCGTGACTTCAAACTGCTTCCCTTCAGGCCGGCTCAATCTTACAAAGAAAAGCAGAAGAAATGATAAATAACGTGGCAGACGAAAAACTATAGCATCTCTAATCAGAATGAAGGTGCTAAAATCCATAAACATGATCATATTAAACAAACTTCTCTAGATAATCAGAACATACCTGCCAGGCACAAAAGAAAAAGAGCCTTCCACAGATCCAGATACTTCAGGCAGTGGCGTGCAACTCTCGTAGACAAACTCATCCTCACCAGGTAACAGTACAGGATACTGCACAAAATAAGTTGATTAGGCACATTAAGCAAGCACCTTCCATAGGTAACTGCAGTCAACAACAAAAATACTGTTTCCTAACCTTGCCGTACCTGTCCGATAACACCTCCTCCGCTCACATCAGAAACAACCCTGTCACACGATCTAATGGTCCAGTGGCGAGAGCAAAGCTGGCAGGAAGAATAGTACAAACCACCCAGCATGCATGCCTCTGGAACTGACATGCGAATTGAGTAAGTGAACATAAATTTTTCCCCAGGCCTCACAGGATGTTCTGGCACAAAGACAGCAGACGAGCGTACCTATTGGTATCAGATAAGTCAGAGCAAAGCTCAGAAATCATCCATGAGAATGGTCTAAGTATGCAGTACTTTAGCCATGCCAAAATTAGCTAATATAATATAGAGAAAATCTGAGCAGTCCACACAGTAGTTAAAACACAATCTGGGTAGTCAAAAAACAAAGTGATACTACTGAAGTATAAGCGCGAGTGCAAGAAAGTAATGACACATCCAATTAAATGACTAGATAAATGTGCAGGAAGTGAAGAATTACCACCTTAATGCCATTTGTAACAGCTGAACTGCATGATGGAGGTACTTCTGGATATAAGCTGATATATCTCGATGTATTCATCAGTATACGGGTTTTGATCATGCCATTCTGTAAACGCCTAAGATGCTCTTCTAACCACAGAAGCAGTCCATCTTGGGCTAGATCATTATCTGCTGGCTTTATCAATGCTTTTGGCACACAGGGAAGCATTCCTCCTCTCGGTAAGTTGTATGTACCAACATAAAGTTGACCACTTGAGCAATCTAAAAGAAATGTTTTCGGACGAAACCATGAAGTCGCCACTACAATGAATTTGTGCTTATGAAAGACATCAGGGAACTCGCGATAGAAGTCCTTTGTCTCTTCAACTATTTGCTCAAGCGGTGACAAATGCACATTCACCCAATGATCATAAAACGCATAGCCCCCAATCAATCCATATGTGGATATGATTTTATTTGCTTCATGGTCTTCACCAAAAGCCAGTTGAGCATTGCAAAAGCGATATAACAGCTTTGTGGGCATAGGGAGCTTGAAACCAAGATCCTCCTCTGCAGACTTTATTTGAGCTTCAGAAACACCTTTGCACAATGTTCTGTATGCCTCAGGAAAGTTTTCAGACAACCAAGTTTTCATTGAAGTCCAGAATTGTTTCACTCTCTTTACCATAGGTAGAGGATACATGTCAAAAGACTCCAACCAAACTTTATATGCAACCTGAAAACAGACTGAATTTTGATATAATGAACCAACAGTTATAAGGAATTTAGAATTGTACACCATATGATTTCCTTCATTTGTTCTTTTTTAAATTACTACTCCCTCCGTTCCAATTTATAAGTCGTTTTGGCTTTTCTAGATTCATTCATTTTGCTATGCATCTAGACACATTTTGCTATGCATCTAGACACATGTCTAGATGCATAGCAAAATGAATGAATCTAGAAAAGCCAAAATGGCATACAAATTGGAACAGATTAGTATGATATACAGCAAATATATGGGGTGAAACAAAACCAAGCATTTGCAACTGACTACAAATAGTTGCTGCCTTAAAAAAACAGTCTGGATGCTCCTAAAAGATCATGCATGAAATATTCGCAAGTGACTACTGCTTGTCCAACATACTTAGTTGCTCATTTGGGTAGCTGAAATGCCTTTTGATGCTTGGATCAACTATCTTGCTTCTTAGAATTTCACATATATGGGAAGACACATCAAACAACACTGAGAAATAGGAACGTGTTTGGTTCGGCCTTTTTGGCCCGCAATCAATTTACAGTGCTAATGGGTTCTGTTGCTATACATGTTTGGTTGGTCTAGCCTGTAACTGATCACAGTGCTATCAGATAACAGCCCATACAATCCAGTTACCTCTCCTCTGCACTATTATCTGATCCCATCGCTCGACCCTTCTTCCTCGCGAACTTGCGATTCCACTCGCCCACCGCTAAAGAGCGTCATCACCCACCACCAAGGAGCATCATTGCACGCTAGCACCACCGCAAGAAGAGCCTCACCAGTGAGGGCCGCCCTCAATAACCGCCGCCTTCCTCCCAAGGAACTCGTATTGGCCCACGCCTGCCACTAAGGAGCGCTCAGGTGCCTCATCGGCCATGGTGGATTGAGGAAGTAAATCCTCCTCCACTACAACCTTGTTGGCTTGTTCAGGTTCTGGTTCGGCCATCATGGCTTCGATCGCCATGGCCAGCTGGCGCTGGCGACGCTGATGTGATGGAGGAAGAGAAAGAAGATAAAGGGGTGAACAGGGACATACAAGAGAGAGGAGTCGTCACCTCAGATGTTAAGCATTACGAAGCTAACCAAACAAAATCTGCTTTCAGTTAAACTGTAAACAATAGCAGCGTGATTCATTTAATTTCACATTACTGTTCCCTAAAACGAACCAAATAGCACCTATGTTCAAGTGCTTAAGAAGATGCAATGTTCAAGTGCTTAAGAAGATGCAACTGAAACATGCATTTACCCAGCATCGCACATAACAATGTATAAGTCCATGCATGAACAGCAAGAACAGAACAAGATCCGATCTGTCATGAAACTTGCATAATGGCCTACTTGGTTCCTGGGTGTGACTAGTCTTGCCTTGCCTCGCCTCCTTGGCACAAGCAACAAGGAGCTTGCCTGCTAGCGCTTACCCACGCAGGTGAGCCAATTTGGCTCTCTCAGAAAGGTAAGGCAAACCTTGCTCACACAGGTCCTGAAGTGCTCTAGCTAGTCATCCAAACTAACCTTCCCGTACTACTTTCTGGGTTCCGATTGCAGGTAGCTCATGTTCCCGTCCTTCAAGTTGCAAGTATGTACTCTCATCTTCCACTTCTATTAGCAGGTTGCCAGGTTCCCCTTTATTATCATCTCCAATTCCATTGCCTCACATTCTTCACTCTCTCCGATTCCATACAATCTCCTAATTCTTGGTGCTGATATGTGATATGTGCTCTAGCAGCCCTGTTCGAGGTAATCTCAAGTTCTATTTTACCTTTGCAGTATCCTGTGGATTTTATACTAAGATTTGTTTTTTCCTGCAACCAATTTATGATCGTCTCCTAATCCTTGGTCTTGATCTGTGCTCTAGCAGCCCCTGTCAAGGTAATCTCAAGTCTTATTTTACATTTCCAGTATTCTGTTGATTTGATGCTAAGATTTGCTTTTTTCCTGCAACCAATTTATGATCGGAGAGATTAGTGCAGTTCCTTGCAAAGTTGCAAATAATTTCAGTTTGACACTCTTTTATCGGTGGATTACTGCAGGTTTGTACTGTCTTGTTCCTCTTAGGAGGGCAAACAACATACTCTTGAGTAGTTAAAATGTTCAGAGTTCTAAGAGAATAGAAAATAATGTTTCTAATTGCTTCAGCATCAGCTCATAGTACTCTGGTACTGCTGCCTTGACAGTTTGTTATTCATTTAAATGGACAATGCTTCAGAGTTCATAAGAAAATTGACTTCTATGACTACATTTATGGTGGCACATTGGGCAGTAATCAGTTATATGAATAACAGAAGTAGTCCTGTAAGGTCTATTCTGGAGAGGAATAGAGAATAAAATACCTAGAGAAAATATATTATGGACAGAGCTCAGATTGTGTTAATGTTCTTAGAATGAAAGAAGATGTAATCTTCAATATATGCACCAAATTTCTTTCCATGAATGCACTCCGGGCATTGCTTGGTTGAGGAACAAGTTGCTATGTCTCTTCAAACTGTAGGCGAGAAGAAACATAATTGGGACATCAAATTTCATTCTACAAGGTCGGCTGAAACTGTGAGTGAATATTTCAATTTATGTAGTTTTATATGCAATTGGACAACTTGGACCTGAGATGCTTAAACATAGACAATGGATGTACTTTCTATAAACAGAAACAGCCGAAGGTTTTACCCATATTTTGAGGTATGCTTCACCAATTCAGAAGCTAATATACTAATGATTTATTAGTAAATAAATTTAAAAGTGTCTCATTTATTTTTCTAGAACTGTATTGGTGAGGAACCCATACACCCTGCAAAGTTCCTGCAAGAATGGAAGATCGTTGTTGTGGCCGAAAGACCTTCCCAACGCAAAATGTGCTAGTCGCTATTGATTTTGATTTGATGTTCACTTATGTGAGTACTGGTCAGGAAGGTTCTGCTCATGATTCTACTGCCTTGATACACTCTTGACCATCCAAATGGCCTCCGTGTTCTAGAAGGTATAGAATGTTGCATACTTCACAATTGGGGCGTACCCAGTGCCGTAGGCTCCCGCACTGCGGGGTCTGGGGAAGGAAAAATAGCCAGCAGCCATCCCTGCACAAATGTGCATACTTCACAATTGAATTTTGCAAAATGGGAGAGCTGATCTGTTTGTGTACTCTGAGGAATTATGGAGGCAGCTATATCATCACCCAAAATGTTTCCATCAAGACACTATTGGAGAACAAAGGCAGATGACTCAACTTGGGGATGTTATTGCAAATAGAATGTTTGGAAATAGACAATATATTATAGATAATTGTTAATGTTTCTCCTGTGGGGTTGCACTATTATTCATGTGCCTTTGTTGTACTAGTACCTACTTATACTAATATTCATGTACCACGTGTAGACTATAATTGTGAGGTTATTTTGAGTTGTGCCTGCTTTCAGACTAATGTATCTCTTTTAGTCACTGAACTTTGAATTATGCATTCTTTGAAAAATAAAGTTTTTGTTGGTACCATATTGTTAGTCACTAAACTCGAAACCTCACTCCAATACCATATTGAGTTGCATGCACCGACCAGTTCAACCCAAAAGCTTAAACTGTTGGGAGAGGTGGGCAATTCGCTTATACTTCAACAACGAGGATTGTGCTCAAAGAATCAACGAAAAACAGGGCTCTAACTTCACAGCAAAACAAGTCTACAAGTACCACAGTATCAAGAGAGAATGGAAGGTAATATTTTGTGTAATATGTTATACGTGGCATACTGTTAAAACACGTATTTATGTCTTGATATGGTATATGTATTATAAACCTTCATACAGGTTGTGTCCATAGATGGATGTTGAAAATCTTACCAATATAAGGAAAAATGGTGAGTGTATCACAATTAGCAAGAGTTCCAAAAAAATAAAACCAAAAACCTTCAGCACAAGCAAGTTTTTAGCATGGAACCAAACAGCTAGCTCTGTAATTTTGCCCAGCCAAGCAAAAGAACCAAATAGCCATGTTGTTGGATATAACTTTATCAGGAAAGATTAATTTATCTAGCGAAACAAGGGGAGGTGGAGCTAAGGATCAAAATGCGCCATAAAAGGCTTCGTTCTTGTTATATATACATATTGAGATTAAAGGTTGAGAAGATGAGATAATTTCAAGTCATGACACAAGAACAGAAGATGAATTGTAATATTATAGTACCCTAGCCCCTGGAATCAGCTATAACATCCTGAGATACAGCACAAGAATGTATATTCACATGAATGACATAAATCAAAACCATGGAGAGGACTAAAAAAGAAGGGTACCAAAGTAAGCACACAAGAACAAAAAAAATATCAGGTGAAGCACAACCTATAAAAAGTACAAAGTATTCTCCTTCTAAAAGCCTCAAGAATCAAACATCTTAGGGCCCCTTGAACTCATTCCTCATGATGTTCTATAATAATCTACCACTAAATAACAAAAGATTCTTTCTTTTTTCTTTTGTTTTCTTTGCATTGCATTGACTTGGGTTTGGTTGTTGATACCTTGACAATATTGCAATTATAAAATGTCTCACCCCAAAGTGAGGCACTAGTACTACAAATAAAATTAGGAGCCAGCCAAGTAGTAGGATTAGGAACACTAGTGGGAAACTTCTCCTTACTGTAATACAAATAGGGCATGTGCCA
>CM041633.1:26921812-26982130 GCA_023333625.1 Bothriochloa decipiens
CTAGCATCGCGAACCTGGAAAGAGGGGAGAGGCTGTCCCTCCGGATCGACGGGCGCGTCGAGCCCCAGGTCCTCAGCGCAGAAGCTGCGCCAGAGGGAGTCGTCGGCGACGGCGCGGCGGAGGCGCGTGCTAGCGCAAGCGAGTGCCGCCGCGGGGCGCGCCCCGGCCCTTGAGATGACCGTGTCGAGGACGAGGCCCTCCATGCTCTCCAGCCCCGCACCTGCAGGTGCGCGCTGGTGCTCCGGCGGCGGCGGCTGGGACGCCATTGGCGCGGCGGAGTCCCTCCGATGCGGTGGGAGATTCGGGGGAGCAGGGAAGTGTTGCGGTGGAGGAATGGAGAATAGGCACGGTCCGACGCGTCGTACTGGGAGCTGCTGTGGGGCCCACCGTAGTAAAATAACAGAAACAGCGCCAAGTCTATCCGCTTTGTGGACTTTTTATAGACGGAAAAAATGCATTTTGTGCTAGTATACATTTCGGCATTTGTACATTGATTTATTTATTTTCGGCGGGGAGCTGCAACGCTGCCGTTCAGCGCAACGACCGCCGACTCGACGTGGTCCAGCAGGTAGCCGTAGATCTTCTTCCTCACCCGCTCGACGGCCTCTGACTCCGGCCCGAGCCCAACGGCGCCCAGCTCCAGCCAGTCGTTCACCCTCTTGAGCTGCCCCAGCGTGCCGACCACGTCGCCGTCGAGCAGGTGCTCCACGTGCCCGAGGAACCACGCGCGCATCTCCTCTCCGAGCGCCCTCCGTGCTGCCTCCAGCCACGATTCCTCCGCGCCAGCTTCTCCGGATGGCACCGGCCGTGGTGGCGGCGAAACCGGGGACACGGTATTAGGCGACGCCGCGCCGCTGAACTTGCTGGGAGACGCCGCAGGGTATAGTAGAAAGAAGTGTGCGAGGTCAGTGGTGACTGCGGCACGCAGCCAGGCCCCGGCGGCGGCGTGGCCCTCTCGCTTGCTGTCGCGGGGAACTACGGCCGCGAGCGCCCCGTGGAGGGCGAGGAACTCGTCGACGGTCTGCTGCGGCGATAGCTCGGCCACGGCCGAGGTCAGGTCCGCAAAGGCACTGTAAAAAAGAAGCTGAGTTCAGTAAGTTTTGATCAATTTATTTCAAATTGGGGTCAACAAAGTATAAAATTCGATCAAATTATTCCAAGCGATGATATGGTAGGACGAATGCACCTGAGACATCGTAGCAAAGTCTCTGCGGCAGAGGACTGATGCAGGGCCTCTACAGCAGCAGCCTCCGCGTCATCCCTGTACCTCATCACCTCCTACATGCACACACAAACCAATATTTTGCAACAAGCTAGATTGTTCAGGTACATTGACAGGGCACCAATGTTGTGGGCGAAAGCAGAACAAGAGTCTGATGAACGAAGTGTTACCAGCCCTAGGTTCTGAAGGTCTGATGGCAGAGACTCCCAGCAGGCGCCGTTGGTCGGCACGGATGTTTTGGTGAGATGGGAGACAGAGACCGTGTCCGTGTTCTTCGGTGACACGCTGTTGGGAGCCTTCATGTTCGTCATTGCAGCTGCAACACCAGGTGGGCTTCTGCTTCCGTGCGTCTCTGTTTTTGGATGCGTGCCTAGGTTTGTTTTGGTTCTAGAGGTTGAGGTGGTCATGATCTTGCTGCCTCTCTTTGGCAATGGTTTCTCTTTCTCCTCTGCTGGCAATCTTCTTGGGGCCTGAGTGGATTGATTGTTGCACAAGATCAGCAGACTCAAATATCATCTCATTATGATCATTTATTTATCGTGGCAGCTGAAATTTTTGAAGTGATCGAAACGGGTCTGCACTCGGATTGCCAATGTGGCAATGTGCTCACTAATACCACAAATTACATGGTGTAAGAAAGAAGTGCTGAGTCTAGTCTTTAATCTCGTTGAAGTTTAAGCAGTACTATTGCCTTGAAAAATGAAGTTCAAGTAATAGTAGTACCTTCTAGTCCCATACGGTTTGACAGTGACCTCAGTGAAATTTATCACTGGTGTGGTGTGGCTTAATCTAGTCGGTGACAAAAAGGCAAAGATTTGACACAGAATCATGAAATCTCATTAGGTCACCTAATGCCTTTTGCGTTTCACTCAAAGGGAATAACCCAAAACAAATAAAGGGGATTGCACCATTAATAATTGAAAAAAACTATTTAAATCGGTTTTGCTACCCTGGTTGGAGAAATCGGTTCAGATGTCCTCCTCAAAAAAAGCTTCATCTTTCAGCACTGCCCAAATGTGGCAATGCATGCTACGGACAAACAAAATAATAATTGACGTTAAAGAGCTATCTAATCGTAGCACGACAGTAATGGCTCAAAGATGGCAATAGACACAATGCACTATTGCGCTTCGTAAACGTAATTTTCAGTATGACATAACTGAACACTACAAACCAGAGCGTTTGTCTTGTTCAGTAAAACTTATGAAGATAGCTTTTATAGTTGTTCCTTTTTGTGCAAACACTGTTAGACCAATATGCCATTTTCTTTTCTGAGGACCAATATGCCGATTATGATGTCTTCTTATGTCTACTCCCTCCATTCTAAATAACTTATAACTCATTCTTGAGACAATCATTCTTTTTGGTTTGATCAAATTTATACAATATATTAATATTTATACTGTGGCATAGATATCATTAGATTAATGTAAAGTATATTTTATAATAAACATATTAGAACATACAAATTTTAAAATATTTCCATCAATTTAATTAGATTTTAAAGTTTGACTTTGACTTTTCAAAATGAGATTTTAAGTTATTTTGGGACGGAGGGGCATAAGTGCCTGGCCTCATCACTATTCACTTAATGAGGTGTGGATCTTTAAAATGTGTAATGTGTTATGAACCTAAGTAGACACTAGATTCAAATGGACTGCAGAAGAACAACTCCGTACAGACGAGTTCCGAACACCGCAGGACAATATATTCGTGTGCACTGTGACTTAAGCAAATCGTGGGAAACAAAATTGCTAATGTAAATTTCACAGTAAATGTGAGCAGTCATCCAGTTATGTTCAAGACGGAAACAAAGAAACACTCATGAAAGACTCATCTCAAAGCAAAAGGAGACAAAGCTTCACCGTCCATATTCAGAAACACATGCCAGTAAGGACACTGCTTTCAGCTTTCTGAATGAGAATGACTCACCGAGCTACTTCGGGAGTGCGTCTTTGCCACGACCTTCGCCCCCACAACATTACCGCTCGCCGCCGGTTCCTTGGCATCCAATTCAGCAGCTGTCGACCCCCAGCTTCTCCTCATTGCCTTTGGACCTGGCTCCGGCAACCTCCCTGCAGGCGTCCTGCACCTGGTCCCTGAGGCAGAGCCAGGGCGTGCTCCACTTGCAGTTGCAGGCCTTGCCATTGCCAATGCCTGCTGAGACTGAGAGTTGGACCCCACCGGACCCGAGCTTTCATTTGTTGCCGACGATAGTGGAGGAGGGGCGAACCTCACCGTGGCTGCCCTCCTTCTTGCTTGCACAGCAACAGCCCCGCCACCCTTCCTTGTCTCCTCGCCGACGCTCCTCAGAGAGGACGTCGATATGTTCAGCGAGGACGAAGACTTGTTCAAGTCTAGTAGCTCGAATCGCCTGCGTGATGCTAAGTTTGATGATTTGGGCTTCTTGGATCTATGCATGTTAATTCTCGCTGCTGCTTGATGTCATCTTAAGGTATTAGGAAGGTTAAGTAAGTTGTAATTTGTAGTAGGATTTATTGGATGGATGGAGCCATGGAGGTGGTGCTGGAGGTGGTGGTCGATCGCTGAGCGAGGCAGTGCTTTGTAGTTGCAGATCGAGCCAACCAGTGGTTACGTAGTAATATCATTATTACTTTATTAGCAGCTAACAGGTGCGGTAATCATTTCATCAAATGCGGGCGGTGACCGGAGAAATTTCAATTGCCGGCCAGCAAGTTCTCCAACACGTCAACCGGCATTGCATCTTTGTTGAAAGTAACATAGGCTAGTCTCAATGCATGTTTCATAAGAGTGTCTTGCACAATAAATAGAGTATCACGTCAGCAAAATTACTGACTTGGCAGGGTTATTAAATAAGAGAATTTCATCAAACGAGAGAGAAGTTTCATCCTCGTAAAACACTCGGTTACCTAGTTTGCAGTCTCGATAACTATGCTATGAAACTATGTATTTTTTTTACAACAAGCAACTTTATTACTAACAGCAAGAAACTGCTGAAACGGTTACATCATTGAGGCCTACAGATTGTAGAGCCTGAAGAAGAGAACATTGGCCATCAGAGGGCCCATAGGAGCAACAGAGCTCAAAATTTGAAACTAAACTAATCTTTGCTTGTCTAGCTAGAGAGTCTGCTGTAGTGTTAAAACATCGGCGAATCTTGTATAGCTTGGATGGCCTTCTTCTTGATAGGTTGATGAAGGACTGCGTGAAGGTTTTAATGCGCCAATCCGGTGTATTGGATACGTCTCCCCTGTGTAAGAAGTGAACAAGTTGTTCATAGTCTGAAAGGTAATTGACGTTGTCGATGCCCAGGTTGTCAACAATAGCTGCTGCTGCTAGGGCTAGGCTTGCAGCCTCGGCCATGATGACTGAAGAACAATTTTGGAGATTGGTTTGAACATAGATCACCTGAGTGGGTTGTATCTGGAAGTTTAGTAAAAAAAATTCCGAGACCAGCCAATCTCGATTGTGCAATTGGGAGATCAGGTTCAGTAGAAGCATCTACATAGCATTTGGAACCTTAAAGCAACGCCGGCATGCTGAATTGTTGTCCAATGGATTGTTGGACCTGTTGCATTTTAGTTTGCATACCTGTGTGAAGTAGTTCAGCATAGTGTGCATTGGCCGTTTCATTAGCCGTGGTGAAATGCAAATGCTGGATCAAGGTCCTTTCATTTGCTTCAGTTCCTGCATGGGAAGTGTACCAACCTTGCTGTTGTACCACATTATCCTGATGTGTGGTCTGAACTGGTTGGGTAGAGGAGGGTGCAGTAGGCGGGTTCAGGTGATTTTAGTGTTGTGTCACTGCAGGATCTTTGTCAGCCCATTTTAGCATTTCCTCTGTAGGATTATGTACTTGCTGAGGAGTCCAATTTTTCCTTTGGAAACGGTTGTCATTCCTTGCTTTCTAGATAAACCACATAGAAACTAATAACTTAGAATATTGTTAGGCATACATTGGTAATAATATTCTGCATGATTAATTGTACACCATCATTATCTTGTGGAAGTAAATGGGTTCTCAAAGATGGAGTAAAAGAAAACCAAATAGCTCTAGGAAGACTACAATGAAAAAACAGGTGGGCATCATCTTCTATTCGACCATAGGTAGCACAATAGGGGTCTATGTGAGTAGAGTACCTGGATGCACGTTCAGCAATGGCCAAAGCTCTCCTGATGAGCCTCCATGTGAAGGTTTTGATGATGGGAGGTAAGTTCTTCATCTTCCAGACCCTCTGCAGGATCTGGTTGGCTTGGGGGAGGATACTCTTAGATCCTTGTGGTGGTAGATGTACCTGTTGTTGGCTCGCTAGGTGCCTGTAGATGTTTTTTGTGGTGCATATACCTGTCCTAGAGGGAGTCCATCTAAGAATATCCTGTGTGTCATCTGGTGCAGTGGGTAGCGCCCTAATTTCCTACACAGCTAGTTCATCAAAAGTTTGCATTAATAACTAGATGTCGCAGGTTTGGGTGTCAGGCAACCATAAATCAGAAATTAGGGATGGTAGGGGAACTGTAGTGACTGGTTCTTGTAGATGATTATGGATGGATCTCCAAATCGAACACCAAGGGGTGGACCATATGGAGGAATTGCCTGCATGGATCTGATATGTGACATTGCTGGTGAGTTCCTGTTTGACCTGCAAGAGAGATGACTAGAAAACAGATCTTGGTCCTACATTGTCAGCTGTCCAAAAAGAGGAGTTAGGATGATATTTAGCCTTTAACACAGCTGTAAGAAAAGGGTTTTTTTTTAATTGACAATGTCATATGTCGTGTGAAGAATTAAACTCTTGTTGACTGTGTGAAGATCTCTGATACCTAGACCTCCATTTTCCTTGGATTGACACATGTCATCCCATGATCTGTAAGCTGTAGGGTTAGTTGGATCATCTTCTTGAACTCCTGCCCACCAAAACCTCCTTAGAATAGAGTTAATCTTTTCAATGAAATTCTTTGAGAATAAAACGGTGGACATGTAGTAGACGGGGATAGAAGCAAAAACAGATTGGATGTAAGTAAGGCGCCGTGCATGGTTAAGCTTGTTAGCTTTTACTGTAGTGAGCTTAGCTAGGAACTTGTTGTAAACAAAGCTATAAGCATTATTTTTTCTGTGGCTGAAAATGATGGGATGGCCAAGGTGAAGGGTATTGGGCATAAGATCAGGAACAAAGAAAATATTTCTAATTTGGGCTTTGGTGGCATTGTCAACTTTGTAGCTGAAATGGATGGAGGATTTGCCTGAGTTGGGAGTCTGGCCAGAATGATGGAAAAAATGATTAAGAATATTCTTGATGGTAGTAACTTCATAAGTGGTGGCAGCCCCACAAAGAATGAGGTCATCAGCAAAGAGTAAGGAGTGAATCGTAGGGCAGTTGGGACCTAGGGTGATGCTAGTAAGGTTGGCATTGGTCATGGAATCTTGTAAAGCAATGGATAATTCATTGATAACGATAGCGAAGAGAAACGGGGAGAGGGGACAGCCCTGGCGAATACCTTTTTGTGGGCAGAAGTAACCCGTCGGCTCACCGTTAACTAGAATGGCCAGCGATGGAGGGGTGAAGCAGGCTCGAAGGTGATTAATAAAGTGGCTCTGAAGACCAAGACGCTGAAGAGCTTGATTATTAAGAAAATCCCAGCGAAGCCTGTCGAAAGCCTTAGCCAAGTCGATCTTAAGTAGAAACCCTCTGCGTGATAATGATGTTAGAAGATATATGTCTATTATTAATGAAAGCAGTCTGTGCTTGATCAATATAATTTGGCAAATGAGGTTTTAATCTATCTACTAGAGTTTTTTCTATAAATCTATAAATAACATTGCATAGACTAATAGGTCTAAAATCTTGAGGAATTATAGGCTGCATCATTTCGGGAATAAGAGCAATATAAGTCTGATTGAGTTCTGGAGCGAGGAAAGCAGTCCTGTAAAACTCACTCACCAGCTTTTGAACATCAGTAGAGACCCAAGGCCAGGCTGACTTAAAGAAAGCCGCGTTGAGGCCATCCGGGCCCGGGGACGCGTGGTTGCGCATTCCTTTGATTATAGCATGAAGTTCCTGCAAATCTGTAATTGAATTAGTAAAATGACTAATATTGCTATCATTACTGTAGTGCTCCTGATGTGTGTTGGTCGGCTGCTGGTGTAGATGGACATGGTCAGCCCAGTGGTGATGGAGAGGCGTATCTTCATGGTTCTGTATAGCATGTTGAAGTGGTGATGGTGGATTGGCACCTCCTGTAACTTAGCCCGGTTTTTTTGGCTCTCTGAAGATGGAATTCTTCATCTTTGGTAAGAATATCTTGGTGTTATTGACTAAGGTGCTGTTGACTAAGGTGCTGTTGCAGGTCAAAATCTTGCTCCTGCGGAGGCTTGGATTGCTGCTAAAGGATTTGGTTTTCAAGGTTATCTAGTTGAGTAGATAGCTTTGGTTTAGCTTTTCTCCATTTCCTAAGATCGGAGGCAAGGTATTTAGTTTTTTGGGAGAATGAGAGGTTGGTAGACTTTAACCAACTTTGTTGAGCCACCTCTGTGTAATCCTGCTCCAAGAGCCACCAATTCTCAAAACAAAAAACTTTGTTAGTGCGAGGACGAGCAGAATTTAAAATAGTGAGAATAGGAGCATGCTTACTACGCAGCATCGAGAGATGACGATACACCGTCGTTCGCGGGTATTTCATACACCATTCCGCATTCGCCAAACATCAATCAAGACGCTGAAAGGTGGGGATCATGCTGAATCACTTGTTCGTCCAAGTATACGCTGGACCACTGTAGCCTAAATCCAGAAATCCACACTGCTTCACATAATCACAAAACATATTAATACGTCTAACATTTGGTCTGCCAGGACCACATTTTTCATTAGCATGCATCAGTTCATTCATATCACCCATAGCTAGGATAGGAAGGGTGCTATGATCTACAACAAAATTCAGCACCCGGCTCCATATGGTAGAGGTGATACAGTGGTGAGGGTCACCATATACACAAACTAAACCATAAAGTTCAGAACTACCAATGCTAGTACATAAGCCAAATATATAGTGCTGAGAGTGATCTACCATAGTAACTGAAACATCATGGGTCCAAATTAACCAAAGACCACCGGACTGACCCTGTGCTAGAACTACAAAAGCATTTGAAACGTTAAATTTTTTTACAATAGAAGTACACAACATTGAGCTATTTCGAGTTTTAGATATGAAGCAAACCTGAGATTTCATAGAGATAAGAAGATGGTCAAGGTGTTGCATCTTTGAACTATGCAGGGACCTGCCTACTCCCTGACAGTTCCATGCCAACAGATTGTAACACCTTTGGTGTTATATTAACTAAAACCTGCCGTGTCATCATATGCACTGCAAAGCATTTATGATTAGGTCAACCTTGATGTGCATTAACTAAAATAAGTTTACATTTCATAGGTTGATTGTGTTTCTGGAATGTGTTGTCACATGAAATAATAAAACCCTACTTTTGAATGTCATCTCAAATACTTAGTTTATATTCTATATACTTGGGGTGTAAACCGTGTTTACACTAGTGCCAAGCATAGTGTATAAATCTAAGTCCAACCCTAAAAATGATTTTCATATTTGAAGTTGAATTTGGGTTTCAAAGCTTATTCCCAAGCCTTGCAATTCTAATTTAAATTCAAATTAGAAAGCTATAAAATGTTTTCAAAAGTCAACTTGGTCAACCAAGGGTGTCATTGGGTTGTTGACCTAAAAATGTCCTTGGATGATGTATGTGATCACTAATAACCAACCAATTAAATTAGAAACCAAACCAAGTTTGAATTCGGTTTCAAAAACCCTTTATTTCAAAATCTAGTTTTATCTCCTTCTCTGTAATTAAAAATCTATAAGGAATTTGAGGATACTCTAAGAAGAAAGTTTGTAGATCTTCACAAGAGCTACAAAGTTGGTATTCAAAGTTTTTTAAGTTTCCAAAAATAATTTCAAATAAATTTGAAAATACAGTTTTTTAGCATTTATCCCCTTTTGATTTTAAAACCATAATCTAAAAATTATGCATAATTTTGGAAAACTTTGTATATGAAAAAGGTTTGGTTTGAAGAGTTAAACATTTCATAGTTTTGAAGATTTTCAAGTTTTATTGAAAAATCAAAAGTAACTTCAAATGTTTGTTTCTAGGGTTTTATTCCCTTTTTGAATTTAAATTCATATTTCAAAATCCAGACAGAATTTGAAGATGCCATTTAAATGAAAAGTGTAGCTCTTGAAAAGTTATGCAAATTATATTTTTGGATATTTTCAAGTTCTTATATAAATTTTAGAGTAATTTGTAATTTCAAATGAGTGGCAATTCTATAATTTTCTTGAACAGTACCGAGACCTATCGTCGGCCGCCGTCTCAGGCTTCTCAAGCCGTGCTGCCGTCCACCGCCGCACATGCACGGCCGCCAGCGTACTCCAGGACGCGCGAAGCTTCATCGTCGTCGTGTCGCCCGTCCATGCCTCGCCCCTGCCCTATAAATAGGTCGGCCGTGGCCGACTTCTTCTTCTTCCTTCCCCCGCCGCCGTCGCCGACGACCTCGCTCCACCGCCGAAATTCGCCTCCATCGCTTCACCTCTGCCCACTTCATCTTTCCTGAAGCTCCGCCTTAACCTTGCGCTTCGATTGAGCTAGTTCGTGTTCGCTCTCCCCGCCCGAGCCGCCCGCACGAGGTCGTCTTCCTCGCGACCGGTCGCCGAGCCGCCGCGAGCTTCCTCGCCGTCCACCGTCGCCAAGGTGGAAAATATTTTACCTTTAACCCTCTCATCATATTCTCTGTGCTTCGCTGCCCCTTATGCATCTTGGTCGGACTGATGGTGCACAGGAAGCGCTGGAACGCCGTCCTTGCCACCGGAGCGCCGCTGCCGCCATCAGCGCCGCCGTCCGTAGCTCAACTCAGTCACTCCGGGCCTTTATTAGTGTGCGCACTAGACCCGTGGTGAGCTCCTGCACCTGTCCATGCCTTCATTTTCACTTCTCTTGCGCCGTAGGGTCCGGTCGCCGTCGGCGTGACCTTGCCGCTCCGCCGCGCGCATAGCCGTTGCGGCTAGGGGCCAAATTGAACCTCATCTTGTTGTCCAATACGTTCGCATCGATGTCCTGCACCTGCCTGTACGCTTGTCATCACCGAAAATCGCCCCGGTGAGCCCTGCCGCCACACCCGAGCTCCGCCACGCCGCCATGGCCGCCGGCGTGGGTGCCGCCGTCGCTCCGCCGCCACGTTAGCTAGCCCAGGTTGCTCGCCGTGCCGAGATGAGCCTGTAGGACCAAACCTCGTCGCCGGAGATCTCGCCTTCGGCGAGTAATCGCCGGTCAACCGCCGGCGGACCGTCGGTCAGCGCGGGAGCACTGTGCTCCTTTTTCTTTTCTATTTTTAGAAAATAATTTAAATGCTATTTTCTTTGAAAAATCATAGTAATTCATGTATAGCTCCAAAAATTCTAAAATTTTTTGTGTGTGTTCTTTATGATGTCATCTACCTAGAAAAAATATGAAATGCCAAATTTGGGTACTTTTTGCATATGTTAAAATTATCCCTTTTAATTGAAAAATGGACTTTCAATGATTTTTAATAAATAAAATAATTAGTTTTTAATTCTAAAATTTGTTTTGCCATCTAATTAGGCCAAGAGCTTTCTAAAATAAAATTTTGAGCTCAATTAGATAACTTTAATTTTTATGCCTTTATTTTATGCTTTTAAATAATTAATTAACCCCTTTAGTTAAGTTTAATCATTATAGGATTTGTTTGACTTTGGGATTGATTGATGACCTTGGATCATTAACCCTAATGACCTTTGGCACTTTAATTAATTGTTTGCCATTACCTGGATCATGTCATTAGGGCTTAATTAACGTTATTTCATGTGTTTAATAACTTTCTTAAATAATGTAGTTAACCCTAATGAACTTACTGAGTATGCTTTGGTTGGCTTGCAACTTTATCGTGAAGGAAAGTTGTACTCAAGCCATTAATCTGATCATGTATCCATCGAGCATCATGTTTACTATTCCATCATATTGAAGCATATCATTGTATCATATAGTTTCCGATAAAGATGAGTTTAACGATTATCGCCCAGATCCCAAGGAAGAGCAGACTCAGGAGTTGGGATTTGATCCAGAGCCCGAGACCATCTACCCCGACCACCAAGGCAAGCCCCGAATGCATTCAAACCCCATTCTATTTTATAAAAGTTTTATTGCTTCAGTTATGATATGTTGCATTAAGTAATAGGAGTTGAGTGAAAACCCACCAACTGTATTACCTGTCTTACATCCATAATTCCTTATTACCTGTTCTAAAATGTGCGTAGTAATGCTTAGCCCTGCTTAATTAACTAAATGTTCAGAGGTAGAAGAATGAAAAAGATGAGTTTGGTTTTATCTGTTGAAATCATGATGATAGTTAATAAATCGAGTCCGGACGGCTAACTTGCATTGGGAACGGAGTCCCTCTGTAGTGTTTCCGTCTGTTGATGCCCTAGGTCCTGTGTCGATGGTGAACTGGTGACATCGAGAAATTAGAAAATCCGCATGCATGAAGTGATATACTGATGGTTAAAGCCGGGTATATCATGGAGTGACTTATAGTGGGTCAGAGACCCCACATATGTCATAGTATATTATACTATGGGTTTAAGTTCCCATGTATATCGGTACACTGGGTCAAAGTGCTCAGGTGTATCATGTGGTGATATATGGCTGCGGTTGTTATCCTGGTATATCAGTTCACCTGCTATGCTTAGGAGTTAGAGTCTTCTGCATATCAGTAACCTAGGTCCCAGCTGGGTATGAAAATTGATTCGATTCGCCGTTGCTTCTCGGAGAAGAAGACTCGATCGGTGTTCATCGTTGTAGTAACAACTTGAATAATGAGTAAGGTTTAAGAAGAAAGTTGGTCGAAAAAATTTTGATTTTAAGCAAGACAACTTTTTTTCTTTCAAGCTTTTTTGCAAAATTTCTTATCTCCTGCAAGCCTTACCTTGTCCCTCTAGCCTGCATTTTCTAAGTCTTCACCCCTCTTTTTCGTCGGGTCAGTCTTGTTGAGTACTTTTGTACTCAGGGTTTGTTGAACCCTTGTTGCAGGTGAGCCTCATGGGCAGGAATGCTTCGCATCCTGCTGCATGACAGTCGTCGAGGAAAGTGACGACGAATAGGATATCTCGCTCTTGGGCAGAGCCTATAATTAAGGTGGATGTAATAAGTTATATTGTTATTCCACTGCTATATGGTTTGTAATAATCTAACTTATGGTTCGTAAATGTTTTATAAATTTATGTTATTGTAATCCTTCCGCTATTTTACTCTGATGTATATTATTTGTATAAAACTGTTGTAATACTGCAATGTCTCTTTATAATGATTGATCCTGCTCAGAGAATCGTGGATGATTCGGGATTTACCCGACAGACCTTTTAAGTTTTATGGAACACATTCATGGTTATTTGGAGTCTGTTTAGACAATAATCATGCGTATGGGCCATAGAATTTAGGAGGTTCTGCCACACAGATTCATGGTGCACCTGACGTTGATCGAAGGCGACGAGGAGTGATCCTGGCGGCAATGGTGGTGAGGGGATCCGGATGGATCCCTGAGTGGCGGCGCATGGTAAGAGTCTTGACGAATGGAACGGGGTTCGCGGCGGTTGGCTTCTGCTGATGGAGCTAGGTGGAGAGGTGGCTATGCAATTGGAGTTATCTGGCCGGGCAACCATGTGAGCTGCAGAGGCATGGGAGGGACCAGAGGGTGAGGGGATGACTGCAGAGAGTGAGGGGATGACTGCGAAGGACGAGGTGGAGGTAGCGGACGAGGAGGAGTCTCCTCCATGGGATAGGTGACTGAGGTGGAAGGGGGAGTAGCATGTGTCGGATCTGGAGGAGCGGGTGGAGGTGGATCAGAGGGTACAACTTCCACGGAGGGGGCGACCGGAGCAACGAGTCTATCGCTGTCCATGGAAGATGGGTAGCAAGAAACGAGCAATGGAGGCAAGAAGATTGGATCTTGGAACGTCGTCGATTGGATACAACATGATATCAGTGGAAACAAACAGATCAGGCGCAGCAGAGGTTTGAAACGACGGATCGACGCAGGCGGAGGGGCTTGGAACAGCCGGCAGTGGCAGCGCTATTCCCAGCGGCGGAGCGCCTCACATTGAAACTAGCCTAAGAGACAATACTCCAAACACATGTATGTTCCAGGTGGTAACAAGCAAAAGATTACATTTGTTTCAATACTTCGCTGCTGAACAATTTTAGGCAGCTTTAAGCCCATATTGCATATATAGATTGCTTTAGTTTTCTGTACGACAGTAGATTGCGTTAAAATTCACTCTCCTTGAGAGGCTTCAGGCCAAGGATAAAGAAGGTCACCGTCAATATCTCTTCCCTGAGATCATACATCATCAGTTAGTTCCACGAAATTTGAATTTGGTTGCTCAATTGTATGATTCCAAGATCGTAATTTTCTTTCCAGTCGAGACTTACCGGCTGCCCGTCACGAGGCCGTGGTTGGCAGTCCGCATGATGCTGAACAGCCTATGGCAGCCTTTCGGGGCAATACGGAGGAACTCCAGTGTGCCAAACTAAAAAAAAAAAATACAACTGTAGGTTATTAATCTATATCTCTTATATAGATAAATCCTACTACATACAAAGCATCAACATCATCATCCACTGGAACACCTCACTAACTAATTCTATTGCCATGCAAAATGTTCACCTCAGCATCTATTAAAACATCCCACTAGAACATTATCTCGCCATATAAAGTGTCCACATGAGCATCCACTAACAAATCCAACTAATACATATCATTATCCCGCATTTATATTATTCACATTAGCAAACCACATTAGCTAATTCTCTTAACATATATTTAGTTGTCTATGCTAGAATACTAAATATCATCTACTAACATGTATCATGGTAGTATAATTTTATCGGTGATTCCCGCTGCAACGCGCGGGGCATTTTCCTAATCTTCTATATAGATAACCCCCACTAGAGATTTCTCTCAACATGCAAGCTATCCATATCAACTATCCACTCAACGATCCACTATAAGTTACGATTATAGTCAACTAGCATAATTATGTTAGTTTTTGTTCATCTACTAACATGCATTTAGTTATCCACAATGACGTATCAAACCATTCATTAGAATTAGTTTAAAATAGTTTCATTCGCTATAACTATAAATATAAATAGTCTAGTCTCTTTTTAAATTGTCTAGAATACCCGCAGTAACGCGCGACGTCTAGTATGACATATGAAGAAAGCCTAAATTCTATAGATTATAGGACTACCTAGAATAGAAACATGCCTTAAAGTGAAGTCTTCATTGCAATTGCATGAGTGATGATGTGTCCGGCACGGGAGTTACTGAAGCTGGCAATTAACGAGACACGGCCGGGATCAATTTCCTGGTACCATGGGCATGAAGAGTCCTCAGCAAGATCCTTCGTGAAGACAATCTATAATTAAACAGAAGAACACAATCATCTTTTTGCATCCCCAAATACTTCCACCTACGTTTATTTCAATGAAATTAAAACCTCATGGCCGAGGGTTTTAGTACAGCACCTCGAATCCAGCATCTTTCATAGCTTGGATGCACTGTAAGTGCTGCGAATGTCAGGCAAGCCACAGCCCAGCTCAATTTCAGCCTTGATCTTTCTATGTCCAGCGTTGTTTGGATCAAATTTATCAGTCAAGCAAATTTCATCTGGTGCAAAATGCTGGCCAGGTTTCAGCACTCGGTATATCTCCTTATACGCACCTAGCTGTAAAAACCAGGTAGGGGTAAGCAACACTGGACAGTTTTTTCACCCAAAAACATAACTGTAATTTGGAATTTATCATATGAGATGTACTGCATCAGGTGCATGAATTGTGGCCTCTATCGCGTAGGCTGCATCAAAGGTGTTATCAGGGAATGGCATGTTCATGAAGTCGCCCTACAATTGCCAAGTGAGGTTAGTAAGGTCCATTTACAATAAACAAAGGTCATGAATATCACGACCCAAGTTATACCATAAATCCATAATACTACTGCTACTGATTAAGGACATATGTTAACCTTTATCAGGTTGCACTGCTCAGTCAACTCTGCCGAAGAAATGAGCTCCTAAATACAAACAATCCATTTTACAATTGATATACAAGTTGTTTTTGTAGTGCTCCAGAAATAATTAAGATGACAACAAAAAAACTAACCTTGTCCCTTGATATCTGGTAAGCGTTGTTGTTCAGACCAGTTATCTCAGTTGAGCTAAAATCATAAATAGCATTGAAGCAGCAATACATTTACATGTTTCACGGGATTTCATAACAGGCTTAATTGAACGAGCAATGGAATTACATTTATGGCTCATTACCTGAATCTAGCAATTTCTCTTAAGGGTCCTCCAATTCCACATCCTACATCCAAAACCTGCAAAGTAGCAAGGAACATATGATACTGAATTCAAGAAAACCTCCTTTACTAACTACATGTGCTTCAGGGGTGCAATAAATAGAGGAATACCTTTGTTCAGAAAAATAGATAGAGAAATACAATATGCCCCCATACAGGCAGATCACAACATTGTGAATAAATAGACATAACATACTATGATATTAGTAAATCCTATATCTTATATCATTTATCCTATCCTAAATATTTTATAATCCTAAAGCCCATTAGCATTCTATCTTGCCATGCAAGCAGTCTAATTTTAGTGGATGACATGGAACGTTGACGTGGACAACCAAATGTATGCCTGTAAATAAGTGTCTCGCTGATGCGGATATCATAATAACATGTGGGATGTAATTGCATATGCTAGTGGATTGTTGATGTGGACAGCTTAAATGTCAAGATAGTATGCTAGTGGGGTTTATAGGATTATAAGATATACAAGATATAGGATATAGGATGTATTGTTACATAACATTGCTCAAAGCAGATTTAGGTTGTACTATTATTAAAATTTTTGGCATCTCCATTTATCCAAGGACCATAAAAAGATCTAACACTATTATGCTAAACTGATGGAGCAGGTTACTTTAATACCAACCTTCATCCCCTTCTTGAGCGCCAATTGAAGGGCAATAAAATGCTCAAAGCGCTTGATGCTTTCTCTCAGAGTTTCTCCATGCCATCTAAAAGATATAGATGAAGTTGAAGCAAGTGAAAGTGGCATATTCATCTTAACTAATGTAGTACAGTACAAACTAATGTTGTTAACTAAGAGTAACTAGAGCAAAGCTCAAAGTCTTACCTCGGTGCAAAATGGAATGATTGGCCCCAATGATATTCAGTAAATCTGGTTACAAGATCGTAATACTTGTTTACCTGATTTATATACAGTAAAATTGCACATATTTGAGTCTGAAAAGACCTTATCAAAACACTAAAGGACATACTTAACTTATGCTTAAATGGAAAGAACGACGCCTACGAAATCAGTATAGTTTGATTTCCTGAATTCTTCATCACCTCCGTGTAGGTCGTGATACTTTGCATATCTGAATTCAAACGAGTCCAAGCGATTAGGAAGAATATTTTAAATATAGAACAAAATGGCAGGATCCACTAGTTGTGCTGTTAATGTCTTCTTCTTCTTCTTTTTTTTTTGCAACTGTGCTATTACTAATGTTAAGATTCACTTTATTAGTGATCAACCGAGAAGGCACCCCTTCCAAAGCGTTCTTTTAAATGTATGATTTATACATATATGTACAACCATGGATCAATGATAAACGACAATTTCCACTCATTTGTCTCTTGGTCATCAACGCACTCTACTCTAAACATGTTATCAGCACGCATGGCTCTCTACCATCTCTGGAAAGGGAAGAAGTAGAGGCTGTTCCAGCGAGAACAAGAAGAGCTGCAAGAGCATCGCTTAGTTCGCAAGCCTCTCCGTCAAGAGTTCCAGAAGAAGAACACAGGACTGAAGAAGAGTGGCGGTTGAGACCGCCAATCAAGTCCACAAGGTAAGAACTCATGGCTAATGATGTCGAAGAACGACAAAGGCTGAATATGCAGCAAGATTGAGAAGAAACCGTTTGCTGCTTACCTCTCCTCCGTCGAGGATGAGAGCCGCGCCCTTCACTGGCCAGAGCAGCCGTGAGGAGAAAGGGGATGAAAACACAATTTTGTTTCACTCTCAAGTTCTGATGCAAGTTTACCAAAGGGGGAGTTTCCGAACTTGGGATCGGTTAATTAGCGAAAAGTATAGGTTCTCAGAGAAAAAATATTTTTATCTTTTTCGTGGATCAAGGCTTGTGGGACTAATTTTGGGTTTGTGAAGTGAATTATGCCAAACTTATGGAGATGCGATGTTTTTCCCTCCTCATATTATTTTAGTAGTTTGCACGAGATCTCTATCTCATTCTCTTGTTTGGACATTTGGTTTGGGATAATATATATTTGTGGGGCCTAGCAGAAAAGAAAAATAAAAGAAAAATGGAATTCATTATCCTTCTTGTCGATTGTTGCCCTCCACTCGGCTTATTCATATGCGTGGACTCTGCTCGATCCTCCTCACGTCCGCAATCCAATCCAGCCGGCGCTACCCGTCGACTGCGCCGCTTCTTGCTTCGCCCCCAACTTCCCTCCTCCCATGTTGCGTGCTGGCAGTTGCAGCTCCCAATCGCCCTGACGGCCATGTGATTCGTGTGGCGGCCCTGTCATCGTGCAGGTCGGCGTCACCGAGCACATGAGCGCTGATAGGCTTCCCACCCAAAACCCAACCCCTTTGATTGGCATAAGGTCGCTGGGATAGGAGAATCTCATTTCATGTACCTGATCTAACAGTATAACCCTCTCCCCTGTCCAAACACGGGTCTGGATATAGTTATCCCCCTATAAATAACCCATACCCACCACTTATTTCCCACTTAGCAAACGCCACCTAAGGAGAAACCCGTCCTTGTGTTTGGGACAAGGTTGTGTACTTTTGCAATATAGGGCTTGCATTCTGAAAAATAAATAATTATTCTTCTAGGTAACTATGTAATGCCTTTTTATGTTTTGTCCCATGGGTTAAAATATTAATTGTAGATCCTATTACTTGTCCTTTACAATTATTTGACCATTACAATATAGTCTTCCGGCTACATTATATTTCACTATGCTTTATTTCCCGAATGCAATGGTTCCCAAGCAAGCTTCGTAGGCGTGCCTTTTAGAACAGTAAAATGAATTAGTGACATTTGATTTTTTTAAATGACTTTGATAGAGAAATTATCAAAATAAAAGTTGTAGATCTAAAAAAAATATAGGTAACTTAGTAGTTGATAACTTTTTTATTTAAAATTATATATCAAAAAACTAAATTTGAATTTCTTAATTTAAAATTTAAAATTTTTAAAAAATTCAGATAGAGAAACAACTAAAACTAAAGTTTTAGGTCTCAAAATTTGTAGAACTTTATAGTTCACAGACCTTTCTATCAAATAATCTGTCGGTAATTGCATATGTGTCGCTAAAACTATCTCTATATATCATTGGAGTCTGATTATGTAAATGTAGTATTCAGGTCAAACCGGTAAATATATTAGGCCTTGCACACGAGGCCCATTTAACAAAGCCAACCCACAGCCCAAGATTCCAATCGTCACACCTCTGGTGTAAAAAAGCTCTCTCGAATCCTAGCGTGTGCTCTGTGCACTAAGACGCCACATTAATGCTCAAAAAAGAAAAAAAAAACTAAGACGCCACATCCTATCTAGTTCTAGATAAAGTATGCTGCAAGATTTAATTTGAAGAGTACCTTAGATCCTATTCCAACAAGTCTAACATCTAGTAAATCATTACAAAAATGGGACTAGGTTTAAAGCTCGGCGTTTGAAGATAAGATTGAGGCAGTACTGTTCATCAGTTGGTTCAAGTTGATCCTTGGCAATGTTTTCCCCGTGTAAGCCCGATGAAAGGTGTGAGACCCCAGATTGTGACATCACTTTGCACGGTTTTGTTCTGCAAAAAGCATTCAGAAAAAGCAAATTGATAAACTATGGCACATGGACATATATATTAAGTACAATTGTACAAACACAAAAAATACACCAATTTATTCTTGGCATTTAGTATAGAAACGGCCAGTATATATAATACGTTATAACAAAGGCTGGCAAGTTCCATTCACTTGGTTTTCGGCGCCATGAAAATTATGGTGGGCCGTATAGATACTCCCTTAGTTATTATTAATATAAGTTTTGTCAAAAGTCAAGCAAAAGTATAAATACTTATGACGCCAAATAAGTATATTATAACAATATTTTCTATAATATATATTTTAGTGGTATCAAAACAAATGCTCTCTCTCTTTTAAGTTATAAGTCATTCGATCTTTAAGTATCTCAAGTTTGATTAAAATTCTAAAAAAAATCTTAGAAACTTATGACATTATAATATGAAAATATAATTAATAAAGAATCTAATGATGCATAGCTGGTCCAACTTAAGATACTTTAACTCTTAAAAAGTTAAAATAACTTATAATTTGAAATTATAGGAGTAGAAAATAACTAGAATAATGTTGCGGCCAAAAAGATTGAACCAACCGTCTAGAGACAGAGAAGGATGCAGGGAGAAATTATCTAGAATCCTCCAAGAGTATACCAGACTTGGAGTGGCGTAGATCCCCAAACCATGCGAAAAGTGGAGTCTTTTCGCATAAGCTGAAGATTGAATCAAAAGGTTATAAAAGGCAGTAGTTCGCTCGTCTTCTGACGAGAAAGCGAAAATCCTACAGGAAATGTTCTTAAGATGCCGCCATGGAGTATACCACAAAAAAAACTATATATATAATAACAAATAGTTTTAATCGAGGAGTTTTTTTTCTGAACTTGGGCAAATTTCATTACACTCTTGTTGACAAGTCGTAAACAACAGTTACATTGACGCAATCCGGGATGTTACACGACAAGTGCTTCTCTCCTTCAACACAACCCACACCTACAGCAGCAAGAGCATAAGCTGCCTTATTACAAATTCTCGGGACATGAACACACTCAGAACTAATAAAGCTCGTATACACAACAAACTTTAGTTCTTCGATAAGGCCGTCGGCCATTGACAAGTCAGTATAACAAGACGACGGTGCTTGTTTAACTTTTAGTGCGTCCGTCTTTAAGATCAATCGACCAATCCCCAAGTTACTCACAGCTTGGACACCCTGCAAATAGGCAATCGTCTCAGCCTGAAATGCATTTAGTAAGTGATCAACACGCCCCCATCCACTTAGCACAACATCTCCATTGTTGTCTCTGATCAAAAGGCCCCAACCATCACATTTGTCACCTGGGCTAAATGAAGCATCACAATTTAGCTTTAGATACCCCTCCGGTGGCCTAATCCAACGCTCCACCCTTCGCACCTGAGTTTTCTGTTGCGTATGGACCTGTTCTCCTATCTCCCCGACGTAGATATTAATAGCTCTTACCACACTCTCAGCAGGACGTCTGCGACCCTCCTCTCGAATTAGATTTCTTTCAGACCAAATGAACTACAGCGTAATGAAAATGAGTTGCCGATGGTCCTCCTTTTCCTTCATGATTTGATCGATCACGTCGTGAGCCAAAACAAGGCCACACAGTCTCTCCCATTCCTTCTCTAATTTCAACAATCGCCAAATTTGCTTTGCCAATTTGCATTTCAAGAAAAGGTGAGCACCATCTTCGTCCAGTCTGTTACAAACTGGACATTCGGTATCAATCTTCAATCCCCTCCTTGCCAAGTTCTTCCTCAAAGGGTGATTATTATGTGCAAAACTCCATATAAAGTGTTTCACCTTGTTTGGACATTTGATTTTCTAGATCTTCTCCCAAACTGGATCAACTTCCAGGCTATTTCCTCCCTATGCACTTCCTCTATCTTCCTTGCGAAGCATGTCATCTCTACAAATTTTGTAGGCACTTTTCACGCTGAACAAACCATGCTCATCATAGTGCTAGGCAAGAAAGTTATCTCTTCCTTCATGCACCGTCAATGCTAGAATAATATGTGCATCATCCTCCCAGAAAACATCTCTGACCAGTTCAACATCCCAAGAGCCGGTCATTGTATTTATTAGATTAGATCAGCAACATTTGTTAGGACATTCCTTCCTCTGGGAGTAATCGGTCTTCTCAAAATCTCTCTAGGAATCCATGGGTCAGACCAAATCTTGATATTTCTACCATCTCCAATTATCCATATAACACCCAATTTCATAACCTCTAAACCCCTCAAAATGCTTCTCCATGTGTATGACATCCCACTCTTCGGTTTTGCTTCCAGAATTGATGTATTTGGGAAATATTTGGCCTTTAAAATCTTATCACAGAGTGAACCTGGATTGTCCCATAATCTCCAGCACTGTTTGGCTAGCATGGCCAAATTAAATGCATGTATGTCTTGAAATCCTAGGCCCCCTTCTTTCTTTGGTTTTTGGAGCATATCTCTACTTAGCCAGTGGATCTTATGCTTCCCCTCCCATGCATTCCACCAGTACCAGCAAACCATCTTACTAATTTGGTCACATAGAGACTTTGTTAAATCGAAACATCCCATTGCGAATATTGGAATGGCTTGCGCCACAGCCTTAATGAGCACTTCCTTTCCTGCCCATGATAGAAATTTCTCCTTCCATCCTTGTATTCGATGCCATATTCTATCCTTTAGGTATGCAAAGGTTTTACCTTTTGATTGCCCTACATGCACCGGCAACCCCGAGTATCGCTCATTCATGGTTTCTTTATTAACTTGTAGTTTGACACACACTCGCCTTCTACATGTAGAGTTTGTGTTCTTGCTGAATAAGATGGCCGACTTTGCCTTGTTTATCATCTGCCCTGAGCACCTTTCATACAAATCCAAGATATCCTGCAAATGTTGAGCATCCCCCTCATTCGCCCGAATCAAGATTAATGAGTCATCGACGAACAATAAGTGTGATACACTTGGTGCAGTGTGGCAAACTTTAACAGCAGCTATTCTGCCATCCAGTTCAGCTTTCTATAGTAGAGCCAAAAATCCTTCCGCACATAGTAAGAAGAGATAAGGGGAGAGTGGATCCCCTTGCCTAAGGCCACGTTTAGGTTTAAAACTCTCTGTAAGGTCTCCATTCACCTTTATCTTATATGAAACTATGGACACACACTCCATAATGATTTTAATCCACTGGTCATCAAAACCCAAACGTCTCATTATTTGCTCCAAAAAATTCCACTCAACCCTGTCATATGCCTCGCTCATGTCTAGTTTCAAAGCTGCATAACCCAAATCTCCGTTTTATTCAATAGAAAATGAGTGATTTCATAAGCCACAAGAATATTATCCGAAATCAAACGCCCAGGAACAAAAGCACTTATAAACATGTTTTACTGCCCTTAGCCTACCAACAAGGACCTTTGACACCACCTTATACGTAACGTTACAAAGACTAATTGGGCGTAGATCAGAAACACATTCTAGTTTTTTAGTCTTTGGAATTATGGATATTACCATGTCATTCCAACCATCAGGCATTTTGTTTCCATGCAGCACGTGCAAAACTTCAGTGGTCAGTTTCCTCCCTACAATATCAGACAACTTCTTATAAAAGAGCGATGGCATACCATCCAGACCAGGAGCTTTCAGAATACCAATTTAATCAAGAGCACTCTTTACTTCATCCTCTGTGAACTTTTTCATTAAGAACTCATTCATACCGACCGTGACTCGGGGCGCAGCATTAAGGAGCTGTTGTGCAAGCCCCTCCTCACAGCAGTTAGTCCTAAAAAGCTAGAAAAAATGGTTAGCTATAAAATCTTTTTTTCTTCTTCCTCCTCCACCCAACCCCCATTGTCCTTAGCTAGCCTCCCTATCCTATTTCTTCTTCTCCTTTCTGAGCACACTTTATGAAAATAGCTAGAATTACGATCCTCAAACTGAAGCCAATTAACATGGGCTCGCTGCTTCCAATAAGTATCAACTTGCTCCTCCAACCGATCAACTTTAAAACTCCAAACAACATCTCTTCCAATAGAGAAATCATTCAGTGGTGCTCGACGCCACTTTTCAAGCTCCTTCTTTGCTTTTCTAAGCCTGTTCTCCACGTCTCGAAGCACATTATTATTTCAGTCTTGTAAGCTCACGGCCACTCCGTTCACCTTTGTACAGAGATTTTCTGAACTCCCTACCGACTCCCATCCTTCTTCCACCACCCTCCTGAACCCTTCCTCCTGCAACCATGCAGCCTCGAACCTGAAATCTAGCCGACCATTTTGATTTCCCCTTCCATACTGCTGCACCTCTATAGTAATCACCACCGGCCTGTGGTCACTATGATACGGATCACCATTTTTCACATGGACTAACGGGAAGCGCTCCAACAATTCAAAATTTGCAACCACCTTATCCAATCGTTCTCTTATATGTGTATTGCCTGTCATCTGCTTATTTCTCCAAGTAAAGACATCACCCTCAAACCCCAAATCATGGAGATCACATAGCTCGAGAGCTTGTTTAAAGCGGTCCATGCACTCTTGTGGCCTTTGAACTCCCCCCTCTTTCTCATGTTGGTACAGGATCTCATTAAAGTCGCTGGCACAAAGCCAGGGCTGACCACTTTGTTGTTGTAGTAGGAGATCCTCCATTAGAAGCCATGTCTTATACTTCAAGCTCTCCTATGGTTCTCCATAAATTCCAGTAAAACACCAACGCAAATGCCCATTCTCCGAGACCTCCATATCAATATGGTTCCTTGATTTATTTTTCAAAACCATCTCAATACCTCTCCTCCACAATATAGCTATTCCCCCTCCTTTTCCTTCATTGTACACCACCTCCATGTTTTCCAAACCCAGCTTCATGTGTAAACTTCTCATCTTCTTCTCATTTTCCAAACCCATTAGAATTAGATGAAGACAGTAGGATCAACGTGACCAGTGTGTTGCTTATTTTATGGGCCTCTCGTCTCATGCAATAAGAAGTATAAGTACGGATGCACGAGATGTGATGTAAGACAAGGATTTCTATTTGTATACATCCTCTTGAACTTTTGAGGTAGTGCTTATTAACTGAGGCGTTTACAAAATTCAACTGCCTCATCTGGGATTAATGGAGGTGATCATTTTTATTATAGCCGAGATGGTTCCAATCAACCGCCTCGCAAAATTGATTTACGGAGGTAGTTAAAAAATAGCTACATCCTATTTTTTAGATAAAAATTAAACAATGAACACCTCTTAAAATCTTTTAACAAGTTCGATGCCAAACTGAGGCTCCATAGGCACTCTAGTAGTCTAGTATAAATACTAAAACCTAGTGTTTCATTCTGACATCACTCTCTTCTTTCCCTCTTCCTCTGACTAAACGCTATGCCCCTTCCTCACACCACGAGCGCTACACCCCTCCCTTGAGGGTGGTGCCAGTCACCTCCTCATCCTCGAGGGCAGCAACGGACCTAGATTCGGTGCCACCTCCACGGCTTCACCACCCCGACGGTGGCGTCACCTCCTCCATTGGGGTAGATCTGGTGGCGGCGTGAACTATGGGTGGAGAACAATAGTCCTAGATCCGGTGCCACCTCCACCGCCCGACGGCGACACCACGCCCTCCTTTGGGCTAGATACGGCCGCAACACGGCTCCACGCAAGTGGAGCAGCAACAGTAGGCCCAGATCCTGCGCCACCTCCACACTACCTATAACACCTTTGGTTCTCAAAGGAACACCAAAGGCCGTCATATTTGCACCTAGGAAGTCCATATATAACAGAGAATGGCATATCAGAAAAACAATGTATTATATAGCGAAAACTTACTTATAACAACACTTACAAACATCAGAGTATCGCAGAATTGATGGCTACAACTTCTCTTCAGAGCTTCATCCTTCTCAGGGACAGTTGACTAGGGGCTCCGTACGCCAAACACTTCTGACACTCAACCTCTTTATCCTTCTTAAGAGCAGCACCTTACTACAAACTATAGCAAGGGTGAGTTCCATGTCGAAACTCAGCAAGTACAGACGAAAAGTAATGACATGCAAGGCTAAAACAAGGTACAACTGAAAGAGAGACTGTGGTAGCATTTTAATGTAACAATTAAGGCTTAACTTATTGCAACCTATTCTCTAAACAACTCGGTTAAAACACCCAAACCTTTATTAAGGTTCAAGTAGCAATTAATGTGTCATTTAACATCTCAGATATAAGCATATATCCCTTGAAAACATGAACCTTGAGACTGCCATCTCAAGCAACACAGGACTGCCATCTCGTTCAGAAACAGAGGTATGCCACCTCCTCAAACAACATCACCATGATTTAACAATTTATTCCATTTGGCTAAGTCATGTGAGGATCTGGGCCGCTTGTGACTGTGAGCACGGACGATATATCGATTTTAACTCTGCACAGAGGTGTACACTTTCACTCCAGATTGTGATTACTCTTTATGCCTGAGGTTGCAAGTCTCTTAGTCCATTACCGAGATAGGCTGGCAGTGGTCACAACAAGTTTCTTCACAGGGTCATAGGCAGCGGTAACCCGATCCGTGATGTCCCAAGCATAAGGGAGACGTACTCGTAGCCGCCGCCCCTGTCTACGGATCAACCAGAACTCCCATGCTAGAACTTGTAACACCCTTCACGCCATTGCTATGTTACCCGTTGGTAAGCTACCCAACTGCCCATGATGGTCTTGCAATAGACCAAACCAGAGCCCATTAGCCTGGAGATGTACGGAAGTCCTAGGTTGTCACTCCACGAATGGGTCCACAAGAGAGAGGAGATACGGATACCCTCGTCAAAACGAGTCCCACTAGCATCTATTTCCCCGTCTTTCACCGCCCACCAATGATGTGGAACAACATCAAGTTCTCCAACGGCCGAAGCCAAGAGCCCATGGCTCTAATATCTTTAAGAAGCAAGTTTTATCTTTATTAAGCAAGTGAAAGATGAGGTAGAGCACTAGCAACCTACTGACCTATCAACTAAAACCCCCATAGGTGATATATGGATAGAGTGGCTAGTCATCCCTATGGTTTGCCAATTTAGAACACATGCAATGTATTAATTAAAAGTGAATAGGCGCAATATGATCAAAGGTGCCTGCACTTGCCTTAAATCCAAAGTCTAGCTACTCGGTAGACTTTACTTGTTCTATCTTCTGGTCTCCAATTCCAATTGCACTTGTCGGTCCTCAGCTCCGAACCTTCAGCTCTCACGAACTGTTCTTCGTCTATTCGTAGCAAACAAGCAACACAAACAGACAAAACTAAGAACATACATCATACAAAAGAAACACTGAAGAAAGAGCGGTCTACACGGTAGATCTCATCACTATGATCGCGAGAGCATAAGAATGACCAACAAAGGAGCTATCGTTGTGGTGGCACAACTAACGAGGTTGATCTAGGCTATTCGCACATTGGAAATGGCGTTGATAGATCCTTATTCTAACCCATAAATAAGTTGCATTTTGAAAAGCCTAGAACATGGTAAATGTCACTACGATTGCGTATCTTACATCGATACGATTCTAAAAAGTATAAGTTTGCTAAAAACAGAGTTAAAACTTGAAAGTTATGGCTACAACAAGCTCAGGGGCATAACCGTAAATAAATAGAACTATTTTTGTATCCAAAAATAATTTAAAAACTAAAATAAAACTCGTTCTGGACCTAAAACACAAATACCGATGGTTTTGGGGTTTAAACTGTAAAAGTGGCAGTCTGATTTGAACTGCGGTGGACTTATCCGTAAATATAGAAAACCTCAGGGCTATTCTGCAAAACAGCCAGGGCTGACCGGCCGGTTGACTAGGTTGACTGGTCAGCGCTTGCGTGGCGCTGATGTGGCGTACACGTGGCGCCAGTGTGGCTGCCACATCGGCCGACGGGGGGCCGGGTTGACCCATGGTCCACGGCCGATCTAGACCGCCCGGCTCAGATCCGACGGCTGTCGGTCGTCCGGCGGTGGTGGGTCGCCGGAGCAATGGCCGGGACGATGGCGCGCTCATCGGAGTTGGCCAGAGCGGAGCTCTGGTGCACGGATTGCGACGCGGAGGGCACTAGGGTGTCGAGCACGGCCTCTCGGACTCGGCCGCGGGGTCCTTGGCGGCGAGGAAAGGCCAGAGGCGGGTCGGCTCGGCCGAGCGCCATTGGCGTCGGTGGCGAGCATGGCAGGGAGGTGTTGCATGACTCGGCTGTGGGAGGTGATAGTACAGGAAGGTGTAGTTCGATGTGGCGAGCCCGGTGGGTTGCCTCGCGACAATGGACGGGGGCCGGTACGATGGCGCACGCGGCGGAACGGAGTTACGGCGGCGGCGGCGCTAGCTCAAAAAGGATGCGCGGCCACGGGGGATGGAGAGGATGGGAGAGCGGGGTACTGACGTGGTCCTCACCATGATGCGGAGCTCGACGGGGTGTTCTTGCCGGTGGGGATGCGACGGTGGCGCACCCGAGCTCGGTGGGGCGGCTATGGCGGCGTAGTGCGTGCGCTAGGGTTAGGGTTCGCGATGGCGGCTCCTAGGGTTCTAGAGGGGTGAGGCGCACTGAGACTGGCCCTTTATAGGCCAGCGAACCTCGGGTCATGCGTACCCAAGGCGGACTCGAGCGGCGGCGCGGCGCGCCTGCGTGACGCGAGAGAGGGGAGGGATGCGGCTGACGGGTGGGACCGCGGAGTAGGCCCACCTGTCGGCGACGGAGCGCGGGCGGAGCGGGCTGGTGCTGGCAATTGCGGCTGGCCTGTTGGGCCGAGGTTGTCCTGCTGGGGCCGGCCCAAGGCGCATGCGCGGGCACGTTGAGTGGGCCGCGGCCGCCGCTGGCGGCTGGGCTGAGCCGCTGGTGGCCTGCCGATGGCGCGAGCTGGCCTTTGGCCGCAGGTGGCCTAGATTGGCCGCTGATGGCCAAACTTGGCTATTGCTGGCTGGCTGCTGCTGGCCGTGGCCAGCCAGAGATGACCGTGGCCAGCTGGAGCTGGCCAATGCTGCCATAGTTAGCCAGTGGACTCAAGGAAAGGCTCAAGGTGGCCGGGGAAGGCTATGGCTGGCTTGTGGCTGTTGTGGCCAAGATAATGCTGGCATAGTTGGCCAATGGACTCCAGGAAAGGCTCAAGGTGGTCGGGGAAGGCTATGGCTGGCTTGTGGCCGCTGTGGCCAAGATAATGCTGGCTGTGGCCGGCTGGAGTTGGCCATGGCCGACTGTGAGTGGCAACAGGTGACTATGGCTAGCCATGGTTGGCTTGGCCAGATGAGGCTGGGTGAGGCCAGGGGTGGCCCAAGCTTGGTAGGGGCTGGCCAAAGCAAGTTATAATGCCTTAGAGGATGGCAAAGGTTGCTAGATTAGACTATTGTTGGCCTTGCTATGTGCTGATGGTGGCCAAGTTTGGCCACTGGTGGCCGGCTGTGGCTACTGCTGGGCTGGTCGGCGTGGCCATGGCCGGCTGGGACTGGCCAAGACTGGCCAAAGCTGGCCAGTTGAGGCTAGGAGAGGCCCAAGCAAGCTAGGTCGGCCAGGATAGGCTAGGGCAAGCCAGGGATGTCTAGAGACTGAACTAAGCCTGCTAGAGCTAGATAGGGGATGGTGTCTAGCTAGAGCGATGGCCAACACTATAGAGGAAAAAGAAAGCTCTCTCTGTCTCTACGCAAACTTGGGTTTTTTGAAGCTTTATTTTCAAATTTGAAGAGAACCTAGTCGTGCCTTGCTCGAGGTTTAGAAATTCATTTTTCACACACAAGAAAACATGGCAAAACACCAAGCACAAACCCATCTTTATTAACTTCATAGAAGTTTTATGAAACCACACTTTTTATCACATTATAAAGATAACAAAAGAATAAAATCTCGCTAATTTTAAGAAATTAATAAATCCGTTAGTCTATTTAGTGTTTTTGGTTCATAACCCAAAATAGAAATTTTGGGGTGTGACCGAACCCGATGACAACACCACCTACTCCTTTGGGCCAGATCTAGCGGCGGGCCCTCTCCTCGTGGCAGATCAGTGCCCTGTCCTAGAAATGGATCCGATGGAGGGCTGTTGATGTGGAGAAGGATAACTCAATGATATGGCCATGGGAAGCATGAAGAATTATTGCTATATTTTTTGTCTTACTGGCATTAATATTTGTGGTTTGAGCACCCATATGCTACATCATTGGAAAGATATTTAAAGTCTAGTTTCCAACGCAACAAACGGTGCATCTTCTTAACTTCTGAGCTAGGAGTTATGGCTATTTTAGTAGAGGCTACACCAGATGCCGGTGGCTGTGCAAGAATGAAAGAATACCCTTCACTTTCTCCACCAAGTTGATCCTCCACTAGTTTTGATTAATTCCTATGTTCACACCCAACTAGGAGGGATGTTCCTAGTACATATAGACCATGTAACTATTATTTGAAGAGAGTCTTTTAGAATTGGAAATACAACCACCTTGTGTGTATTCTCCTCATGGAGAGAATTTTTGGAAATATATGTTCTCCTCCCATGGAGAGAATTTTTGGAAATCTTCCATAAGGCATGAGTGCTTTGCAACCTACATTCTTTCATCTCCTGAGGGGCTTGTAGAACACTGAACTTCAGTTCACCTTGCTAATGCCTTCATGTCTATATGGCGTGATTGTGTGGATGGGTTTTGTTAGTGCATGGAAGGGTGGATGTCTCGGCAGTTCGTCATGGGTGCAAGATCTCGTGGTGCACTACCTCTCCATCGGGTCATGCAATGATAGTTATCAAGGTTTATTTCTTGAGCTCCACCATGAAGATTGGGCCAAACAAGTTGATTTTGTGTGATTCACAAATGTTTCCATGTCAACTATCTTGATGAACGGCGACACACACAGATCATGCAACCATGAATGGGCTCAACAGGCCTATCCATGGTTTTGTCTCTTTTTTAACTTAATTTGAATTTGATTAACTGAGGAGGGCATTCCATCAGCCTCAGTAAAGATTTATTTACCATGACCTTTTGGCCGAGGCGGTTCTGATGTCCATCTCAGAAAATACTTTTTGTGTGCCTCAGAAAAGTTTGTAGTAGTAGTAGTAGTAGTGAAGATCTATTCCTGCTCATTGCAACGCTATTTAACAATGTCGTCCCATTTCCCACACCTAGATCACTATTCATCTACAGCGCCTCTCCATTGCCCGTCTAATCATGTCGTTCGCCATGCCCACGCCGGTAGCCCGCCGCGAGGCCATGTTGTCGTGTTGGCTACGGGCATGGGCATGGTGGCGACACCATTGGACAAGGCAGTGGAGAGGCGCTTTAAATAAATAGTGATCTAGGTGTGGAAAATGGATGGGCACTGTGCTGAACAACATTCCAATGAGTAGGAATAGAGATCTTCACTTTTATTACAAACTTTTCTAAGACATGCAAAATATATTTTTCGAGTTGGGCATCACAACTGCGCGCCTCAGCCAAAACACACCACTTGTCTTGATGGTGCAGCACCATAGCAACACCACCAAGAAACTCCAGCAACCCTCCAACCTCCACTGCCTGCGACTCCACCACATATGCCGGAGCATGGCCACGCCTACGCCCTTTAGCGGTCGCGCGACACGGCAAAGACCCACGGCAGCACCATACCGCAACGGTGTCGACCCACGACAGCGTCGGCTTACCTGCAGGCTACAGCCATCTGGCTCGGGCGGTGCAGCCCTGCAATGCCTCTGCATCGCCTCCAGCCATCTCCCTCTCACAGCGCTTTGTCCTTGCGCTGGGCAGGGCGTCAAAATTTTTTCTTAGGCCTTGTTTAGTTGCCCGATTCGGGCGGCCAAATCAGGAGATGCACGGTGCCCGCGCACTGTAGCAATTTTATTTTTATTTGATAATAATTGTCCAAACATTGATTAATTAGGCTCAAAACGTTGGTCTCGTAAAGTACAATAAAACTGTGTAATTAGTTTTTGATTTCATCTACATTTAGTACTCCATATATTTGCCGGCATTTTGATGTGATGGGAAATAGGAATTCTGCATAGTAAAAATTGGAGGTGAATTTGGGGAATTAAACAAGGCCTTAGATTCTTCTTACTGCTGCTTGATGTCATCATACAGGGGCAGACCCATAGGTATGCAGGGTGTGCCACTACATACCGTGGGTCCATCTGTCATTGACACATGATATGAATTTTCCAAGTAAAAAAACTAATTAAAACGAGTAAGGGCACGTATAATGCAGAGCTGCTTACGTCGTCGCTTAAAGAGAGAGGAAGTCTAAAATATTATCTAGCAGCCTTAGTCTACAAACAAAGGCAGTTAACATCGTTGGGACGTATTTGCTTTAGCTGAGGACCGGCGGACTGCCCGAAGCATCGACCACTTAGTTAGGCAGCGACTCCACAAGCGATTGTATCGTGTACATGGCGTGGCATGCAAAATCTGTAACGGCTAATAAGCGCCCTGCCAGCTAGGAGCATTGTACGTGGCCTAACTGCGGCCGCTTGGCTTCCGCGATCGCGCGTTGGCATCGACGCGTGACCCGCTGTGCGTGGGAGGAGTAACTACACGGATCACCGAGCGAGATTGGGATTCGGGAGAAGACGAGGCGACGACTGAGACTAAACGAGTAACGAGGCGATCAGCCTTCTGATGCCGCAATTCCTGGTCACCGGCCCGGTCATGACCAGCCTTCTGCCTCCAACGGGGTGCCACCGGTCCTAGACGCCGCGTCGGCCGCGACCAGCCCCTACGGGCGAAGCACCGAAGCCGCGACGGCCTGGCGACCCACTCCGACGAGGCAACGATCTCCTCTGAGCCTCCGACAATCCGGCGATCCAGCAAGTAGCGGCCAGCAGCCATAGTCTCCTGTAGCAGCCAGCAGCGCAGGAAGTTCTATTATCAGCAGCACTATTGGACACAGGCGGTTTGCCGAGTGCCTAATGCACTCGATAAAGGCTGTATTGCACTCGACAATGGCTGTATTGCACTCGGCAAAACCTTTACCGAGTGCAACACTCCGCAAAGAGCCTTCGGCAAAAGTCGGGTCGGCAAAGAGGTCTTCGCTGAGAGATTTTTATCGGGCACTCGGCAAAGGCTTTACCGAGTACAATTTTCGGCACTCGGCAAGAAAAAGTGGACGTCATGGCGCTGCGGCGTGACCGGCTGCTTTGTTGAGTGCCTAGAGAGGGCACTCGGCAAAGAAATTTTTTTAATAATTTATTTACCGAGTACCTTGTCAGACACTCGGCAAACTTTTTCTTTACTTTTCAGGAATATGAGGTTTGCAGGGATATGATGTTTGCTAATCGTTAAGTATTTTTCTTTCCAGAATCGTTGAATTATGAAGAGAAGCGGAGGCGGAGACATTCGATCCCTTTTTGAGAAAGCAGCAAAGAAGAGGCGGCTGCTCGTTTGAACCCTGCCCCACCTCCGGTTAAAACTATTGTGGAAGAGCAGAATCTACGAGAAGGTAGAGTAGAAGTTAAAGAAAATAAGAAATCTGTGTCATGTTTGCAGAGGTTTACATTTTATTTATTGTTGTTTCTACTGCCTGGTATTTTATGGCGTCACTGCCATCCTTTTTTGTGCCCCCTCTCCCGTATTCACTCCGTCTCTAAATAAATGTCGTTCTCGTTTTTTGACAAAAACTTACCAGCAATTATATTAAAATATTAATATTTATGCTAAGTAATTATTATCATAGAAAGATCTTTAGATCTAGTTTTTTAACAAAATTATTTAAAAATACAAATATTACATATATTTTTATAAATCGAGTTAAACTTATAGCACATATATCAACAACAACACTTATTTGGGGATAGAACAATTATACTTATTTAAGGACGAAGGAAGTATATCTCTTTTCAACATGACATGGTACGTAGTGACGCCTGCGACCTCATGACCCCAGTCGGCTGCATATGGTTCAGGCGTCTGTCAACACTGTAGAGGTCGTGCAGGTTTCACACGCCCTTATCTGAATCTACTCTATTCAGTGATTCAGTGCAAATTAATGGTGGACATTAATGTGTCTCGATCAATTCAGTGCAAATGCCGGTAGATAACTGTCACAGGATGCATTGTTAACGCTATTCAGTACATTGCCATTGTTCTGATTGTTCTCGTCGTACACTTTTGGATATTTTGGGAAAAAACATTAAACTCATTTCTTTTCTCAATTCTCAAAAACTTCAAGTCATCGAAAATGCTTTATATAGAAACTTATTAAATATAAATAAAAGTCCCACAAAAAAAAATGACCTGATGACTTCTCAGACGACCCACACGAGTTGTGTTCGGACATCGGGTTCTGCTAACTTAGATTTTACTCCCTCCTGACAGCTTTCTTAGGCGTACTACTCAGCTAAATCTCACATACCAAGAAATAGAGTAAATAAAGAGAGTATAAACCAGCATACAGCTCGTGGCTCATACAGGCACCACACAGTCACGTACGTTTTATATTGATTTAATTTAATGCATGCCGCCATGCAGGAAAGCTCAATTGCAAGAGAGAAAGTGAGTAGCAGCTGTGGCATACGCCAGCTGCAAACGCTTTGAATCCCACCCATGAGCACAAGCCCAAAGGCACCATGTTTAATGCAGTATGAATTCAAAGTATTCCATCTCGTTTTTGCTACCGACGCCCAGCATACATTTCTAAATAAAAATAAGTATACGCCTAAGAGAGCTGCTGGGAGAGAGTAGCTTAACAAGGACTTAACAAAGTGTTTTAAAAGTGGCAGATTTAACTTTTCGGTCCTAACAATTGGTGACCATGGTATACGGTATCAATGATTACCACAACTACACTAGTTATTAAAGTTCTAAATCCACTGTAAATAAATAAATTTTTAGAAAGATCACACAAGTTTCTGAATTGATGATTGTTGATAGAGAACTTGTTGATCTTGAACATTTTTAATTATATTTGGAGAGCTCAACTGCTCAACTGATTGTTATTCCTTACTTGACGTGATTGATAATGTAAAAGCCACGGACAACTTGTTATTCCTCGCAAAAAAAAAACTGGACAAGTGATACATATTTGCACGACAAGTGATACATATGTTACCTTTAGTAGATCATTGAGATCCTTCTCGTTAGGCTAGTGGAGAGTTTCGTAACACTGTTTTCAAAACTGCCATATCATTTAGAATGAAATGAAACATGGCTGAAATCTCAAATCTCAATGAAGAGTTTCATTTCATGGTTTTATAAGCATTACATGTCATGACTCATAGAGAGTTGATATTCGAGCCAAGAATGTCATCGCCATGACACTCATTTCATCTTTCTCTTCATAAATACTGTGCCACATCACTAAAAATGCCTATATGCAGCTCACATGAAACTCTAATGACACTCCTACTGAGACTGACCTTACATGAACAATTAGGGTTCCACGTATGCACATAATAACTTTCTTTTTTTAGCATGACATATGCAGGGAGTGGACTAGATAGGTCAAACACGCAATGATTTTTTCGTCAATTAACTGGGATGGGGTACATATGTGCGCTAGCATCTACATGTACGGCAACAAAAAAAAAAGAAAGAAGACATTACACAAGGCATCTACGTTGGTATTGGTGTTCCATCCAATCAAGGAGTTGCCATGGGAATAATCCCGATAATGCCGTGATGCAAGCGCGTATCAGTCCATCTCACTCGCTGTTAGAAAACTTTATATGTGTCCTTCTTTTCCAAATTAGACTAATCCAAGAAGATCAGTATATGATTTACAAATCCTAGCAACGACCATTTTCAACAAATAAATCAGTTTGATCAAAGAAGAGGCTATGGAGGGAAGATATCGTTGAAGACATTTGATGCTATATGGATGGAGAGAGGTAATCATCTATGTATCCTGGCTGTTGTATATTTCTGATCGTCATTTAAAATCAAAACATATTAATCATGACCGATGATGTGGGTGAGCATCGTCCATGGCGAAAAACAGAGAGATATTACTTGTAGCACATGATCTTTACTAAGCACAGGACATAGCCTCCAAAAGTATCCTAGTACAGAGTTTTGTGATCGAATAGCAAGCGGATGCCGGGGCGTAGGTAAGATCATGATCGCCTCGAGATCGGGGTTATATATACTCCCTGTGTATAGGTTCTCATTTTTTGAGAAGAGTCAAAGAGTTTAGCAAAAAAAGGGTTTAAGTTTGATAAAATTTATATAAAAAATATTTACACTTATGGTGCAAAATACTATTGCATTAATTGTAAAATATATCTGTGTAGTACATTTAGTTGAAGACATAAATATTACTACTATTATTCATTATGGACATGGTTTAACTTATATTATATACTAGGTTTGACTGACACAACTCTCGTGGTTACTTTTTCTTTCTTTTGAAGACGCTGAAGACTGCATTCCATGAAGTTCACGTGTGATGGAGACGGGAGAGAGTGATATTTTTTTAAGATAAAGAATAAAATATCCAGCTTTATCTATCAAGGATAGAATGAGATCAATCATTATAAACTCCAACTCAAGCACAATTCGGCTGTAGATAAATTACCCCACACATGGAAACCGGAAAGATAAAAAGTTCTTGACTAAATGAAACCAACATGTCTCTGCGCAAGCCACCCATTCGATCCAAAGAAGTCTAATGGTGACGTCTCTAGGTGTTGTGCCGCTGAAATCATTTGATCCTTAAGATCGTCACGCCGTTGTAACATTGCCCATTGACGTAGTCAGTATGTTCCTCGAAATAATAACTGCAAAGGATTTTGGTCTACATAAACTATCTCATTCTTTGTTATCCAAATTGTCCAAAGAAGTGTCGCTGCTGCTGTTAATAACAATGTATTATACTTTTTGTTTTCCAATTTAGACCAACTTTGAAATAAATTATCTATGTTTGTTGGAGTAACAATCCCAAAAAGCATATATATAGAGCGCCACAAAAATTTGACATAAAAGCAATAAAAAAATAGGTGCTGAATTATCTTTGAAAAATGACATAAGCAACAACTTTTGTTCCTATGCCAATTTTGTCTAGCCAGATTATCCTTGGTTAGAGTCATACCTCTCTTTAAATACCACATGAAAACTTTAATTTTTATGAGAAGCTTTGTTCGCCAAATATCTTACGACACTCTCACCCTATTGTTAATTAATGCAGCATATATTGACTTGACTGTAAAAACCCCCGAGGCTTGTAAACCCTATACAAACACATCTCTTTCCTCCCCTAGATTAACCTGTTATAAAGAAGCAATAATGCGGTTCTAGTTTATTAAGTTTGGACCCACCAAATTTCTTCGAAAACATATATTTAGTAAATGTGAACTTAAAACTTTGGCAACGGTATCTTATTTTCTTCTCACAATGTTAAATAGCGCGGGAAATTTTTGTTTGAGCGGTTTGTTACCCAGCCAAGTATCAATCCAAAATCTTGTTTGTGATCCATTAATGACATTGAAATAACCCCATTCCATAAAGGAATCTTTAATATTCATCAGACTTTTCCAGAAATGAGAATCTGTTGGTTTCTTTACATAACTTCCTATAGTCTTATCTTTGACGTATTTATTCCTTAAGAGTTCTTACCACATCCCATCCTCATTGAATAATTTAAACAACCATTTGCTGAGTAAACATTTATTTTGGATCTCTAGATTTTGAATACCAAGGCCTCCTTGGACACATAACTTCCTATTTTACAAATCTATATTTTCTTTTGTGCGAATCATTCTGCTAATAAAAATACGATCTAAAGCAATCTATTTTTTCCAACACTCCTTTTGGTAATTCAAAAAAGGACATCATAAACATCGGTAAGCTAGACAACACCGAATTAATAAGGACAAGACGTCCTCCAACCGTCAGGAGTTTTCCTTTCCAACCACTAAGTCTCTTTTCCATTCTCTCTTCGATGCTCTTCCAGTCTTTGTTATATAATTTCCTAAAATGCATAGGTACACCCAGGTAGCGAAATGGGAATTTACCAATGGCACAACCAAATAGATAAAACTCCTCGTGATCTTTAGCTTGTCCAAAACAAAAGACTTCGCTTTTGTGGAAATTTATTTTTAAGCCAGATAGTTGCTCAAATGTGCTTAGCAGTAATTTCATATTAACTGCTTTGACAACATCATGACTCATAAAGATCATAGTGTCATCCGCATACTGCAGGATTGATAAGCCATCTTGTAATAAGTGAGGAACAACCCCCTCAATCTGTCCTGCTTCCTTAGCTCTGGCTATAAGAATAGCCAACATGTCAACCACTATATTAAATAGTATGGATGACATAGGGTCACCTTGCCTAAGACCTTTTTGTTAGGAATATGCCCTAGAGGTAATCATAGAGATGATGATATTCCGATTGTATCTATGACATGCATTAAGTGTTCATTGAATTTCCATTATAGACAACTTGTGTTGATTGACAATTATGTGAATTATTTATGGAACTCAATCACTTGAATGGTTCTTCTAAAGTTGTCCCTGCTCGGTGTTCTTGTGAGAACACACTTGAATATTAGACCAGCACATGTATTAATTGATGGCTATGTTTCACAAGTCATGGATATGGAGATGTCGAACTAATAATGTGGGCACATGTGAGACATGTAGGCTGGACTAACCCAACTTAAGATTGTCCCTATTCATGTCATGTACGTTATGTCCTTAGACTTAAGATTGTGGTATGTACTCAAGATGTGAAACGGCCTACTTAGGGATTATCAAACACTGCTCCATAACTTATAAAGGTGGTCTTCGGGTGGTCGAGAAGCATGCTATGAGACATAGACAGTCAAGATAGAATTTGCCCCTCTCTGCATGAGAGAGATATCACTGGATCGCTGTAGTGATTGATGAAAAAATGCATGGCCATGCTTGGGTTAAGTGTTAGCCCACGGTTGAACCATATATCAGTGGCATAGGGAATAACTTGTATGTGGTCATAGTGGTTCATCTGATATGATCTTTGCGTATGCATAGGAGTTGGCACACCTTGATAGAGGCCGCTGTCAACTATTGGGTGAGTAGGGTACTCGGTCCATGTCTATGTGTGCGTGAACCCATAGGGTTGCAAACTTAAGGGCTGAAAGCCTAATTCGGGTTGGACCCAGATTAGACAAGGTTTAGGGTTCCTGATGGGCCTCCAGGTTAGGGTCGCATAGGGATGCCTATATAAGCAAGGGTAGGGGTGAGGCAAAAGTGATCTGATAAGTTTTGATCTATTCAGCCGCCGTCGCCCACCCCACGCTCACGCCTTTGCTCCTCGCGGACCTAGCAGTCCGATTGCGCATTGCTTCCTCCTGCATGTGTGTGAAACCTAGGAGGTGCTGCATCTGCGGCACGAGGATAGACCTGGTCGATCACAGTGGTCGGCAACTGGTCGGTGAGTAGTTGGACCGGTCGGCGACTAGTTGGACTGGTCAGGAACGTGCTCGCATGATCCGCAAGGGAAGGGTGTACTTGATGGATGACCACGCAACTGCATGGCACTGTTGCGACGTGTTTGACTACATCAAGTCTTCCGCTGCATCTGCGCATCTAGTGGTAATCCCATGACCTATATCTAGCAGTAGATCCTGGTTTATGAGGTAGAAAAGTTTTGTTTTCTTGCTAGTGTAGCACGCCCATAACCCAATAGTGGTATCGGAGCCGTAGCTGCTTTGTTATAGGTCCGGCTGTGGGCATATGATGATATGCGCTGTTGTAGATGAGTCTCTGATCTTGGTTCATCATCTTGCCACATTGGTATTGTAATGATCTACTCGTACCGGTCAGAATTTCGCCATCTGAGTTCAGTGATACATGTAAAACCAGTCATGGAGAGTTTGAGATCAATCAGATTGATCGAATTGAGCATTAGGTCAAGTGCCGAGCACATGCGATGTACGGCAGTAGTAGATGAGATCTATTACTGGGCACTGGGTTGCCGAGAATAGTGTTGTTCGATAAAATAGGTGTAACTTTTGAACCATAACTCAAACTCTAAACATAAAACTGCTTGGAAAATAGAGTTTTAGGCCTTGCAATGTTAGACGTCTATTTCGGCTAACTCTGTTTTGCAGAAATTTGTGACTAGTATAGCCCTTAAGTGCATGAGATGCATGTATGTAATTAATTCATGGCTTGCATGTCATGAGGACAATATGGGCAGGAGCCTTATAGATATTGTCACTTTTATGTAATGGCCTGCGTCCCAATCTATGATGATTCGTGACTATGTAATTATTCATGATAGTGCTAGCTAGTCTTGGCAGATGCACCACAAATGGATGACATACACGTACCATGGATATGGAGATCACCATGACAAACAGATTAATATTGAGATGGAGATCTCAAAAGAACAATGGGCTATACCAATTCATATCTGTGTTTATGTCGTTCTTACTATATTCTACTTTCACATGCTATAATGTTTTGTCTACGTTCGTGTGGTAGTGAAGTAGAATGATCCCTCAGTAATGTTTAAGTTGTATGCTTCCCCAAACCTTGCACTGTCACAAGTCTTGTACAATCGGTGGTGGGTCTATGAAATTAGGGTGCCACTGGTTTTCCTTGACTAGACAGGTTCGTATTGGATACTTACTGCAAGAAGGTTTGGTTACTTGAACAAGGTCATCCTAACGGTTAGGGATCTTGAAGCATGGGAAGGTTGAGTGCTAGGCATAGAGATGCTAGCCCAACAACAAGAGTCATATGAGATATGATTAGCAAGGTGTTGCTTACTGATCTACCATACCGACCAGCGGTGATGCTAAAGCTCACTGGTCGGCATGTTAGTTGTGGGTCTTGAATCTCTAAGTATCAATTGAGGGATATTGATTTTAGTGGGAGTAGATTCTATTTGATATGATTTACTCTTCATAGATACATTGTCTTAGTATTTTGCATTACTTTTGCTGTAGATAAATGGCCACCCACAATCAACCATTTACTTTGTGTTCAATTTTTGAGAAAGATAAGTTGGATGGAACAATTACGCGGATTGGATCCGCAACCTGAGAATTGTTCTCAGGGCTGAAAAAAGGAAGAAATTCTAGACGCCCCATTACCAGATGAGCCTGATGAAAATGCAACTACTGCTGAAAGAACCGCTTACAGGAGAGCATTAGATGCTGACCTTGAAGTGAGTTGCCTTATGCTTGCTTGCATGGATCCTGATCTACAAATGTAGTTCGATAATAATCCTACAGCGAACAATATGATCATGGTGCTTGAAGAGATTTTCCACACGCAAGCCAGACTAAAAGGTTCAATGTCTCTAAGGTGCTTGCTGAAACCAAGCTTGCAGAGGGCGTAGCAGTCGAACCACACATAATCATGATGGTTGGTTACACTTAGAGGTTGGAGAAGCTAGGCTTCCCAATCAGCCAAGAGTTGGCTACTGATTTTATCCTCTCGTTTCTTCCGCCCAGTTATGGAAACTTCATCTCAAACTACCATATGCATGGGGTGGAGAGAGGCTTGAGTGAATTGTGTGGCATGCTAAAAACAGAAGAAGCCGACATCAAGAAAGGTGCCGGCAGTAGCCAAGTGTTGGCAGTCCAGAATAGGCCTCGGTTCAAGAGGAAGGGCAATTCTTGGAAGAAGAAGAAGGGCAAGGCTAAAGATGAGATCTCTATGCCAAACCCATCTATTGCCAAGGCTGGACCATCTGCAAATTCAGATTGCTTTTATTGTAAGGGGAAAGGTCACTGGAAAAGGAACTACAAGGAGTACTTGGCGTCCTTAGAGAAGAATGGCGGCGGTAAAGGTATTACTGCTACTTGTACCCTTGTTGTGCATGTTACGGACATTTTTCTCGCTAACTCCTATATCAATTCCTAGGTATTTGATACCGGATCAGTTGCTCATATTTGTAATACGATGCAGGGAATGATAAGAAGTAGAAGCATTGAAAAGGGAGAGGTTGACTTCTGCATGGGCAACAATGCAAGAGTTGTTGCGTTGAACGTTAGGACGATGCAACTTTACCTACCATCAAGATTTATCATGGAATTGAATAATTATTATTTTGTTCCTAGCTTAAGTCAAAACATTGTGTCACCTTCGTGTTTGATGAAGGATGGTTATTCTTTTGCGAGTAAAGACAATGGTTGTGTGATCTTCAAGAATGACATGTTTGTGGCTTTTGCATCCATTGTGAATGGATTATTTATTTTAAATCTTGATGATGCTCCTGTCTGTAATGTTACTGCTAAAAGGCCTCGGCTTAATGAGTTAAGTCCTACATATATATGACATTGTCGTTTGGGTCATATAAGTGAAAATTGCATGAAGAGGCTCCATGCTGATGGGCTTCTAAGTTTGTTTGATTTTGAATCTTACGAGACATGTGAAGCTTGCCTGCTCGGCAAGATGACCAAGGCGCCTTTCGCAGGTTTTCCTAAGAGAGAGTTTGACTTGTTGGAACCCATACATACTGATGTGTGCGGACCACTAAGGACGATAGCTTGAGGCAGATTCCAATACTTCATTATTTTTGCTGATGACTTTAGTAGATATGGATATGTCTACCTAATAAAGCATAAGTCTGAAACATTTGAAAAGTTCAAAGAATTTTAGATTGAAGTAGAGAATCAACGTGTCAAGAAAATTAAAGCCTTGCGATCTGATCGTGGAGGCGAATATTTGAGTCACGAGTTTAGCAATCATCTTAAGAGTTGTGGAATTGTTCCACAACTTACGTTGCCTGGAACACCGCAAATAAATGGCGTGTCCGAGCATCATAATCAGACTTTGTTAGACATGGTTCGGTCTATGATGAGCTGGTCAGACCTACCTTTATCATTTTGGGGATACGCTCTAGAAACAGCCGCTTTCACATTAAAAAGGGTACCATCTACGTCCGTAGAGAAGACACCATATGAGATGTGGACTGGTCGGCGTCCCAGTTTGTCTTTTTTAAAAGTTTGGGGTTGTGAAGCTTATGTCAAACGGTTGATATCTGATAAGCTAGCACCAAAGTCGGACAAGTGTTTCTTCATGGGATATCCAAAGGAAACTTTAGGGTATTACTTCTATAACCGATCAGAGGGCAAAGTGCTTGTTGCTCGGAACGGTGTCTTCCTAGAGAAAGAGTTTCTCAAAGGAGATAGGAGTGGTCAGAAGGTATATCTTGAAGAGGTTCAAGATGAGTCATTAGTGAATGACTCAACGAGTTATGCTAATGTAGCTGAACAAGTTGATATACCTATGGTCGGTACACCATCCTAGCCACCTGTGGTCAGTACTCCGCCCAACCACGAAGATCAGCAAGACTTCACGAATTGCATGGTGATTTGTTATTGTTAGATGATGATGAACCGACAAATTATGCAGAAGCAATGATGGACCCAGATTCTGAGAAATGGCAGAGTGCCATGAGATTCGAGATAGATTCCATGGGAGACAATCAGGTTTGGAACTTGGTTGACCCATCTGATGGGGTTAGACCCATTGAGTGCAAATGGACCTTCAAGAAGAAGAAGGATATGGACGAAAATGTTCACGTCCATAAAGCTCGGCTTGTTGCAAAGGGTTTTTAGCAAGTTCAAGGGGTTGATACGACGAGACGTTCTCACCGGTAGCGGTGCTTAAATCTATTTGGATCATTCTAGAAATTGTTGCATATTTTGATTATGAGATATGGCAGATGGATGTTAAAACAGCGTTTCGAAATGGGTATTTAGAAGAGGACATGTATATGATACAGCCCGAAGGTTTTGTTGATCCTAAAAATGCTGGAAAAATAAGCAAGCTTAAGAAATCCATTTATGGGTTAAAGCAAGCTTCTCGGAGTTGGAATATTCATTTTGATGAGGTCATCAAAGGTTTTGGCTTCTGTCAGAATGAAGAAGAATCTTGTGTTTACAAGATGGAAAGTGGGAGCGCTGTTGTGTTTCTGATCTTATATGTGGATGACATGTTACTGATCGGGAATGACATTCCAATGTTGCAATCTGTAAAGACTTCACTGAATAATAGTGTTTTCTATGAAGGATTCAGGAGAGGCAGCATACATCTTGGGCATTAAGATCTATAGAGATAGGTCAAGAAGGATAATAGGATTAAGCCAAGACACGTACATTGATAAAGTGTTAAAGCGGTTCAACATGGAACAGTCCAAGAAAAGGTTCTTGCCTGTGTCACATGGTATGTGCTTCAGTGATAAGCAGTGTCCTTCCACTGATGCTGAGCGCAAGCGCATGAGTAAGGTTCCATACGCATCGGCAGTTGGTTCCATCATGTATGCCATGATATGTACTCGCCCAGATGTCGCATATGATCTAAGTGTTGCAAGCAGGTACCAAGCCAATCCTAGTGAGAGTCACTAGACGCTGGTTAAGAACATTCTTAAATACTTGAGAAGGACTAAGAATGTGTTCCTAATCTATGGAGGTGAGAAGGAGCTCGTTGTAAATGGTTACACCGATGCAAGCTTCTAAACCGACGTGGATGATTCACTATCTCAATCGGGTTTTGTGTTCACAATAAATGGTGGTGCAGTAAGCTGGAAGAGTTCCAAGCAGGAAATGGTCTTCGATTCTACAGCAAAAGCCGAGTACATTGTGGTTGCTGGAGCTGCAAAGGAAGGTGTTTAGTTGAGGAGGTTCCTCATTGAAGTTGGTGTGTTTCCTAATGCATCGGGCCCATTGAATTTACATTGTGATAGCAATGGGGCGATTACACAGGCTAAGCAGCCTAGGGATCACCAGAGGAACAAACATGTACTCTGAAAGTTTCATCTCATTAAATAGTTTGTGAAACTAGAAGATATCAAACTAGGCAAAATACATACGAATTTGAATATAGCATTTCCTTTGACAAAGGCTCTTCCACAGCCTAAGCATGAGGCACACATGAGGTCCATGGGGATTAGACATCTTAGAGATTAACTCTAGTGCAAGTGGAAGATTTTGGGAATATGCCCTAGAGGTAATCATAGAGATGATGATATTCCGATTGTATCTATGACATGCATTAAGTGTTCATTGAATTTCCATTATAGACAACTTGTGTTGATTGACAACTATGTAAATTGTTTGTGGAACTTAATCACTTGAATGGTTGTTCTAAAGTTGTCCCTGGTCAACATTCTTGTGAGAACACACTTGAATATTAGACCAGCACATGTATTAGTTGATAGCTATATTTCACAAGTCATGGACATGGATATGTCAAAATAATAATGTGGGCACATGTGAGACATATAGGCTGGACTGACCCAACTTGAGATTGTCCCTATTCACGTCATGTACGTTATGTCTTTAGATCTGAGATTGTGGTATCTACTCAAGATGTGAAATGACCTACTTAGGGATTATCAAACACTGCTCCATAACTGGGTAGTTATAAAGGTGGTCTTCAGATGGTCAGGAAGCATTCTATGAGACATAGACGTTCAAGATGGAATTTGCCCCTCTCTGCATGAGAGAGATATCACTGGATCGCTCAAGTGATTGGATCAGCAAATGCATGGCCGTGCTTGGGTTAAGTGTTAACCCATGAGTTGAACCATATATCAGTGGAAAAGAGAATAACTTGTATGTGGTCGTAGTGGTTCGTCTGATATGATCTTTGCGTATGCATAGGAGTTGGCATGCCTTGCTAGAGGCCGCTGTCAACTATTGTGCGAGTAGGAGTACTCTTCCATGTCTATGTTTGTGTGAACCCATAGGGTCGCACGCTTAAGGGCTGGAAGCCTAATTCGGGTTGGACCCGGATTAGACAAGGCTTTGGGTTCCTAATGGGCCTTCGGGTCGGGGTCGCATAGGGACGCCTATATAAGCAAGGGTAGGGGCGAGGCAAAAGTGATCTGATAAGTTTTGATCTATTCAGCCACCGTTGCCCACCGCATACTCATGCCTTTGCTCCTCGTGGACCTAGCAGTCTGGTTGCGCATTGCTTCTTCCCGCACGTGTGTGAAACCTTGGAGGTGCTGCATTTGCGGCACAAGGACGGACCAGGTCGATCACGGTGGTCGGCAACTGGTCGGTGCCTAGTTGGATTGGTCGGTGACTAGTTGGACTGGTCGGGAACGTGTTCGGATGATCCGCAAACGACGGGTGTCCTTGATGGACGACCACGCAATTGCATGGCACTGCTGCGAGGCGTTTGACTACATCGAGTCTTTCGGTGCATCTACGCGTCTAGTGGTAATCCCATGACCTAGATCTAGCAGTAGTCCTAGTTTATGAGGTAAAAAAGTTTTATTTTCTGGCTAGTGTAGCATGCCCATAAGACAACACTTTTTTTATCTAAAAGTAAGAACCCAATTGGTCATTAACCTTAATATTAACATTACCTCCTTGGGTAAAGTGTTGGATCCATTCATACCATTTTTCTGAGAACCCTTTCATTCTTAAAGTTTGTTGTAAAAAGCTCCACTTAACTTTGTCATAATCTTTTTCAAAGTCTATTTTAAAGATAACCTCATTTTGTTTTTTGTGTGAAGTTCATGTATAATTTCATGTAAAATAACTGCAGCCTCTATGATATTGCGACCTTGTAAAAAAGCAGTCTATGTGAGTCTAATTATTTTCTGGGCTACCATTGATAATCTATTAGTTGCAACTTTAGTGAAGATTTTGAAGGAGACTGTAACATTCCAGTGTTAGGCTTAACAAATCTTACATCACAATGCATAAGCATCTCATGAGTATCTCATCTGCATCTTGATTTGGGTTTGATGCTTTCTTGTTATATTTCAAACAATATGATTAATTGAGATTTCAAAACCCTTTTTAGAAAATATTATTTGCATTGCCTATCTTGAGTTGGACATTTAATATGTTTTGTAGAGAAAATAATTTGGAACAAAAAGTCTATTTTCACTAAATCATGGAAAAGCCTTAGTCCCTCAAATATGGCAAAACAGTGTCTATGTATTAATATTTATTAATTTTATAATTTAAATTTGAGCCAACGTTTTATTTTCAAACATATGCCGAATTAGCAAAAATCTCTATATATGAAATGTTCCTCTCTTCGAATGGAGCAACTTTCATATTTTTATTTTTTCGAAATTTGCAATAGTTTGCAAACTACAGGGGTTTAAAGTTTTAGTTCATTTCCCAAAGCAGTGGGGCCCACCTGGCCCTACCTGTCTGTCTCTCTTCCTCCCCCTTGTCTCCTTCTGTTGGCACCGTTTTTTGACACGTGTCAATATAAGCCAAAAACTGTGCCGATCGGCAAGGGAGTGGTTGTGCTTTTAAGCTTACTTTGCTTTGAAGTATGGCTAACAGATGGTTGCCGATGAAGGTTAATATGATCTTGCCGATGAGAGCAGAAGGCTGTTGCCGATGGAGAGAGAGAGCTGAAGAGCGTGGAAAGCAAAGCTGAGTCATTATCGATGGGTTTTGCCGATGGAATCTACAGAGATGAGGAGCGTGCCGATAGAGGTTTCATCATAAGCAATAGATAAGGAAACTGGCAATATTTATAGTTTACTTTTGAGTCCGACCTTGGTACGAGTCTTTATTTTTTATTCCTTAGAGATAAGACTTGTTTAGGAAATACTTTGTCGTGTCTGTTTAGGACTCATAGTACCAGGGTATAAATATGTACCGAGAGGCAATGTAGAAAGGGTCAATCAATCAAATACAACAAATCTATTACTTTTATCTACTTTTCAAGCAATCTACTTTTCGACGACTTCGTCACCAGTTTTTCTTCGTTTTCAATGAGTTCTTTCAAGAATCGGCGGGCTGCATCAACTTGATCTCCGATGAGCTTGCAAGTTTCGCTTTTCGAGCAATCTGAGCCTTGACGTCCGGGCGTATCGCTGTCGTCTCGTTCAGCTCTTGTTCAAATTATCTTTCCTTGTCGATTAACAGGTCAAATTGACTGGCACGCCTTGATATCGAACTTGGGTATTAGCCTGGTGTGTTTGTAGATCCAACGCCTTTTTGCATCAACACATCTTTTGGCATGTCTGGTGGGACAAATACTAAAATCATCATGTCGAATTCTTCTGAGATCAATCCGGAGAACGTGATTCCTGTGTCAGAAGCGGATCTCAAGGAAGAACAGAGGCAAGCCATGGAGAAAGCTATGGAGGATTATAGGCGGCTTTACCTGAAATCCTGCAGCAAGAATAGGAGCGGAGAAGTGGTACAGAAGCAAGACCCGCCGTTGCCTCGGCAGGTTACTTTTGACTCCAATCCTGGTAAATTACAATCAATGGTTGACTCTGCATTAAATCATGCATTGATTAATCACTCTAACGTACTGTCCAATACTGTTTATAATGCTGTTATTCAATCATTAAAAGAAGGACAAGTACAAGTACCAGCTTATGTTGGCCCAGTATATCATCAGCCTGGGATGTCATCTTCTACAGCTCCATCGGCTACTACAGCCGTTGTGGCTCCAGGGGTTTCTGCTCCTCATACAGATTTGCCTGCTACTGAATCTCCACCGCCGATGTCAAGTTCAGCAAAGAATACTCAATTAAGTATAGATCTAATGGCATCGGCAATGTTGGGTCCTTCAGTTCAAAATCGATGAGTTCTTGCCGATTGGTGGGGATATGGGATGTCTCCAGATCTACCTGCTTTTAACTCTGGATTAAATCAGACGCATGATACAGCGGGTAAAACCCCCATGACGTCAGCTACTCCGGTTCGGCCGATGACTCAGGTGACACACTATACTACAACGCCACCTACCGCATAGTTGCCATCAGGAGGACTCCACATATCGCCTTATCAGGCATCATACACAAGTCCATCGGCAAACCCTCTGCCGATGCAACAAGGGTTTTTAACTGCAAACCAACCTGTGGCATCAATTGTTCCTCCAACTGGAGTTCCTGCAAATCAAGGGAATTATGCTGTCTATCATCCAAGGATGCAAGAGCAACAGGTGGCTGCAGTCTATCAACCATCGGCGAGTCATGTGCCGATGAGGCCTAATCCAAGTTGGACGGATCCATTGCCAGCTCAACAGCACTTTGCTCAGCCTGGGTATCAGATGGCAGGGGTTCAACAGCAATATATGCAAGCAGATATTCAAAATCCTGCATCGGCACCATGGCCGATGAACCCTGTGCAGCAAATTAGTGGACCAGCAATAACAAATGTGCCGATTGCTCCGGCTCATTTGTCACAAGGACACATCGAAGCCTATCAGCCAGCACCTCCAGCAGAAGTTCAGCCTGTGCCTCGGCAAGGTCAAGATGCATACTAGACTGATAAAATTGCAGAAGTGATGAGAGAGCAATTTGGGATTAATCCTAAGCTTAATACTTACTCTTATCGGACCCCATACCCTCCAGCCTATGATCTGATTCCTTTCCCAAATCGGTACAAGGTACCAGATTTTACTAAATTCTCTGGGCAGGACGATACTTCAACAATGGAGCATATCAACCACTTCATTATTCAATGTGGAGAAGCAGCTAACAGGGATGAATTGAGGGTTCGATTATTTTCCTCATCATTATCTGGATCGACTTTTGCGTGGTTTATTTCGTTACCACCTAATTCTGTTATTACATGGGCCGATCTAGAGAAGCAATTTCACAAGTACTTCTTTGCTGGAGTACATGAAAAGAAGCTGACTGATTTGACAAAATTGAGACAACGCAGTGATGAATCTGTAGAAAGTTTCATACACAGGCTAAGAGATGTAAAGAATAAATGCTACAGCTTAGTACTTGATGATCGGCAGTTAGCCGATTTAGCTCTTCAAGGGTTACTGCCACACATCAGAGAAAAATATGGGTCATAAGAGTTTGAAAGTTTGAGTCATATAGTGCAAAGGATTTCTGATCAGGACACTAGGGTTTTTGAACCCAGAAAGAATTAGAATAAAAAGGTGTCCTTTGTAGAAGAAGCAGAAGATTCAGACTCTGATAATGAACCAATTATCGGCTTGGCTGAGTGGGTAAAGAATAACAAGCCGATATCATGTCCTTTCGGTCAGAAAGAGCTAGAAAGGTTTCTATTTGATATCACCAAAGCCGATAGGATATTTGATCTTTTGCTCCAAGAGGGTCAAATTAAGCTGCCTCCTAATCATGTGATTCCATCGGCAGAAGAGTTGAAAAAGATTAGGTACTGCAAATGGCACAATGCTACATCGCACAGTACCAATGATTGCAAGGTGTTTAGGCAACAGTTGCAGTTGGCTATCGAATCCGGGAAGATCAAATTTGATAATTCAAAAGCTTAGAAGCCGATGAAAATTGATCAACATCCGTTCCCTGCGAACATGGTGGAGGCTAAAGGCAAAACCAAAGTGTTAACATCGGAGGCTGCTAGAAGAAATGCATCGGTAGACCCTAAAAATCAAATAACTGTTGATGACGTAAAGGGAAAGGAACTTGCCGATGGCGCTAAAGGGAAAAGAATTGTTAATGAAGGTAGTAGCTCCAGAAGACCCCTGAGGCCTGCTCCATATGGTGTTCGGTATCGGCAACAACGTGAGGATCGGTATCGGCAGCAACAGGAAGAGTTACGTCCGCATGAAGATCACTGGAATTGCCCGTTTTTCGTTCATTGCTGGGAAGAAGGCATTAAATTGCCCACTGCCAATACCTGCCCTGAATGTAATGGTTACTATTTAAATGATCGGGCAGAGAGACAACATCACTCTAGTAATCGAGGGGTACGCATCAATAAGCCGATCAAAGAAAAGGTGTCAGCACTTGATCGGCTGGGGGGCAGAGTTAGTGTGCATGACAGGCTTGGCGGGCATATTGATTGTTTTCCAAGGGGTCAGGCAGAGCTTGAAGAGATGGCTAACAAAATGGTTCCTGATGAAGGGATATTTTGTAGAGATCCAAACATAGGCCTCCTTGAGCAGAACACAAAGCATTATCAGCCTGTTTGGAAAACAAAGCTTCCCCAATGGTGCCCTGAAGGATTGACAAAAACTCAAAAAAGAAGGGTACAGCGTATACGTCAAGAGGATTTACAGTGCCCGAAGGAAAGCATCCCAAAGGTAACAACTCAAGTATGGCAACCAAAACGCAAGGGTGGAGGTCCATCGGCAGATGTTAACATGGTCTTCATGTTGCCGATGGAGTTCTTGGCGCCAGATGACAAGGAAGAAGCAGTTTTTGCCGATGAAGCAGCTCAACTAACTCTGGATCCAATGATGGCTGTGTTTGAAAAGCCTGCCGATGATGAAAGGCAACACCTCAAAGCTTTGTTTGTTAAAGGTAGGGTTGATGGACAGCCAGTGTCAAAAATACTCATAGATGAAGGAGCGGCAATTAATATTATGCCGTATGTCATGTTTCGAAGACTTGGAAAAGGGGACCAGGATTTAACCAAGACGGATATGATGCTTAAAGATTTTGAAGGCAATGTGTCTCCGGCTAAAGGGGCATTATGTGTTGAATTGACTATCGGCAGCAAGACTTTGCCAACCACCTTCTTCATCGTTAGCGGCAAAGGTAACTATAATTTGCTCCTAGGAAGGGATTGGATCCATGCCAACTGCTGTGTTCCTTCTATGATGCATCAGTGCCTTGTACAGTGGGTTGGAGACAAGGTTGAGGTTATCCCTGGTGATTCTTCTTATATAATAGCATCGGCTGATTCTGAGACCTATGAACAGACAAAGTGCATATCGGGAGAAGCATGGGATACGGAATTTCTCAGGGTTGCCGATTATGAGCTCACACCGATCCAAGCAGTCGGTTCTGAAGATGAATTTTAATGGATCGGTTTGCCGATGGTGGAAAACTTGGTCATGGGTTCACATCGGCTGATGATTTAGTAGAAATAGATATTGGTAACGGTGATAGGCCAAGGCCAACTTTTATTAGTGCTAAGTTAGATTCTCAATGTAAATAACAAATGATTAATATTTTGAGGGAATATAAAGACTGTTTTGCTTGGGATTATACAGAGATGCCTGGACTAGATCGATCAATAGTTGAACATTGGTTGCCTATTAAGCCAGGATTTCGGCCTCATCAGCAGCCCGCACGCCGATGTAATCCTAAAGTGTTACCTGATATTAAGGCTGAAATCACAAGGTTAATTGAAGCTGGCTTTATTCAGCAATGTCGATATGCCGAATGGATTTCTAATGTGGTTCCTGTTTATAAGAAAAATGGAAAACTTCGTGTGTGTATTGATTTCAGGAATCTTAATAAAGCTACGCCGATGGATGGCTATCTAATGCCTGTTGCTGATTTATTGATTGATGCTGCAGCTGGACATCGGATCATCAGCTTCATGGATGGTAATTCCGGTTATAACCAAATTTTCATGGCTAAAGAAGATATTTCCAAGACTGCTTTTAGGTGTCCAGGTCATGTGGGTTTATTTGAATGGATTGTCATGACCTTCGGCTTGAATAATGCCGGTGCTACCTATCAGAGGGCTATGAATTTTATTTTCCATAAATACATCGGCACATTGGTTGAAATCTACATAGATGATGTGGTGGTCAAATCTGGAGGTTTTGAGAGTCATCTTGTTGATCTGCGAAAAATCTTAGAGTGCACCAGAAAGCATGGTTTAAAGATGAATCCTACTAAGTGTGCGTTTGGTGTATCGGCAGGTCAATTCTTAGGCTTCATGGTACATCAAAGAGGTATTAAAATCAGCAGAAAATCTATTGATGCAATTAATAAGGTTGTTGCTCTTGCCGATAAGACTGAGTTGCAATCCTTGATCGGCAAGATTAATTTTATTCAAAGATTTATATCTAATCTGTCGGGAAAGATCAAAGCCTTCAGTCCTTTATTAAAATTAAAAGCCGATCAGGAATTTGTATGGGAAACAGAGCAGCAATTAGCCTTAGAAGAAATTAAAAAATATTTGGTAAATCCTCCAGTATTGGTTCTACCTCAACACGGGAAACCTTTCAAGTTGTATTTGTCTGCCGATGATAATGTTATCGGATCAGCATTAATTCAAGAGTTTGAAGGGGAAGAACGTGTGATATATTATTTGAGCAGAAGACTGATAGACGCTGAGACCAGGTATTCGGCCATTGAGAAATTATGTTTGTGTTTATATTTCTCTTGCACAAAGTTAAGACATTATTTGTTATCGGCTGAATGCACTATTATATGCAAAGACGATGTGGTTAAGCATATGTTGTCGATGCCAATTTTGAAAGGAAGGATTGGCAAGTGGATCTTAGCATTATCAGAATTTGATTTGCGTCATGAATCGGCTAAAGCGGTTAAAGGATAGGTAATGGCCGATTTTGTTATTCAACATTGCAGTGTGATAGATTATGCTAAGATTGCTCCATGGACACTTTTCTTTGATGGATCTACTTGTGGCGAAGGAGCAGGAATCGGTATTATGTTAATCTCGCCTCGAGGAAAGAAATATGAATTTTCATTGCTGATTGCTAGCACTTCAACAAACAATCAGGCTGAATATCAAGCTTTACTGAAAGGGTTAGAATTGCTCAAAGAAATACGTGCTGATACAGTTGAAGTCTTTGGGGATCTATGCTAGTCATTAATCAATTGATCGGGACATATGAATGCCGAAGTGAAGTTTTGATTACTTATCATGAGAAGTGCCTGCAAATATTAAAGGAGTTTAAAGATTTTCGCCTTGAACACATTCCCAGATTGCACAATGAAGAAGCTAATCGGCTAGCACAGCATGCTTCAGGATATCAACTGATCCGAGAAGTGCTGACATCGGTAATTGATGCCGATGACTGGAGAAGGGATATTGCCGATTATTTAAAAGATCCGTCTAAGAAAGTGGAGAGACGTATAAGGTTTCAAGCTACCAAGTATGTGCTCCTTGATACCGAATTATATTATCGCACTTTAGATGGGGTTTTGCTCAAATGCCTTAGTGAAGAGGAATCGAAAAGTCTAATGGGTGAGATTCATGAAGGAGTGTGTGGGGCACATCAATCGGCAATTAAAATGAAATGGATGATTAGGAGGAATGGGTATTATTGGCCGATAATTCTTGAGGATTGTTTTAAATATTTCAAAGGGTGCCAGTCATCTCAGAAATTCGGTAATGTTCAAAGAGCACCTGCATCGGTAATGAATCCTATAATCAAACCTTGGCCGTTTAGAGGATGGGCTATTGATTTTATCGGTCAGATTTACCCGCCGTCGAGTAAAGGACATAAATTCATACTCGTTGCTACCAATTATTTTACAAAGTGGGTTGAAGCAATTCCTTTAAAGAAAGTGTCATCGGCAAATATGATTGATTTTGTGAAAGAGTATATTGTTTACCGATTTGGTATTCCTCGGACTATTACTACCGATCAAGGAACTATGTTCACATCGAGAGAATTTGATGACTTTGCCATCGGTATGGGGATTAAAATTCTAAATTCCTCTCCTTATTATGCTCAAGCTAACGGTCAGGCTGAGGCATCTAATAAAGGACTAATCAAGCTTATTAAACGGAAAATTGAGGAAAATCCTAGGAGATGGCATACTCTTTTAAATGAAGCCTTATGGTCATATCAGATGGCGTGTCATGGTGCAACTAAGGTTTCACCATATTAGTTGGTATATGGGCATGATGCAGTTTTGCCTTGGGAAATTAAGACTGGTTCTAGGCGTATATTTTCTCAGGATCAGTTGACAGCCGATGAGTATGATACGCTTATGAGAGATGAATTAGAAGATTTAGCAGGTCATCGGCTAAAGGCTTTAATTAGCGTCGAAGAAAATAAAAAGAGGGTTGCTAGGTGGTATGATAGAAAGGTGAAAATAAAAGAATTTGCAAATGGAGATTTAGTCTGGAAATTGGTTTTGCCGATTGGGACTAAGAATTCGAAATTCGGCAAGTGGTCCCCTAATTGGGAAGGTCCTTATCGGATAAATTAGTCTGCTCCTGGTAACGCATACATCTTAGAAACCCTCGAAGGAGTTATATTTCCCAGAGCATTAAATGGAAAATATTTAAAGAAATATTACCCCAGTATTTGGATCGATGCATAAAATGCAGGAATAAAGGTATCAGCATTATATTACATTCACAGTTAATTGGCAAAGTTTAGATTGCCGATAATTTGTTAAAGCCGATGAATGAATTTTACGAACTAAGGAAAGATTAAATAGCAGTTATCGCGCGCAGGCAAATTTGGTCGGCTTCTTCCACTTCCCTGATGTCCGCATCGGTAGTGTCCTCAATCGGTTTAAGTTTTTTCCTCAGCGTCAGCGCCATACAAGCTTGATTGTCCCTGTCTTCTTGAATAATTTTTAGTGTGTTGGACAAGTTGTCTTTCTCCTGTACGGCTTGGTTCAGGGCTATTTCCACTTCTTTCAGCTCGACCAATAAAGCTGTTCTCTTTGCCGATAGATCAGTAATTTTCTTTTCAAGATCGGCGCCCGAAGCCTCTAAGTTGCTCATGCTTCTGTGCTTTTCTTCGGCAGCCTTCTTGAAATGTAGTATTTCTTCTTTGAGTTTTGCTTGAGCGGCTCTATCGGCAATTCGTCGAGCAGCCTTTTGGTACTAGAGTTGTCGGCTCTCAAGGTGGGCAGCATGAAAAAGGATTTCTTCAACGTTGTCAGGGACTTGGCCACGAATTGCTTTGAAAATTGCTCTTGTGGAGTCTGAATCTTGGACCAGCTGAGGTGTATCTTGATGCAACAAGGATAATAATGTTTCTAATTTGGTTCTGACTTCAGCTGGTATGGCTCCTAAGGCAAGCACAGAACTTTCTTCTTCTTCATCGTCAGGAATGTTGATGGTAAAAGAGAATAGGCTATTTGGAGAGTCTTGTTCCTACAAGGGAATTAGTCAGTTACAGGAGAGTAAATATTGCAGAATTTTGGTTAAATTAACTTACTTGCTTCAAAGTGATCTCTTGCATCTAGCTGGAGGAGGCAGCTTGTAATACGTCCTCAGCAATGCTTGCCGATGGATCAGTCATCATGATGGCAGGGCTGGTTGATGGCAGTTCTGTGGCTATATCGGCAGGTGTTTCTTGAAGTGCTGTTGGTGATCCTTGTGCTGGCACATCAGACAGTATTGGCTGAAGAGGTGATGCTGGTGCTGGTGCCGTAATTGGAGCTGATGGCAAACTTGGTGTTGGCTCATCGGCTGGTCTTGGCTGAGGAGATGGTGCTAGAACTGTGGATGGTGCCGATGCAGTTTTTGATCGTTTTGATTGAAGGGCTATGTTGGATGAAGCTTTGCGCTTAGGCTGTGATTCCTTAAACCCAGATGACTGGGGGGCATCGGCACCAGAAGACTATGACATTGGATTGGCTGAAACAGCTGCCGATGTGTCCACTTATTGCTACAAGTAAATGGAGTAATTAATGCCGATTATAATGGTTGAAATTGGATTAAAATTAAAGAAACATACCTCTGGAGAGTCGATAAGGATAACATCTAGAGGTGCGTTGACGGGAGATGGAGGACGAATTGCCGATGAAGAGCCGACAGGAGTAGAGCTTGTGCCCTGAAATGCAAGATTAGTATCTCTCAAAGTCAGCATGAAAAGAAAATAAATAGAATAGTTACATGGAATGTGTTGGCTAAGGTTGTGGTGGCAATCGATGGAGTGATTTTGATCTTGGGTGGCATGGATGAAATCTTCTTGGGGCGAGTTCCCCGATAAGTTAACGCTGTCAGAGTGGATGCTTTACAACCAATGAATGATGTCGGGTTGATTGACCGTAATCTGAATATCTTCCCACTTCTGCTTGTCGTCGGTGTTGGATCGCTACCCTGTTACAAAAGGTTAGTTGCCGATGAATCAAAAATCAAAGGAAAAGGATGAGCAGCGAGGCTTACTGCATCGGCAGGGATGTCATGGTCAGAATCGATAAGGTGCCAGTAATGGTGGACAGATATAGAAAACAATTGATCTTTCCATTCTTGCCACCATGACTTGAAAGATTCAGTGATAAAAGAAATTGGCACCCAAGTAGTGAAGTCAACATTTGAAGTATCGGCATCAGGGGAAAGGTTGACTACTTCTAGCCACTCCAAGTTACTAGTAATGGTTTCTCTTGGCTTGATCACATCGGCATAACAGAGTTTGATTGGTAGTTGTCCAAATGCCAGTTGTCTTGCTGCTACCGATGGATAATAAAATTCATAGGTGGCATTAACATTTTTCCTGCTACCAAATATATTAACTGGGATGGCGCGGGGAGTGATTATAGCCTTCATGATTTCTGTATTTTTGTTCAAGGTTTCATCGACAATGTTGAAAGAAAGAGGGAATCTGGCCTCTTCATCAATATAGGGCATCCAGGCTCTGTTGTCGCGAGGGATACTAGAGTAAAATCTGTTGAAGAAGCGACCAACTTGGTCTTTGTTGGCTTCTGTTCCTGGTAAAACTATTATTGCTTCACCAAAGTTGAGGGACCCATATGATGCCGATTCATCCTCTGCCAATACATAATCTTCAGGGAGATCTCGGGGGAACTGCTGAGCAAATAAGTTGAATTGCAGCTGCTTGTGCATGTGGGCGTTCAACCACATATTAATAAACCACCAAGGGCCTCCCAAATTGCCGATAGGTTCACCCAGTAAGAGTTTCTGTAACTTGATGGAGAAGGTGATAAGTAGAGCTAAGAAGGTATCGGCCAAGAGGGAGTCTTACACCGTCGGCCAACATTTCCGCTGTGGGGAGATACATGTTAGTTGGGCCGACTGTTCTGCCACAAAAAATGAATTTTTCTAGCCACATATTCAGAAAAGTGGCGTGCTCTCTTTGACCAACCAATCCGGTTTTCTCATATTCCCGAATGTATCCTGTCCAGCCGCCGATGTTGCGGGTACTCACTCGGTACTCTGCTTTTCTATGAAGGTCAGTGGCATCATCGGCAGTGGTGATATCTAGGCCGGTAAGCATGTATACATCGGCAAGTGTGGGGGTGATAGGCCCATGTTTAAATAAGAAGGCGTTCATGGTGTCAGACCAAAAATAGGAGGCAGCAATCAGCATGTTCTCATTCCTGGCCATATCGGCAATAGATAGCCTGATACATTGATATAATTTGCGCTCCGCCCAGTATGTTCGCATTGGCCTAGCGAGCCTCAAGTACCAATTTTTCCATCCCTTGGTGGGTTTGGGCCAGGAATGGAAGGTGTCTGACCATAAGTCCAAATCTAAGTTTTTAGCTCTGAAAGGGATCCTATTGGTTTCTGCATTTATAATATCGGTTGGATCTGGGTTCCCCATTGGACCTAAGCACTGTACATGCGGTTGTTCTGTGGGGATAATAAGTTTATCGCGTAGCTCCTGGGTTTAGAGGATCAAAAGAAGAAAGGAAGAGGAAATAAAAATCAAGAATGGTGCGGAAAATAAGAACAGATTAAGAAAGTTGAAGAAAAGGCAAAGAAGGAAACTAACCGAAGGGACGTTGAAGTTGAGCGCCATTACTAGAGATTTGTTGAAAGAGTTGGAAATCACTGCGGAGAATCGAAGGTTGGAGAAGAGAATCGCCGCCGAGAGTTAGGGATGCTGTAGGATGGTGCCGGTTGAGATTGCCGCCGGGTTTGTCGGAGCCGCCGCTGGAGAGAGAATGCTTGGGTTCGTGTGTTGAAAGGCCCCGGTGAAAGAAGTATTTATAGGGCAGCTGGTGCAGGGGTATTTCAACTTATCCTTCATTACCAGCGGGTGAATCGAAGCGCCGGGATAGGTATGGTGCCTATGCACGCGATAATCGTGGAGTTGTACAGGTGATTTTGACAGGAGGTAATAATAGCTCAGAGAAAATTTCGGCGCATAAGATATTTTTATACTCCGAAATTGGGGGGCATGTGTTGGCACCGTTTTTTGACACGTGTCAATATAAGCCGAATACTGTGCCGATCGGCAAGGGAGTGGTTGTGCTTTTAAGCTTACTTTGCTTTGAAGTATGGCTAACAGATGGTTGCCGATGAAGGTTAATATGATCTTGTCGATGAGAGCAGAAGGCTGTTGCCGATGGAGAGAGAGAGCTGAAGAGTGTGGAAAGCAGAGCTGAGTCATTATCGATGGGTTTTGCCGATGGAATCTACAGAGATGAGGAGCGTGCCGATAGAGGTTTCATCGTAAGCAATAGATAAGGAAACTGGCAATATTTATAGTTTACTTTTGAGTCCGACCTTGGTACGAGTCATTATTTTTTATTCCTTAGAGATAAGACTTGTTGTCGGTGTTCTGACCCTCGAGGGGCTAACACCAACGAGTAATATCGTGTCCAAGTGCTCCCTAATCCGGTGGGTGATGCAAGAATGACACAATGATTTATCCTGGTTCGGGCAAAGAAGGCCCTACGTCCAGCGGGGGGAGGATGATTCGTGTTATCTTGCACCGAAGTGCTAGTACAGGGGAAAATACAAGCTGGTGTGAGGAGTGAAAGGTGGAGTTGGGGCGTGCGGACGCCTTGCTCTCGACCTCCACAGGCTCAAGGTGTCGTTCAGTGATGTAGGGCCTTAGTGTTCCTATGCTCTAGATCCTCTCGGTCTCTCTCTCTCTGAGTTCGCCCCTTTCTCTAACGCCCTGGCGCCTCCTTTTATAGACGAAGGAGGGGCACAGGTGTACACGTATTTCGAGCTCTCATGACGCTGATGACGTACGACGTTGAGGCCGATCATGTCGATGCTGCTGTAGTGATGTACGTCGGTATGGGAGGCCCTGCTGCCGTCGCATCGGGAGTTGTTGGAGTTCAGCTCGAGGGTTCGCTCGATGAGGCCGAGGGGCGACGGTCGAGGGTCCTGGCCGGAGCCGAGGGGGTCGTGCCGAGGTGGTCGAGCTTCGCTGGATAAGATCGAATCCCGGAAAACACGGTAAACAGGTTAGTTTGTATGCGGGTCGTGGCACAGCGCTCGGTATGGCGCAACAGCGTGATATGACTTGCGGGATTCCGGGGCATGGGCAGTAAAAGTAGATTTGACCGCCACGCCTGCGACTGTTACCGTAACTGTGGCCATGCGGTTAGGCGGGGGTAGATAGATCGCATTAAATGCGCGCGGATTCGTACGGGGGAGTTGGTGACCGAGGGGTGCACCGTCCTCGAGGGCCGACAATTCGCCCGGGCGAATTTCCGTCCTCGAGGAGGGGCTCGTTCGCTGGACGAAGTTCCATCCTCGAGGGGTAGCTCGAATCGTCCCCTTGCGCATACAGTACTTGTTCGTTCGGTAACCTCTCGAGCGAGCGTTGGTTTCGGGCCGTCGTTGTTTGTTCGCGGGCCAGTCCGATACGTTTCAGCCTTTGGGCCTTCGTACGTTAGCGCGGGAGATTATCGGAGGGTTCAAGATGCTGATTTTGCGGAGCTTTAGTTTGTTAAGCAAGGAGTCTGGGATACCTGTTTCCAGGGTATCGACAGTAGCCCCCGAGCCCCTGCGCGAGTGATGTCACTCGGGGAGGGGGTCAGGAATTTTTAGGAAAGAGACGTGATTCAGATTTTTCCGTGGGGGGCGCGCGAGCGACCCCCGCGGGGGTAGCCCCCGAGGCCTCGTAGGAGTCGAAAGACTCCTGTGAGGGCTTTATTTTATATTTAGTTAAGGGTGCTCGTCCAGTCGGCTATAGGCCTGAACTGGAGTCGTAGCGTTTTACCGAGGGGAGCCCCCGGGGAATTTTTCGACCCTCTTTCGTCGAGAGGCACCGGACACAGGCGAGCCCCCGAGCCTCGTGCGGCTGGGGCGTTGCTGGCCTCGGCATTCTTCTCACGAGTCCTTTCGATCGGATGTGAGGCGAGAAGCATCGGACTACCCCCGATAGGACGAGCCGCGAAGATCTCAGTGAGCTAGTAACGGGAAAATCCAAGCGAGAGCCCGTTCCTCGTTCGATGGAGGTCGGCAGGTGGCCCGGAGGCGGTCTCATTAAAGCAAAATGCAATGGTCCTACGGATTCCGATTCCATTCGATAGGTCTCGGCGGCTCGATGCCTCCCTTCGGGGGGATTCCATAAGGTCCGTAGCGTTTCGCCTTGGATGCGTCCAAAGGGGTCTCGAGAGTTCGTTCTCGAGCAGGGCCTCGTGTTGGCTCCCCCTTGGTCACCCCTGACTCGGGCGCTCGAGGGCGGCTGTCGAACCCTGTTCGTGGGGTCAGCCTTCGCTCCTTCGAGACTTAGGGCCGGAGCCCGGTTTTGATGCTCAAGGGCGGTCGTTAAGCCCTCACACGAGGACCGGCCTTCGCTCCCTCGAGACTTTAAGATAGGGTCAGACCTCGTTTTCTCTTCTCGCGGAAATCTCTGTCGACGAGTAATCATTCTCTTTCGGCGCTCAAGGGCATTCGTTAAGCCCTCACTCGAGGCCGGCCTTCTCTCCCTCGAGACTTCGAGGCGGGGTCGGAGCCCGCTC
>CM041633.1:26982140-27042667 GCA_023333625.1 Bothriochloa decipiens
CCGGCCTTCTCTCCCTCGAGACTTCGAGGCGGGGTCGGAGCCCGCTCTTTTTGCGGTGCTCGAGGGCGGTCGTTAAGCCCTCACACGAGGACCGGCCTTCGCTCCCTCGAGACTTCGAGGCGCGTTTTACCTTATGTAGAAAACTCCGTTAGCGAGCGACGGTTCTTTTTTCTTACCGTGGGGAACGCCTTTTGAGGAGAAGGGCTTACCAGAGCGATCGTGGCGGGCCCGAGCAACAGCTCTCTGCCAGAGATATGACGCGTGCGTCCGGTCGAGGGTCGAGGGGGGAACGGTCAGGTAAACGCATTAATTGCGGGAAGTTACCTTTTCCCTTCCGCTGGGTTCCGCCCGTTGCTCTTCCCGAGTATAAAAACGGAGGGGACAGGCGTTCGCTCCCACCTTTGCCATTCTGCCGAGCTCCCGCTTTCCTGCGTGCGTGAGGATAAAAACTTAGAGCGAGAAGTCGCGATTGGGAACCTTCCTGGTCGTCCGTCTGCCGAAGAGATTCGTGCTGCTGCTGCCGCCGCCGCACCCACCGAGCAGATCTGTGCCGCCGCCGCCGCCATGGCCCCAGTTCTCCAGCCCGCCGAGCCCTGGCGCCCGTCGACCGTGACGCGGCAGAGGCTGTCCGAGCTAGTGAGGGAAGGGCTTCTCCGCCCTATCACGGATTCGAATCGGCCGGAGTGGATCGCGCCGCCCAGGGACCACGGAGAGCCAAACCCGCCGGAGGGGTACGTGGTGAGCTTCCTGAAGTTCCATCGGCACGGGTTCGGCGTTCCCCCAAGCGAGTTCATGCGGGGGCTGACGAACTACTATGGCGTCGAGCTCCACCATTTCTCCCCCAACGCCATCTCCAACGCCACCATCTTCACGGCCATCTGCGAGGGCTATCTTGGAATGGAGCCACATTGGGAGTTATGGCTCCACCTCTACAAGGGGGAGTGGTTCGCCTCCCCGGTGTCGGTTGGAGTAAGGCGGATCGTCAGAGCGGGATGCCTCAACTTCGCGTTGAAGACCGGGAGGTCGGAGGAGCCACGCGAGTACATTCCCACCGGGTTGGCGACCAACCACTCCTGGTGGGACGAGCAGTGGTTTTATCTTCGCAACGACGGCGGCTATCTCCCGCCGTACACCGGGCGGCTCATCGCCGAACGTCCATACAATTGGCCGTTCGGTGTCGCGGGAGACCTTCAGCGTCGACTTCACCCCCTCGTTGTCGCGCTGAGGACCCTTCGAGAAGTGGGCCTGACGGCGGGGGTGGTCGCCTCGGCCTTTCACAGTCGACGGGTGCTCCCCCTGATGGAGCGCCCGCTGCGGCTGGACGAGATGCTCCCCTCGGCGGCGCCCGAGCTCCTCAGGAGGTGCCGGATGTCCGGCGACAGGCCGTCCGCCTCGGAGGTCGTCGCGCGGGTAAAGGGGATGGTGTCTGGCTCGTTCAAGGTGGAAGACGTCAACCGTCTCCCCATGCGGCCGGAGGAGGGTTGCCTCGACCTGGTGAGTGCCCCATCTCGTGACCTTCGAGCTTTCCCCCCTTTTCTCTTATGTCTCCGTGACTAAATGTCTTTGCGCAGGGGAGAATCGACTACCGGAGATCGAGGCCTCCACTGAGGGAGGACGCCGCCGATCGTCAGGTAAGACGCTTCACCGCCCAGCAAGAGAAGCGGAGTAAGGACGAGGAGGCGAAGAAGAAAGCCAAGAAGCTCCGAGAGCGCGAAAGGCTCGCGAAGCGCCGCGCTGAGCAGAGGCGCGACGGGCTCCCGGAGGAGGAGTCTCCCTCGTCCGAGGGAGATGAAGATGATGATGATGACAGTGATGACGTCAAGGGGGTGGAGGGGCGCCTCGACCGCTACGTGCCAGAATCCACCCATGCTGACCGCCCCTTCGTGCAGGAGGAGGTGGCGGAGCAGCGTGCCCCTCAGCCGACGGCGTCGGCCTCGGAGCGCCGACGTGGAAAAAGGGGGGCCGAGGCCTCGCCTCGAGGGGGATCACCCACCTCGCATCGTACTCGAGGCGGGAGCCCACCCACTTCGATCCGGGAGACCCGATCCCGGTCGTCGGTGCGCGCGGAGCAGAGGCGTGCCCGGGAGGCCCCGCCGAAGCAGGGAAGCGCGGCGACCCCACCGACGGCCCCGAGCAGCCCCAGCCCTGCGAAGGGCTCGGCTTCGGGAGGGGTCCCGAAATCTGCGGGCAGTTCGAGGGGTGCCCGTAAGGCCTCTATACCCTTCGGGTAAGTGCCGTTGAATCGTTTTCTTTTCGTTGCGTCGTCTTTGTGCGTTTCAATAAACCTTTTGCCGTTCTGCTTTTCATTCAGGCCCAAGCGCCAGATCGAGGAGGCGTCCCTCGCGCCGGCCAAGCGGCTCAAGATGGATGCCGCCTCGAAGACGGAGGACCCGGCTACAGGTGCGTCGTCGAGGCCCTTGGCCTCGTGGGAAGCCAAGTGGTTGTCCTCCGCCCTTGGTGCTTTGGCGCGCGGTAGGCTGACGGGTTCCTCTCCTGCTGCAGGGTCGAGCGTCCCGGGGGCCGCGGCGGGTGGCGACTCCGTGCCTGGGAGGACGTGCGAGGGAGGGAGCGCCTCCTTGACATCACCGCCCGCCGCCCTCGAGCTCGACCCGGCACCAGGAGGCGGCGCCCCGACGTCGGGGGCTTCCGTTTCTGGTGGTCCGGAGGCTTCGGTCCCCGCACCCGAGGCGGCAGCCCCCGACGGCCACGAGCTGGGTGAGGGGGCCGTCGTCGTGGACCTCGAGGGTGAGGAGGCCTCGACCCTTCCCACTTCGTCGGGAGAGCGGCGGCCCTGGCCGGCGGGTCTGCGCGAGCTCGAGGCCCGAAGGGAGCAGGAGCAGGAGGCCCTGCAAGAAGCGGAGCCGCCACGGCCGCAGTAGGAGGAGGAGGAAACTGGGGACCAGCCCCAGCATCAGCAGGCGCAGCTGACGCCGCCGGGGGAAGCGGCGCCGCTGGACCCGTCAGCGCAGCAACCGCCAGAGACGTCTGAGGCAGAAGTGACTTCCGGACTGCCCAAACAATGGGTGTCCGTGATCACTATGGACGAGTTGCTGTCTGAGCAAGAGGCGGCGTCGAAGGCGTCGACGGTCCCGCGGCTGCCAGGGGCGCAACCAGAGGATGCCCCGGTACCGAGCCCGGCAGAAGACGCGCCGGCGGTGGTCCCACCGGCGCCGCAAGTCATGGCGTTGGGTGAAGCTTCGGCCTCCACACCTTCGCTACTTCCGACTGCGCCGGACGCAGCACCGGATCAAGCGTCGCAACCGTCGACGAAGCAGCCAGAAGAGACGGCGGCTGTCGGTGTGCTGAGGAGGTCGACGTCCGACCCCGGGCTGGCGGGTACCCGCGCCGCGTCAGAGTTCCACATCCCAGGAGAGTTGGCCGTGGGTTACGGCGTTCCAGGCGATGTGGTGGAGGAGATCGATTCCCTGGCACGAGCCAAGGTCAAGACGGTCCTTCCAGACTGGGGCAAGGAGCGCATTGTGCTCCGGGAACTTGGCGATCCCAGTGCTCCAGGGATCGAGCTGAACGACCCGGCGGAGGTCAAGTGCTGGGAGGAGGCCGAACGGTCCCGGGCATGGCTGCGGCACTTGCTGAAGGTGGGCGCCGAACTCGCCGAAGGCCTTGACCGAAATCTCGGGGTGAGTCGCTGTGTTAGGCCATATGTATGTTTTTTGTTTAGTTCTTTCGTACGGGATGCCTTAACCCTCGATTTCCTGTCCCTAGGCGGCGCGGAGGTGGTCCTACTTGAAGTTAGTCTTCCTCCACGAAACGCACAATAGCCGGGAGGAAGTGCTTCATCAACTCGAGGCCGGCGGTTCTGCGCAGAGCAGGGTGGCCGAGCTCGAGGAGGAGCTGAAGCGGACGAGGGAGGAGGCCGCCAAGGCCAAAGAGGAAGCCGCCCAGGCGAAGGCGGACTCCGACGCCGCTCAAGGGGAAGCCGCCCGCCTCGAGGAGGAGCTCGTGCGTGCCAGGGAGGAGGCTGACGTGGCGAAGGCCAAATCGGAGAAGGCCAGGGTCGAGAGCGTCCGAGCCCAGGAGCGCGTCGAGCTGCTCATGGCGGAGGCTCAGAGCTCCGTGGCGCGCATCCGTTCGCTCGAGGCCAGCTTCGCTGAAGTCTCCACCACGCGCAACGCCCTCTCTGCCTTGGCCCAGGAAGAGAAGAGCCGTGCCGCCGACCTGGAAATCCAGCTCGGGGCCATGAAGGCCACCCTCCAGGACAAGGAGCAGGCCATCATCCTGGCTGGTGGCGCCCTCGAGACCCTCCGCTTCGAGAAGACGGAGGTGACCCGAGCCTTCAAAGAGGCCCAGCGGGAGCGGGACGAGGCTCGGGGGGAGTGCGATGCCGTGCTGGGGGATCGCAACGCCCTCGAGACTCGCTGTGCTGGTGAGTTCCTCAAAAGGTTTTTGATCTTTGTTCTTTCCGTATGGTTTATCGAATTCTTGCTTCGTGTTTCAGGCATCGAGTCTGAGCTGCTTGCGACCCAAGACGCCGCCAAGGTGCTGCAGGAGAGCCTTGCGGCGGAGGGGGCGCTTCTTGGTCGGCTCCGGGTTGCCCTCGACGGGCTCTGCGCCCTTTGGGAGGTCGGGCCCGTCGTGGGCGCCGAAGAAGACATCCCCGGTGCTGCGCTCGTGGACTGGATCTACTACCTCGACGCCACCCTTCGAGATCGCGTGAGGGAGGCGCTTCACACTGGCGTGAAGCGGGCGCTTGCGGTGGTCTCCTCCGGCTTCGTTTTTGATATGAACGTGGTGGCCCAAGGCTTTGTTCCTGACATCTCGAAGACCGACGCCGAGAATGAGGAGCGCTGCCGAGGGCTCATTAACGACGCCGAGAGGCCGGGGGGAGAGCTGGCGAAGTTATTCGAGGGCGAAGTCCTCCCCCCGGCGGATGTAGGGTACCCTGTCGAGGGGGGCGGTGACGGGGCGAGCCTGTAGGGCAAGACTGGGCGAGGGTGCCCATGTAATGAATTAATTTTTGTAAATTACATTCAATGTGGCTTTGAAAGCCCTTTTTTGGACATTAATACATCTATCGTAATGTGATGCGTCCTTTTACTTTCGAACCTTTTCTGCTTTCTTCTCACCTAGACTTCGCTTTTTTGACTAAGTTTTCAACGCAAGCTCGTATCCCTCGAGAGGGGAGCGAGTGGAGGTACCATAGCCCGGAGGCGTAGGAGAGCTCCGGCTCGACAGCCCTCGGCCCCAAGGGAGTTCGAGATGCTTTCTACTTAGTCGCGAAGCGTATCGAGGTGTGAGAAAGAAGAAGCGCTCGAGTTCTGCTCGCCTCACTTTTGTTTTCCGACTGAGCGTTCAACGTGAACTCGTATCCCTCGAGGGGGGGAGCGAGTGGAGGTACCGTAGCCCGGAAGCGTAGGAGAGCTCCAGCTCGACAGCCCTCGACCTCAAAGGAGTTCGAGGCGTTGTCAACTTAGTTGGGAAGCAAAAAGAGGGGAGCGTGCGAAAAAATCGTTCGTATTTTTAGGAACTTAGGGGGTTCCCCCCCCCGTTAGCCCCCGAGGGAGGCTCGACTCTGGTGAGACAGGGTCGAGGCTACCTCTTGCATGTATAATAACGAGTTTGACCTTATGATTGAAAGTAGTCCTTATATTTATCATGCGGGAATGTACAAGACATGCGAGAATGTACAAGGGCACTGGTGCCCTAAGGGTAGAAACGACGTAGCTGTTGGATGTTCCACGCGTTGGTGAGGATTTCGCCTTTGTCGTTAGCGAGCTTGTACGTCCCGGGCTTTAGCACCTCAGCTACGGCGAATGGACCTTCCCATGGCGGCGTCAGCTTGTGACGTCCTTTGTTGCTCTGCCGTCGACGTAGGACGAGGTCTCCAACTTGGAGGTCCCTCGAGCGCACGTGCTTGTCGTGGTAGCGTCGAAGTTTTTGCTGATACCTCACGGATTGAAGCAGCGCCATGTCTCGAGCTTCCTCGACCTGGTCGACGGCGTTTGCGAGAGCTTCTTAGTTGGTTTGCTCGTTGTACGCCTTTAGCCGAGGGGAACCATACTCAAGGTCAGTGGGGAGGACGGCCTCGGACCCATAGACCAAGAAGAATGGGGTGAACCCCGTGGCTCGACTAGGTGTTGTCCTTAAGCTCCATAGGACCGACGGCAACTCCGCGGCCCATTTTTTTCCATGCTTGCCGAGGCGTTTGAGGATCCTTGGCTTGAGGCCCTGCAAAATCATGCCATTGGCGCGCTCAACCTGGCCGTTAGTTCGGGGATGTGCAACCGCGGACCAATTCACACGGATGTGATGGCGATCGCAAAAATCCAAGAACTTCTTGCCGGTGAATTGCGTGCCGTTGTCGGTGATGATGACGTTCGGGACCCCGAAGCGATGGATTACGTCGGTGAAGAACTCGACCGCCCGTTCGGAGCAGATGTTGCTGATGGGCCAGGCCTCGATCCATTTGGTAAACTTATCGACGACGACGAGCAGGTGCGTGTACCCTTTGGTGGTCCTTTTGAGAGGCCCCACAAGATCGAGCCCCCAGACCGCAAACGGCCAGGTGATAGGGATCACTTGTAGGGCGTGAGCTGGGAGGTGCGTCTGCTTAGCATAGAATTGACACCCTTTGCACGAGCGGACGATGTTCGTGGCGTCAAAAACGGCGGTCGGCCAGTAGAAACCTTGTCGAAAAGCATTGCCTACGAGGGTCCTTGGCGCTGCGTGGTGGCCGCAGGCTCCTGAGTGTATGTCCTCGAGGAGCCTCCTGCCTTCCTCGATGGTAATGCAACGCTGAAGAACACCCGAAGGGCTTCGCCTGTAAAGTTCCTTGCCATCACCGTAGATGACGTAGGACTTGGCGCGTCGCGCGATCCATCGAGCTTCGGTTCGGTCCTTCGGAAGTTCTCCCCTAATGAGGCAGTCGAGTAAAGGGGTTCGCCAATCCGGTGGCGGGTTCGACGGAGGGGATGTTTCCTGGATCTCCATAACCTGGGCCCGGGTCGAGGGGGCCCCGATCGAGGTCATGGTGTGGGGCTTCGAGGGTGTAGAGCAAGCCCCCGGGCCCAAATCGACGGAGGGCTCGAAGAGGTCCCTCGAGAACACGTTCGGAGGGACCGTACCTCGAGTCGACGCGATTTTCGCGAGCTCATCTGCGGCTTCGTTGTACCGTCGAGCGATATGGGTAAGCTCGAGGCCATGGAATTTGTCTTCCAACTTGCGCACTTCGTTGCAGTATGCTTCCATTTTGGCGTCGTGGCAGCTCGAGGCCTTCATCACTTGGTCGATGATTAGCTGTGAATCGCCTCGAACGTTAAGGCGTCGGACCCAGAGCTCGAGGGCAATTCGTAATCCGGCGACAAGTGCCTCGTACTCTGCGACGTTGTTGGATGCGGCAAAGTGGATGCGAATGACGTAGCGCATGTGGACTCCGAGGGGTGAAATGAAGAGCAAGCCCGCGCCTGCTCCTGTCTTCATGAGCGACCCGTCGAAGTACATTGTCCACAGCTCGGCTTGGATTTGGACTAGCGGCAACTGAGTGTCAGTCCACTCGGCGATGAAATCCGCCAGCACTTGAGACTTGATGGCCTTCCGCGGTGCGTAGGTGATGGTCTCGCCCATCAGCTCGACCGACCACTTGGCAATCCTTCCAGCTGCCTCCCGGTTATGGATGATCTCCCCCAAGGGGAACGAGGATACCACAGTAACCGGGTGGCCGAGGAAGTAATGTTGGAGTTTGCGACGCGTAAGGACGATGGCGTAGAGCAGCTTCTGCACCTGTGGGTAGCGGATTTTCATTTCTGAAAGCACCTCGCTAACGAAGTAAACCGGCCGTTGGACTGGTAAGGCGCGTCCCTCTTCTTGCCTCTCCACCACTATGGCCACGCTGACCACCTGGGTGGTTGCGGCGACATAGAGGAGGAGGGGCTCGGGTGGTTCGGTCGACGTTGCTGGTCGAGGGGGGACGAGGATCGGAGTGGACATCAGCTTGGCTTTGAGTTCGTCGAGGGCCCCCTCGGCCTCTGGGGTCCACGTAAATCGCTCGGATTTTTTCAATAGACGGTACAGAGGCATGGCTTTCTCCCCTAAACGTGAGATGAAACGGCTGAGGGCCGCGAGGCAGCCTGTGACCCTCTGCACGCCCTTGAGATCTCGAATCGGCCCCATTCGCGTGATGGCCGCCACCTTTTCAGGGTTGGCCTCGATCCCGCGTTGGGAGACGATGTATCCGAGGAGCATGCCCCGTGGCACTCCGAAAACGCATTTCTCGGGATTGAGTTTTATGTTTTTGGCTCGAAGGCACCCGAACGCGATTTCGAGGTCTCGGATGAGGTTGTCCGCTTTTTTGGACTTGACCACGATGTCATCCACGTAGGCTTCGACCGTATCGCCTATGTGTTCGCCGAAGACATGGAGCATACAGCGCTGATACGTTGCCCCGGCGTTTCGAAGGCCGAAAGGCATTGTCACGTAGCAGTACATGCCAAAAGGTGTGATGAAGGAAGTCGCGAGCTGGTCGGACTCTTTCATCTTAATTTGGTGGTAACCGGAGTAAGCATCGAGGAACGAGAGGGTTTCACACCCCGCGGTAGAGTCGACAATTTGATCAATGCGTGGTAAAGGGAACGGAACTTTGGGACATGCTTTGTTTAAACTAGTATAGTCGATACACATCCGCATCTTTCCATTCTTTTTCTTAACTAACACGGGATTAGCTAACCATTCGGGGTGATGAACCTCCTTGATGAATCCAGCCGCCAAAAGCTTGTGTACCTCCTCGCCGATGATCCTGCGCTTCTCCTCGTCGAAGCGGCGCAGGCGTTGCTTCACCGGTCTGGACCCGGCCCGGATTTCCAAGGCGTGCTCGGCGACTTCCCTCGGTATGCCCGGCATATCCGAGGGACTCCACGCAAACATATCGGCGTTTGCACGGAGAAAGTCGACGAGCGCGACTTCCTATTTGTCCTCGAGGTCGGCGCTGATCGTTAGCACCTTCTCGCATGGGCAGCTCGGGTCGAGGGGGACTTTCTTGGTGTCTTGTGCTGGCTCGAAGCTGCCGGCGTGTCGCTTGGGATCTGGCATCTCGTCGGCGAGGTGCTCGAGGGTCGTGGCTATCACGGCGTTTTCCTCGACGGCCTCCCCGTATTCGACGCATTCGACGTCGCAGTCGTATGCGTGCTCGTAGGAGGAGGTGACAGTGATGACGCCTTTGGGTCCTGGCAGCTTGAGCTTGAGGTAGGTGTAGTTCGGGATCGCCATGAACTGCGCGTAGCCCGGTCGGCCGATGATGGCGTGATATGTCCCGTGAAACCTGACCACCTCGAAGGTGAGCGTCTCTTTCCTGAAGTTGGCAGGGGTGCCAAAGCAGACAGGGAGTTCAATACGGCCGATGGGGAAAGCCTTCTTCCCTGGCACGACGCCATGGAACCCCCCGGCGCTGGGTCGGAGTTGGTGCCTCCTGACCCCTAGGAGGTCGAGGGTCTCGAGGTAGATGACATTCAAGCTGCTGCCGCCGTCCATGAGGACCTTCGAGAAGCGGGTGTTGATGATGATCGGGTCGACGACGAGTGGATAGGCCCCAGGGTTGGGGACTCGATCCGGATGGTCATCGCGGTCGAAGGTGATGGGCGCATCGGACCAGTCGAGGTAGCGAGGTGTTGCGACACGAGCTGAGAAGACCTCTCGACGCTCCCGCTTACGCTGTCGGGGCGTGAGCTGGGTCGAGGGCCCTCCGTAGATCATGTAGCAGTCATAGACTTCAGGGAATTTTCCGTCTTCCCCGTTGTCTCCCTCGCCGCCGCCTTGGTCTTTCTTGTCGTCACCCTTCTTCACACCTACTTGCTCGAAGTGCCTTCGAAGCATGCGGCAGTCCTTAAGCTTGTGTTTTGCCCCGTCCTTATGGTAAGGACAGGGTTCCTCGAGCATCTTATCGAAGATTGCGCCCTCGGGGGGCGCGGGGGGACCTCGAGGTCTTTTGCGTTCAGTTGCAGCGACGAGATCGTCTTCTGTAGCCTCCCGCTTGCCTTGTTGATTTTTCTTCTTCTTGTTATTTCTCTTCGACCCTTTGCTCATGCCTCCGGCGTTGTCGGCTACCGGCGTTTTTCCCTTGTCCTTTACGTCGTTGAAGAAAGCGTCGACGGCCTCCTCGCCAGCGGCGTAGTTGGCGACCACATCCATGAGCTCGTCGACGGTGTCGGGGCGGTTACGCCCTAACTCGCGAACTAGGTCCTTGCACGTTGTACCCGCAACAAACGCTAGAACGACGTCGAGGTCGGAGATGTGGGGCAGCTCGGTGCGGAGCTTGGAGAACCGTCGAGCGAAGTCGCGGAGCGACTCCCCTGGCTTTTGCTTGCAGTTGCGCAATTCCCAGGAGTTTCCAGGACGCACGTAGGTACCTTTGAAATTCCCCTCGAAGATACGGACAAGGTCGGTCCAAGTGCGAATCTGATCGGGGGGAAGCTCCTCGAGCCACCTACGCGCGGTGTCGGACAGGAACAGGGGAAGGTGACGTATGATGGCGTGATCGTCACGCGCCCCGCCCGCCTGACAAGCCAACCGGAAGTCGGCTAGCCAGAGCTCGGGATTGGTCTCGCCGTTATATTTGACGAGGCTCGTGGGGGGTCGAAACTTGTCGGGCAGCTGGGCGCAGCGGATCCTCCTGCTGAAGACCCGGGGGCCCGGTGGCTCTGGGGCCTGTTGGTCCTCTTCGCTGTCGTAACGCCCACCTCGATGGGCGCTGTACCCTCGATCCTCGGCATCCCCGTGCTTGCGTCTGCGGTTCTCGACAATGTCGAGGCGTGCGTCGCGGGGAGCACGGTCATTGTTGATAGGCTCTCGGGCGGGGTTCTTCTTCTGGGGGGCCGCCCCCTGATCGACCGAGCCCTCCCTCTCGGGCTGAGAGGGCTCGACCTGAGGCTCGGAGGCAGCTCCTCGACGCCTCGAGGCTGAGCTCTCGGCTTGTTGAGTAGCAGCAACTTGGAGGAGGCCCTCGACCTCGCGTTGTATCCGCCGAGCTTGCGAGTTGGAAGTTGCGGGCATATTGCGAAGAAGCATAGCCGCCGCAACAACATTCTGGCTCGCTCGGGGATAACGGTGGACGGGTTGCTCGGGTGCTCCTTCCTCGATGATCTGTCGGTTGACCTCTCGGGCCCTGGCTCGGGCTCTACCGCCGAGCGGTCGCCGCTCTTGTTCGAGGGTCATCTCGAGTAAGCGCAAGCGTTCCTGCTCGTCGGCGAGCTTTGCCCGCAACTCCCGAATCTGTGCCATCTGCGCGTCCTGCTCGCCAGGACGAGGGCACGTTTCTCGGGGTGCATCTGGTTGTTGGTCCTCTGCTCTGGGGGGAGCGTCTCTCGCCACGACGGTTGACGCCGCGGCCACTGGATCGACGGTTTCCTCATCGGAGTCGACGCCACCATCGATGTGGAGGCACTCTCGGGTAGGATCCCAGTGATCAGAGTCAGAGTCAGGGTCGTCGCAGTAGAAGACGGGGAATTGCCCCCGCGCCTCCTCCTGCAGCTGTCGTCGGAGTGTGCCGACGGTGTACCTCCGGGGGCCGGGCGCTCTTGCGAAAGCCAAACCTTCGGAGGCCGGTGTAACAGTCCCCACGTCCGTCATTGCGCGGAGAAGGGTGTCTAGGCGGTCCTCCAACGCGCTCGTGACGGAGTGTGTTGCAGTCATGGCCGTCGTCGTGGGATTGTTGAAGTCGGTCGAAGACCACCAACGACGCTCGAACAGCCCGTGCGGAAGCAAGCTTGATCGAGCGGGGGTTTCGTTGCACTTTCCCGACGCGCGCATGGTGAGAGCGGAGTCAGGGTTGTGCCGGGATCCTGCCGGTTTGCCCTCTGCCTCCAAACTCGGGTCAGATACGCCCTCAACAAGAGGTTTCTCATCTCTGGTTTGGGGCATGGAGAAAGCGGCGGGGACCCTTCTCGACTTGGGTTGATGACGGTGACGGCGCCGACCGTGCCTCCTTCTGGATGTGGAGGCGTGGTCATGAGACTGGCGAGCGGCTCCCCATGAACGTGGGGGTGCACCGCGACCTCCGTTCGGGTCACTGATCGAGAGCAGGGTCATGTCGTAGCCCTGGCCGAGGGTCATGAACTCCAGGCTCCCGAACCAGATCACCGAAGCGTGCGGAAGTGGTGAAACGAAATCGCCCATCCGGAAAAATGGCGGGAAATCGTTAGTGACACGCGGGTCCCCTACCTGGCGTGCCAACTGTCGGTGTTCTGACCCTCGAGGGGCTAACACCAACGAGTAATATCGTGTCCGCGTGCTCCCTAATCTGGTGGGTGATGCAAGAATGACACAATGATTTATCCTGGTTCGGGCAAAGAAGGCCCTACGTCCAGCGGGGGGAGGATGATTCGTGTTATCTTGCACCGAAGTGCTAGTACAGGGGAAAATACAAGCTGGTGTGAGGAGTGAAAGGTGGAGTTGGGGCGTGCGGACGCCTTGCTCTCGACCTCCGCAGGCTCACGGTGTCGTTCAGTGATGTAGGGCCTTAGTGTTCCTATGCTCTAGATCCTCTCGGTCTCTCTCTCTCTGAGTTCGCCCCTTTCTCTAACGCCCTGGCGCCTCCTTTTATAGACGAAGGAGGGGCACAGGTGTACACGTATTTCGAGCTCTCATGACGCTGATGACGTACGACGTTGAGGCCGATCATGTCGATGCTGCTGTAGTGATGTACGTCGGTATGGGAGGCCCTGCTGCCGTCGCATCGGGAGTTGTTGGAGTTCAGCTCGAGGGTTCGCTCGATGAGGCCGAGGGGCGACGGTCGAGGGTCCTGGCCGGAGCTGAGGGGGTCGTGCCGAGGTGGTCGAGCTTCGCTGGATAAGATCGAATCCCGGAAAACACGGTAAACAGGTTAGTTTGTATGCCTCGAGGTGGTGCGGGTCGTGGCACAGCGCTCGGTATGGCGCAACAGCGTGATATGACTTGCGGGATTCCGGGGCATGGGCAGTAAAAGTAGATTTGACCGCCACGCCTGCGACTGTTACCGTAACTGTGGCCATGCGGTTAGGCGGGGGTAGATAGATCGCATTAAATGCGCGCGGATTCGTACGGGGGAGTTGGTGACCGAGGGGTGCACCGTCCTCGAGGGCCGACAATTCGCCCGGGCGAATTTCCGTCCTCGAGGAGGGGCTCGTTCGCTGGACGAAGTTCCGTCCTCGAGGGGTAGCTCGAATCGTCCCCTTGCGCATACAGTACTTGTTCGTTCGGTAACCTCTCGAGCGAGCGTTGGTTTCGGGCCGTCGTTGTTTGTTCGCGGGCCAGTCCGATATGTTTCAGCCTTTGGGCCTTCGTACGTTAGCGCGGGAGATTATCGGAGGGTTCAAGATGCTGATTTTGCGGAGCTTTAGTTTGTTAAGCAAGGAGTCTGGGATACCTGTTTCCAGGGTATCGACACTTGTTTAGGAAATACTTTGTCGTGTCTGTTTAGGACTCATAGTACCAGGGTATAAATATGTACCGAGAGGCAATGTAGAAAGGGTCAATCAATCAAATACAGCAAATCTATTACTTTTATCTACTTTTCAAGCAATCTACTTTTTGATGACTTCGTCACCAGTTTTACTTCGTTTTCAATGAGTTCTTTCAAGAATCGGCGGGCTGCATCAACTTGATCTCCGACGAGCTTGCAAGTTCCGCTTTTCGAGCAATCTGAGCCTTGACGTCCGGGCGTATCGCTGTCGTCTCGTTCATCTCTTGTTCAAGTTATCTTTCCTTGTCGATTAACAGGTCAAATCGACTGGCACACCTTGATATCGAACTTGGGTATTAGCCCGGTGTGTTTGCAGATCCAACGCCTTTTTGCATCAACACCTTCCTCTCGCTGCACGTGCGCCAGAGGCGCAACGCTGTCACCTGCTCTCACCTGCACCAAGCCCGCCGCTCGCGCAAGCCGTCGAGTGCGCCGCACTCGAGTGCGCACACACCCTCCAACATCCGGTCGCCAGCTCGCGCGCCGCTCCGCCCGACGGACCGAAGCGCCGCGCCGTGTGCTCTGCTCCACTCCAAAAGCTACATGACACACCTACTCGAGCACTTGTTCACCCACTCAAGTGCCCACGCCACCTGCCCGCTCGCCACTTACTTCCCGACTGCATCGCTGCCGTCGCTACGCCGAGCGCCATCTTTGCCATCCTGTCGCTCCGCCGCTTGTACCTAACCACGCGCCCTCTGTGCTCAAATTGAAGAGCCCAAGTGCCTTAACTACTCCCCACCTGCCTCACTCCCTCCCCCACTCCATTCCCTCCATTCTCCCCTCTTGACACCACCGTGGTCGTCGCGATCGCCATGACCGCCACCGAGCTCGCTGACGCCTAGCCACCCACCCAATCGGCCATTTTCCAAGCCAAGGGCATCATCGTGTTTGCCATCACCTTCTCCACCTTCTTGACCACCTTTCACGACTAATTGTTGGGTACTTGGATAAAGGGGTACCCTAAACCCTCGATCTACAAGAGAATTAGTCCCCGAATAATTAAGCCCAAATCACCAAAAGCCTGCAACCAGCCTGAGAGACGAGGGTCCACCAGCGTACCTTGAGCCATGCTGGGCCGGCCCATGAGCAGCATCCAAGTTGAGACCGTCTCCTATTCGACAGGAAGCCTTGAGTAACAGGAGTCTGCCCAGGCGGATGACCCCCTGCTCGGGCGATGGAAGTCCACACGGGCAGACGACCCCCCGTCGAGTGACGAAAGTCCGCCCGAGATGACGACCCCCCGTCGACTGCTACGACCTCCCTCGATCCACCTACTTCCTCTACGGGAGTCAGAGCATTCAATGCTCCCACCAACTCATGCCTAACATCATGGCTATAGCGGTGTTATAGTGGCCAAGACAAGGGTTGAATCCCCTTTTACCGCCCATACCCGGGGAAACGGTGATTCATACTACACTGCTATGCCATGCTAGGCACTATACACTATTAGGCGCCCCATTGAAGCATGTTTGCTAATGTTCGTATCGTATTTCCTGGGGCTCGACCTTATCCATTCAGGCCTCGACCCCCCTCGACCATCCCTCGAGTCAGACCTCGATGCTTCCGGTCAGCACCCCAACAACTCCCGACGCGACATATGCAAGGACCAGCACGTCCATGCATGGGCACGGGTCTTTCACCGACCACCCGCGGTGTCATCGTGATGCCCCTGGAGGACAGCCATCGACTCCAAGCACGTCGCTACAGGGCAAGCCATGCCTGGTGCATGCCTCTATAGCGGCTATGACATGATCAGCATCACCCCCTTGATGTCACCACCCACGACAGCTCTAGGACTCCTGTACGCCTGAGCCTCGCCTTGGCCTATAAAAGGGGATGCCAGGGGCTAATTTGGGGCATTCGAACGGAATTGGAATAGCATTCAAACAAACTTCGAACAAACAATCACACATCGCTCTAAGGCATCCGAGCTCCGTAGCTGCAAGGCATAGGCATAACACTGCTAGACTTAGGCCTTGTACTCCACCTCCATTCTTATTCGCTCGCTTATATCCCCCCTGTACAAGCACTTCGGTGCAAGATAATACAATCTCTCTCCCCCACTAGACGTAGGGCCTTCTCTTGTCTGAACCAGGATAAAAACCGTGTGCTCTTCTTGCATCGCCATTTGGATTAGGAAGCATGCAGTACACATTTACTCAACGGCTTAGGGCCCCCTGGGTCTGAATACCGACAGTTGGCACGCCAGATAGGGGGATCTGCGTGTCACAAGCACTTCTTGCCATTTTTTGGATGGCAGACTCTGTATCATCGCTTCCGTTCACCACGGTGATCTAGTTCGGGAGCTTGGAGTTCATGTCACTAGGCCACGACCAAGACATGGTCCTGCTTTCGATTGGAGATCTGAGCAGAAGCAGTCCCGTGTCCCTGCAACAGGCTCCTCGCCGGTCTCGCCACCGCACTTCCATGCCCATGAGGAGGCGTGGCCGGCGCAACCACCATCGCCGCTCCCAGACGACATCCACCTCGGCTTCCTCGTTCTTGACTGAGGATGCAAGGTCCCTGATTGGGAACCTGGCAGACCTATGCCTGGGATTGGAGGAGGAGTTGGGAGGCCTTGGTGGCAACCCAGACTCCGTCTTCACGATGCGTTCGTCGAGGGCGCTAAGTATGACCTCTACGACGGGTGCGGCCTCAGCGCTACCCGACTTGCTACCTCACGGGCTATTCGCGGCTCGCCGCCTATTCCCGTTCGGCCTGGACAACACCGTTAGGATGTACTCCACTGCTGTATGCTCCAGTATTAGCACGTACGAAGATCGTCCTAGGCACCTCCTGCGTGCCGCTTTGGATTTGGGGACACTCGCGCTGGACCCATAGTGCCCAGGGCCGTCGTGGGCCCCCTACCCGAGACACTACACCCTTGGTACGCTTCGACGACAGCTAGAGGAGGAGCGGTGCGGGTAGTTCCCCATCTTCTACTCTGGCAGCCCTGGCTCTGACTCCGACAATTATGACCCCACGCGTGAATTCTTCCACATCGACGGAGCCATCGCGTCGAGCAGTGACACCGTCGACCCCACGACCATGGCCTTGGCTGTGGCCACAGCAGGAGGCGCCCTCATCATGATGGATTGGGAGGAGCAGCCACTAGCTACGCCAAGCGATGCGCGGTTTTCTCAGGACTCCCATGATGCCCAGCTCAACAAATCTAGGAAATGCGAGCCAAGCTCGATGAGAACCGGGAGTGGTTGTGCCAGCTCGAGCGGACCCTCGAGCAGGAGCGTGGACATCCCCCCAGCGGAAGGGCTCGAACCAGAGCCCAAGACGTCCACCGACAAATCATCGGGGAGGGTGTGGTCAAACGCCCCGTCTTTAACCACGCTAGCCAGAATGTCATTGCGGCAACCATGCTCCTCCGCAACATGCCGGCCCCTCGAACCCCGAAGCCCATCGCATCCAGCAGGAGGTTCAGGGCCTCCTCAGGGTGGTTGCCACACAGTAGGCTGAAAGCTCGGCCTCGAGATGTTGAGGGGCTGTTTTGGGGTAACCCCCTGAACCCTCCCGACACGAGAGGAAGGGCTCAGTCCATCAAGCGGATGCCTCCTGACCAAAGAGGGTGATCCCCATTCACGAACACGTCCACGACAACAACGAGCCTCGAGATGCACGCCATGACATTTACGACGGCTGCAGACGCAAGTATGGTGATGCCAAAGTGCGAGGCTACAGCGCACAGAGGGGCGAGCATTACAACAGTGACGAGGATCAATAGCGGTCCCCCGAGCCATCGGGCCCTCGAGTCTTAGCAGGATGATTTGAAGGATGCCGCTGTTGAATCCTTTCTGTCCCTCCATGAGCCTCGTCAAGTACAATGGTGAGACCATGCCCAAGCTATGGCTAGCCGACTTCAGGTTGGCATTCCAGTTGGGCGGAGCACACAACAACCATGCCATCATCTGGCAACTCCACCTCTTCTTATCGGACACTGCTCGAAGGTGGCTCGAGGAGCTCCCCTCGATCAAATCCATGACTAGACTAACCTCGTCAGGGTGTTCAAGGGGAACTTCAAGGGAACCTATGTGCGCCCCAGTAACAAGAGGGATCTCCGAAGCTACAAATAGAATCCTAGGGAGTCTCTCCGTGACTTTGCCTGACGCTTTTCCATGCAACGCACCGAGCTTCCCCACATCCCTGACGACGATGTGACCCTGGCATTCATTGCCGGGACCACTTGCAAGGAGCTGGTACGGGAGCTGGGGCGCAACCCCCCAAGACCACCGATGAGCTGATGGACATTGTTGCCACTTACGCCACTGGCGAGGAGGTAGTTGGCGCCTTCTTCAACGACGGCCAGGGCAAGCGCGAGGCCAAGCAGGGCGACCTCGAAAGCTCGAATAGGGGTGCCGAGAAGAGCGACAAGAAGAAGAAGAACCAGCAGAGCAAGCGCGAGGCCGCCCCCGATGATCTCATAGCCACCGCCGAGCGCAAGAAGCCCTGAGGTCCTCCCGAGAAGGGAATCTTCAATGAGATGCTGAAAAAGCCATGCCCCTATCACAAGGGGCCTGTCAACCACAACCTGGAGGACTGCCGAATGATCAAGAAGTACTTCAAGAGCTTGGGCCTTGGGAAAATGACAAGAAGGAAGACCCCAAGGATGAGGGCAGGGACAAGGAGGACGGCTTCCCTGAGATCTACGACTGCTACATGATCTATGGGGGGCCCTCGACCCAGCTTTCACCGCGCCAACGCAAGAGGAAGCGTCAAGAAGTCTTCTCCGTGCGGGTTGTGACCCCCCACTACCTCGATTGGTCCGATACGACCATCATGTTCGATCGTGAGGACCACCCGGACCATGTCCCTAGACCTAGGGTGTACCCGCTCGTCGTCGACCCCATCATCGTCAACACTCGCCTTTCCAAGGTACTCATGGATGGAGGCAGCAGCATCAACGTCATTTATGCAGAGACCCTCGACCTCCTGGGGGTCTCGAGGACAAAACTCCAACCTAGCATCAGGGGCTTCCACGAAGTTGTACCAGGGAGGAAGGCTCTTCCCGTCGGCTGCATTGACCTCCCCGTCTGCTTTGGCACTCCTGCCAACTTCAGGAAGGAGACGCTCACCTTCGAGGTGGTCGGGTTTCACAGCACGTACCACACAAACATCGGTCAGCCCGGCTACACCAAGTTCATGGCAGTACCCAACTACACCTACCTCAAGCTCAAGATGCCGAGGCCCAAAGGCGTCATCGCCATCGGCACCTCCTTCGAGCACGCGTACGACTGCGACATCGAATGCATTAAAAATGGGGAGGCCATCGAGGAGTCCACGATGCTGGCGGCAACTCTTGATGGCCTCACCGTCGAGGCTGCCAAAGCTCCCGACTCTAAGCACCATGTTGGCAACATTGAGCCAGTAGAAGACACCAAGAAGATCCCCCAGCAGCTCCGACGGGAAGGCGTTGACGATAAGTGCCACCCTTAACGACAAATAAGAAGCAGTGCTCATTGATTTTTCTCCGCGTGAACGCTGACACGTTTGCATAGAGTCCCTCAGACATGCCAGGCATACCAAGGGTGGTCACTGAGCATGCCTTGAAGATCCGAGCCGAGTCCAAGCTGGTGTAGCAATGCTTCCACCGCTTCGAGGAGGAGAAGCGCAAGATCATCGGGGAGGAGATACGCAAGCTCTCGGAGGCCAGATTCATCAAGGAGGTTCATCATCCTGAGTGGTTAGCTAATCCTATACTAGTCAAGAAAAAGAATGGGAAATTTAGGATGTGTCTAGACTACACTAGCTTAAATAAAGCATGTCCAAAAGTTCCTTCTCCCTTACCATGCATCGATCAAATTGTTGATTCCACCGTGGGATGTGAAACTCTCTCCTTTCTCGACGCTTACTCCGGCTGCTACCAAATCAAGATGAAGGAGTCTGACCAGCTCACGACTTCCTTTATCACCCCTTTTGGCATGTATTGTTACGTAACGATGCCCTTCGGCCTTCAAAACGCCGGGGTGACGTACCAGCGATGCATGCTCCATGTCTTTGGCGAACACATTGGGACAACGGTCGAGGCCTATGTCAATGACATCATAGTCAAAACTAAGAAGGCCGACAACCTCATCAATGAACTCAAGATCGTGTTCAAATGCCTCCGAGTGAAGAACATCAAGCTCAACCCTGAGAAATGTGTCTTTAGCGTCCCCCGAGGCATGCTCTTGGGGTACATAGTTTCTCAGCGTGGAATCAAGGCCAACCCCAAGAAGGTCTTCGCAGTCACCAGGATGGGTCCAATCTGAGACCTCAAGGGTGTCTAGAGGGTCACGGGTTGCCTTGCAGCCCTTAGTCACTTTATCTCATGACTCGGAGAAAAAGCACTGCCTCTGTACCGCCTCTTGAAAAAATCAGAGCACTTTGCATGGACCCCAAAGCTGAGGAGGTGCTCACCAAGCTCAAAGCCATGCTGACCTCACCTCTGATTCTCGTGCCCCCAACCCAGCTGAGCCCCTCTTGCATTATGTCACCGCGACCACCCAGGTGGTCAGTGCGGCCATAGTGGTCGAGAGGGCAGAAGAAGGGCATGCATTGCCCATCCAACAGCCCATGTACTTCATCAGCGAGTACTCTTAGAGACCAAAATCTGCTACCCACAAATCCAAAAGCTACTCTACGCCATCGTCCTCACATGACGCAAGCTCCAACACTACTTCCTCAGCCACCCAGAACCCGGAAGCCACGGGGAGAATCACCAAATGGGCGGTCGAGCTCATGGGCAAGGCCTTAACCTATGCACCGTGGAAGGCCATTAAGTCCCAGGTGTTAGCAGACTTCATCACCAAATGGACAGACACACAACTTCCCCCGCATAGATTTAAGCGGAGCTGTGGATGATGTATTTCAATGGGTCGTTGGTGAAGATCGGAGCAGGAGCGTGTCTGCCCTTCATCTCACCACAAGGCATCCACATGTGCTACGTGATCCAACTACACTTCCCCACCTCCAACAACATGGCCGAGTACGAGGCCCTCGTTAACGGCTTGCCATTGCCATCGGGCTCGGGGTTCGACGCCTCGATGTTCGCGGTGGCTCACTACTCGTGATCGACTAAGTCATGAAGGCCTCAAGATGCCATGACCCCAAGATGGAGGCCTACTACAAGGAGGTTCACAAGTTGGAGGAAAAGTTCTATGGCCTCGAGCTCAACCACATCGCCCGATGGTACAATGAAGCCGTGGATGAGCTGGTGAAGATCGCGTCGACTTGAGATACTATTCCACCTAAAGTTTTCTCAAAAGACCTGCACGAGCCCTTGGTCAATCTACGCGTAGGGGAAGGAACTGCAACATAGGTGGTCGACCCCCATCCCTCGACCGAGACCCCCTCGACCGGGGCCAAGGTCATGGAGATCGAGGGGTCACCTCCTTCGCCAACCCCCGAGCCGGACTGGCGCACCCCCTTCTTCAAATGCCTAATTCGAGGGGAGCTCCCAGAGGATCGGACTAAGGCCAACGATTGCTCGATGAATCAAGACCTAAGTCCTCTATGGTGATGACAAGGAGCTTTACTGATGGAGCCCCACCGGGGTCCTTCAGCGCTGCATCACCATCGAGGAGGGAAGGAAGCTGCTCAAGGACCTACACTATGGGGCTTGCGGCCACCACGCTGCTCCAAGGATCCTTGTAGGAAACGCAGTCTCTGATGCCATCAGCCTAGTCCGCTTATGCGAGGGGTGCCAATTCTACACCAGGCAAACACACCTCCCTGCTCACGCTCTACAGATGATCCCCATCACGTGGCCCTTTGCTGTCTAGGGCTAGATCTCGTTGGGCCCCTCAAGAAGACAACTGGGTGCTATACCCACTTTCTTGTAGCCATCGACAAGTTCACCAAGTGGATCGAGGCTCGGCCCATCACCAACATTCGGTCCAAACAGGCAGTTCAGTTCTTCATCGACATCATGCACTGCTTCGGGGTCCCCAACGTCATCATCATCAACAATGACATGCAGTTCACTGGCAAGAAGTTCCTAGACTTCTGCAACCATCATCACATCCACGTGAATTGGTCCATAGTTGCCCACCCTCGAACTAACCGCCAGGTCGAGCATGCCAATGGCATGATTCTCCAGGGGCTCAAGCCAAGGATCTTCAATCGCTTCAAGAAGTATGGGAAGAAGTGGGCCACCAAGCTACCCTCAGTCCTGTGGAGCCTAAGGACGATGCCTAGTCGAGCCACGGGGTTTACCCTGTTCTTCATGGTCTACGGGTCTGAGGCTGTCCTCCCCACAGATATTGAATATGGGTCTCCTCGACTAAAGGCCTACAAGGAGCAAATGAACGAGGAAGCACTCACAAATGCCATCGACCAACTCGAGAAGGCTTGAGATGTGGCTATCCTCAGCTCCATGAGATACCAGCAGAAGCTTTGACGCTACCACGACAAGCATGTGCGCAAGCAGGACCTTCAAGTCGGCGACCTTGTCCTCCGTCGACGGTAGAGTAACAAGGGGTGCCACAAGCTAACTTCACCATGGGAGGGCCCCTTCATCATTGCAGAAGTGTTGAAGCCCAAAACCTACAAACTATCCAACAAGAAAGGCAAAACCTTCACCAATGCATGGAACATCGAACAGCTACGTAGCTTTTACCCCAAGGGCTTCGAAGCCTTGTACTTTTTTCTCATGTCATGAATGAATAAGAAGTACTTTCATTTACAAGTTCAACTTTTTTGTTCACATGCATAAGGTAGCCTCAACTCTGCTTCATCAGAGCCGAGCCTCCCTCGAGGGCTGGAAGGGGGAACCCTTTATGTCCCCAAAAACTAGTATTTTTTGAAAAATCTTTTACATAGTCGACGAGGCTGCGAGGGCACTTAAGGCTCAAGGGGCCATCGAGCCATGAGATCGCCCGCACGTCCACGCTACGGTACCTCCACTCACTCCCCGACGCCAAGGGGTGCAACCACGTGCTAAGAAGACTTAGTAAAAGCATATAATTTTGAAAAATCAATGTCTAGCGTTCCTATATGCTTCGATACTAGTTCCTGCATAGTCAACGAGGCTGCGAGAGCACCCTATGGCCGGGGGGCCATCAAGCCGCGAGATCACCTATGCCTCCGGGCTATAGTACCTCCACTCACACCCCACACTGAAGGGTGCAATCGTGCGCCAAGAAGACTACGTAAAAACTCAACTCGAGCAAAAAAGGAACGACAGACTCGAAAGCATTCAAAATGCATATAAACTTCATGTTTTGAGCCCTCAAGGCAACATTGACACGAGTCAAAAAACTAACTTATTACATGGGCCTTCATGCCTAGATTTGGCTCACAGGCTGGCTTCTTCTTCTTCGTCAACACCTGGAGGAAGGACCTCGGGCTCGAACAGCGTCGCCAGCCGACCACCGGGCTCCTTAGCAGCCTTGATTGAGGCCCTGTGCCTCTCCTCGTTCTTGATGTTGGTTTTGGTGGGGTTGCAGACAAAGCTGTGGAAGACCACCCCCATGTCATAGGTGAAGCCAGAGCAGACAACCGCCATCACCCGCTTCACACCGACACAGAGCGTGCTCCGGACTTGCTACCTCATGACGCGATTGAGCTTGTACAACCGGGCAATGAAGGAGCTCCCACTCATGTCACCCTCGACCTATGCTTGAGGATCAATATCGAAGTCATCACAGACCGAGGTTATCGTGGTGCTGAGGGTGTTGGTCAACTTCAACTCAGCCTAGTAGGCGTCCTGGAGCATCTTGGTGCTGTCCTGAGCCTTGTTCAACTTCTCGTTGAGAGCTAAAATATAAGATAGGGGTCAGCCACGACAAGAGTGGCAGAGGCAAAAATCCAAAGGCTAAAGAAGAAGACATACCAGCGGCGTGGGTCTCAAGGGTCGTGTACCCTTCCTGCAGCTCAGCGTACTCCTTCTTGGCTGCCTTCAGGGCACAGACCGCCTCCGTCTTCACCACCTTAGGTCCTCGTTCGCCTTGCCAGCCAACATGATGGCCTCCCCCTTTCTCAAGGGATCAACTCCTCGTTGAGAGCTGAAATATAAGACAGGGGTCAGCCACAACAAGAGTGGCAGAGGCAAAAATCCAAAGGGTAAAGAAGAAGACTTACCAGTGGCGTGGGTCTTGAGGGTTGTGTACCCTTCCTGCAGCTCTGCATACTCCTTCTTGGCAGCCTTCACGGCGTGGACTACCTCTGTCTTCTCCACCCTCAGGTTTCCTTCAGCGTGGCAGCCTCGGCGGACAAGGCCTTGAGGGCCTTTCACACCTCCTCCTGGGCCTTGGTGGCATCGTTCCTAGCCTTGGCCTCTGCTTCTTTGGCCTGGATTGCCTCCCCTCGAGCCACCGAGGCATCCTCGAGGGCCTTTTGCGCCTCCTCCTGGGCCCTGGTGGCATCGTCCCTGGCCTTGGCTTCTACTTCTTTGGCCTCGGCCGCCTCCCATCGAGCCATGGAGTCATCCTCCTTGGCCTTTTGTGCCTCCCCCAGGCCTTGGCGGCATCCTCCTTGGCCTCGGCTGCCTCCCCTCGAGCCGACGAGGCATCTTCCTTGGCCTTCACCACCTCCTCCCAGGCCTTGGCCGCGTCTTCTTTCGCCTTCTCTGCCTCGGCTCGGGCAGCCTTGATCACCACTTGCAGCATGGGAACTGCTCCCATCCACCCCTCGTTAGGTGGATGAATTAGGATTTGGCTTGGGAGCTCCCCCACAGGTCCTGGGAACAAAAAGACACAAAAGAGAAAGGGGATGTCAGATAAGAAAGCAAATTAACCCCCACACCACGAAGGGAGATCACATACCTAGAAGCATCTTGCCAAGTCCTTGGAGACGACATCAACCGCCAACTGTAGGGCATGTTGCATCCAGGCCCAAAACTCCTCGATGTGTTCTCATCTCTCGACCTCCACTGGAGCATTCACCTCGAGCATGGGAGTGTCAGGATGCGTCGGGTCCCGGAGTCAAAGAGCTTCCCGACCCCAGTGAGGGAGGTCCTCCTCGATCCACTCCTGCACCACCATCATAATGTCGTCCCCCATCTCGATTGAACCACCTTGACAGAGCACTCAGTCAGCCAGTGTGGGGAATGGCAACTCTGCTTCTTCCTCAACCCTCGATGACCCAGCCTTCCCTACCTTTTGCTTCCCCTTGGCGAGGAGGCCAGGAGCATACAAGCCCGGGCTATACGAGGATCCCCGATCGGGTGACACCCCAGCCGATGGTGAGTGAGGCATCAATGCCATCGCAACCATCTCGGCCGCCGACGCCTCCGCTGGGGCCACTTGCATAATCGGTTGTTCGACCCTCTCCCACGCTGGCATGTCCTCGATCGCCAGCTCCTCTAGATGGCTTGAGGTTGGTGACTCTGGCTGCGTGGTTTCCTAGCCCGCATCCAGTGGAGCCCCTTCCAGCTGGCTCGAATCCAGCAGCCCCGGCCGTCCGCCATCCTGCCCCATGGCCAACGGGGGCATCTCCTCCAGCCGTGGCAGGACCGAGGCCGTCCCCATCGACTGTGGCTGTTGTGGCTGGCTTGACTCCAGCCGCTCTTCCTCCTGATGCAACTGCTCAGTCTAGCTGGAGGCCAACTGCTCCTCCTCCTACTGCTTCTAGCCACTCCTGCTTCTGTCGCTCCTCCAGCTTGTGCAGCCCCTGTGGCTATGCTGGCCAGGGCTACTGCTGCTGAGAGGTATCCGCCATCTCCTCTATGTCACGGGCAGAGGAATCAACCCCCTCACCCTCGATGGTAATCAGGGTCTCCTCTGTCGACCACAGCTCCCGGCCGTAGGCTGTGTCCCTAAGCCCGACGGTGCTAGGAGACACGTCGATCTGCTCCCGGCTCTGGGCTGCGTCCCTCCCCGCCACGGTCCCTGGGGCGATCGAGCCACCAACAGAAGCAGCGCCCGTCAGCCTACCTTGAGTCATAGCAGCACAGGCCTTCACAACCCAGGCAGCCACCGCCGCCGCCTGGGCCATCGAAGTAGCAACTGGTGTCCATGCCACCACTCTTGCTGCGGCATTGGTCTTGAGCCGCTTGGCGGGAGAGGGAACCGCCATCTCTAGCACACGCTTGACCCTGGAGCACACACGAGCAAGAGATGCTAAGAACACCCAAAATGTCAAAAAAGGGAAGGAGGGCCCGAGTCGCCAAAAACTGACCCCACGGTGATAAGGGGCACCCTCCTGCCCACCATCAATCGCTCAGGGGCTTTTGAGCCCCTTCTTCGATGGGCCCATGTTAGAACTCGAGCCACTTGGAGCCATCGACGATGACGTCCTCGGCATTCCTTGCTTCTCTGAGGCCGGCCGGCTCGCGCACCGAGTTCCAAGGACCTGGTCTGAGGCGGCGGCGTGTTGGACCCGCCCCGTGAAGGGGCCGGCGGCGTCCCGTCGCGCGTGTGATGAGACGATGACCTCCCCCGAGTCGAGGGGTCGCTCGAGCTCTGCCCCTGTGGCTGCTTTGAGGCCCTCGTGTCCCAGTCCTCGATGGTCGCCGAGGTCACCCTCGAGGCCTGAGAAGACGACCCCGCCCTGACGGCTCCCTGCGTAGAGGGGGCATCAGCTTGGGCCATTCGGGGCACCAAGACGTCAAGACGCGCCTGCACCCCTTCATCACCACTGTCCTCTTCCTCCTCCACCTCCTCTTCCAAGGGGGACTCCTCCTCGGGAAGCCCCTCGCGCCTCTGCTTTGCTCGGCAATGTTCACGCGCCAGGCGCTCGAGACCCTGTTTCCTCTTCTTCTTCTTCTCTTTGTCCTTGGTCTTCTTCTGCTACTACGCAGTGAAGCATCTTGCCTGACAGTTGGGATTGTCTTCCTTGACCGAGGGCATCGACACCCTCAAGTCTGTGGCCCGCTATACACAAACCCATGACAGAAGGCACGAGGATGAGTTGGGGAAGAAAGAAATTCGAGAATGATATGACGACGTACTCACCAGCTGGATGTGACTGTCGCCAGGTAGCATCGGGATGTTGTTCGCTTCGTATGATGCGAAGGCGCTGGCGATCGCTCCCCTCACCCGCTTCACGATGTCCTCGAGGGACAGTGCTCGGCTGACATCTGGCACCCCTCGAGCAATGCACCGGAGACCATCTGGTCCAAGCGCAGCGGGTGCCGCATCAATGGGAGAACCCTCTAACTATGGAACGCCGCGACGATGATCCCGGCATTTAGCCCCCGCTCACACAGAGTCCTCGACGCGTCGAGGAGAGGATTCATCCTCGCCTGATGATCCTTCACCATACCATGTGGCCAGTGCTCCGGGCGCACCGCGATGGTGCGTCCGGTGTAGTGTGACAGCCAGCCCTCGTCGTTCTGGATGTAGAACCATCGGGCATGCCACCCGTTGTGGTTGGACGTTAACCCTGTCAGGATGAACAACTCTGCCTGCTTCAAGGACAGGTTGTAGCAGCCAACACGAGCGATTCTCCTCCTCCCCTGTGAGACTAGCTTGGTGAAGACCTCCGCCTTGAAGAGATGGAGCCACAACTCCCAGTGTGGCTCCATCCCCAGGTATCCCTCGCAGACAGCGGCATAAATCGCCACGTTGGAGATGGCGTTGGGAGAGAAGTGCTAGGGCTCGACCTCATAGTAATTGATCAATGCCCACATGTACCGGCTCGGAGGTGACCCGAGTCCCATCCGGTGGTGCTTAACAAAGCTCACCATGTACCTCTGCGGTGGGTTCGGCTCCCGGTCCTCCCTCGGCGGCACCATACACTCCAGCCGATCGGCCAAGATGGCGGGGCGAAGAAGCCCCTCATCCACCAACTCCTTGAGCTCCCGCTCTGTCACAGCCGACGGGAGCCATTCCTCCAGAGGAAGAAGCTCTAGTGCCATGGTGAATGCGCAGATCTGCTCAGCGAATGGACGGGAGGGAAGATTTCTAGTTTCTCTCTCTCTTTCTCTTTTGTGCTAACTGACAGGGTGAGTCTGCTCTCTGGTGGTGGCGGTGATGAAAGTAGGAAGCCAGGATGGGGAACGGACAAAGCCCTACCCCCCGCCAAATTTATAGGCAGGCCAAAAAGCAACGGGCGGATCCGACCGTGAGGCAACTCTCGAGGCCCCCTCGGACATTTTCAAAGCAAAACGAATGGATAATTACGGAATCCCCTCGGAGGCAGGCATCGAGCCACCGAACCCTATCGAATGGGATCGGGATCCGTATGACCATTCGTTTGCTTCAATAAGAGTGCCCCCGGCCACAAGTTGACCCATATTGAATGCATGAGCTCTTGCTTGAATTTCCCGATAATGGCTCACCCGAGGACGTCGGAGCTCGCCCAAACGAGGCTAGCACGACGCTTCTCACCCCTCCTGCCAACGAAAGGGAGCGCGAGGGTCAAAAGAAAAAGATGGGCTTGTTCCTGATCGACCTCGACGAAAGAGGCTCGAGGGCTCGCTCGTAACCAGATGGCCTAGACGAAAGAGGAACCAACCACCCGGGGGCTCGACTATGCTCCGCACCCTTCGACGAAAGAGGGACGAACACGCTCGGGGTTTCAATCGCACAAATACCCCTCGGCCATATGTCTGGTAGCTCCTCAGAGGATGAAGCGTGAGTGCTACGACCCCAGTTCATAAGTACTCAGCCCTCAAACAGGAACTGCCTCGCCCAACCGCCACAAGAAAGCCTCCATGAAAGAAGCTCATACCCATCCGGGGGCTCGACCACTTGAGCACCCCTCGATAAGATAGGCATGAAGCCCTCAGGAGAGTATTCTACTCCACCGAGCCTTGAGGGCTACCCCTGAAGGGTACACTCGCGCGCACCCTCCATAGACTGACAGACACTATGAACCCAGTTCATGAGCCCCTACGTGAGTGCCAGCACTCGCGTAGACACTCGAGGGCTACTATCGGGTACTTGGATAAGGGGGTACCCTAAACCCTCAATCTCCAAAAGAATTAATCCTTGAATAATTAGACCCAAATCACCAAAAAGCCTACAACCAGCCTAAGAGATGAGGGTCCACCAGTACCTCGAGCCATGCTGGGCCGGCCCACGAGCAGCGTCCAAGTCGGGACCGTCTCCTATTCAATGGGGAGCCTCGAGTAACAGGAGTCCGCCCAGGCGGACGACCCCTCGCTTGAGCGATGGAAGTCTGCGCGGGCGGATGACCCCCGTCGAGTGATGAAAGTCCACCCGAGCGGATGACCACCCGTCTAATGCTATGACCCCCCTCGATCCACCTACTTCCTGTACGGGAGTAAGAGAATTCAATGCTCCCACCAACTCCTACCTAACATCATGGCTATAGCGGTGTTATAGTGGCCAAGTACAAGGGTCAAATCCCCCTTTTACCGCCCATACCAGGGAAACGGTGATTCGTACTACACTGCTACGCCATGCTAGGCACTGTACACTGTCAGGCGCCTCCTCGAAGCACATTTGCCAAGTCTGTATCGTATTTCTTGGGGCTTGGCCTTATCCATTCAGGCCTTGACCCCCCTCGACCACCCCTCGAGTCAGACCTTGACACTTTCGGTCAACACCCCAACAACTCCCGACGCGACATATACAAGGACCAGCACATCCACGCATGGGCACGGGTCTTTCAATGACCACCTGCGGTGTCATCATGACACCCCTGGAGGACAGCCATCGACTCCAAGCACATCGCTACAGGGCAAGCCATGCCTGGTGCACGCCTCTACAGTGGCTATGACATGATCGGCATCACCCCCTTGATGTCCCCACCCACGACCGGTCTAGGACTCCTGTACGCCTGAGCCTCCCCTTGGCCTATAAAAGGGGATGCCAGGGGCTAGTTTGGGGCATTCGAACTGAATTGGAATAGCATTCAAACAAAATTCAAACAAACAATCAGACATCGCTCTAAGGCATCCGAGCTCCGTAGCTGCAAGGCATAGGCATAGCACTGCTAGACTTAGGCCTTGTACTCCACCTCCATTCTTATTCGCTCGCTTATATCCCCTGTACAAGCACTTCGGTGCAAGATAATATAATCTCTCTCCCACCGCTGGACGTAGGGCCTTCTCTTGCCCGAACCAGGATAAAACTGTGTGTTCTTCTTACATCACCATCCGGATTAGGGAGCATGCAGTACACGTTTACTCGTCGGCTTAGGGCCCCTGGGTCCGAACACCGACATCGATTGCGCAAGGTAGAGGTCGAATCGACTGTTCCCCTTCTTCCCGTGTGCCACGTCTGCCATGGCCGCCGGAGTGGTTCGTCATGGCCGTGCTTCCTCCGTCCCGCTGCGCTCTCCCTCTTGCCTGTTTCGGAGTTGCTAGATTCAGTAGATGCTCGTTATGGAGTTGATGGCACCGGTCATGGCCTCATCTCACCGGACCACGACCACCTCGCCGTGGCTCGCCGTCGTAGTTAGAGGCACCCCCGGCCTTCATCTTTTACCCCAATAGGTTCGCCTCATCTTGCTGAGTCCGTAGATACCAGCCTTTTCGTCAGAGAACCTCGCCGCCGGTCAGCCGTTCCCACTCCCGGTCCAGCTGACCGGTGGGCCAGGGTTGACCCGCGGGTCCCGCCTGTCGGTGCCCCACGCGCATCAGCTCTAGGTACACGTAGCAGAGTAGGTTCGCATGTCAGGCACAGTGGTTATGTGCCAGGGGATGCGTAGCATTTTCGGTGTGAGTGTTTTCGAAAAACAGTTTTTTCAGAATATGTGATGAATCTTTGGAAAATCATAACTCATTCATTTTAAGTCCAAATGAGGTGTTTCAACTTGCAATATTTTTCTTATGAGGAGTTCTATGCATGAAAAGTATGAGTTGAGCATTTTGAAGTACTTTTTTGTATAGTTTTATTTAAGTCTATTAAATGAGTGAATCTTTAGAAATGCATAACTAATTCTAGGTTTATCCTAAAAACATGATTCTTATTTTGTTGCTCTAGTTAGGAGATGCTGGATCTATGAAAAATGTTAGTTGGCCATGTCATGTGTAAAAGTTGCTCTATCTTTTTAGGGAGCTAGTTTTGCTAAGGGATTAAGAAATTCTTAATTAAATAATTAAGTAATAAAATTGCTTGATCATTTTTGTAGGCTGTTTTAAGGCTAAATAGAAGTTAGTCATGCTCTGGAATATACTGTTTGATATATTGCACAATACAAAGTATTTTATGGTCCAATTATTGCTCCTACCTTGTGATTTTTAGGTAGGAGAATATACTTACTGTTTTAACCTAAAAATTTTACAGTAGGTTTGGTTTAACATGCTTAAGCTTCTGTACTTTTGTAGATTTTCTGAGTAGAATAAATATGTATTCCAGTTCTGCCCTAGTTTAATGAAGTGTTGAATTTGGGTTTTTATGATGTCATGTCATGTGGTGTGAAGTTATGTTTGACTTTTACCCAAGATAATTGCTGGTGGGTTGCTGAAAAATTAGTTGGGGTTCCCAGTAATACTGACATATCGCATGCATCCTATCATCTGCCACATGATCAGGCACTCATTCATAATCATATGTCATGTCTGCTATAATGCATACATGGTATTCATGTGCATCGATGCATCATACAAGTTCACCGAAGGACGTTATGCCAGGAGGAGCTGGAAGGGGAAGGACAGCGGGGAGCAGTGCTGTAGGAGGCAGCAGAGGATGAGGACCCAGCCGCTAACTTGCCAGAGTGACCTAACCATCAGCCTAGCTGCTTTGAGAAAGGCAAGCCCCGGAGCATTTCTCCCTACAGTTTTTACAAATAACTTAATTTGCATCTTTAATTATTTATGATGCATTAAGTTTATAAGCGTTGATCGATACCGTTGATGCATTATGATTACCCTTGTCCACCTGAGTACCCAAACACCCTGTTAGGTATAGGCTCGTTTATATGCTTAGCCTTGCCTAATTAGACCGGTAGAAGTCAGGTGATTTCTTGTCATCCGTGAGTTATAGGTGGTGACTCATAATGGTGAGCTATACTATTGTCTTGGAATAACCATGTGGAGTAATAAATCGAGACCGGGTGCGATTGATGATGTGGATAGAACTAGAGGTTCTATGTTGTTTTATCCCGTCTGTCTCAAACCAGGGCCCCATCTAATGTCTCCGCCCTCTTGTCATGTTGAACGCATGCCCCACAGATAGCTGGAAGGGTGTGATCATCCGACCACGAAGCCTTGAGTTCTGTTTGGGCTGGGTTTTGACCTAGCTGAATGCATGTACTAGAGATGACGCGGGTGGTTACAGGGGCACGGAGAGTAAGCCTCATGTTGGCATCTGACTAGTATGCAGCCGGGCGGCCCCTGGGTACTATGGTTCCTGTTGATCCCGTGACTTTACCTGAACAGACCAAGGTGACCTAAGGTGCCTTCGCGTAGGCATGTCTGGGTTTGTGTGGGGAATACCTCACCAGCTGGTTTGCAGTCGATTATAATCACCATCGTTCCTGGATAGTGAACACTGACTTAAGCACCAGCATCATAGTAAAAACTTCAACAAAGAGATGAGATGGTTATGATGTTGATGATGAAAGATGCTCAACTGAAATTGGTTACTATTCTTGATTGATACTTACACCATGACTGTTTAGATCAGGTGCTAATCTAGTGTGACTAGGATAATGACTTAAAATGCAAAGCTAGAGGGTTATAATAATTGTTCTTAATAAGCTCAAGCTTCTTATGCAAAGAAATGAGTCAACCAGCCTCCTTATAAAGCCTGCATACTCCTTGGAGTCATTTTATTTTTAGTTTATGACGGGTAAGTGTAGCTAAGTACATCCTCGTACTTAGGGTTTTATTTCTCATGTTGTTTGCAGATGGCTAGATGTTCTATTATCGACGAAATATCAGGGGCAGTCTACCAAGGGTATACCTACGGTAGTAGATTGTAGGAGGAGGCACGCTAGGACTACGAGCTAGATGTAATGAGAGACACAAGACGCAAGGATTATCCAGGTTCAGGCCACAGATTGTGTAATACCCTATGTCCTGTGGTCTGATTGATTGTATTGTGGTATGCAAGATGAGTCTTGAGGGGGGTCCCTGCCCGCCTTATATAGCCTGGGGGGCAGGGTTACACATCCTGAGATCTCGGGATATTTGATTACATGCGAACTAATTGATTACATGAGATTATATCTCTGATCAGTTTGATATCTTTCCTTATTGATGAGACTTCCTTAATCGCCAGGCCCTTATTTGCTTGGCTTCCAAGATGTTCGACCCAGCTTGGGCCCTGGTCGGCCTTCGTCTTCTAGGCCGAGTTGCTAGTCCTGAGGAGGCCTAAATGTTAGCCGTGAGGGTATAGGGGTTAATACCCCCACAGCTAGTCCCTGAGCATCATGCTTCTTGAGGAAGATGCCGTCTTGATATTTGGTCGACCAGTGGTGCTTGAGGTCTTGCATGACTGACTAGTCTGCCGACCGGGTTGACATAGAGGCGACCATAGTGTCTTGTCAGGTACAGGTGTTTGTCGAAAGTTTCTTGTTGCTCTTGAAAAAAGAAGAAAAAATCGCCGCACATCCTGTGACATGGGACCACACTAGAAAAAACTGTGTAATTTCTCACTTGTACTGTATTTGTATTGGTATAACTTTGTGCGGAGAGTTTCTGAAAAAATAGCCCAAGTCACTGCTAAGTGAAGTGGGCGCACATAGTCCCCAAGACTGACATAAGGTGTATAACACGTTGTTTCAAGGTCAAAAATAAATTGGTGTACATACGTGGTCGTCTTCTAGTCAACAATTATGTTTCCTGACCAGTCCCCAGGCATCAGGATGCTATTGATCAACTACGCCAGGTATAGAATCCTTAGTAAGGATTGGTGTAGAGTGACGGTTGTACTAATGTATAGTGTTACTGCCGACCAGTCCCCAACTATGCTGAGTGGAGGTATCAACCATAGCTAAGCTATGTCTAGACATACAACTTTGTTGCAAGCTAGGGAACATGGCAAAATCGCATAGGTGAAGATGGGAAAAATAGCTGTGCTATTTACGTGGTGTGTAGCTTAGCATACCGACCAAGTCCCGGGGCCATGTGTCGAAATCAATAGTTAAGGCCTGCTCTAAATCCATAGTTTAACTATGGGGGCGTCAGTAGCTATGCTACAATTGCCCAGTCCCCAGCTTCGCATAGGGCTAATTAGACAACTCTAAAGAGTGTATCTTGGATACACTCTTGCGCAGGGCGCAAAAATCATAGCTAAACTACGACAAAAGAACTCTTGCTTTGCATAGAGTGTTAGGAAGACCATAGCTATGCTATGTTCTGGTCGGAGCTCTATAACGGCCCAGAAAGAATGGTAGTTGCCAAAAATTATGAAGTAGAGAAAACAGCTTAACTATTGTCCTAACCGAAGCTATGTTGGTCAGTCAAAACCCCTTTTACCGTCTGTCAACAAAAAATAGGCCATCAGTAATCTTAACTTTGTTAAGAGAGATGAGATAATTGTGCTATTTTTACTCAGTCCCTAGCCAAACTGTAGGACTAAACCAATAGCAGAGGAAAAACAATTATAGAATAAGCATGACTTTGTCGTGCTCGGATTGGTGGTCAGTGACCAAGAAAATATTCACCCTCGTATAAGTGTGCGTCCACGTCATATACTGAGAGATTGGGCTGTCAATATTGTTTCATGGAACAACAAAGCCTTTCCATTTTTATCCAATCAATTTTGATAGCAAAGCTCAATTGAAGTCTGGCCCAGTCCCTAGCATGGCAGCAGGAGCAAGCCAATTATTTGAAAAATGGGAAAAATGATCCCGAGTATGAAGGAGAAAAGGAGCTGTTAGGGAACAACTTTGACATGAAAACCCTTCGTTCAAACTTTGGAGTACAATATAGATGTCGGATCAAGTAGCATAAGATAAACGTAGCAAAGGCGACATAATGACTTCGCTTGATTCCCTTCAGGCTTCGCTTCTCGATTTTCATCTCTTCAGGTTATGGGTTGGCAAGCGGCTTCGCCTGGAACTTGGCTTTGCTCAACGATCAGTGAAGTTAATACTTTGGATTTGACTTTGCACGACACCTAGCAAAGTCAACATTTTAACTTCGCTCGAAAAAACGATCATAACCTTTTGCCAGGGCGAGAAAATCACATGAAGACTAAAGTCATTTGGAATGGGCATGAAGGAAAGGCGAAATATGCTCCATAGCTTCATCAATAGACTTCCTAGCTGATTGCAAGAGATGTTTGCAATAAAGTTTTGTAATTTTCATGTAACCGCGGAGTCAAGGGGCCCTATAAATACCCCCTCGAGCTGTAAAAATTGGATTTAGAATGAAATATAATTGCAACCTGTACATTATTTTCACCTGAGATGTGTGAGTGATCTCTTTACCCAACATCTGGCGCCGTCTATTTGTGTGATCGAAGACACCCACGACCACCACGTGGATGCAAAATGGCAAGACTAAGCAAAAAATCAACTTTGGCTAGAGACAATTCAAACCAAGACAAAGACCCACTTTTGGAAGATGAGACAGAAACAGAAAATAGGCGCATACAAGAAGATGAAGAAACTCAGAACGAAGAAAGAAGACTCAAAGAACTCGAAGAATAACTCATCATTGAGAAAAAATAGCTGGAGGAAGCAAGAGCGAAGACAAGAGAAAAGTCTTTAAGGCAAAAAATCGCAGAAGCAGAGGCTGAACTAAGAAAGATCAATGATGAAATAGAAAATGAAAGCGAAGTCATGATTCAAGATCCAAACTCAGCAAGCAAAAACACCAACAGCAAAGAAAACCAAAGTCAAATAGCAACAATTGATACAGAGTCACCTTTGTCAATTGACATTCAGCTAGCGAAGTGGCCAGCAGGTTTCAATTTCAATATCATCCCAACCTACAATGGCATGTCTGACCTAAGACAATTTCTTATGAGCTTCGAAGCAGTAGTAGCATCAAGCGGGGGAGATGCGAACACCCTAGCGAAGTCACTCATCATGGCAGTAAGAGGACCAGCACAGCATTAGTACTCTTCGCTAAAACCAAGGTCAATCAAATCCTGGGATCAACTTCACACAACCTTGCTCCTAGACTTCCAAGGCTTACAAAGAGTCAAACTCACTAGTGACGATCTTATCAACATCAAGCAGCAACCAAAAGAACCGTTGAGCTAATATTACAAAAGATTTGTACAAACAAAAGCTCAAATACCAAACATACCAAATGAAGTTGTCATCATAGCAGCAATCAAAGGACTATGAGCAGGCCAACTTTCATCACACTTCAAAATGGAGAGACCAACCACAGTGGAAAAGTTATATGAAGAAATGAGAAAATACTGTGAGTCCAACGAAGACTATACAGAAAAAGAACAGAAGAAGAGAACGAAGAAAAAACATGTCAAGATCAAACAACAATTTCCAACACCCAAGAATAAATGCTGAGTGAAGACCATTTCAGAGGATAAATCACATCAACAACACGAGTGAAGCTACCGGTCAAGGTCCAAGATCAAACAATGAAAGAAATTTTCAAAACAATAGAAGTTACAAGGAAAACTTCCAGCAAAGGGCAAATTATAACAACCAAAGCAGAAACTTTGAAAGAAAAATTTTGAGGCCCAAAGAAATATACTGCATCATACATGGCAAAGGGGCTGGCCACACATCAAAGATGTGCCCAAGAGTAAAGAAAAGCATTGAAGAAGTACAAGAAGAAAATAAAGCAACTTCGCAGCTAAAGATTGTCAATCATCTAGCTCCCCAAAAAATAAGTTACTTGCCAATAACTTACCCTCAGCACATGTTGCCACCACCTCCGCCAATCTATAATTGCCAACCACTAGCAGCGTGCCCGCAAAATCAATGGGGCCCAAGTCAAAAGCAAAGTTTCCACCCTGAAAGCTCAGTAGCAAATAGCAACCACCAAATTCAATACAACAACATGCCCGAAGCGTTAACAAGAAATGGGAATGCAGTCATCCCAAGCAAAGGCAGAATTATCACAATCTTTGGAGGAAACAGCATGGAGCTTGATTCAAGAAATGAAAGAAGAAATTATTTCAGAAGAGTAAACTCCATAGCAGTCAAAGGTCCATTCAAGAAAACAAGATGGTCCCACATGCCAATCACATTCTCAGAACAAGATCTCAAACTCAAAGATTATCCTCATATGGATGCAATGGTCATAGAAGCAAACATTGAAGGTTGGGCAATAACAAAGATTCTGATAGATGGTGGCAGCTCAGCAGATATCATATTCACAAGAAATTTAGATGCAATGCAAATTGACAGAAAAACTTTGGGAAGAGCTGAGTACCCATTAGTTGGCTTCGGCGGAAAGAAAATAAACTCTGTCGGCAGAATTGTCTTGCCAGTATCATTCAAAACAATGAATAATGTGAGAACAGAGCAAATAGCATTCGATGTTGTTGAAATACACAGCCAGTACAACTCAATCTTTGGAAGGGGAAGTTTAAATGCTTTCGAAGCCATAGTAAGCTACCCATACTTATGCATGAAGATGCCAGCAGTCAATGGCATCATAACCATCTTCGACGATCAAACAGAGGCAAGAAACATAGAAAGAGACGTAAGCCCAGCTTTCAAAAACATCCACGTAATACAAGAATAAGAAGATGATGAGCTTGAAACTGAAAACGCAAAGACACAAGAAAAAGCGAAGCCATGCAAAGATAAAAAGAAAGTACCAATCGACCCAATGGTGCCAGAAAGACAAGTCATCATCGGCACAAATCTATCAAAAGAGGAAGAAGAAAAGATAATACAAGTCCTACGAAGTAACAAGGATATCTTCGCCTGGTCTGCACAAGACTTAGGAGAAGTAAGTAGGGATGTTATATAACACAAGTTAAACATCGACCCAAACTTTAGGCCAAAAAAGCAAAAACTCAGAAAGTTATCAGAATACAGAACACAAGCTGCAAAAGCCGAAGTCCAAAGATTGTTAGATGCAAAAGTCATAAGAGAAGTCCAATTCACAACTTGGCTTGCAAACATAGTCATGGTGCAGAAGAAAAACAAAAAGTGGAGAATGTGCATAGACTTCACAGATCTCAACAAAGCGTACCCAAAAGACAACTTTCCACTACCAAGAATATACACTTTGGTAGATCAGGCAGCAGGAAGTGAAATGCTCAGTTTCCTCGACTGCTATTCCGGCTACCATCAGATTTGGATGAAAAAAGAAGATGAAGAGTACACAAGTTTCATTACACCATTCAGAACTTACTATTTCCAAAGAATGGACGAGAGGCTTCGCAACATAGGAACAACTTTCATCAGAATGACATCCATAGTTCTCAAAGGTCAAATACCAAGAAATTTGCTCGCATATGTTGATGACTTGGTAGTCAAGAGCAAGAAAAGAGAAGACCATATCGAAGACTTACAAGAAACCTTCTCAAACCTTAGAAAAGCAAACTTAAAGTTGAACCCAGAAAAATACACATTTGGAGTTCAAACAGGCAAAATCTTAGGATGCATCGTATCCGCAAAAGGAATTGACCCGAATCTAGAGAAGGTAAAGGCAATACTGAACATGCAAATGCCAAGAAACATCAAGGACGTCCAAAAGTTGATAGGAAGATTAGCTTCGCTGAATAGATTCATATCCAAATCAGCTGAGCAAAGCCTCCCAATATTTCAATCACTAAAAGGGAAAAAGGAAAAATTCAACTGGGGTCCAGCACAGCAAGAAGCTTTTGAAGAAATAAAAAAGCATCTATCCAATCCCACAACATTGGCAACACCTGATCCAATGGCAGATCTGCTACTATATGTATCAGCAAATGAAAATACAGTTAGTGCAGTACTGATACAAGAAGAAGAAAAGGAGCACCCAACAAGACAAGTTCCAATATACTTTGCATCCAAAGCTTTGTCCGGATCAAAAATTTTCTATTCAGAAATCAAGAAAATTGCATATGCAGTACTTATGGTATACAGAAAGTTGAAACACTACTTCCAAGCACAAAAATAAGAGTGCCAACAAATCAACCCCTCAAAGAAGTGCTACAAGGCTGCAAGTCCTCAGGGAGATTGGGAAAATGAGCTGTAGAATTATCCCAATACTTCATCAAATTTGAGAAAAGAACAGCAACCAAATCTCAAGTGTTCGCTGACTTCGTAGTAGATTGGACACCCTCAAAGTACAATCAAGAAAGAATGGAGCAACCAAAATGGATAATCTATTACGATGGCGCTTGGGGCTTCGCTGGCGCAGGAGCAGCAGCAATCATAACCTCACCTTCTGGAATCAAACTCAAATACGTAGCAAGACTAGAATTTCAATGCACCAACAACATTGCAGAATATGAGGTAGTATTATTGGGACTTCGCAAAGCAAGAGCAATGGGAATCCAAAAGCTAATAATCAAGATAGATTCTCAAGTTGTGGCTGGGCATATAGAGAAAAATTACAAAGCAAGAGATCTAGAACTAGCAAAGTGTCTCCAGCTATTGAGGGATCAAATTAAAAAAATTCGTTGGATTCACAGTGAAAAGTATCTCAAGAAATGACAACACAGATGCAGACAAAATTACAAAAGCCGCTGCTCAAAAGTTAGAGTTACCACCAGAAGTATTCTTCCAAAATATCATCAAAGCCTCAACAAAAACAAAAGTTGAACAACCAAAAGAAGTATACATCATAGAAAGCGAAGACTGGAGAGCTCCAATTATGGCATTCCTCAAAGGATTTTACGAGCCAGAAAACGAAGTTGATGAAGTAAGAATGAAGCAAAAGACCAGAAGCTACAAAATCATCAATGAAGAATTGTACAAGGAAGGAGTTTGCCAACCACTACTAAAGTGCATCTCAAGAGAAGATGGGAAAAACCTGTTGAAAGAAATACATGAGGGAATCTATGGATGTCACGCTGGGGCTAGATCAATAGTTGGGAAAGCCTTCAGACAAGGGTTTTTCTGGCCAACTTCCCAAAGTGATAATAAAGAAATTATTCAGACTTGTCACAATTGCCAAATGGCAGGAAGTAAAGTCAATGCACCAGGAACAAACCTACAACCAATCGAACCAACTTGGCCACTAGCAAGATGAGGAATTGACATAGTTGGAAAGTTACCTCCGGCTCAAGCAACTACCAATACGCAATAGTTGCAGTGGAATATTTCACCAAGTGGATCGAGGCGAAGCCAATCACAAATATGTCTTCTCATACAATGAAAAAATTCCTATGGCAAAACATCATATGCAGATTTGGAGTTCCAAGACACATCACAGTAGACAATGGAACTCAATTTGATAGTGAAGGCTTCAGAGAATACTGCCACTCAATGGGAATAAAACTCTATTTTGCATCCGTAAGGCACCCACAGTCCAATGGAGCAGTCGAAAGAGCAAATGGGATAATATGCACAGGAATTTCAAAGTGCTTAATAGATCTAAAAAAAGGAAAATGGGTCGACAAATTAACAAGAGTTATCTGGTCTCACAACACATCAAAGCCAAGGCCAACAGATTTTTCTCCATTCAAGTTACTTTACAGAGATAAAGCAATGACCCCCAAGAAATAAAATATGAAGGTCCAAGAACAAACATTCAAATGATAACAGAAGAGGATCAAGTAACAAGCAAAGATTTACTCGAAGAAGAAAGAAATAAAGCACTTAAGAATATCAAGAAGTACCAACTTGAAATGCAGAAGTGGTACAACAAAAAAGTCAAACCAAGAGAGTTAGCACCAGGAGATTTCGTCCTAAAAAGAAAAAGAGATGAAGACACAGTGGGAAAATTCCAACAAAAGTGGGAAGGTCCTTTCATCATCACAAGAACAAACAAAGAAGGTGCGTATCATCTAGCAAATCTGAAAGGTGAGGAACTCAGTCACACTTGGAACATAGAAGCACTCCGCAAGTATTATCCATAAGCAAGATTGTAAGACTAGTCTACTTTCCAGCAGAAGTAGAAGTAAAAATTCTCTATATAAACAAATTTACATTCCTAAAAGTATAACTGAGCTGCACTCATTTTCCACTCAGGGGAAACCCTTCGCAGGGTGAGTGGTTTTTTAACGAGGCAGTCTCTTTGTAAACCTCATGAAATATAAATGAGAAAGTAGTTTCCTTAAAGATATGTCTCTACATTGCACAGCTAAAAGTATAAATGCCTAAGAGTATATCCAATATATACTCTCATATCGGCACAAATTTTGCAAAACTAAGTTAGCATCAACATTTTATTAAATCTAAAAACGCTAACTTATCCAACTCAAATTTGCTAAGGCAAATTTTTCGACTGTTTTACTAAGGTGAAATGTTTTCAGCTTCTAAGAAAGCGTACGCGTCCACTTCACATGAAAAAGAAGGAACGGCATTTCAAAATTTGCAAAGGCAAATTTTTTGACTGTTTCACTAAGGTGAAGTATTTTCAGCTTCTAAGGAAGCGTACGCATCCACATCGCACAAAAAAGAAGGGACGGCATTTCAAAATTTGCTAAGGAAAATTTTTTGACTGTGTTTCACTAAGGTGAAATGTTTTCAGCTTCTAAGGAAGCGTACGCGTTTATTTTGTATGAAAAAGAAGGGATGGCGTTTCAAAATTTGCTAAGGAAAATTTTTCAACTGTGTTTCAATAAGGTGAAATATTTTCAGCTTCTAAAGAAGCGTACGTGTCCACTTCGTACGAAAAAGAAGGGACGTCGTTTCAAAATTTGCTAAGGCAAATTTTTTGACTATGTTTCACTAAGGTGAAATGTTTTTAGTTTCTAAGGAAGCGTACGTGTCCAATTCGCACGAAAAAGAAGGGATGGCATTTCAAAATTTGCTAAGGCAAATTTTTTGACTGTGTTTCACTAAGGTGAAATGTTTTTAGCTTCTAAGGAAGCATACGCGTCCACTTCGCACGAAAAAGAAGGGATGGCGTTTCAAAATTTGCTAAAGCGAATCTTTTTGACTTTGTTTCACTAAGGTGAAATGTTTATAGCTCCTAAGCAAAGTGCACATGTCTACCTCAACCAAAAAAGAAGGGACGACATTGCAAAATTTGTAAAGGCAAATTTCTCAACCTCTTTTCTCCAAGAAGAAAATATTTCAAACCTCCAAACGAAGTACACGCGTCTACTTCAAATGAAAAAGAAGGGATGACACTTTAAAATTTGCTAAGGTAAAGCTCCTGATTACATGTTTCTAAGAAAAGTACATACGCAATTTAATTCAAAGCATTTATTTTGTACCCATTCATACAAGCGAAGGAAAACTCACAAACTTCGCAATACAGCAAGATGTCTACAATACAACCTACCCAATTACAAAAATGTGTTTATAAAATTAGTCATCTTGAGAACTAACTACTTCGGCAGCATCACCGAGTATGTCGCTCATAACTTCGTTTATAATTTTGTCCGCTTCACGATGTAAATAGTCCTCACAAACACTCGCCGGCGAAGTGCATGACTCAGACGACTATAAGAAGAAGAGGTTAGAAAACAAGAGTCCAACCGCAGAAGGAAAGTAAACTTCACACGTCAAATTTTTACATGTGCAAAGCCCGTAAAATCAAAAACTCGGCAATTAGGAGGCCTGATATTAAGGCATCGTTTATTCACATCTATAAAAGATTTGTGAGATAGAATCACAAAAAAGTTCAAGTTTAAAATAATGAGAGCAAAACTTACAAGCAAGAAAATCATCGACATCACAGCCATCACACTCTATGCGAAAATCATAAAACTTGGCAGGCTCAAAAACGAAGTCATTTTTACACATTAACAACGGAACGATGTCTTTGTCATCCTGCACAGCCTCAGCATGAGGAACCTGCGCAGGATGGACAAAATAATCAAACAGCTTCCAAGTGTATATCTTACAAAGACGTTAAATGTGAACCATTATATTTTGAAACCCTCTCATCTCGCCAAAGAAAAAAGATAACCAGTCTAAGGTCGGCCACCACTAACATTGCTAGGTCCGGCACCACTTTGACCTCCAGCATCGGCTTCCTTCTTCGCGGCTTCCTCCGCCTCCCTCCGAGCAGCCTCTGCTTCTTTTGCAATTTGCTAACATAAAAAGAGAAAAAAGTCAGATATAAAACACAATAAGAAACAAAAACAACTAAGTGTAAAATTTACCTTCTATAATTTCTCTCTAGCTTTATCAAAGCAATGGGCCCGACCACCTGACCTCCAATACTGCTCAAGATACTTGTTACACAATATTTGTGTAGCCTTCGTCGCATTGGTAAGTTCACTCACAGAAGGAAACTTGTAGTTGGCATCACAAAGTTATGCAAACAAAGGATCTTGACTTTATTTCATCAAATGAAACAAAGCATGAGTAGAGTAATATACCCCAATATCAACTGTGGTCTCAGTAACTCAGGATAAATCTTCATATTGGCGACAAAGCCAACTAAAGAAGCTTTCACAATCACCAAGCTCCCAACATTTTTCCTTAGGGCAAGCTCCAAACTTGTCATAGCATTCAAAATAAAGCTCCCAGATCCAGTTGCAATTGTCCAAGAAGGACTTGTCCTGTTCCTGCAACTTTTCTCAACACGACGCATACCTTCCTTCAACTTTTTATTTTCCTCCATAACATTCTTGAGATCATCCTCTTTTTCCTCAACTCGAGCAAGAGCACTGATAAGTCTACCCTCCAAAGTATTGTGAGCATCTACAGCATCAGCCCTTTTCTTTTCTTTCTCGGCAAGTTGTTTCTTTAGATTTTCATTTTCAACTGGATAGTCGCGTTCACGAAGAGCAAAATCTTTTTCCTTCTCTTCTAAACCTATTCGCAACTCTCTCATCAAGATAGAACCTTTGTACATCATAGACAAGCCAGCATCAGCAACTTTGAGCAAAGGCTTCTTTGATATCTCAAGCTCCGCATTTGAGACAGTGAAAGCCTCATCTATACACTTTGGTAGCTGAACTTCAAAAGTGTGAGGCATCATCCGAAGTTTATCAGCCCCAATACCTATAAACTTGAAGCAATCAAGGCCTAAACTTTTGTCTTGGCAAAACTCCAAGCCCCGCTTGAGCGCATCAGAAACTTCCCCTCCATCAACAGCAGGGGCAACAGGAGTTGCAGGATCTTATTCAACATTCTACATCTTGCCAAAATCAACATTCTTCTGGGGAGAAGATGGCGCATGAGGAAACATAGTTTGTGCAAAAATAGAAATCAAAACTTAGCAAGACAAGACATTTCAAGTAAAAAGGAAACACGAGGGCATAGTACTCACTAGTAGAAACATGTTCTCCCAAACTACAATCAACCTTCTGACCAGTCTCAACATGAATAGTGGAGCTAGACAAGCGCACCAACCTATCTTCATTAACCACATCTTCAAAAACTTCTTCATCACTTTCCTCAAAATTAAAAGAATAAACTCTAGAGCCTTTTCTCGCCGCTTTTGGAACACCAACTTTGCCAATCCCAACTGTTGTAGGGTCTTCAAGCAAAGCAGTCCTCCCAGCATCAACATTCTCATGATGAGATTCAGCGACAGGAACCTCAGAGCCAAACTTTGGCAAAGTCGACCCAGTAGCTTTCTGAACTTGAGTCCCTCTCTCAGAGAACAAGCTAACTCCCTTACCAGCTTTGCCAAAACCACCGGCAGAAGCACCATGAGCTTGCAAATTCTATAAATTTTCGTGTGGAGTAAGTAATAGTGGAGCCAAACCACTAGAAGAGAAACTCATACAAATTTTTCTCACCTCATCCTCAACATCTTCAGAAACAGGAAAAACAACATCACCACTGTCACCACCACCTCCGACAGCCTCAACACCACTTTTGCCACCAGCACCGACATCAAAAACAATATTCCCTTCAATATCCAAAGTCTGATCAAGGATAGCATCAAGTTCTTCACTATCAAGAAGAACAGCAGGACCGTTATTCTTCTGACCTTCTTCGCAACAACCTTGGTTGCACCTTCAGTAGCCTTATGCTTCCCCTTCGCCTAAGCAGCAATCTCCTTCTTTCGGCCTTGTTTCTTCTCACGACTATAAGCAGGGGGAGGTCTCTCATGATATTCAACCTTAGCAACCTCAAAAACCCTGTTCAAGCGCTTATACTCCAAACCAATAATTTTATCTATATTATCCTTCTTGCTCTTCACATATTTACCAAGTAAATCATCTGCCCTATTCTCGACAGACTTCACAAATTCTTCATCCGAAGCAAATGTCCTCGGACGACAAAAATCATTGTCAGGAAATTTGTAGTTCATGCCATGAATCTACTTAGGATAGAAGTGCAAGAAAGTCCACCCTTTCTTCAATAGCCAAATTCTAGCTGCAGCATACTCCTTAATAATATCACGGGCACATTGCAGCGAAGCTGTAGCCTTGAAAGCCTTTACTACATTCTTGGAAATCATAGTAGGAGGAAAGGAAGGAGTACACACAAATCTTTCAATAACCATTTTCGCAGCCAAAGGATACTTCTTCACCATCCTTTTCATAACATAATCCCTTTCCTCAACCATTGGCACCTTATGATAAAACCAGTACCTGGACCAGTCACCAACTCCCCACTTGTTCTTTGTAGCAGGAGAAATTTGAACAGCATTACGAGCTGTCTTAAAACTGCAGCAACCAAAATGCTTAGTAATCAAGCGTCCATCAAACATAAATGTCTTATACTGAGTATGCATCTCAAACAGCTCGCAAAAAGCAACAATGCTATCATTGGCTTCTAAAGATCTCACTACCCAAATAAATTGTGACAACCTAACCACTCCGTTAGGTGTCAAATGATGCATATGTATGTTGAAGGCTTTTAACACATCCTCAAGAAAATCTCGGCATGGAAAACGAAGCCCAGCAGTGAAAACGTCATGATAAACAATACATTCATCAGGATGAGGTCGAGGGTTAGTTTCATCAGCATCGGAAACTCTGAAGAGGTCACGATCACGAACTCATAGCCTTACCATTTCATCAAGGCAGCTCTTGTCAAACAGACTTCTGCCAATATTGTTTCATGGAACAATGAAGCCTTTTCACTTTTATCCAATCAATTTTGATAGTGAAGCTCAATTGAAGTCTGGCCCAGTCCCCAGCATGGCAGCATGAGCAAACCAATTATTTGAAAAAGGGGAAAAATGATCCCGAGTATGAAGGAGAAAAGGAGCTGTTGGGGAACAACTTTGACATGAAAACCCTTCGTCCAAACTTTGGAGTACAATATAGATGTCGGATCAAGTATCATAAGATAAACGTAGCGAAGGTGACATAATGACTTTTCTTGATTCCCTTCAGGCTTTGCTTCTCGATTTTCATCTCTTCAGGTTATGGGTTGGCATGCAGCTTCACCTAGAACTTGGCTTCACTCAACGATCAGTGAAGTCAATACTTTGGATTTGATTTCGCACAACACCTAGCGAAGTCAACATTTTAACTTCACTCAAAAAAGCGATAATAACCTTTTGCCAAGATGAGAAAATCACATGAAGACTGAAGTTGTTTGCAATGGGCATGAAGGAAAGGTGAAGTATGTTCCACAGCTTCATCAATAGACTTCCTAGCTGATTGCAAGAGATGTTTGCAATAAAGTTTTTTAATTTTCATGTAACCGCGGAGTTGAGGTGCCCCTATAAAAACCCCCTCGAGCTGTAAAAATTGGATTCAGAATGAAATATAATTGCAACCAGCACATTATTTTCACCTGAGATGTGTGAGTGATCTCTTTACCCAACAGGGGCCCATGTGCAGCCCAGTAAAAAAGGACCACGGTGCCAGAGTCAACGGAGTAAACCCTAGTAGTCCACAGGACGCACCGTGTCATATATATAGGAGGCAGCCGCACTTCAGTTTCTGACCCACTATACTTACACATTCATTTCCACCCGCATCGCGCACATCGTCTCCATCACTCCACACGCTTAAGCGACTGCTGCAAAAACCCTAGCCCCCATCCGCCGCCATCGGGTACCCGCATTAGTCTGCAATGCCGCTGCGGGTGTGCGTGGCTAACTCGCAACGCAATTCGCACATCCCCGACGGAGGAGGAATCCTAGAGGTGGCCGATAGCGGCGCACAGCGGACGAAGGAGGCGAGGAGACATTTCATGAAGAAGCATTGGACCATCACCCATTCAACGGTGGAATCGCTGCGGGACTTGGTGAGGAGCAGACTGCTGCCGCCACAGGACCGAGGGGTATGGCGGCTGCCAATAACAGTTGAGCGGTTCCCTAGCCCTCATGACGGGGAGATTGATGTATTTGAGGATTATATCCTCTGGGGATTAGGGGCTCTGGTACACAACTTCTTGCAGGATTTATGCATCTATTGGGTGAGGTGTATCTTAGGATCCCTCTTCATTTCAATTTGTTTCACCATTTCTACTAACTGAAGAAGAAAGGAGAAAGGACGGGGAATCCCATGTAGCGGGGTGGTGCTACATTGTGCTGTGAGACAGGATGAAGGCGCAGTGGATAAGCATCCCGCATTCTTCCTCTATGAAGCTATGGTTCCAAAAATGGTTTTACATGGAGCAGAATCAAGAGGGAAGGCCCATTCCATGCGACGTGATGCGAATCCCAAAGTTTAACACAAAGTGGGTGGTGAAACCAAATGTGACGGAGATGGAGCAGGTGAATGAACTGCTGCCCCTGATAGAGAGGAAGAGAGTGCATGGCATCATGGTAGCTGTCACGTGGTGGCAGCGCCCGTTGCAGCCGTGTCGAGAAAGACCCTCCATGATGTATGAGTACCGGGGTCATAGTGATCCATCACAGGAGGTGGAGACAGATGTCAGTAATGACATCATCAAAGTTTGGTGCACCGAGGTCTTTGACAAGTTTGATTTGGCAAAATTGGCACCAAAGGGTTTAGGGTTTAGGGTTTAGGGTTTAGGGTTTAGGAGAAACCACGCGCTGGGGGCACACGCTGACTAACCTGGCCGATCAGGTGGTCGATAGTGATGAAGACGGTGACGAGGAGGATGAGGTTGAGGTTACCAAGAAAGAGGCAACCCCGCGTGCCAAGAAGGCACAACATCGGGTTGCGGCTAAGCTGCCACTGTCACACTCATCCCCTTTGAAGGGTAGTGCCTCAGGTCCCTCAACTGGAGGTTGTCCTAGGCTCGAGAAAGGCATCGCCACCAAGATTAAGAGGAAGAGGGGTGCGGTGATCTCATCGTCCTCATCGTCAGAGGACTCAGAGGACAATGTGCCTCTGAGTCAAATAATCAAGAAGCCACGGAGGACCCCTCCACCATGTCTGCCCCAGCAAGTGACGCCCCCGCAGGAATCCCCGCCACCAAGTATGCAGGTTGCAATGCCACCGACCAGTCCCCAAAGGCCAGCATCGCCAGCGAACGCAGGTGGACTGGTCAGTGATCATCGTCAATCGTCGTCGCCAGTCGTGGAACCATTTCCAGGATCCACTCTAGTAGTAGAAGAGACTAGTCTCCGTCCTCCATCGCTTGAGTAGCCAACAAGTCTGGTCGGGCGGTCGCCATCCATCGCCATGCTGCCCCTTCAATAGCTCGTCCTACCAGAGGCAGGTGCTCCGCAGGGTGATGACCTAGCTATAGAGCAGGAGGTTGGCCGAGATGGTGATGATGCAAGTGCCACTGCGATGACTACAACGGAGATGGTGGAAGCAGGTGGCACCAGTGATGCTGGTCGGCAGGAAATGGTCAGAGGAGGTGTCAGTGCCGACGCTTTCAGTCGTCCTTCAGCCGCTCCAAAATGTAAGTGTAGTCCAATCTTCTTTTAAACTCAGTGGTGGATAATCTTGTGTACAATGGGTGACATCTTGTTGCCCTGCAGCCCAAAGTCTGGCATGACGTCAGGGGCTGCACATGAGCCGACGGGCGCTGGTGCAAGACTGAGCGTGGGCCGGGTAGTTGAAGAAAGTACCACCGGCGTCCGTGCTACCGCCAGCGGAGTGATGGTGGTGTATACGCCCATGCCATCACCACCGCCACCGCCTCGCCCCGATGCTACCAAGCAAGCCGGGACATCAACTTTTGGTCAGTCATCGCAGGCGCATGGAGTTTGTGGAGTGCATGTAGAGGAGATCGCCGATGATGCCACTCAAAAGGTAGAACATACAGTTGCGGACTTGGTCCATCAGGTGCAGGTGAGTCAACCTTGACCATGTGGATAATGACCGCATTCCTATTAAGCTCGATGCTTATGTCGTTGTGTCATTAGGATATTGCCAAGTTCCCCAAGCGGCGGAAATGGGCAATTTACCAGATCAAGCCCACCCTGAGGAGAATGCTGCATTGCACATTGAGGTGGAGCAGCTGAGGCGGGCGACACAAGGACTGAATGCCGAGTTGACGGCACCAGTGGCAAAATAGGAGAAAACTGCTGAGCAGGTGACATTGTTGCTACGCCAAAGAGAAGGTATGTACCTAATCACTGTGGTATCCTTGTACTACCAGCATTTTCACCATAACTATGTGGTTGCAGAGATGGAGATCTGGGAAAAGCATGCCCAGGAGCAGATGGCACAGTTACAGAGCCAGAACACCGAGCTGGCGGCCAAGAATATTGCTTTGGAAAAAGATATGCAGGGTAAATAGTACTGTTGATGTGATGTACCATATTGCTATATCTTCTTGTTCTGAAAAAATATGTATTTATGATACAGAGCGTCTATGTGTGGCCTAAGAGCAAATCCGTGTTCTGAATACGGAGACCAAATGGATGCAAGGGCAGCTCGCGGAGGTGGTCGACGAAATTGCCCCGGTGCTCAATGTTCTTACAGAGGATGACTCGAGGACATCAACCAGGCAACACCAATAGGAGTTGTGATTAACATGTGTAGAGCATCCTGGTTGCATCTGAAGGAGCTTACCAAAGGCGCTGCAGAGCATGTGGGGTCGCATGTGCTGGCAGTGGTGCGCTCTCATTATCCGGATGTGGACTTGGTCCGTCTAGGTAAGGGAGTAGCGGTCGATACCGATGATGCTGTCGTAGAGGAACTCAGGCTCGGCTTAGTAGAAGCGGTGAAGGAGATGGTCAAGGATATCCACATAGTTACTTAGGTGCGCTGATGTATGCGGTGCTTCTGGTACATGTGGGTACCTTTTGTATGAAAAACGTTCTATAGTCGTATGGGGCTCATGGCGCATGTAATTAGTGCTGGTCTAAAAATAGTGTGGCCTTAGTGGCCTAATGTTTGATACTTGGTTTAAGCATTGCATGATCATTTGTGAATCATTTATCTCATGGATGGAAAATAGTATGGAAACCAAGAATAGCAAGTGTCATATTAGGGAATACTACAAAATCATACTTGTATATTCAATGGAATGAGGATGAAATAGTAACAATCTTTTATTCAATCGACTTGTATCGAGAATATATAAGAACGATACATGTGTCACATAGTACTAGCTATCATGGGTAAAATCGCCTAAGGAGGTCGATATGCCATGAATTGGGGATGTCGATAGGTGGCTCATCAAGGGTGCACAGCCTGTAAGAGGTCGACCTTGTGACTGGCTTGACCATGTATGGTCCCTCCCAATGGGATGAAAGCTTATGGAGACCCTCGGTGTTCTATTTGCGCTGTAGGACCAAATTGCCAATCACAAAAAAATTGTCTTTGACATTGTGGTTGTAGTAGCGATGCACGGAGGCAAGGTATTTTGATGTCCGAGCACACGTGTCAAGCCGCCTTTCCTCGACTGCGTTGACATCGAGTTTGCGGGCCTCATTGGAGAGTTCTTCATCGTAATTCTCCACCCTTGGTGACTGAAAGGCTATGTCCTCAGGGAGGATTGCTTTCGGACCAAAGACCATGAAGTAAGGAGAAATGCTAGTACTGCGGCTTGGTTGGGTTCGTAGGCCCCAAATGACGGCCGGTAACTCTTTGAGCCACCAACCAGGGTGTGTGTCCTAGTCTCAATAAAGACACTTTCGGAGTGCTTCAAGGCTCATTCCGTTGGCTCTCTCTACCTGTCCATTAGTGCAAGGATGGGCCACTGAGACATACTTGACCTTGATGCATTTGTCATCACAAAAATCAAAAAAATCACTTCCGATGAAGGTGGAGCCAAGATTTGTGATGATGCTGTTAGGGATACCAAAGCGATAGATGATGTCATTGAGTATCTCGGCTGCTTTCTATGCAGTGGCCTTGAGCAGGGGCTTATATTCGATCCATTTGGAGAATTATCTATATAGACGTAAACATACTTGAAACCACCTGGGGTATTCTTAAAGAGACCGATCATGTCAACTTGCCAGCATGAAAAGGGCCATGATGCAGGGATGGTTTGCTGCTCTTGGGTGGGTACATGAATCTGCTTTGCAAAGAACTGGCAATTTTTATAGCCACATACCAGTTCCTCCGCATTGGCGACAGCTGACGGCCAGTAGAAACCTGCTCAAAAGGCTTTGTCGAGCAGCGTACGAGACGCTGTGTGGTTGCCACATTCTCCAGAGTGGATTTTGTCCAACAGATCAACGCCCTCTTCTTGTGTGATGCATTTTTACAAGATTTCGACGTGCATTTTTGCACATCAATTTGTCGTCCACGAGGACACAATGTCTGCTTCGCTGGATAAGGCGTTCCCTCATAATCTTTTCACCGGGTACATCTTCGTCAGTAAGGTAGCGTATGGACTCGATTCACCAGTCAGGCTAGGGTGGTTTTGGCCGCTTTGTTGACTGGTCGACCAGTGGCTAGTCGATTTGCATTGGTGAGACCCCTTCTGGAGGTTGGTTGTGGTTTGCAACATTTGTAGTGGCAGAATTTTTCTCAACTAAGGGGCTATCGTCGAGAACCATAGCTATGGGCTGGTCGGCTTGGGGCTGGATAGAGTGCTTCTATTGACCATTGTTTGTAATGGCAGATGGTGTGGCGGGGGATTTTTCGACCATCGCTGGCTCATTTTTGATGGACGGCTCAAATAGATCCTGTACAAACATACTGTGTGGTACTGTTGCTTGTGAAGAGCCGAGCTTGGATAGCTCGTCAGCGGCTTTGTTCTCGACTCATACCACATGGATGAATTCAAGGCCGTAAAACTTGTTTTCAAGCTTTTGGATCTCAGCGACGTAGGCCTCCATCTTCTCACTGCTGGTGTCCCATTCCTTGTTCACCTGGTTAATTGCAAGGAGGGAATCACCATACACCATGAGTCTTTTGATGCCGAGCTTGATGGCGATCAGTAATCCATGAAGCATGGCTTCATATTCGACTGCATTGTTGGAGGCTTTGAAAAGGATTCGAAGGACGTAGCGCAGCTTGTCTTCGGAGGGGGTGACAAAGTAAACACCAGTTTCTGCCCCATCAGTGTTGAGGGAGCCGTTGAAATACATTTCCCAATGCTCGTGGCTGGTGTCTTGCCATGGCGTTGTCAAGTCTGACCACTCGACTAGGAAATTGGCTAAAGCCTGAGATTTTATGGTGTTGCGGCTTTTGAACTTAATGGTAAAAGCCATTAGCTCTAGCGCCCATTTGATGATCTGACCACTTGCGTCCTTGTTGTATAGGATATCACCTAGCGGGAATTCAGTGACCACCGTGATATGGTGGGATTGGAAGTAATGTAAGAGTTTCCTCTTAGTAATCAACATGGAGTAGAGCAACTTCTCTATATGATGGTAGCGCTATTTGGAGTCATTGAGTACTTCACTTATGTAGTATATTGGTCGTTGTACCGGGTAAGCGTGGCCTGTTTATTCGCGTTCGACCACCATGACAGTGCTTACAACACGATCGGTGGCTACGATATAGAGCAGCAGCTCTTCGCTGTTGGTCAGAACGGTGAGAACCGGAGGAGATGTGAGATAGCTCTAGAGTTGGGTGAAAGCAGTGTCGGCCTCGTCTGACCACATGAATTTTTCTTTTGCTTTTAACAAGCGAAAGAATGGGAGTCCCTTTTCTTTGAGGTGTGATATGAAATGGCTTAGGGCTGCCATGCAGCCTGTCAGCTTTTGAATGTCTTTGACACACTTAGGAGGCTGCATGTTTAGCATAGCTTGAATTTTTTTAGGGTTTAGGAATATGCCATCCTGATTCACAAGCCGAGCAGTATGCCCAAAGGGACCCTGAAGATGCACTTTGTTGGGTTTAGCTTCCACTGGAATAAGTTAAGGGCGTCGAATGTTCGCTGGAGGTCGGCAATCAAAGTGTCGGTCTTTTGGGTTTTTACCACCACATCGTCTACATATGCCTCAACTAGGTGATCTTTGATCTCGCTGTGTAGGCAATGTTGAATGGCACGCTAGTAGGTCGCACTAGCATTTTTAAGGCCGAAAGACATAGTCGTGTAGCAGTAAGCACCAAATGGAGTAATAAAAGAGGTTTTTATCTGGCCGTCGACCGCAAGAGCTATCTGGTGATAGCTGGAATAGCAATATAAGAAAGAGCAATTCGCAACTGGTGGTGGAGTCAATGACTTCGTCAATACGCGGGAGAGTAAAGGGGTCTTTAGGGCAGTGTCTATGGAGATTGGTGTAATCAACACACATTCTCCATTCCATGTTTTCTTTTGTACAAGAACCGGGTTGGCTAGCCAATCCGAGTGATACACCTCTTTTATAAAGCCTGCGGCTAAGAGTTCAAGTACTTCGACCCTAATCACCTCCTTCTTGTCATGAGCGAACTGATGCAACTTCTGCTTTGTTGGCTTGGCGGTCTTCGAGACATTGAGGAAGTGCTCGGCCCGTTCTACGCTAGGCATGTTTGTTGGTTTCCATGCAAACACGCTGACGTTAGCCCACAGGAACTGGACGAGCGCATCTTCCTATTTGGCGGAGAGAGGCCCCTATGAGGGCCATCTTGTCCTTGTCACCTGGAACAAGGATGATCTTCTTGTGCTCCTTGCTCTTTTGGGAAGAGCGCTTGGCCTCCTTGAGAGGTATCTGGATGCCGGCCGATGGGATGGTCTTGGCTTCAAGGACTGTGTCCGCCATTCTTGCTCAGAGGTCGGCAATTTTCGCTGCTGCATATGCGGTAGTCTCGGTGGTATATGCCATGAGGACATTGCTGCGTAGGCAGAGGATGCTCTTCTCCGTTGGCATTTTGAGCACCATTTATCAGCAGTGAGGAAACGCCATGAATTTAGCAATTCTAGGACGGCAGAGGATGGCATGATACACACCCTTGAAGTCTGCAACTATGAAGTTGATGAAGTCTGTGTGAAAGTGTTAGGGGTGCCAAACTAGACGTGGAGAGTGACCTGCCCAAGGGGCATTGACGGCTTTCCTGGCATCACAGCCCAAAATGGAGAGTCATACAGCTGGAGATTTTTCATCTTCAAACCAAGCTCTTTAAAAGCTTGGAGAAATAGGATATTGAGGGTGCTACTTCCATCGATCAACACCTTCTCGAAGCGGAAATTTTCAATCACCGGGTCAAGGACGAGGGGGAAATAGCCAGCATCCTCTACCCTTATCCACATGTCTGCTCGGTTGAAGGAGATGGTCTGTTCTGACCAGTCTGGCGCCTTGACATTGGCAACGAGTCCCTTGTCGGGCTTGCTAATGGCCATGATGGCGCATCGATGCAGCTTCTTTTCTCGCTGATTCTCGAGGCTGACTTTATAGCCGAAGATTGCCACCACGTGCCTATCAGGCTCCTTGTACTCGTGGTGCCTTTCATCGTCAAAGGCGTGGTCATCGTCTTTCTTCTCCTCCTTGACTTCTTTGTCGATGTTCCTATTTCTGCTCTTGCTGTTTGTGTTGTTGGGCTGCCGCTTTGCGGCTACCTTGGAGAAGATGTTCATGAAGCCCCAGCACTCTACGAATGTATGTCCCTTATTAGGGTGTCGAGGGCAGTCCTAGCTGAGGATCTTATCATAGCCATCGTTGTAGGGCCTGTCATTACCCTTCACAGCGTTACCGTAGTTTTCGTGATTATGCTGGTTGTTGTCCTGTCGGCTGCGTTTCTGATTTTGCTGTTCGTCATCGTAGCTGTCACCTCGCCGGTTGTCACCGCGGTCATCGCGGCGGTTGTTGCGGCGATCGTCTCTCCGGGCATTGCCCCAACCTCCACGGTATTCATCGTAGTCACGGTCATCATCGTCTCGGCGATGATTGCGGCGGGAAGGACCATCGTCTTGATCGGGACATAAAGCACCATCCACATGGATCCATTCCTGCATGATCCTTAGGAGCTCTGCCATCATCTTAGGCTGAGTGTGTAACAGCTCGATCTTGAGGTCCTGGTTGCGTGGCTGCCCCAAACCGTTGATGAAGAGCTCGACAGCTTCTGGTTGGGTGATATCAGCAACTATGGTCCAGACATCCGAGAAACGTCGTATGTAGTCATGCAGCGGCTCATTCGGGTAATCATGGATTTTCCCAAGACCGTATTTGGCTCCAGGCTGCTGACACATTGGCTTGAAGTTGTCTACTAGCATCTGGTGTAGCTGGGGCCAGATCTGAATCGATCCATCACACAGGCACATAAGCCATTGGGTGGCTGAATTACCCAGGACGACTGGAAAATAGTTTGCCATGACTCGTTCATCACCTCCTACTGCTCGGATGGTGGTCTCGTATAGCATCAACCACTAGTCAGGATCGGTGTGGCAGTCGTAGCGTCTGACGTCGCCAATCTTGAAGTTTTGTGGCCAGGCCACTTCTCGAAGCCGGCCGGAGTAGCGTTTGTCCTAGAATGTCATATCGCTCCAAGTGCCCGTCGTCAGGGATGTAACGGCAGTCTCCTCTTTTGTGTTGATCCACTACTTCATTGTAGTTGTTTGCTTGCCGACCACCCCTTCTACGGTCATGATCAGAGACCGATTACAACGGTGGTAGTCTGGAGACCGATTGTGGTAGTAATGATCTAGAGATCGATTGCCTCTGTCATGGTTGGGGGAACAGGCTCCTTGGTTGCGATTGGGAGAATGGGCTCCTCGGTTGTGGTCAGGAGAATGGGCTAGGCCATGACTGGACTGGTTGTTCTCATCAGAGCCCTCGTGTAGATCAAATCTGTGAGAGCGGCAGCTCCGTGACACTGATTGGGCCGATGCCTCAGATAAATGGTTGACCTATGCTGCCACCACCGTTAGGTGATCAAGCACTTCCTGCATCTTGAGAGTTGCTGCCAAAGCTTCCAGCTTGCTTTTGGCAACAACAATGTTGGAGCTTGGTGTCTTGGGCACTTGGCAATTGTTCACCACATCAAAATCTTTTGCTAGATTGCGATGGAGCCATCGATCATGCTCGACCCTCAGCTCGGCATCAAGGCGCTCTTGGTCATGACGGGTGGCGCGTCGAGCATTACGATTGTGTCTGGCCTATCTCTGGTCAGGGGCCTCGTTCTCGATGGTGGGCTCATCGACACTGACCATGAAAACAGTACCTTCGAACCCTGGAGGGTATTTGAGGAGGTCGGTGTCCTAGAGTTTTGGATTGACCGTGGTGGTCGATTGCTTGGCTCCGCTAAAGTTGGAGCACTCATGGGTGCCCTTTTTCCCCGACTGGTCGTCAATAATCATCTTGTCAGCGTCGAAGGATGGTGGGGTGATCTGCATCCCTGTGGGATCATTGTTGACAGGGTCGATGGCGACCTCAGGCATGGTTGATTCGGTGTTGATGTGAAGGCTACTAAGATTCAGAGAAGTTTCTTCCCACAGTTCATCAATGATGTCCTTGAGGCATACCATATTGAAAAGATGGCCTTTGGTAGGGCATCGCTGGATCTCCTCGCAAAACTGGTCTGGCGTCTACTGGTGCTTTAGGGAAGACACGAACAAAGGTGGAAACTGCTCCTCGTAGAACAAGGCAGTGTTCTTCAGTCCGTATGGGAACGTGATTGGGTTTAATGGCGATGGTACCTCCCAACCACCTGATCTTTGACCAGTTGACGATGGTCGAGGGAGGTAGATCTGATCTTCAAGCGGTGAACCAGATCTGATCAGATTTCAATCTGAGCGATCTTGGCGACCAGGACTAGCAGCTCCACATCGGTGACGGTGTACGATGGTGAAACCATCGTCAGCCAAGCATTGCTGGGTGGATTCTATGAAGGAGAGGATTTTGGCTAACCCCTCACCTTGGCGATCGATCAGGTCGATCAAATCTGAATTGTTGATGTGCCTCCTTTGGTAGCGCTGAATCGGAGGCAATGGAGTTAGCTTGAACGAATCTAGGAATAAACCACCTGGTCGGCCAACTCCTCTGTTGGTGAAGCTGGTGCGGGAACAGACCACACCTCCTCCATGGCTGCAGCGGTGCTTGTGGCGCCGGTAGTCCAGGTGAACGCGCCGACGTTGATCGTGATGCCCGCCTCGAACTCCATGGAAGTGGGGAAGGAAACCACCCTGCTCGTCTTGAGATCTTCACAGGCATCCCCTACCTGGTGCACCACTGTCGACAAAATATCGGCGGCAGTCTACCTAGGGTATACCTACGGTAGTAAATTGTAGAAGGAGGCACGCTAGGACTACGAGCTAGATGTAATCAGCGACACAAGACGCAAGGATTATCCAGGTTCAGGCTGCAGATTGCATAATACCCTACGTCCTGTGGTCTGATTGATTGTATTATGGTATGCGAGATCAGTCTTGAGGGGGTCCCTGCCCGCCTTATATAGCCTGGGGGCAGGGTTATAGATCTTGATATCTCAGGATATTTGATTACATGTAAACTAATTGATTACATGAGATTATATCTCCGATCAGTTAGATATCTTTCCTTATCGACCACACTTCCTTAACCGCTGGGCCCTTCCTTGCTTGGCTTCCAAGATATTTAACCCAACTTGGGCCCTGGTCGACCTTCGTCTTCTGGGCCGAGTTGATAGTCCCGAGCAGGCCTAAAGGTTAGCCGTGAGGGTATAGGGGTTAATACGCCCACATCTATGGCTATTGCCCAAACTGCTTCTACCCAGCTTTGGGAGATGAATAGACCTTGGGCAAGGTCACTCTGTACTATCGTACCTCTATACTTTTGTTGGATTCGATATGGACCTTGCACTATGTTTAAAACTATAGGCGTGTTTGTGAACCAAAACCTATATTTGCTTCCGCTATTTGAACTTGAATTTGGTATTGTGATAACTTTATTATGATTCTGATGTAATCAACTATGTGCAAACTTTATGTAATATTATGGATGTTGTAGGTTGAACCTTATTCGATCTGGGTAACAAGTTGAGATGTTGATATCCCTCGAGGTAAATTTCCCTGATGAAAGGCAAAGAATAAAGCCATCAAATCATCTTTAATCAATCCCCAGAAAACTTGGTAAAACTCCGAAGGAAAACCATCCGGGCCACGCGCCTTATTATGCTCCATTTGGAAAATAGCCTGCCTCACTTTCTCTTGAGTGAAGGGTGCAATCAAGAACTCATTTTCCATATCAGACACTTGAGGGATGTCCTCCATCTGAGATTCATCCAGTGCTACTGTAGAATCATCAGATGGACCAAACTGGTTTTTGTAATAACTAGTAATATGCTCTTTAAGCTGAGCATCACCAATTATTATACTATTACCATCCTCAAGCTGAAAATACGAGTTTTCCTGTGTCTACCATTGGCTAATAAGTGATAATATTTTGTGTTAGCATCTCCTTCTAGCAAGTGTTTTACTTTAGCTCTCTGGTACCACTTAAGTTCCTCTTTTCTAAGAAACTCATCTAATCTTTTGTTTAAAACATGCTTTAGATCTCTTTCCGCATCACTTAGTGATGTATTTTCTGCCTTTTTGTCTAGTTCATCCAATTTATTAAGGAGTATGGTCTTTTCCTCCTTGTATGTCCCACTTACATGCTTCGCCCATCCTCTGAGGTGTTGGCGTAGTCTTCTAATTTTTATTTGTCACCTCTCAATAGATGAACCAATTGCAGGAGAGTTCTGCCAAATATCGGCCACCATCTTACAAAATCCTTCTCTTAACAACCAGCCCAATTTAAATTTAAATTGAGGCTGATAAGAAGAAGGATTATTAGTAGAGAATAGTAGAGGGGTATGGTCTGAAATTTCTCTAGTAAGCGCATAAACTGAGGAATGAGCATATTTTAACTCAAAATCTGTGCAAAGCATGACTCTGCCTAACTTCTTAAAAGTTTAGTTTGACAAATTGTTAGCCCAAGTAAATTTCCTACCTGTTAAATCTATTTCTCTCAGGTTTAAGGCATCAATGACTGCATTGAACATAAAAGACCATCTATCACTATAATTATCATTATTCTTCTCACCAAGTCTACAAATAATGTTAAAGTCACCACCTATGATCATAGGTACGGCTTTCTTTGAACATACCCGAACTAATTCAGACGAGAAAAAGGACTTGTGCTCTGCCTGAGCTGGCTCATATACTGAAATTAGATTAAATTTAAAATCATCTTCTCTATGCCTTAGCTTAAATCGAATAAAAAAATCTCCTTCCTTAATTTCATCAATATCAAAAGTTAACAAATAGACACCTAAAATCATGCCACCGGATCTTCCACGAGGAGCCATACAGTGCCAAATAAAATCTCCACCAGCACAAATAGTGTTTAGAGTATTTTGTGGAAAACTAGCTCTACCTGTTTCCGATAAGTCAATGAAATCTAGATTTTTCTCCTTTGTTAAATCTGATAAGTATCTGTACTTTTTATTATCAGCAAACCCATTATAATTTCAAAAGATGCCTTTCAACTTGAACGTGATTTTTTTATTATTTTTTTCTTAAGACGAGGGCCAACTCTAGTTTTTTATGATACAGGAGTTTACAGACATAAAGGATCACAACCCTCTGTCACCTAGCCCTTCTTTCTCCAGAGCCGCATAAGGATTCGCGAGTTGATGTGTGATTACTGGTGCGTTGATTGATAGGCTCAATAATTAACGTCCAAGGAGCAGGTCGTCCTAGACTGCTGCTTGCCCGTGTGAGAAAAAACAAGAAATCGTTTGTGTGTAAAGCTTGGGAAATCGGGAAGATGTGCTTATATCAGCATATACATGCACACGCTAAAAAAATATCATTGGTGTGTAAAGCGTGGTAGATGCACGGCGTGCCACCCCGGCCAGTTGTCAGTTCGGGCTGGGCCCTCTCGGCATCAATTTGTAGGGTAGTTGGAACAAGCGCATATTGAGAGTAACATCCTTCATGACGTTTTTTTTTTTCCCTCTTTTGGTCTCTTAAGTGTCAATTGTCAAAATTTTGTTGTTTTCACACCACGGTGTTTAGATCCATTTAGAAAAAAAAAAAGGGCCAATACACCAAAACTTTTGGCAATATTGTGAAACTAAACACAGCCTATAAAAGCATCTCCAAGAGACTCATCAAAATAACTATCTAAATTTAGAGATTTAGCTCTCTTGTAAAATGAATCTTACTTTAAAACTCTAGACTGCTCCAGCGGGTTTTCTAAATTAAGACTCTCTGTATTTAAAAGCCTGCCATGTTTTAGGTGAAATAGTATCAGATGATAAATTAATGCATGATCATTTATTTACCCTGGAATTTATTAGCATTCTACTCGGTTTTGTGTCCTTTGACTCATGGCCTTCCCTTACCCCTCGGCTCTCCATGCTCTATCCTAGCGAGGGCAAGAGGGCAAACAAAGCCCCCATGAATAATAGACATTTTTTCTTCCAAGTGCTCCAGGCAAAATGTGGTGAAGACCCACTTGGGCGTGGAGAAGGCCCAGAGCTATCCACGCAGTTACTCGATCGAGAGCTTGGTCTTTGCAAGAGGTTCCTTATGAGGGCCTCCAACAAGGACCGCAAGAAGTTTGAGCGCTTCTCGATACCTCAATAAAAATACCCTAGTCCTATATGTCCAAACTCCTGTCGATAGGACTGAATCCTAGGGTGCATTACTCTTTTGTGGTATAGATATCAACACACCTAGCAAAACCGTAGTTGCACTTTAGATATTACGTAGGTTTGACTATGTGGATTTAGAGTCCAGCCCGTGTCGTTCCCGAAGGCGACTCGCATGAGCCCCCATAGCGCCGCAACCAGCTCCACTCTGCTCCCTCTTTTCCTTGCCATCGCCCGAGTGGGTGGCCAGACACTTGGCACCTGCAAGGAGGGTGCCGCCAGGGTGTTTTGGCCCGGCGGAGCACATGCACCATACAAGCGGCGCGATAACTCTTCCCGTGTTGCAACTTCGTGTCCATGCCCGAATCCATAGTCCATGGGTGGATCTATGACCTGGTCAAAGGCCATGGCGGTGGGGGCGCTGTAGGCCACGGGCCGAGCGACGATGGTGGCCGGACGCTTGAGGTGGCATGCCATGGGCTATTACGGCGGTAGGCCAAGCAGGGACATGCGGGGGCGGCTCCAATGTGCGCCCACCGTGCTGCAAGGCGGTGACGGTTGGAGGCACTTGGAACGTGATTGGGGGG
>CM041633.1:27057667-27103336 GCA_023333625.1 Bothriochloa decipiens
CCGTGGGTCGGCCCGAAGTGTTTCAGCCTGCGGGACTTTGTACGTCCGCGCGGGAGGCTACAGGAGGGGTCGAGTGCCGTTTTTGCGGGATTTAATTCGATAAACCCGAGGCTTTGGGGTACCCATTTCCTCGGTAACGACACTTGTCCTTGGGGTCCTCCTTCTTGTCGTCTTTCTTGAGGCACAGGCTGTCGAAATACTTCTTGAGCATCCGACAGTCCTCGAGGTTGTGATTTTCCCCTCCCTTGTGATAAGGGCAAGGCTCCTTCAGCATCTTGTCGAAGATGCCCCTTTGGCGGGCCTTGAGGCTTCTTGCTCTGACAGCGCCAATGAGATCATTGACTGCCCCTCACGCTTGCCCTGCTGGTTCTTCTTCCTCTTCTTGCTGTTCTTCTTGGTGCCCTTGCTCGGGCTCTCTGGGTCACCTTCCTGTGCCTTCCCTTGGCCGTCGTCGAAGAAAGCGCCCACCGCCTCCTCGCCGGCCACGTAATTGGCGACGATGTCCATCAGCTCATCGAAGGTTTTGGGGGATTACACCCCTGCTCCCGAATCAGCTTCTTGTAGGTGGTGCCCGAGATGAATGCCAAGATGATATCGTGGTTGGAGATGTGGGGGAGCTCGGTGTGTCGCTTAGAGAAGCATCGGGCGAAGTCACGAAGAGACTCCTTAGGCTTCTCCTTGCAGCTGTGGAGGTCCCAGGAGTTGTCAAGGCGTACGTAGGTTCCCTTGAAGTTCCCCTCGAACAACCTGACGAGGTCAGTCCAGTCGAGGATCTGGTCAGGGGAATCTCCTCGAGCCACCTTCGAGTGGTGTCCAATAGGAACAGGGGCAGCTGGTGGATGTGAAGGGTTATGAGAGTGCTACGCTAGCCAGAAAAACAAAACTTTTCTATTTCATAAACCAGGATCTACTGCTAGATATAGGTCATGGGATTACCACTAGATGCGCAGATGCAGCGGAAGACTCGATGTAGTTGAACACGTGGCAGCAATGTCGTGCAGTTGCGTGGTCGTCCATCAAGTACACCCTACGCTTGCGGATCATTCGAGCACATTCCTGACCAGTCCAACTAGTCACCGACCAGTCCAACTAGTCACCGACCAGTTGCCGACCACCGTTATTGACCAGGTCCTTCCTCGTGCCATAGATGCAACACCTCCGAGGTATCACATACATGCGGGAAGAAGCAATGCACAAACGGACTACTAAGTCCACGAGGAGCAAAGGCGTGAGTGTAGGGTTGGCGACGGTGGCTCAATAGATCAAAACTGATCAGCTCCCTTTTGCCTCGCCCCTACCCTTGCTTATATAGGCGTCCCTATACGACCCCGACCTAGAGGCCCATCAGAAACCCTAAGCCTTGTCTAATTCGGGTCCAACCCGAATTAGGCTTCCAACCCTTAAGTGTGCGACCCTATGGCTTCACATACACATAGACATGGGTTGAGTACTCCTACTCGCCCAATAGTTGACAGCGGCCTCTAGCAAGGCATGGCAACTCCTATGCATACGCAAAGATCATATCAGACAAACCACTACGATCACATACAAGTTATTCCCTTTGCCACTGATATATGGTTCAACTCGTGGGTTAACACTTAACCCAAGCACGGCCATGCATTTGTTGATCCAATCACTTGAGCGATCCAGTGATATCTCTCTCATGCAGAGTGGGCAAATTCCATCTTAATTGTCTATGTCTCATAACATGCTTCCCGACCACCCTACGACCACCTTTATAACTATCCGGTTACGGAGCCATGTTTGATAATCCCTAAGTAGGCCGTTTCACATCTGAGTAAAAAGAGAGCGTACCTAGTGCCGTAGGCTCCCGCACTGCGGGGTCTGGGGAAGGGAAAATAGCCAACATCCATCCCTGAACAAATGTGCAGAGGCTAGGGCTTGAACCCTAGACCTCTTGGTCACAGGAGGTAAAGCTCTACCGTTTCACATCTAAATGCATACCACAATCTCAGGTCTAAGGACATAATGTACATGACATGAATAAAGACAATCTCAAGTCGGGTCAGTCCATCCTACATGTCTCACATGTGCCCACATTATTAGTTCAACATCTCCATGTCCATGACTTGTGAAACATAGCCATCAACTAATACATGTGCTGGTCTAATATTCAAGTGTGTTCTCACAAGAATGCCAACTAGGGACAACTTTAGAATAACCATTCAAGTGATTGAGTTCCACAAACAATTCACATAATTTCCAATCAACACAAGTTGTCTATAATGGAAATGCATGTCATAGATACAATTGGAATATCATCATCTCTATGATTACCTCTAGGGCATATTCCCAACAGGATGATGGTGTGGTCCTTGCGTGCTCCGCCCAACTGGCATGCCAACCGAAAGACGGCTAGACATAGCTCGGGCTTGGTCTCGCCGTTGTACTTGACGAGGCTCGTGGGGGGACAGAAGGGATTCGGCATCGGCATGCTCTGAATCATCCTACTGAAGACTCGAGGGTCTGGTGGCTCAGGGGACCAGGGTCAATCCTCGTCGCTGTTGTAGCGTCTGCCCCTATGTACGTTGTAGCCTTGCGCCTCGGCATCTCCACTCTTACGCCTGTGGTTCTCGTTGAGATGTCGTGGCGTGCGTCCCAAGGCTCGCGGTTGTCAATGATGCGATTTCGAATGGGAGTTGCCTTCTTCGGTGGTAGGGTGGCCTCCTGATGATCCGAGCCCTCCCTCTTGTGTCGAGAAGGCTTGGCGAGTCGCTCTGAGGTGGCCCCTCAGCGTCTCGAAGCTGAGCTCTCAGCCTGCTGCACGGCCACGACCTCGAGGAGGCCTTGGACCTCTTACCGGACTCGGCGGGCCTTGGGATTCGAGGGGGCCGGCATGTTGCGGAGAAGCATGGTAGCTGCAATGATGTTTTGCCTGACACAGTTGAAGATGGGATGCATGTTCGCCCTTTCCATGATGATCTTCCTATTGATGTCCCAAGCCATGGCTTGAGCTCCTATGCCTCGGATGCACCTGCGCTCCGGCTCGAGTGTTCGCTCGAGCTGGCACAGGTGCTCTCAATCTTCATTGAGCTTGGCCCGCATCTCTCGAACTTGTGTGAGCTGGGCGTCCTGGGCATCCTGGGGTAGCTGCACGTCGTTTGGCACTGCTGGAGGCGCCTCTCGACCAAGTACAGGATCGACCCCATCTGCTGCTGTTGCCGCGGCGTTATCGGTTTCGTCACTTGACGCGACAGCCTCGTCGATATGGAAGCACTCCCGCGTAGGGTCGTAGCTATCGTCAGCGGAGTCAGAGTCGGGGTAGCCAAAGTAGTTGTTGGGGAAGTACCCTTTGCTGCGCCGCTCCTCCTCCAGCTGGTGCCGGAGTGTATCGAGCTTGTAGTGCTTGGGACCAGGAGTCCCTAGAGACTCTGGGTACTCAGAGGCCGACGTCAAAGTCACCAAGTCCATGGTGGCGTAGAGGAGGAGGCCCAGGAGGTACTCATACACGCTCATGTTGGTGCTCACCGAGGAGGAATACGACTTGGCGGCGTTGTTGAGACCGAACGGGAATGGTAGACGAGACTCGAATACCTCGTAGGGGAGCAAGTTGGGCGGTATTGAGGCGGCGCCTGTCGGAGAGACTATACCTGGTCCCTTCAGCGAAGGTATGGCGAAGCTGAAGTCTGGGTCATCGCAGGATCCTCCTGGCTCACCCTTTGCACCCAAAGACAGGTCAGACAGGCCCCCAACTAGGAGTTCCGCATCACTAGTCGGAGGTGTGGTGGCCATGGTGGACGCCGCTTCACCTGCGAGCAGGCGACGGTGCTTGCGCTGATCGCGCCGTCTCTTAGCCGCACAAAAGCGTCAAGAGCAGCGGGACCAACGTGGTATCCTCCCACTCCTGGGAGGCTCGTTGTCGCTGTCCTCTAGATCTCTGGGCGAGAGCATGATCATCTCCCAGCCATGGCCGAGTGACATGAACTCCAGGCTCCCGAACCAGATCACCGTGGCGAAACAGGGTCTGCCATCCGGAAGAATGGTGAGAAATGATCGTCACACGTAGATTCCCCTACCTGGCGTGCCAACTGTCGGTGTCCTGACCTAGGGGCCAAGCACCAACGAGTGAATTTGTACTGCGTGCTCCCTAATCCGGATGGCGATGCAAGAAAAACACTAGATTTTTATCCTGTTTTGGGCAAGAGAAGGCCCTACGTCCAGCAGGGGGAGAGAGATCATATTATCTTGCACCGAAGTGCTTGTACAGGGGGATACAAGCAAGCGAGTAGGAACGGGGGTATAGAGCAATGCCTAAGCCTGGAAGCGCTAAGCCTATGCCTTGCCACTGGAGAGCTCGGATTTCTCTAAGTGTTGTTCAATGCTTGTTCGAATGAATAGAACTAGCCTCTGGCGTCCCCTTTTATAGGCCAAGGGGAGGCTCAGGTGTACAGGAACCCTAGGTCTGTTGTGGTTGATGACATCGAGGGGATGATGCCGATCGTGTCATAGTTGCTGTAGAGGTGTGCACCGGGCATGGCTTTCCTTGTAGTGACGTGCTTGGAGACGATGGTTGTCCTTCATGTGCGTCACAATGACGCCTGTAGGTGGTCGGTGAAAGACACGTGCCCATGCGGGGGCATGCGAATCCCTGTAGACGTCGTGTCGGGAGTTGTTGGAGTGCTAACCGGAGGCGTTGAGATCCAAGTCGAGGGGTGGTCGAGGGGATCGAGGCCTAAACGGATAAGGCTGAGCCCTGAGAAATACGGTACGAGTGTTGACAACCGCGTCTTGAGGGGGTGCCCGATGGGGCACGGTGTCCGGCATGGAGTAACAATGCGGTATGATTCGTCGATTCTCCGGGTATGGGCGGTAAAAGAAGGATTTGACCGTTGTACCTGGTCACTGTAACCCTGCTATAGCCATGATGTTAGGCAGGAGTCGATGAGCGCATTAAATGCCCTAGATCCCGTACGAGGAGTAGGTGAGCCAGAGGGGGAGCAGCGGTCGACGGGGGGTCATCTGCCCGCGCGGAGTTCCGCCTCTCGGCGGGGGGTCGACCGCCCGTGCGGAGATCCATCAATCGAGGGCCACGTCGAGGGAGGATGCATTCGGACCGGCGCGCCTTATTCATGAGCCGGCCCAGTATGACTCGGTCCAAGGGTGTTGGGCCTCGTTTCATAGAAGAGCCATTGGCTTGGTTCATGAGGAGCATTCTCAGGGTTTTACGCTAATTGTTTGGGGATTATTTCTCCTGGGTCAAGGTTAGGGTACCCCCTTATTCGGGTACCCGACAATCTGTATCAGAAGAGGAGCTTCCTGAACTCTCTGCATACTAAATTGTACTTGAAAGTGTCCTACTATTCTTCTTTGTTCTTCATTCACCTTCACTCTATATGAAACTATGGACACACACTTCATGATTAATGAAATCCATCTCTTATGTAACCCTAGCTTCCTCATCATTCTTGCTAGAAAATCCCACACGATGCGATCATATTCTTTGCTCATGTCCAACTTGAGTGCAGCAAAACCATCTATCCCACTTCATTTATTCTTGCATGCAACTTAAGTTTAACATGTTTTTTGTCAGCTGCTCAATGGGTTGTTTAGTCTGCTATAGCTTTTCTTAGTCACTAAGAAAAGTAGTTGCTAAAGATCATTATTTAATATATTGGCTAAAATATTAGTCCACATATTAGTCTTTCTAGTAATTTTAGCAAATTTTTAGTTTTATCTTTTGGGAAAAGTAGCTGCTAAACATGTTTTTAAAATTTTAGCTTATTTTAAAACTAGCTAATAATTAACTCTTCTGTGATGCAAAATTTTAACCTGCAGCCCAACAGCTTATGTGTTCTATGTATTGAAGGTAATGAGGAGACCATCGACCATCTCTTCTTTGATTGTTTCTTTGATTGTTGCTTTGCTAAACATTGCTGGGACAAACTTAGGACTATGTGTGCCATTGTTTATGATTGCCCTAGAAAAATTGAGCATAGTAGGGAGAGCTGGCTGGGTTGGCTTTCTTTATGGAAATATTTCTAATACCTACCTAGGAACTCTGGAAGATCAAGAATACGTTGATCTTTGACGAAATCCAAGCCACATTCAATGTATGGCTGCGAAACTTGGACTAGGCCGATCGTCAATCGCATCTCCTGAAAGCTTCAGATAGAGTCTTAGTCAGTCTCTTGCTTGATGCTTTGTAACTTTGTTTTCGTTCTTCCTGTGTTGTCATGTTGTAAAGCTATGTAGTCTCTCCCACACCTCTCTTTCTCTCCTCCTTTCTAAGTATGTCCTCAACCTATATTCTTTTGTCTTTACTAGCAAATATGTTTAGGTGTTGCAACAGGAAAGTAAGCTATGAAAACTAAAGGTACAAAAGATATTCGTACCCAATCTCCGAACCCGAATTTCTCGAACCAAACCTACCCAATCATAATTTCGGATACCAATTGTAAAAACCCGAAATTAGTTTGGGTAATTCGGTAATGTTTTTGATACCTGAATTACCCAAAATATATCAATTATATTCTCTTTTGTTTCTAATTCAGAGACATAAAGCACTTCATTGTCATATAAATATATTATTTGGTACGAATTAATGTAGATTTAGGCTAACTTGATAATTGATTTGAAGGACCATTGTTTACTACTTTAAAATGCTACTTGAATTCTTTCAAAATGGTTTGTTTTGTCAATTTTGAGTATATCATGTAGAGCCCAACCTGCATTTTGGGTACCTGAAATTTCATGTAATTGTTTTATTTGCTAAAATCGGGTACTAATTTTTAACATCCGCATTTCCAATTATCTAATTCAAATATTTTGGGTAATGTGAACGCCTGGCCCTATGGAAAATGATATGATAATATGGCATCCATAATAATATTTAATATCAGTAATAATATAATAATGGCCTATAAAGTCTATATCAGTTTTAAAATACTATCTCGATTGTTTTTCTCTAATATTTAATTGTAAACATATCATAAAATTTTAATGTCACAGTATATATGTATTATTAGTTACATATTGAGTTCAAGACTCCGTTTTCGAAGCATCGGCGCGCCCACTCGCAGTGACAGCCAAGCGTGTTAGGAAGCAGAATCTAGTGACCTCTGGTGGCGGTTGGTGAGCAGGTTGAAGTGTCAGTCAACAAAGGGGGTCTGAAGATAGCATGGTGGCCTATGCGTGGTTAAGGCAGCAACACTGGAGCAACAACTTGGGTGGCATGGTGTCTGTGATGGTCTCATTGGGAGAGATCATTGCGTGGCCTCCTAGATTGCTTGAATTGTGCCGTCTGTGTAAAGGTTGGTGCCGGAGATATTGGTCGATTACAATTGACACGCTATTAGTATGGTGGCCTAGGCGTGGGTAAGGCAACAACACTGGAGCAACGACTTGGCTGGCATGGTGTCTGTGATGGTCTCATTGGGAGAGATCTTGGCGTGGCCTCCTAGATGGCTTGAATTGTGCCAGCTGTGTAAAGGTTGGTGCCGGAGATATTGGTTGATTACAATTGACGCGCTGTTGGTAATTGGTAATAATGAATAATGGATGTAATCCTACCGATCTGCATAATGGAACAAAATCATTTGGGATATTTATTTTGATATTTATAAATATACGGTCCATGGTTTGCATTAAGAGCCACTAATAGTTTGGGTGTTTGCATGTGAGCATGCAAAGGTAACAACCACGCGCTGTAGTTGGGATTATTCATGGCCGGGAAGAAAGAAATCGATACAGGTACGGAGAGAGGGAGGCGGAAATAAAGAGGGGAGGTGAAAGAAAAAGGGATTGAAATTTTCCCTCTTTTATATATATATAGTTATAGATATAGATAATTTTTTTAATCACCACCGGAAACTCCCACACAATCTTAGCATAAAAAATAATTAGCTCTTCTATGAAACAACCATAGTGCCTTTCTTTTTTAATAAACCAATAGAGGGGTTTGTTATATTAAAAAAAAGTATGAAGAAATAGACAAAGACAAGATTACAAAACTTGTATATACATAGGGCATGTTTGATACAGCTCACAATAACTTCACGAGTTGTTATGAGCTGTTTTACTTGCCAAACACTATTTTGTAAAACAGTTTCATAGGTTCTTTACCTCTCACAAAAGATTAAAGACAGTTGAAAAAAGTAGCTTATCCTAGCTCTCTCTATCGCTTCGCTCTTATCAATACATAAAGGTGTTGATAAAGCTATTTTACTAAATGATTTTTCTAAATAGCTTAGACCATAATGTTATAAGAGAACAGAGGATGAGCCCGTAAACAAAAACTGGTGTCAAGAGCGATGCATGAATGTGGATAAATGTTTTGCTCTTGTCAATGCAAGTGATATATCCTCTTCCATCTTATGTAAGATTTGATGATTTACGGTCTCTTTGTGCCAGACCTGAAGCCGGAGCTGCAGGCAAAGCGGATCATGCTAAGTAAGTGGACTGGGCAGCCCTCCACCAACGTGCCGGACTACACCATCAACGACGAGTTCATCCGTGCCTTCGCCGAAGCAAAGCCTATCCATCAGGAAGCAGGCCATGCAGGCTATGTTTCCTCGGCGCGGTGAGGTGCGCTTCGCGCCGACGCCGCAGTAGGCTGTTCGCAGTTATAGGCCCCACCGTCGCTAAATCAGTTTAGTAGTTAGTACGACCTGTGTAGCTCCGCCGTTCGAGTCGACGCATTTTGTTTGTGTTTTGTCTGCCTAATCCTCTTGGCATCTCGCCTCTAGGATAGTCGGAATGTAAAAACAATTTGAAATTCGCTCGACGAGATACGTGTAAAGCACGCTTACCAAAAAAACAGTCTCTTTGTGCTCCAAAACTGAGACCTCGTACACTAAAATGATGATATACTGTAGATCTAGCGATTGTATGGTGCGGGCCCTAGTCAATAAACCTAAAATTGTGGGGGCTTGAGCTCGATAAAAAAAATGTGCATAGAATAAGAAAATGTGCATAGGAAAGTGAAAGTGATATGTTAAAGTTTTTCACGTGCCAATGGTAAATCCCGTAAATAGGAACATTGCATTATCCGACCAGTCGATGGTGTCCATTGCCCACAGACTCTGGTCAAGTGACCCGAGCGGAGGAGAATCTGGGTAGCAGCCGTCAGCACAAAGCGGCACGGCCAGTGCCCGCCCAGTGCCCGCCACCCTAAGAACCTCAGAATCGCTCGTCGCCACGCCGCGCCGGGGCCAAGAAATGCTCCTCCTCCTCCTCTTCGCTGTCTTCGTGGCCGTCGCTGCCTTCCTCCTCTTCAAGTTCGCCACCGTCGTCGATGGTATTACCCCAATTTCATTCCTCAATCAACCCTGCTCCCGCAACATTCCTCTCTTTCCATTCTGGTTTTCGCCCCTGTCAGGTTGGGGAGATTGGGACTGACCCCCTTGTTCTTTGATGGCTGCAGGGGACTTGACGCTCGTGTCCCGTGGCCCGCCGCGGCGGGAGAAGGTGGAAGACAAGGTGGGTTCTTGATCGTTCGGCCAATTTTGTGTTCTGCGGTCCTCAGATTCCTTCCCCATATTGATTCCGTTGTTTTGCTCTTCTTGGCTGTTCTACAGGTCGTGTGGATTACTGGAGCTAGCCGCGGGATTGGTCAGCATGAAATATGAGCTCTTTAATTTGTCAATTTTAGTACCTATTGTTGGGTTTAGTTATGATTTGCTAGGTTGTTGGTACCATGCGGAGTTGTAGGTCTAGCTTCTACCATTGAAACATGGAATTTGATTGAGATTGAGCTGGTGTTCATTACTTCACTTAACTAGGCAGACCGCTAATGCTTTGACTAAATTGTCGAAAAAGCATGTCCTTTGATTGAAGGATAATTAATTAATTAATTAATCAAACTGCTCTAGTTTGCAATTCTATTGCCATGCCAACGACACATTCAGGAGTTAAGTTAGACACATAAGTTGAATGAAATGGATTTCTTTTGAGTATCTGTGCAAGTTCAGGTACACATTAGTGCTTATCTTTAAGCAGTTGAGGAGGTGATAAATTTCCTTACTTTAGTTTTATTTTTAGTGAGCCTTATACCTTTGTTAGTTCATTAAGGAAAGGTATGGTGACAATTTTATGACTGGTTATAGACTTCAGGCACCACAATATTCTACATTAAGTTTCCCTATACCTTCTTCAAGCTTGATGTACTGCAAAGGTTTCATAGGATCACCGTTAATTCTGATGAGTTTACATGTCCGTTTTCTTGGAAGATGTGGCTTTTTTCATCAATTTCAGCATAGTACTTCACCATAACAAGTTATTAATGTTTTCTTGTAATTTCAGGGGAGGTTCTTGCAATGCAATTTGCAAATTTAGGAGCAAAGCTGATACTATCTGCACGTAACAAGGACGAGCTTGAGAGAGTGAAAAAAAAAATCCTCAGTAAGTTTGCAAGATATCTCTGGTGTTTCTAAAATGTTTTCCTTAGTGGAGATGTTGAAAACTGAAGATCTGAAACAAGTTTGATTTACTTTTCAAAGGGAAGAGTCCAGATAGCAGAGTTGAAGTGTTACCCATGGATTTATCAGCTGGTGAAGAATCTTTGCAAGAAGTCGTACATGTGGCAGAATCATTTTTTTCTAATGCTGGCGTTGACTATATGATCCATAATGCAGCCTTCGAACGTCCTGTAAATATCACCCTTATTTTGAGTTCATGTTTAAACTCCCTTTCCCTTTGAACATCATTTTGTTTTATTGTTACTAGTTTTCGATGATATATCAGCTAGATAACCCTCCTTTTTTGTCTTAATTGTATATTTGTATTATATTCAGTTGATTCCTAAATGCATCAATTTTTCCAATCAAATTGCAGAAACTGGGGGCTCTGGAAGAAAGTGAGGAAGGTCTTAAGGTACATGAACAGTATTTGTTTTCTTCTGTATATCTTATCTGCAACCTAATACAAATCTGTCTTGCTAGACAGGCTACTTTGAATGTCAATGTCTGTGGAACTATCACTTTAACTCGCCTTCTAGCACCTTACATGCTGGATAGAGGAATGGGCCATTTTGTTGTGGTATGCATGAACGAACTCTCAGGAACTTGTGGTCATCGGAGTTTCATTTTGGCTATCAGTGTGGCTAACTCATATACAGATGAGCAGTGCTGCTGGAAAGGTTCCTGCTCCTGGTCAGGCCATTTACTCTGCCTCCAAACATGCTCTTAATGGATACTTTGCTTCTCTGCGATCTGAGGTACCAAAAATTCACATATTAGAATAACTCTAGTTGTAAATTGTATCAGCATGCTAAGCTACTCACTTATGTTATAAAAAGTATTCATGGATGACACTTACATTCATTCATTGTCATGTTTTTCTTTTGTAAAAAAATAGAGGTTCAATGGTTCTCAATCGTTAATTGGTTATTTTCTTGTGTGTTTTCTTTGTTTTCCACAGAAAGTATGTACAGCCTATTGATGTTTACATGTAGTGTGCCTTAATATGTTGTATGTTGCAGCTGTGTACAAAAGGCATTAAGGTCACTGTTGTCTGCCCTGGACCGATTGAAACACCACAATCTTCTGCTGCAGCCTCTCAAGTACAAGCGCATTCTGCTGAGGTTATACCTGGCTTCTCTTATTTAGTCTTGGCCTGTTTGGATCCATGTGTCGGTGTTCGGAACCCAGGGGGCCCTAAGCCGACGAGTAAACATGTACTGCGTGCTCCCTAATCCGGATGGTGATGCAAGAAGAACACACGATTTTATCCTGGTTCGGACAAGAGAAGACCCTACGTCCAGCAGGGGAGAGATTGTATTATCTTGCACCGAAGTGCTTGTACAGAGGGGATACAAGCGAGCGAATAAGAACGGAGGAGGAGTACAAGGCCTAAGTTTAGCAGTGCAATGCCTATGCCTTGCAGCCACGGAGCTCGGATGCCTTAGAGCGATGTCCGATTGTTTGTTCGAATTTTGTTCGAATCCCCTCAAACTAGCCCCCGGCGTCCCTTTTATAGGCCAAGGGGAGGCTCAGGTGTACAGGAGCCCTAAAGCCGCCGTAGGTGGTGACGTCGAGGGCGTGATGCCGATCATGTCATAGCCGTTGTAGAGGCGTGCAACAGGCATGGCCTGCCCTGTAGCGACGTGCTTGGTGTCGATGGCTGTCCTCCAGGGGTGTCACGATGACACCGCAGGTGGTCGGTGAAAGTCCCGTGCCCATGCGTGGGCATGCTGGTCCTTGTCCATGTCGCATCGGGAGTTGAGGTGCTGACCGAAGGCGTCGAGGTCTGACTCGAGGGGTGGCCGAGGGGGGTCAAGGCCTGAATGGATAAGGCCAAGCCTCGGGAAATACGGTACGGATATTGGCAAATGTGCTTCGAGGGGGCGCCTGACAGTGTACAGTGCCCAGCATGGCGTAGCAAACTGGTACGAACCATCGTTTCTCCGGGTATGGGCGGTAAAAGGGGGATTCGACCCTTGTACTTGATCACTGTAACACCGCTGTAGCCATGATGTTAGGCAGGAGTTGGTGGGAGCATTTAATGCTCTGACTCCCGTACAGAAAGTAGGCAGACCGAGGGGACACAACACTCGACGGGGGGTCGTCCGTCCGTGCTGCGCTCCGTCACTTCGACGGGGGGTCATCCGCTCGGGCGGATTTCCGTCACTCGAGGGCCCCGTCGAGTGATATGAATACGGTCCAGTTCGTCCCGTTCGTGGGCCGGCCTAGTACCACTCGACGGCCCAGTGTTTGGCTTTAGTCTTTTGCTTAGGAACGGTGGTGGGCTTTTTGAGGGATTTATGCCAGTTGACCTTGGATTGTTTCTCCTGGAGGTCGAGAGCTTAGGGTACCCCTTATCAGGTACCCGATAGTAGCCCCCGAGTCTCTGCGCGAGTGCTGGCACTCACGCGGAGGCTCATGATCTGGGGTCGTAGTGTCTGTTGTTCTCTGAAGGGTGCACGCGAGCGTACCTTCGGGGGTAGCCCCCGAGGCCTCGGGGGAGTAGAATACTCTCCTGAGGGCTTCATGCCTTTCTTATCGAGGGGTGCTCAAGTGGTCGAGCCCCCGGATGGGTATGAGCTTCTTTCGTGGAGGCTTTCCCGTGGCGGTTGGGTGAGGCAGTTCCTGTTCGAGGGCCGAGTACTTGTGAACTGGGGATCCTCTGAGGACCTACCAGACATGTGGTCGAGGGGTACTTGTGCGATCGAAACCCCGAGCGTGTTCGTCCCTCTTTCGTCGAAGGGTGCGAAACGTAGTCGAGCCCCCGGGTGGTTGGTTCCTCTTTCGTCGAGGCCATCCGGTTGCGAGCGAGCCCCCGAGCCTCTTTCGTCGAGGTCGATCAGGAACAAGCCCGTCTTTTTCTTTCGACCCACGCGCTCCCTTTCGTCGGGAGAAGGGGTGAGAAGCGCCATGCTACCCTCGTTTGGGCGAGCTCTGACATCCTCGGGTGAGCTGTTATCGGGAAATTCAAGCAAGAGCTCGTGTCCCGTTCGATAGGGGTCGACTTGTGGCCGTGGGGGCGCTCTTATTGAAGAAAACAAATGGTCATACGGATCCCGATCCCGTTCGATAGGGTTCCCTGGCTCGATGCCTCGCTCCGAGGGGATTCCATAATTGTCCTTTCGTTTTGCCTTGAAAATGTCCGAGGGGGCCTTGAGAGTTTGTTCTCGAGCAAGGGACTCGTGTCGGCTCCCCCTCGGTCATCCCTGACTCAGGTACTCGAGGGCGGTTGTCAAACCCTAACCGAGGGCCAGCCTCCGCTCCCTCGAGATTTTTCATGGGGCCTGGGCCTGTTTTTCCTTCTTGTGGAAGGCTCCGTCCGTGGATGACTCCTTCTGTTCGTCGGGCGCGTCTTTTTGGCGAAAGTTAGAGCGGCGCAGTCGTGGTGGACCCATGCAACGGCTAGAACTCGCGCGGTCGACGCGTGTTCCTATTTCCAGGAATCGAGGGAGTGGTTAAGTAGGTGCAACAAATGCGAGATTTTACTTGCCTCCTGGTCGGATCCGCCCGTTGTTCTTGGGCCTGCCTATAAATTCGGGGGGAGGTAGGGCTTCGTCCGTTCCCCTCTGTCCTTCCTGCTTTCGTCGCCGCCGCCGTCGGAGAGCAGAGTCGCCCAGTTTGTTAGCGCAAGAGAGAAAGAGAGAGAGTGAAATTGGAAATCTTCCCTCCCGTCCATCCACCGAGCAGATCCGTGCTGCCGCCATGGCGCCAGAGCTTCTTCCTCTGGAGGATTGGCTCCCGTCGGCTGTGACGGTGCGGGAGCTCGAGGAGCTGGTGGATGACGGGCTTCTTCGCCCCGCCGTCTCGGCCGATCGGCCGAAGTGGATGGTGCCGCCGAGGGAGGACCTGGAGCCGAACCTGCCAGAGGGGTATGTGGTGAGCTTCGTCAAGTACCACCAGATGGGGCTTGGGTCGCCTCCGAGCCGATTCATGCGGGCGTTAGCCAACTATTACGAGGTCGAGCTCCAGCACTTCTCCCCCAACGCCATCTCCAACGCGGCAATCTTCGCAACCGTCTGCGAGGGATACCTGGGGATGGAGGAATTGTGGCTCCATCTCTTCAGGGGGAGCTCTTCACCAAACCGGTGTCGAGGGGAGGAGGAGCATCGTTCGTGCCGGCTGCTGCAACTTGTCCTTGATGCGGGCGGAGCTGTTCATCCCGACGGGGTTGATATCCAACCACGGCGGATGGCACGCCCGGTGGTTCTACGTCCGGAACGACGAGGGCTGGCTGCCGCATTACACCGGACGCACCATCGCGGCGCGCCCGGAGCACTGGCCACACGGTGTTTCGAGAGATCTCCAGGCGAGGCTAGACCCCCTCGACGCGTTGAGAACTTTGCGGGAGCAGGGGCTGAACGCCGAGATCGTGGTCTCGGCGTTCCATAGGGGGAGGGTTCTCCAGTTGATGCGGCGGCCGCTGCGCTTGGACCAGATGGTGCCCGAGGCGCCGCTCGAGGGGTGCCGGATGTCAACCGAGGCGCTTCCTCCCGAGGAGGTCGCGAGGCGGGTGAGGGGGGCGGTCGCCGGCGGCTTCGCTCCGGAAGACGTGAACAGCATCTCGATGCGGCCGGATGACGGCCACATCCAGCTGGTGAGTGTTATGCTTCTGTTACCTTTGAGTTCCTCTCTTTTTTACCTCATCCTCGCGTCCTTTGTCCTGGGTTTGTTGTGCAAGGGGTGATGGACTTCAGGGTGTCAACGCCCCCGGTCAAGGAAGACCATCCTGGTCGCCGGGTGAGACGCTTCGCTGCCCAGCAGCAGAAGAAGAACAAGGATGAGGACAAGAAGAAGAAGAAGAAAAAGAACCTCGAGCGTCTGGCGCGCGATCAACGCGGGGCGAAGCGGAGGCGCGAGGGGCTTACCGAGGAGGAGTCTCCTTCGGAAGAGGAGGAGGAAGAGGACGAGGGCAGTGATGACGAAGGGGTGCAGGCGCGTCTCGACACCTTGGTGCCCCGTATGGCCCAAGCTGATGCCTCTTCCGCGCAGGGAACTGTCGGGGCGGGATCGTTTTCTCAGACCTTGAGGGTGGCCTCGGCGCCTGTCCAGGGTCGAGAGGCGAGCGCCCCGGAGCAGCCCAGGGAGGAGAGGACGACCGACTCCTCGAGCCAAGGGGGTCATCGTTGCGTCGCACACGCGGCGGGACGCCTCCAGCCCCTTCAGGGGGCGGGTCCAGCTCGCCGCCGTCTCTGACCAGGTCCCCGACACTCAGCGTGCGGACCCAGAGCCAGTCGGCCTCAGAGAAGCGAGGGACGCCAAAGACGTTATCGGCGGCGGTTCCGAGCGGCTCTGGTTCCGACAAGGGCCCGTCGAAGAAAGGGGCTCAAAAGCCCCCGAGCGGTTCGAAGGTGGGCAGGAGGGCGCCCCTCATCCCCGTGGGGTAAGTTCTTGGCATCTTGGCGCTTCCTTTCCCTTTTTTGGCGTTTTAGGGGTTCTTAGCGTCTCTTGCTTGTGTGTGCTCCAGGGTCAAGCGCGCGCCAGAGATGGCGGCTTCTTCACCCGCCAAGCGGCTCAAGATTGACGCCGAGGCGAGGGCGGCGGCGTCGACACCAGCTGCTACATCGACTTCCCAGACGGCGGCGGTGGCCGCCTAGGTTGCGAAGGCCCGCGCCGCTATGACTCAAGGCAGGCTGACGGGCGCCGCTTCCGTTGCAGGCTCGAGCGCCTCGGGGACCGTGGCGGAGTCGGGAGCAAACCGACGTGTCCTCTGGCACCGCTGGGCTCGGGGACACAGCCCGCGGCTGGGAGCCGGGGTCGACGGAGGAGGCCCCGATCGTCATCGAGGGTGAGGGGGTGGATCCCTCTGCCCGTGATGCGGAGGAGATCTCTCAGCAGCAGTAGCCGTGGCCACAAGGGCTGCACGAGCTGGAGGAGCGGCAGAAGCAGAAGCGGCTTCAGAAGCAGCGGGAGGATGAGCGGCAAGCGTCGGGCCAGCCGCAACAGCAGCAGCTGCATCAGCATGAGCAGCAGCAGACGGCGTCTTCGACCTGCCGCAGCGGCAGGAGGAGGTGTCGACCGCGCTCTCGCCGCCGCAACTACAGCGGGAGGAGCCAGCGGCCTCGAGCCTGCCGCAGCAGCCACTGCCGGAAGAGACGGTGGCTTTGAGCCCGTCGCGTCAGCAGCAGCGGGAGAAAGAGGTGGAAGCCCTACTGAACACGGGGCAGGAGGATAGGCGGCCGGAGCTGCCGACCTCGAGCCAGCCGGGGGGGCCGGAGGCTGAGGTCATACCGACGTGGAGGAGGGTTGGGCAGCCCATCGCGCGGGCGGTCTCTGCAGATGCGTCGGAGTCTGGGGTGGTTGCGATGGCACTGATGCCTCGCCCACCGCCCACTGGGGCGTCGGCCGCCTGGGGTTCCTTATACGGCCCTGGCCCGCATGCCTTTGGCTATATCGCTCAGGGGGAGCGTAAGGCCGGAGGAGCCGAGTCGTTGGGAGCCGATAGGGAGGTCGAGTCGTCGTTCCCCACCCTTAGCTGACCGGTTGGTCCATCATGGTGGCTCGGCTGAGATGGCGGACGGCATTACGGCGGCCATTCGGGACAGGGTCGACGCGGACCTCCCTTACTGGAGCCGAGAGGCCCTCCAATTCCGGGACCCGGCGGACCCCGATGCGGTCATGTTCGAGATGAACGACCCGGCGGGGGTCGAGCGCTGGGAACACGTCGAGGAATTCCGGGCCTGGATGCAGCACGCCATGACGATGGCTGTCAATGTCGCCAGCGAGGACCTCTCGAGGGCCTTCACGGTACATGATCTTCTTTTACCGAATCATTGAGTTGATTCGTTTTTCACTTGAAGCTTACCCTGGTGTTTGTTATGCCCAGGACTTGAGGAGACGCTCCCAGCTCAAGTCCCTGTTCATTGACATGACCAAGGGCGGATGGGGGAGGGTCCCGTTGTTGCAGGACCAGCTCGAGGCGGCCAAGGCGGAGGCGGCACAGGCGAAGGACGACCTGGCCAAGGCTCAGGAAGAGGCGGGAAGGCCAAGGAAGATGAGGCCGTGTCCCGTGGGGAGGCGACCCAGGCCAAGGAGGACGCTGTGGGGGTATGGACCCCGTATACCCTCGCAGCCAGACTTTGGGCTACTCGGTCCAAGACAGCTCAGACCAGAAGACGAAGGCTGGTCCATCATCGTCGTGATCGGTGGGCCGGATGACAAGACAGAGCCCGTGGTCTGCTACCGACCAGGTCGGTGGGCCGCGCGGGCCTTGAAGGCTACTTGGCATGCAAGGAGTCTTAGTCGGTTAGATCTAGTCGTGTACTCTAAGGATATGGCTCAATGTAACTGACCAGATAGGGGAAACACTAGATATGTAACCTTGCCCCCCCCCCCCACTATATAAGGCGGGCAAGGACCCCCTAAAACACACGAGCTTTTGATATCTCATCAATACAACAACAGAGATGCAGGACGTAGGGTGTTACGCTTCCGAGCGGCCTGAACCTGGATAAACCCCGGTGTTCGTCTTGTGTCTCACATCCGGAGCGTAGGTCTTAGTGCACCCTTCATCACAATCTGCTACCTCGGGGTATCCCGTGGTAGACTGCCGACGAGGTTTCATCGACAGTGACGCGCCAGGTAGGGGGTGCGCGATCTGATCTTCAGGCGATCCAGATGGTTTCGTTCTCGGCTTCCATGGACTTCGAGGTGGGCGTCTCCCTCACTATCGGTTCATTCACGTGGACCACCGGTGGGACGGCGTCCTTCACGTTCGCGGGAGCAGCGCAGCCGGTCCTAGCTTCGGCTGCGACGCAGTCGGCTCCAGCACCGACCGCACCAACTACTTCTCCGACAACCCAGATCTCGGGGCCGCCCCCGGGGTCGTTCGAGCCGCCCATGACGAGGGCAGAGACGATGGCCACGCCAGCGGCGAACTGGCGGCTTCCTCGCTACCAGAGGAGGCACATCGACATCTCCGACCTGATTGACGTGATCGACCGGCACGGGGCAGGTCTGGCTAAGCTCCTCGAGTACGTGGAGTCCGCTCCTATGCGGCTCTGTCAAGAGTACTTGGACTTCACCCCTGTCTGACCACGCCGGCACAATCGTTCCGACTAGCCACGTCGTGCAGATCCAAATCTGCCTGTGGTTCGTTGGCCGCCACCTGTCCGTCAGGATGGCAACGCTCGGCACCAGCAAGGACGTACGAGCCAAGCTGGTGGCCCACGCCGAACGAATCTAAATCTGTCTCCGGCCCGAGCACCACCCGCCAACCACAGAGGAGGACCACAGAAAGGAGAGAGTTTCACATCCCGCGGTGGAATCAACAATTTGATCGATGCGTGGTAAGGGAAAAGGAACTTTCGGACATGCTTTATTTAAGCTAGTGTAGTCTACACACATCCTAAATTTCCCATTCTTTTTCTTGACTAGTACAGGATTAGCTAACCACTCGGGATGATGAACCTCCTTGATGAATCCGGCCTCCAAGAGTTTGTGTATCTCCTCCCCGATGATCTAGCGCTTCTCCTCGTCGAAACGGCGCAAGCGTTGCTTCACCGGCTTGGACCCGGCTCGGATCTCCAAGGCGTGCTCGGCGACCTCCCTCGGTATGCCTGACATGTCCGAGGGACTCCACACAAACATGTCGGCGTTCGCGCGGAGGAAGTCGACAAGCACTGCTTCCTATTTGTCGTTGAGGGTGGCGCTTATCGTCAACGCCTTCCCGTCGGAGCTGCTGGGGTCGAGGGGGATCTTCTTGGTGTCTTCTGCTGGCTCGAAGCTGCCAGTGTGGCGCTTAGGGTCGGGGACCCCCGCGACCTCGGCAGCGAGGCCATCAAGTGTTGCCGCCAGCATCGTGGACTCTTCGACGGCCTCCCCATTTTCAACGCATTCGACGTCGCAGTCGTACGCTTGCTCGAAGGAGGTGCCGATGGTGATGACGCCTTTGGTCCCCGGCATCTTGAGCTTGAGGTAGGTGTAGTTGGGGACCGCCATGAACTTGGCGTAGCCGGGCCGGCCGATGATGGCGTGGTACGTGTCGTGGAACCCGACCACCTCGAAGGTGAGCGTATTCTTCCTGAAGTTGGCGGGAGTGCTGAAGCACACGGGGAGGTCGATGCGGCCGACGGGAAGAGCCTTCCTTCCTGGTGCAACTCCGTGGAACCCCTCGGCACTAGGTTGGAGCTTTGTCCTCGGGACCCCCAGGAGGTCGAGGGTCTCTGCATAAATGACATTGAGGCTACTACCTCCATCCATGAGTACCTTGGAAAGGCGAGTATTGACGATGATGGGGTCGACGACGAGCGGGTACACCCCAGGTCTGGGGACATGGTCCGGGTGGTCCTCACGGTCGAACGTGATGGCCGTATCGGACCAGTCGAGGTAGTGGGGGGTCGCAACCCGCACGGAGAAGACTTCTCGGCGCTCCCTCTTGCGTTGGCGCGGTGAAAGCCGAGTCGAGGGCCCCCTGTAGATCATGTAGCAGTCGTAGATCTCGGGGAAGCCGTCCTCCTTGTCCCCACCCTCGTCCTTGGGGTCTTCCTTGTCGTTTTTCCCAAGGCCCAAGCTCTCGAAGTACTTCTTGATCATTCGGCAGTCCTCGAGGTTGTGGTTGGCAGGCCCCTTGTGATAGGGGCACGGCTTTTTCAGCATCTCATCGAAGAGGCCCTTCTCGGGAGGACCTCGGGGCTTCTTGCGCTCGGCGGCGGCTACGAGATCGTCGGGGGCGGCCTCGCGCTTGCGCCGCTGGTTCTTCTTCTTGTTGTTGTTGCTCCTCTTGGCACCCCTATTCGATCTTTCGGGGTCGCCCTGCTTGGCCTCGTGCTTGCCATGGCCGTCGTCGAAGAAGGCGCCAACTGCCTCCTCGTCGGTGGCGTAATTGGCAACGATGTCCATCAGCTCATCAGCGGTCTTGGGGGGGTTGCGCCCCAGCTCCCGTACCAGCTCCTTGCTGGTGGTCCCGGCGATGAATGCCAGGGTCACATCGTCGTCGGGGATGTGGGGGACTCGGTGCGTTGCATGGAAAAGCGCCGAGCGAAGTCGCGGAGGGACTCCCTGGGCTCCTGCTTGCAGCTTCGGAGGTCCCACTTATTGCCGGGCCGTACGTAGGTTCCCCTGAAGTTCCCCTCGAACACTCTGACGAGATCGGTCTAGTCGTCGATCTGATCAGGGGGGAGCTCCTCGAACCACCTTCGAGCGGTGTCTGATAGGAACATGGGGAGCTGACGGATGATGGCGTGATCATTATGCGCCTCACCCAACTGGCATGCCAACCTGAAGTCGGCTAGCCATAGCTCGGGTTTGGTCTCGCCATTGTACTTGACTAGGCTCGTGGGGGGACGGAAAGGATTCGGCAGCGGCGTCCTTCGAATCGTCCTGCTGAAGACTCGAGGGCCCGGTGGCTCGGGGGACCGGTGTCAATCCTCGTCGCTGTCGTAGCGCCCGCCCCTGTGAGCGCTGTAGCCTCGAGCCTCGGCATCTCCACTCTTGCATCGACTGTTCTCGTTGATGTCGTGGCGCGCGTCTCGAGGCTCGCCACACGGACGGGGATCGCCTTCTTTGGTTCGGGGGCATCCGCTTGATGGACTGAGCCCCCCTCTCGTGTCGGGAGGGTTCAGAGGGTTGCTCCGAGACCACCCCTCGACGTCTCGAGGCTGAGCTTTCGGCCTGCTGTGCGGCAGCTACCTCGAGGAAGCCCTGAACCTCCTGCTGGATGCGACGGGCCTCAGGGTTCGAGGGGGCCGGCATGTTGCGGAGAAGCATGGTTGCTGCGACGACGTTCTGGCTGGTGCGGTTGAAGATGGGGCGCTCGATCGCACCTCCCCCGACGATTTGTCGGTGGACTTCTCGGGCTCTGGCTCGAGCCCTTTCACCGGGCGGATGTCCGCGCTCCTACTCGAGGGTCCGCTCGAGCTGGCACAGACTCTCCCGGTCCTCGTCGAGCTTGGCTCGCATCTCCCGGACTTGCGCGAGCTAGGCGTCATGGGCGTCCTGGGGCAACTGCGCGTCGCTTGGCACAGCTGGTGGTTGTTCCTCCCGATCCACCGCGACGATGGCGCCTCCTACCACGGCCGCAGCTGTGGCCGTGGCCATGGGGTCGATGGTGTCGCTGCTTGACGCGACGCCTCCGTCGATGTGGAAGCACTCGCACGTGGGGTCGTAGTTGTCGGAGTCGGAGTCGGGGTTGCCGGAGTAGAAGATGGGGAACTGCCCCCGCCGCTCCTCCAGCTGGCGTCGCATCGTGCCGAGGGTGTAGCGCCTTGGGCCTGGCGCTCGAGAGAAGTCAGTGTGCTCGGAGGCCGGCGTGACTGTCAAGTCCATGGTGGCGTGAAGGAGGTGCCCCGAGGGGTCCTCATACACGCTCATGTTGGTGCTCACTGAGGTGGAGTACAACGTGGCGGTGTTGTTGAGACCGAACGGGAACGGTCGTCGGGACTCGAACAGCCCATGCGGAAGCAAGTCGGATGGCGTTGGGGCCGCGCCTACCGGGGAGACCGCACCCGATTCCCTCGGCAAGCACATCACGAAGATGGAGTCGGGGCCGCCGCCAGGTCCTCCCAGCTCCTCCGATCCCAAGCGTAGGTCTACCAGGTTCCCAACCAGGGACCCTGCATCCTCGGCCGGGGCGAGGAGGCTGAGGTGGATGTCGACTCGAAGAGGCGATGGTGGTTGCGCCGGCCACGCCTCCTCCTGGGCGTGGAAGTGTGGTGGCGAGACTGGCGAGGGACCGTTGCGGGGAACCGGGACTGCTTCCGCTCGGATCTCCGATCGAGAGCAGAACCATGTCTTGGCCGCGGCCTAGCGACATGAACTCCAAGCTCCCGAACCAGATCACCGTAGCGAACGGAAGCGATGGTACGAAGTCTACCATCCGGAAAATGGCGGGAAGCGGCTGTGACACGCAGATCCCCCTACCTGGCGCGCCAACTGTCGGTGTTCGGAACCCAGGGGGCCCTAAGCCGGCGAGTAAACGTGTACTGTGTGCTCCCTAATCCGGATGGTGATGCAAGAAGAACACACGGTTTTTATCCTGGTTCGGGCAAGAGAAAGCCCTACGTCCAGCGGGGGGAGAGATTGTATTATCTTGCACCGAAGTGCTTGTACAGGGGGGATACAAGCGAGCGAACAAGAACGGAGGTGGAGTACAAGGCCTAAGTCTAGCAGTGCAATGCCTATGCCTTGCAGCCACGGAGCTCGGATGCCTTAGAGCGATGTCCGATTGTTTGTTCGAATTTTGTTCGAATCCCCTCAAACTAGCCCCCGGCGTCCCCTTTTATAGGCCAAGGGGAGGCTCAGGTGTACAGGAGCCCTAGAGCCGCCATAGGTGGTGACATCAAGGGGGTGATGCCGATCATGTCATAGCCGTTGTAGAGGCGTGCACCAGGCATGGCCTGTCCTGTAGCGACGTGCTTGGTGTCGATGGCTGTCTTGCAGGGGTGTCACGATGACACCGCAGGTGGTCGGTGAAAGACCCGTGCCCATGCGTGGGCATGCTGGTCTTTGTCCATGTCGCGTCGGGAGTTGAGGTGCTGACCGAAGGCGTCGAGGTCTAACTCGAGGGGTGGCCGAGGGGGGTCGAGGCCTGAACTGATAAGGCCAATCCCCAGGAAATACGGTACAGATATTGGCAAATGTGCTTCGAGGGGGCGCCTGACAGTGTACAGTGCCCAGTATGGCGTAGCAGCATAGTACGAATCACCGTTTCTCCGGGTATGGGCAGTAAAAGGGGGGATTCGACCCTTGTACTTGGTCACTGTAACACCGCTGTAGCCACGATGTTAGGCAGGAGTTGGTGGGAGCTTTTAATGCTCTGACTCCCGTACAAAAAGTAGGCAGACCGAGGGGACACAGCACTCGACGGGGGGTCGTCCGTCCGTGCTGCGCTCCGTCACTTCGACGGGGGGTCGTCAGCTCGGGCGGACTTCCGTTACTCGAGGGGGGGTCGTCCGCTCGGGCGGACTTCCGTCACTCGAGGGCCCCCGTCGAGTGATATGAATACGGGCCAATTCGTCCCGTTCGTGGGCCGGCCCAGTACCACTTGACGGCCCAGTGTTTGGCTTCGTCTTTTGCTTAGGAACGGTGGTGGGCTTTTTAAGGGATTTATGCCAGTTGACCTTGGATTGTTTCTCCTGGAGGTCGAGAGTTTAGGGTACCCCCTTATCAGGTACCCGACGCCATGAATGGAAACCAATATCTAGAAAGCGATTCTCATTTCATTATTAGATTACTTTCCAATTCCTCTCAATTCCTAGGAACCAATACAGATAAAAAGTTTGATCTTTAGAGTATGACATGGAAAATTCACCTTCCCAGTCTAAAGTACTCATGTTCTTTAGTTGCCATGCAATTCAATGCACGACCTTTTTTTTGTATTCAAATAAAAGCATTTAATACCCAAAATTTTTGTTGCTACCTGATAACACACTGTGCTGAGGTCCTAACATCATGGATCCATGTGGTTGCCCAGCAGTTAAAATTTTGTACCCAATACCCTTCGCTCATCATTGTCTTCCTCAATGCAGAAACGTGAGAAACGTGTTTCGGTTGAAAGGTGTGTTGAACTGACAATTATTGCTGCAACTCATGAACTGAAAGAACCATGGATATCATATCAGGTATATTTCATTTTGAAGATTGCATTGTAGTTGCGAAACTTGAACTCTTTTAATTTTCTTGTTGCCATACATATTCTGGTCTCTATGATCTCATCATGCAGTAGTGAAATCCATTATCGTTTAGTAAAAATATGGTTTTTGAGGCAAGATCTATTGCATCATTGCATTGCAGTTAGGATTTTGTTGAAAATAACCCTGAGTTCACAGAAAACTGCAATATCAACCCAGATTCTCTTAGTTTAACCCTGGTTTTGGTTCATGACCCAAAACCCCTCTTTTGAACTAAACATTTATATCAATTTGGCCGGATGGATATCGAATATCCAGATGTTGACGTCATATTACTTTGAATATTTGGATTCGAATATGGTACAGATATTGAATGTCTGGATTAGGATACAGAATTATGCATTTAAGTATCTGAACCCCTTTGGCCAGATGGCAGATCAGGAATGTCCATACCATTTAGACCCCTATTATGCTCTACTACTGAGATTGCATATTATTGCTGTAGTTTATATATATCATACAGGTTTCTGCTTTATGTCCAGTGAGCCTGTTTTTAGCCATTATAAGTTCAATACAAACTCTCTTTGCTTGCAGCCTGTGTTGACTGTTATGTACTTGGTGCAATACATGCCAACAGTTGGTTACTGGCTCATGGACAAGGTATTTCTTCTACCTTGTGTTCTTTAGCATGGTTAGCGAAGTGAATGATGTTGTTTGTAGTTTTCTTTCGTTCACTTATTTTACTGGTGCATGGGTTTGAATCACAAAGTCACAATATGCACTGGGACAGAAAAACTGTGGGAATCTTCTGGCCATATTTAATCTTTAACCAATGATATTCTTGCTTGTTTTTTGGATATAAGCACATTAACAACGAGAATTTTATTGCCCAAATTTACCATGCTAGAAACACATGTTATATTTACGAGACAGTAAACTGAGTAAAAAGCACCATGTCCTTGATTTAGTTGCAAAGACCATTCGACAAAGGCCTAACATGGTATTATTTTTGTCCACTTAGCACATTGCGTTACATAACCACCACAATTAGTACTCTGTAATCTGAACAGCCATATTCTTTACTTTGTTAGTAATAGTGAAAACTGACAGCAGGGTAACATAACCATGTGCTCTACCTTTCTTTTTGTACCCAAAGAAAATTTTGTGCTTAACATTGTTGCTAGTACTCTATTGATTAATCTATCTTTGCAGGTTGGTGCAAAACGGCTGGATGCAGCCGAAAAGAAAGGGAACACATATAGTTGGAAGTTCATTTTCGGCAGCAAAAAGTCAGCATGATCAAGTTGCTTGTAGCTCCAGCACCAGGGATCTTTCTGAATTGGATGGTCACGTGACTTGTATGCTTGTACGAAAAAGGTCAGACTGAAAAGGAACAGAGCATCTATAGAAGCTATAGAGTTAGTGAAAAACTGGACTCATCACTATGACACAAGAATTATGATTGAGTTGAATATGTTGAACTAGCTTTTAATTTGATATCAAGTACTGTACAGGGTACAATGACATAAGTAATTGTTCCTCCCTCGATTTTAAATTATAAGTCGCTTTGACATTTTTGGTACATCCATTTTGTATGTGTCTATGTCGAGATACATAGTAAAATGGAGGGTGTACTTAGGTTTAGTAAAATGGAGGGAGTACTTAGGTTTTCAGTGTGCATTCAAGAACACCTCATCAGGAATTCAGGATAACTGTTAAGCACTGGGTTATCAGCCTTGTTCAAATAATGTGGGTTCAGTGTGGATTCAAGAACATCTCATCAGGATAACTGTAACATTATTCTCGGTAGCATCTACAGTATACGAACTTGGTATAGGTCTTGAATGTCCTCAATTTTGAAATTTTTGGCTGTAGACTTAGTGTTAAATCTAAGTTGCCCTGGATATAAGTGGGAGAAACTGCACTAGGGATGTGCTTCCATCTCATCATTTCCATCACCAAATCACCGATGGCATCTGGGACCGCACACGTTCGACACCAGCCAAACATGCTGCCGCCAAACAGCAGAGCGCCACCATGGTGAGGTGCCACGCGCCACGTCGTTGTGCGCCACCACTGTCGCCCGAGTCTCTCCCTTTCCGTGTGCATCACGATTCACGAGGAACTTCTTGGTCGTGTCTGATCGCCTCATCAGTAAACAGTAAACAGCTCCCATGCTTCGATGGCAGTACGCAGGTTAAAAAAACCTGACCTGTGAGGGGCAAGCCGTCTCGGGCATTGTAAGAAGGTCTTCTCACACAGGCCGAAAAAATTCATGAACCCTAGCCTACTAGAAGACGTTACCCGTGAGACTATCTACTTGGGCCATACACGGTCCTCAGGCCGATCTGGACCGATCTCTTACCAGCGCTTTGACACACAGGGCCAGCGAAGAGATTTTTTTGTGAAAAATCATGCGCTCGAGAGGACTCGAACCCATTACCAGTGGCCTCCCAACCAGGAGTGCTCACCCCAATACGCAGGTTAAGTCTCATACTGCACGTCTGCACTTGCGCTCTCAACTTCATGTCGAATTCAGTTGACCAGTCCGGATGCTTTAAAATGGTTTCAGTGTTGATATATCTACTACCTCGGTCAGTACTAGGTTTAATTGGGTCAAACACCGTAAAGTTTTACTAATAGTTACTATGAGTGTATCCTTGGCAGGCGATTGAAAATTGGTTCAAATATCTGTCAACAACTTGGACCGCAGGATCTAGATCTAACAGCAGGTGTGCTTTCTTTTTCCTGCTGCTTATTATATTGAGCTTTGGTTTCCCACCACGGCAAGACACTGTGCATCCCGCAAGTAACTGCATGTCTGCATGTAGACAAGGCGCAACTAGCGCCGTAGGTGCACAACACCGCCGAGGATGGAATGAGAAGGGACGTCGTACACGTGAGATCCAATAAGGTGCGACTGAAAAGGTAGGTGAATGATAAATAAGCAAAAATCAGGCGACTGATAAGGAGTAAATCTCTTACTAATAATAAGTTTATAAAAAATATTATTTAATATTTATGAAAATCAAATAGGTAAACCACCAAAATATATTTCATAATGAATCTAGTTTTCTCAAAAGCATAATGAATCTAGTTACAATTATTTGCTACTCAAAAAATATATAATTAAATTAATTTCTTTATATGTTTGATCAAAGTTGATATAGATTGACTTGGCAGCAAACTAGAATTCTATTATTTTTGGGATAGATCGAGTAGATGACTCATATATACTGCTTCCAAAATAGAATGCTTAGAAGATATGGTATGAAGGTTGCACTCTGAAAACAAGCCTACTCATATTTTATTGGCTCTTTTTGCACATGAGGATAAAACCGTTGTGATTGTAATGACAAGCAGTGTTCCCTTGCAAAATTGATAATCAACACTAATCTCTGTTCATCTAAAAATGGATAGGTGGCTCGCCTGAATATTTAGAGAAATATTTTTTAAACAATAACAACAACTCTGCCTTTTATTTTGAAATGCTACCTTTTAATTAAGTGGAGAAATTAATATGTACAGTGGCACTTAAGCCAAACAAAACAACACCATGGACAAATTGCCCAAAATGGTAAGAAAGCCTAGTGGTAGGAGGATCCTGATTCAGTAAACACGATTGCTATGAAGGAACAGTTGCAAAAACCTTTCTATGTTGCACTAGATCTTCCTTATCCTAGATTTTCTAAAAAATCTTTCTTGTCCTATACCGTTCGTTTTTCTCTTTCAAGATCTGTGTTTGGTAGGATTTTTTTTAGCTTCTTTTTATTTTTGATAAGTTTGAGCTTTTATTCGGTACTAGTAGGTATCCCCGTGCTTCACACGGAGCAGTAATCCGGGAGCATATATATCATATTATATAATCATACAAATAGGAAAATGCAAACTATCATGTTGTAGAGGTTTGGCCATAGTAATCTGATAGCAAGCTGCAAATAGTGGAAGGAAAATGTTATTCAAATTTTGTTACACAATCGGCACATGATGAACAAATTTGACTAACGCAAGGGCAACCTTCAATTACAATAGTGGGAGAATAGGAAATCAGGCTATGACAGCAATATATGTGATTGTATCAAATGACTTCTACGAAGATATCATAATTGAGGTGGTGAGGAGCACGGAACAAAAATATATCTATAGTATCTATATATTAAGATTGAGGATGTAGACAGAAAACTTTTGTAGTTCTTAAGAGGTGAGGTATCCTTTTTGAGCCCTGATCGGCTGGCCTTTTCTGTGTGCGCTGTCGCTGCAGCCACCAAACTGTTTATCCTTGTAGAGTGAACCGGCTGTGTGTAGCAGCCGCTGGAGGAGCATGGCCGATCAGGATATATATTCATTCAGCATTAGGTAAACATTGTAGAATGGTCCAACCTTTCACTGAATTAAAGCACCATTAGCTAAGCATCTTAATTGCTCCAAAGTAAGCTGGTCCACCTAGCAAACAACTTGGATCAACTGAAATGGTGGAAAAGCAAGCTTTAGTCGATAACTAAATGGATACATCTGCATTTTTATTAACTAAATTACGGAGGAGCTTGCAACACATTCTCAATGGACACATCTAAAAAGTTAGTAGAAGCATAAGCTGAAGCGTAAGCTAAACGATTAATGTAGAGCTCTGTGTGTTTAAAATTGTTGGACCATATATTTTATTTAGCTATGAATACCGAAAGGAACTCCGCCTATGTTGATTGGAAGACTTTCTTGAGTCGTTTCAAATAGCCGGTCCTAAGCCCGGATAAAAGAGGAGGGTGTGTTAGGTTCGGCTAGCCAACATTCCAAAACCAGCCACTTTCATGGATATGAAACCCACGAGAGATTCGTTGGGGCGTAACCCTCTTAGCGACGCGCTACATCGAAACCCGAGTGTAGTGTCAAATGGGCAAGGGCCGGGTCGTCATCCCCTTAGTGGCGCGTCGTATCGTGATCCGGGTACGATGATAAATGAGCAAGGGTCGGGTCGTCGCAACCTTTGTGACGCGCTACATCTGCGCCCGGGTGTAGTAAAAAATGAGCAACAGTCTTCGCACTTCCCTCGACGGGTGCGAAGGGTAAGGAAGTTAGCCGAGCCTACTAGGATTCGTCTAGGTAGCTGAAATGTAGGGTCCCTAACGGGTAAGTTAAGAGAGCTAGTCGATACAGCAATTAGGAGGCGTGTAAATATTCTATGCGTTCGGGAGACTAAATGGAAGGGCCAAAAGACGAAGGAGGTGGAGGATACTGGATACAAACTTTGGTACACGGGGACAACATCGGGTAGGAATGGTGTAGGCATCTTGATCGATAGGAGCTTTAAGGATGGAGTAGTTGAGGTGCGAAGGTAAGGCGACCGGATTATCCTAGTCCGGTTGGTAGTTGGAGATTTGGCTCTGAATGTAATCAGTGCCTATGCCCCACAGGTAGGTCTTTGCGAGAGCACCAAGAGACAGTTTTGGGAAGATCTCGATAGCATGGTTAGTCCTGTGCCTATCAACGAGAAACTCTTCATAGGAGGAGACCTCAACGGCCATGTGGGTGCGACTAATGTAGGTTTCGAGTGGGTGCATCGGGGTTTCGGGTATGGTAGTAGAAATCAAGAGGGGGAGGATGTTTTGAACTTCGCGTTGGCCTACGATTTGTTGATAGCGAACACCATCTTTAAGAAGAGGGAATCTCATCTAGTGACCTTTCGTAGCGGACAACACCTGAGCCAGATCGACTTTATTCTTGCAAGGAGGGGGGATAGACGTGCTTGCTTAGACTGTAAGGTGCTACCTGGGGAGTGTGTTGTCCCCCAACATAAGCTTGTAGTGGCGGATTTTCGCTTTCGGGTACGTGTCCACCAGGACAATCGGGCCAAGATTGCGAGAACAAAATGATGGAAGCTTAGGGGAGAAGCAATGCAAACTTTTAAGGAGATGATACTAGATGAGGGGCCGTGGGAAGAAGGAGAAGATGCAGAGGGCATGTGGCTAAAGATGGCCATATGTGTTCGGAAGGTAGCTTCGGATGTGTTTGGAGTGAGTAGGGGAAGCAAACGGGAAGCGAAAGACACCTGGTGGTGGAATGACGAGGTGCAAAGGGCTATTAGGGAGAAGGAGTGGTTCAAGCGCCTCCATCATGACAAGAGTGCAGCCAACATTGAGGGCTATAAAATAGCGAAGAGGGCTGCAAAACGAGCGGTGAGTGTAGCAAAAGATCAGGCGTATGATGACCTTTATCAGCGGCTAGACACGAAGGAAGGGGAGAAGGACATTTATAGGATGGCTAGGATCCGAGAGAGGAAGACGAGGGACATCAACCAAATCAAATGCATCAAGGATGGGACGGATCGATTTTTGATGAGGGATGAAGAGATCAAGGACAGGTGGAGAGAGTACTTTGACAAGTTGTTTAATGGGGAGAATGAGGGTCCTACCTTGGAGTTGGATAACTCATTTGACGATACCAACAGACGTTTCGTGAGGAGATTTCAGGAGGCAAAGATCGGGGAGGCTTTGAAGAGGATGAAGGGAGGTAAAGCGATGGGCCCTGACGGTATCCCCATTGAGGTGTGGAGATGCCTAGGTGCCAGAGCGATAGTATGGTTAACTAAGCTTTTTAACCTCATTTTCCGGTCAAATAAGATGCCTGAAGAATGGAGGAGAAGTATATTAATACCGATCTTCAAGAACAAGGGAGATGTTCAAAGTTGTACTAATTACCGTGGGATTAAGTTGATGAGCCATACGATGAAGCTCTGGGAGAGGGTAATCGAGCATCGCCTAAGAAGAGTGACAAGTGTGACTCAAAACCAATTTGGGTTTATGCCTGTAGGTCGACCATGGAGGCGATTTTCTTATTACGACAGTTGATGGAGAGATATAGGGAGCAGAAGGACTTGCACATGGTCTTTATTGACCTCGAGAAGGCATATGACAAAGTACCGAGAAATGTCATGTGGTGGGCCTTAGAAAAGCACAAAGTCCTAACTAAGTACATCACCCTTATCAAGGATATGTACAAGGATGTGGTGACGTGTGTTCAAACATGTGATGGCGACACCAGTGACTTTCCAATTAAAATAGGACTACATCAAGGGTCAATATTGAGCACTTATTTATTTGTTCTGGTGATGGATGAGGTCACAAGGGACATACAAGGTGATATCCCTTGGTGTATGCTCTTTGCTGATGATGTGGTGCTAGTGGACGAGACTAGGGCAGGGGTTAATAGGAAGTTAGAACTATGGAGGCACACGTTAGAGTCGAAAGGGTTTAGACTTAGTAGGACCAAGATCGAGTACATGAGGTGCGATTTCAGCGCGACTAAGAATGAGGAGGGAGTCGTTAGCCTCGATGGGCAAGTGGTGGCCAAGAAGGATACTTTTCGGTATTTAGGATCGATGCTACAAAAGGATGGCGACATTGATGAAGATGTTAGGCATAGAATTTCAGCCGATTGGTTGAAATGGCGTCAACTTCAGGCGTCCTCTGTGACAGAAGGGTGCCTCAGAAATTAAAAGGTAAGTTTTATAGGACAGCGATTCGTCCGGCGATGTTATACGGTGCTGAATGTTGGCCTACAAAAAGGCGACATATCCAGCAATTGAGTGTAGCAGAGATGCGTATGTTACGATGGTGTTGTGGGCACACAAGGAGGGATAGAGTCCAGAACGACGATATTCGGAATACGGTTGGGGTGGCACCAATTGTGAAAAAATTGATTCAACACCGGTTGAGATGGTTTGGTCATGTCCAACGGAGGCCTCCTGAGGCACCGGTGCGTAGTGGGGTTCTAAAGCGGGTCGATAATGTAAAGAGGGGTAGAGGTCGACCTAAACTGACTTGGGACGAGTCGGTTAAGAGAGACCTTAAGGAGTGGAATATCCCTAAGGATTTAGCTATGGATAGGAGCGCTTGGAGACTAGCAATTAACGTGCCTGAACTGTAATCTTTTTTCTTGTACCATATATGTGTTCTTTGTTTCCATGCCTCTTTTGGGTTTCATCTCTAGCCTACCCTAATTTGCTTGGGACGAAAGGCGTTGTTGTTGTTGTTGTTGAATACCGAAAGGAAAGGTATGCCATTTTTTGGAACATATTACCAGAAGTCAAAAGAATCTGTATTTTTGTGTTGTTTGCACCCAAGTAACCCACTGTGTGGTTTTCAGTATAATTTGAGGAAGCACAACTGATTTTAATAGGAAATGCACTTTAGATCTGTAGCTATCCGAACTATTTGCAGAACCTGAATTAAAATTCAGTGTGATAACTGTTGTACAAAAAGGTTGGCGAACGCTAGAAGATTGACAAAGTCATAGTATAAACAGGGGAAGTGGTACATCAAACCTGCTGATGTGATATAAAACATCAGAAGATCAGTAATGATCACTATGCATCCCCAATTCTTCACAGAGGCAAGTGAATGAAGTTGGGTTCATTGTCTATGGCAGTTGATTTGTACTAATCTACACATGAATGTGCAATCACACCTTCATTATATTTTAGTTAAATTTAAGTTCATGTTTTTGGGCAATATTTTGTAGAACAATATGGAAGCATCTTCAAGGTTAGCAGGGGAAAATGCTAATCACAAATATTAATTGGTCCCAACATAGAGTGTCTATAGAAAAGAGTGGGTCAATGTGGCACTTTTTTTTTCTTAATAACAGCAAATAAAAGCTTCAATGAGGACAACAACCGTACCTGTAGGCTACCATCTCATCACCTTTACAATCTGATGTCGATCAGTTCTGCAACGATTGCCCACAAGAGAGCAGCATGTAAGTAATGAGTGCATGTAAAATAGCGATGGGAAACATACCTAGATGAACAACATATGTAGAATTGGCAAAGCGTAACATGGTACATGTACTGGAGTGTCGGCTATTAATCGTTATAAAGCATTGCAAAGTGGCAGTTTGAGATTGGAGCATACCTTCTTGGGGCTGGTGCATGATCATATGACATTTCGGTGTATATGTGTATCTTAACTGTATGTTGGGAGATTACAACCCAATGATATATATTCACCTCGGCATTTCAGCAGGCACCTAAAAGGCATCAATGTGCAGAGTTAAGCACATCGTACAACAGATTCTGTACATGGATGTATTATACTTCTTACGTTGAGAGCTGTCCATAGCAGGTATTTAACATGTCCAAAATTCGCTTTGGAGTAACTGTATTTATTATAACAGGAAAGTTGATGTAAGGACGGCGAGCATGATTATATGATAACTGAAACAACCTCAGCCCTTGGGTGCTGGTTATAGGCAGGAGCATATCCGGGATGGAAAAGGTGGTGTGCCATGCTGGTGCTGCTGCTGGTCCGTCTGCTGCCGTGGTGGCCGTAGCTAGAAAAGCAGAACACGATTATTCATCGGAAATAGAATCCATCTGAGCGGAGACAGGGCAGGCGAAAATGAAGGAGGTCCGTACCGTGCGATGTCCATCGTGGGCGTGGGCGACGGACGTGAGGTAGACTACGACGGCGTGCTGGCCTGGCGAGGCCAAACGAAGGTGACCCTAGATGGAGGCGGAAGTGGAGAACGGCGCCGAAGTGATGCGGCGCTAGGGTGTTGCCACGCTGGGGATCTCGCACGTCGCAACGTCGGGGCTGCAAAGCCTGGAAGAGGGAGAGTGGAGCGTCGTCCCTGGTAGAGGCGGAGAACGCCATGAAGCCTGGGTGAGAGGGCGGAGCTGCAGCTTCGCGTCGCGGACATCGGCGGCGGCCTCGGGGAGGAAGCAGTACTGGGAGGGAGGAGGCGGCGGCGCAGGAGGCAGGTGCAGCGCTCTGCGGGATTGGAGCGGCGGATAAGCAAGGATAAGCAAGGAGGAGGCGGAGCTCCGTCCGCGCCGCCGTCGGAGAGGGAGGTGGAGGTGGAGGTACAGGGCGGAGGGAGCTCCCACACCGGAGAGGGAGGTGGAGGTGCAGGCCGCCGCGCCATGGCCGCCCGCCGAGCTCCTCCGGCCAGAGCTCCTCCGGCCAGAGCTCCTCCGCCGCGCCGTGAGCAGCACGAGCACGAGCAGGGCGGCACGAGCACGGGAAGGGCGTGTGGGGGTATAGACCCCGTATACCCTCGCAGCCAGACTTTAGGCTGCTCGGTCCAGACAGCTTAGACCAGAAGACGAAGGCTTGTCCATCATCATCGTGATCGGTGGGCCGGACGACAAGACAGAGCCCGTGGTCCGCTACCGACCAAGTCGGTGGGCCGCGCGGGCTTTGAAGGCTACTTGGTATGCAAGGAGTCTTAGTCGGTTAGATCTAGTCGTGTACTCTAAGGATACGGCTCAATGGAACCGACCACATAGGGAAACCCTAGATATGTAACCTTGGCCCCCCACTATATAAGGCGGGCAAGGACCCCTAGAACACACGGGCTTTTGATATCTCATCAATACAGCAACAGAGACGCAGGACGTAGGGTATTACGCTTCTGAGCGGCCTGAACCTGGATAAACCCCGGTGTTCGTCTTATGTCTCACATCCGGATCGTAGGTCTTAGCGCGTCCTTCACCGTAATCTACTACCTAATCTACTACCTCGGGGTATCCCGTGGTAGACTACCGACGAGGTTTCATCGACAGGGCGCGAGCAGCACGAGCATGGGCCGCCTCCGCCGCGACCGAGCCCGTCCGCTCATGAGGCCGCCGCGCGCCCGCGCCGGTGCCATCGCTCGCCCGCGCCAGTGCCGTCGCTCGCCCGCGCCTGGGACGCCGCGCGCCCGCCGTCCTGCATGCCCGCGCTGCCTGGAGGACCACTGCCGTCCTGCGTGCCTCCGCGCGCTCGCCGGGGCCGCTGCGCGCCCAGCCGGTGCCGCCGCTCGCCCGCGTCGGAGAGGGAGGTGGAGGTGCAGGGCGAGCATGGCGGTCGAATGGATAAGGAAAAGGAAAGGAAAGATAAAAAGGAAAGGGAAGAGAAAAAAATCTAGACCTGTGGGCCCCATAGTATATAAAGGATCTTATAAAGGATGGATGTGTGCGGGAAAATTGGTTATAGAGGAGAAAATCTTGCTGACTAGAATGTATAAAAGAGAGAAATAGAGGAAGATGAGTACGGCTAGTCTAAGGACGGAGGTGAGGTGGTAGTGCCGAATGGAGGCAACGTGGACCTGGTGCACGGTGGACGCACGTTTACTGGGAGCGGAGATGCCGGGAGCCTCGATTTTAGTAGGTTATGTATAGATACGGACTCTTTAGGGCAGGTACATTGCTACACGTGAGCGGTCTCATTGGCTGTCTCATGCATTGCCACGTAGGATTTTTGATGATATGGAGGAAAGAGAGAGATGAGAGAAAACGAGGTCGTTGTTTCGCGAAACAATCACCTCATGAGCTAAAATTTATGAATACGAGACAACTATTTTACCATTATATGAATTGTTGTTGTCATGCACCTCACAATCCTATTTTTACTCTTTTCATAAATTAAAGAATTGCGAGTTACTATAAGACAACTTAAAAAAACAACCATTATATATGTAGTTTATTAAAGGGAAAATTGGTTCTATAGCATCGAAAGGTTGCGACCTCCGTAAAATACCATCGAAAGATTACGGCCCTGTAAAATAGCACTGAAAGTTGTCACCGTGAACTGAAACTACCACTCCGTCAGATTTTACACGTAGAAGCGTTAATTTGACATAAACTTCAAAAATTAAGTGACCCTTTTGCCCTTGCCTTATCCTTATACGGGAAGGGGAAACACACGCACACACGCTGGGCAGAGACACACGCAGGCTTGGGGTTCTGCCTAGGAGCAGCAGGTCCGCCGGCCACCTGGGAGTGCGGCCACCGCCGGCTGCCTGCTCCGCCGCCGCGGGTTGGTGCCCGCGTGCAGGCCGCTCCCCGCGTGGAAGCCGCGCCATCCGCCGCTGGCTACTCCGCGCGCGGAGGCCGCGCCGCCTACGCCATCCGCCACGGGCCGCTAGAGGCTGCGGGCCGCTGGAGGCCGCGCCGCCTGCGTCGTCTGCCGTCGCCTGCGCCGTCCGCCGCGGGCCGCTGGAGGCCACGCGGCTTGCGTCGTCTGCCGCCGCCTCCTCCTTTTTGACTGCGTGGTGCGCAGGGCGTGGAACAATGCATCGATCTGAGATCCTCGACGGGTAAGAATGAAACCCTAGCTTCTGTGTTTCTGGGTTATGAAGTGTGAGCCCTTGTTTGTATGATATCTGGTTCATTTGTGTGCGATTTCACCTGGCATGAGAATGGTCACCTGTGAGAAAGGACATTTGGCAGCAGTGTTAATTTTTTTTGCACTGCTACTATTTCAGGATCGATCCAAACAATGCATGTCGAGTAGTGATTGATGTTTCTTCCTACTCAACTGTTGAGGATGGTCGATCTGTGTACAAAAAGGGCAGATGCTTGGACTGGTGGGTTGATGCAGAAGAGTACTCCATCATCGATATGGAGAAAGATGTGTTCATGCACTTTAGTTGGGCTAGTTACCAGGAGGCAAACTTTTGGTTTGTGGGTCAGAACAATCTAACAATGCGACTTGGTACGGACCAAGAACTTCTAACTTTGTTGCGAGCCTCAAAAATGGTGGAGTTCATCTTGACTGTAGATAGATGTGAGCATGCTGATATGGCTTTGATTGAGAATGAAAGAGAAGTGACAGATGAAGCGAATGACCTGCAACTTCAGGTCACAGAAAAGTTCAAGGAGATGCATGTGAGTGCAGAATTGGATGGTCTAGAATGGGCCATGGAACCTCAACTTGGTGTTACAGCTGCTGGACCTTCTAGAGCAGAGGAGGAGGAAGATGACCAATACATGGAGCCGCGTGCTGACCATGAGGGAGATGATCCAGTTGGAGTTGATGAAGAGTGGAGGTATTTCACGAAGGTACCTGAAGTAGGAAGCAATGAGAAAGTGCAGCAAGAAAATAAGAAAATAGACAGCAACAAGAATGCAACTGAAGCTATAGATCCTGATGTTGTGCCAAGTGATGAAGTCACCATGATGCGAGATGCTCCATATGTCGTACTCACTACATATGATAAAGACAACCCTGATATAAAGGAAGGTTCGACATTTACTGACAAAATTGCCTTTGTACTAATGATTAAGCAATATGCCATAAAAAGAGAGTTTAAAACATTTGTAGAGCATAGTGATAAAGCAAGATACAGGGCAAGATGTGCAGATTCAGAGTGTGGATGGAAAGTTCATGCAAAGAAACTTCTTGGTTGCCCCACTTTCATGGTATACTAATTGTTGTACATCATGTATTATTTTTAGGATGTACAGCATGTATTATTTTTAGGATGTACAACATGTATTAATATCTTCTGTTATTTCCAGGTTGTGTCAATTGGTCCCAGACATACTTGTGCTAGCACTAGCCAAGTGAGGGGAAAGGAGGCCAGCAAAGCTTGGGTTGCTGACAGGGCCAAGGAGGTACTTAAGGCCACCCCAGACTTGGGAGCAAAGAAATTGCAGGTTCAGCTTGAAACTCAATTTCCAATCAAAATGTCATACAATAAGGTATGGGAAGGAACATAACTTGCACTGAAAGGCCTACATGGCACATGGGAGGAAAGTTTTAATATGTTGTGGAGATTCAAAGCTGAGTTAGAGGCTACATGTCCTGAAAGCATAGTAGAGATTGATTGCAAGAATGATAAGAAAAATGGTCGAGTCTATTTCTATAGAATGTTTGTGGCCATCAAAGCATGTGTGAATGGATTTCTTGCTGGTTGCAGGCCATACCTTGGGGTTGATTCTACTCACCTCATAGGTAAATATAATGGACAGCTAGCTGCAGCAACAGCAATTGATGGGCACAATTGGATGTACCCGGTGGCATATGGAATTTTTTACAAAGAGACAAAAGCTGATTGGACATGGTTCTTGAGGCAATTGAAGAGAGCAATTGAAACTCCACATGGACTCACAATCCACACAGATGCTTGCAAAGGCTTAGAGACAGCAGTTCATAATGTCTTCTAAGGTGATGCTGAGCATAGAGAGTGTTTTAGGCATCTCATGCATAATTTTAGGAAGCACTTTGATGGAGATGTGCTAAAGTACATGTGGCCTTGTGCTTGGGCATGTACTGCTAGGAGGCATCAATGGCTTTGGGACAGAATTGCAGACAATTGTCCTGCAGCAATTCCTTACTTGCAAGCAGAGCACAAACAACTTTGGTCTCGAGCTAAGTTCTCAGGGGAGTGCAAGATTGATTATGTGAACAACAATATTTCAGAAAGCTTCAACAACTGGATTAAAGAGACCAAAGGGTTTCCTGTGGATGTCCTCATGGACACAATTAGGGCCATGATCATGGAAAAGATAGCTATGAGGCAGTGTATAGCTAACAAACTTGAAGGAGCAATTCTACCTAGTGTTATAAATGAGCTGAAGATGAAGAGTAGAAACTTGAAGTACACAATTAAGGGGAGTGGTGGTCTTAAGGCCGAGGTATCTGGATTGACGAAGGACAACTATCCTTGGAGGCATGCAGTGGACCTTGAAAGCAAAACATGTTCATGTGGGCAGTGGCATATTTTTGGAAAATCTTGCACACATGTTATAGCCTTTATAGGTTCCTTGAGACAAGTAAAACTTGATGACTATGTGCATGACTACCACTCAGTTAGTCGTTTTAAGGCTACTTATCAGTTTGAGGTGAACCCAATGGTTGACAAGTCACAGTGGCCTATTGTTAATCTTGGGTATCAAATGTTGCCTTCAAATCTGGAACGGTCCGCGGGTAGGCCAAGAGTGAAAAGGATAAAGAGTAAGGGTGAGCCAGGAAAAAGGGGTCCTTACCAATGCAAAAGATGTTTTCAATTTGGGCATATTGAGAAGAGTTGTCGTGAGCCTCCTACTGAACTTGGTGTTGAATTACCACAACCATTACCTACTAAATCTAGGTAAATTAATTTTATGCTCCTATCACTTAGTACAATATCAATTATTTTTGAGTATAATTATTGATTATCTTGCTGTTATGTAGGAAAAGAAAAGAAAAACCAAGTACTTCAAACCCCACCAAAGCTCCTCAAAAATCTAAGAAGGCATCTGCAACATCCTCTACTTCCTTAGTTTCACAGACACCGATTAGTCCAGGGCCAACAACAAGGTTGATGGCAGCTTCTACTTCTAGTCCTCTCAGTCCAAGGCCAACAACAAAGAGTAGGGCAGCAGCAGAAACATCACCGGGAGGTATTGCGAGGCGACTTATCATAGGCTAGGCCTTGGATTTGTAAGAGCAAAGCGTATGTGTGGTGCCACTGTTATTTTGCAACTAGTGTTGGTGTTATTAGACCTTTGTGTGCTAGCAGACTTACTGTAAGTGTTGGGTCCATGTTCTAAACTATGAATATGTTTTCATGAATGTAATGTGCTGCAATGACAGTTCTAATGTGTTGGAATGGTACAACTAGCTGTAGTTTAACTTGTACTTGTGCTGTTCAATGTGGAGATGGATCCATTAATATGGTCATTATTTATGGTGTCCAATATGTGCTGCTATCAACCTATTAATGTGTTGGGGTCATCCATTCACGTTATGCTGATTTAGGGGTATTTTGGTCTCATTTAACGTTTCAGAGTGTAAACACTGGCGGAGTGCTATTTTCAGTTCACAGAGACAACATTCAGTGGTATTTTACGGGGCCAAAATCTTTCAGTGGTATTTTACGGAGATCGTAACCTTTCGATGCTATAGAACCAATTTTCTCTTTATTAAATCATCTTAAATGACATGACATCTATAAACTAGCTATAAGACCACACCATTGTACGTGCCCTTAGCGGGAGTCGAAGTCTAAACCGGAGACGAACCACCTGCCAAAATGGACCCGAAAGCTTCGGAGCTCCCACGACACACAATCACATGCCACATAAAAATCCAAAACCTGGACAAATTAAATAAAAAAGAAAAAAAACCCGCAAAGCTGCCGACTGCGAGCACGAGGCCGCCGTCTTTTGTCATCCTCTCATCTCACCTGGATCCCCCGCCGCCGCATCCTCAGCTCGCTGCTGCTGCCACCACAGCGCTGGCCCTCCGTCACGGGCGTGGATTTGTTCCCCTTTTGCTGGTACAACTGATCTCACTAGCCCTCGACTCGTAGCTTCCATGGACAGACTCCCTTGTTCCAAGATTTAGTTTTGTTCTCAGGACCAAAACCAAATCTTTCCTTCTCGCTATTCAGTCTGTCGCGGATTTTTACCCTGCAACTGATCTGAATCTACCTGTGAATGGTCGTTTGTTTGTTCTGCGCCGAAGATCGGCTTAAATTGATACCTCATGATGCAGATGCAGTCTCTTTATTTTTCGAGATGTTTTGGGGTTCAACTGTAGTTTCCGTAGTTCGTCCGTCCGTCCGTGTCTGCATGACTCTTCGATGTCAATTGCTTTCTGCAAACATACTCGCTTTGGGCAGATATCTTAAGTCTGGAGCTCTTGATTATTTGACTTTCTGTTCAACCATCCTGGTCGGCTAGAAATTTCAATGGCAGTCACTCCGTATTGTTGAGAGTAGCTCCAAGTGGTTGGCGACTTGCTTTGCTGGCTGGAAGGTTTGTATCTCTGGCTGGCGACTTGGTATGCTGTGGGGTTGTATTGTTGAACCTGGAAATCGGATGCATATGGTATTGCTATATGCTAATGGCCTATTGTTTGGACCTGTTTCCTTGATATGCGAACCAAATATTAATAAGGATTTTGTTTTTGGCAATGCCTATTGCTGAACGATTTTTGTAGGTATTGATTAATGAAATTTCGGGCATAATAACAATAGAAGGCAGCACAATTTTAAATATTTTGGAAATGAATGTACTTTTGAAAATAGGTGTTTGTGATTTGGATGGTATTCATTCAAGGATTCGTTAATTACAGCATTAACTAGTTACATTAATCTTGTCTGTTTTGGTAGGGCTGTGTATACCTTTTCCACCTCACAATTCCTCACCCCCTCTCTGCCAAATGGTTGCTGCCTCCTCGTGCAGTGGTTGTGGAGTCCATCTTCATGCCTGGTGCTGCCAATACACTCATAACTAGCAGCGTGGAAACCCTTACCTGTAGCAACTCATGGATCCTCACCATGGACTGGCCAGTGTCAGCACCATGCACTCCCTTGCCATCACTAAGCGGGGGGCAACATCAGTAGTTTCTGGAATGGGAGTCAGATTCAGATGCATGTCTGTATCACCCTCGTCATTGGCAGAGTTTGCAAGGCTATCTCACTGTTGCTGTTCCTCCAGGGACAAGTCAAGTTCCCTTCCTCTTCCAAGTTGGCATGTGTGATGTGGTATTGGATTCTAAATCCATGTCATTAGCAGGATACATTTTATTGATTCTTGCTTTTGGTTTAAGAAGCCTGTGCCTTTGTGCAAAATCAATGCAAATTATCAAGTGTCATTTCCTTGCTCATGCTTGGTCTGTTTACAGTCCTACAAACAAATTGATATCAAGTTTCGTTTCCTTCTTCCTAAGCTTCAGGTTGTTTTTCACTTCTGTGTGGTATGCTCATGTTTGGTCTGTTTACAGTCCTCCAAACAAATTGATTAGTTAGCTCAAGCTGTTTATGTCAGTTTTGATTTCCCATTCCCTTTACATTTGTCCTGGTCTAACGATACAATCTTAGAATTAAGAAAGATATAATGTTATTTGTATCCTATTCTCTATGATCCTTGGTTTCTGGTGCTGTGGTTTCTTTGTCTCTTTTAGCTTCTCTGCAAATATATTTGTATCAATAATCTAAAATGACTCTGGGAACAACATTGTTCAAGCTTATGCATTCATTATCCTGTGATGCAGGCGTCCCCTGAATGGATTTTTTCACTGAGTATGGTGAGGGAAGCAGGTACAAGATAGAAGAGGTGATAGGAAAAGGAAGTTATGGTGTGGTTTGCTCTGCTTTGGACACTCACACTGGCGAAAAGGTTGCAATAAAGAAGATAAACGAAATATTTGAACATGTGTCTGATGCAACACGTATACTTCGTGAGATCAAGCTGCTTCGGCTCCTGCGACATCCAGATATTGTAGAAATTAAACATATTTTACTTCCTCCATCAAGGAGGGAATTCAAGGATATATATGTTGTGTTTGAACTCATGGAGTCTGATTTACACCAAGTTATAAAGGCTAATGATGACTTGACTCCAGAACACTATCAATTTTTCCTGTATCAATTACTTCGAGGATTGAAGTACATACATACAGGTAACTAGTTATTCTCATTTTAAAAATATTTCCTTTACATATTCTGACCTTTTTCTTCAAGGAGTGCTGTTGCTAGAAGTGAATGGCCCTCTGTAGTAATTATATTTTTAGATGCATGTAATTTTCATAAGTATTCTTTTCGTTTTCAACATGTTAACCATAATTATTGTTTTAGGATTAGGAAAAACCTTTTGTGCCTAATTAAGTATGCTAGCTGTTCCAGGTGGAACGTACCTATATACCCATGTTTCTTAGTGGACTAATGGAATAGAAAGTTGTAGGAATACTAGGATATTTATAATTAGGTGAAATACTAACTACCTGGCCAGGAAAACTACACTCTGTTTTCTTTTACGTCTCCATTCATAACTTGATTCGTATACTATGCTCACACTGCAATTCATACTTTTTTAGAGTATCTCATACAACTTGAGTCTGGAGAGCATAGGCCCTGTTTGGATCCACCCAGCTAACTATTACTTTTAAAAATTAGCTGGGGTGGATCCTCTAATAGGCCAGCTAAAAATCACCCAGCGACTATCTCACTGGCTGCCCTAATCCAGCTAATAAAAAACCACTTTCCTATCCATGTTACCAATAGCCTCTAAAAGGTGAAGGGCATGATTGACAATGTCACAAAACCATAAATGCACCCACCACCTTTTATCTCCTGGATCCAAACAACACCTAACTAAATGGTAGCCAACTAACTATGAGCTGCTAGTGCATCCAAATGGGGCCATAACCAACAATTGCTGCATATGTTCATAGGGGTGACATAGATCTCATGCAGACGATTGAGACAAGGTCTAGGAGAATCCTCATAGTACGGGCACGGTGGCTGTAATATCCTTTCGTCAAAAAGGAGGCTATGTCACCTTTTTTTTTAATTTTTTCTAATAATGTCTAGCCATCTTAGTATCACGAAATGAAACAAGATTTTTCATTCTGTTGCAAATCAAGCTTCCGCGTTGCCTGCAGGAATTTAATTTTTTTTTATTACTTCGTCGTCTCAATCAGGCTCTCATATGGTGTCACGAGTATAGCAGGTGCCCATGCAGGGAGCAGCCAACCCTAGCCAGCCAAATTTAGGTGATAAACATATCTCTTTTTTGTAATTTGTTTGGGTAAGATCGAATACTTACCAAAAAGTTAATTTCCATTTTTAGCGTCGTATCGTGATCCGGGTACGATGATAAATGAGCAAGGGTCGGGTCGTCGCAACCTTTGTGACGCGCTACATCTGCACCCGGGTGTAGTGAAAAATGAGCAAGGGTCTTCGCACTTCCCTCGACGGGTGCGAAGGGTAAGGAAGCTAGCCGAGCCAACTAGAATTCGTCTAGGTAGCTGGAATGTAGGGTCCCTAACGGGTAAGTTAAGAGAGCTAGTCGATACAACAATTAGGAGGCGTGTAAATATTCTATGCGTTCAGGAGACTAAATGGAAGGGCCAGAAGGCGAAGGAGGTGGAGGATACTGGCTACAAACTTTGGTACACGGGGACAACATCGGATAGGAATGGTGTAGGCATCTTGATCGATAGGAGCCTTAAGGATGGAGTAGTTGAGGTGCGGAGGCAAGGCGACCGGATTATCCTAGTCCGGTTGGTAGTTGAAGATTTGGATCTGAATGTGATCAGTGCCTATGCCCCACAGGTAGGTCTTTGCGAGAGCACCAAGAGGCAGTTTTAGGAAGATCTCGATAGCATGGTTAGTACTGTGCCTATCAGCGAGAAACTCTTCATAGGAGGAGACCTCAACGGCCATGTGGGTGCGACTAATGTAGGTTTCGAGCGGGTGCATGGGTTTCGGGTATGGTAGTAGAAATCAAGAGGGGGAGGATGTTTTGAACTTCGCGTTGGCCTACGATTTGTTGATAGCGAACACCGTCTTTAAGAAGAGGGAATCCCATCTAGTGACCTTTCGTAGCGGACAACACCTGAGTCAGATCGACTTTATCCTTGCAAGGAGGGGGGATAGACGTGCTTGCTTAGATTGTAAGGTGTTACCTGAGGAGTGTGTTGTCCCTCAACACAAGCTTGTGGTGGCGGATTTTCGCTTTCGGGTATGTGTCCATCGGGACAATCGGGCCAAGATTGCGAGAACAAAATGGTGGAAGCTTAGGGGAAAGCAGCGCAAACATTTAAGGAGAGGATGCTAGATGAGGGGCCGTGGGAAGAAGGAGAAGATGCAGATGACATGTGGCTAAAGATGGCAACATGTGTTCGGAAGGTGGCTTCGGATGTATTTGGAGTTTGTAGGGGAGGCAAACGGGAAGCGAAAGACACCTGATGGTGGAATGACGAGGTGCAAAGGGCTATTAGGAAGGAGTGGTTCAAGCGCCTCCATCATGACAAGAGTGCAGCCAACGTTGAGGGCTATAAAATAGCGAAGAGGGCTGTAAAATGAGCGGTGAGTGTAGCAAAAGGTCAGGCGTATGATGACCTTTATCAGCGGCTAGGCACGAAGGAAGGGGAGAAGGACATTTATAGGATGGCTAGGATCCGAGAGAGGAAGACGAGGGACATCAACCAAATCAAATGCATCAAGGATGAGACGGATCGATTTTTGATGAGGGATGAAGAGATCAAGGACAGGTGGAGAGAGTACTTTGACAAGTTATTTAATGGGGAGAATGAGGGTCCTACCTTGGAGTTGGATGACTTATTTGACGATACCAACAGACGTTTCGTGAGGAGATTTCAGGAGGCAGAGATCGGGGAGGCTTTGAAGAGGATGAAGGGAGGTAAAGCGATGGGCCCTGACGGTATCCCCATTGAGGTGTGGAGATGCCTAGGTGCCAGAGCGATAGTATGGTTAACTGAGCTTTTTAACCTCATTTTCCGGTCAAACAAGATGCCTAAAGAATGGAGAAGTATATTAGTACCGATCTTCAAGAACAAGGGAGATGTTCAAAGTTGTACTAATTACTGTGAAATTAAGTTGAGCCATACGATGAAGCTCTGGGAGAGGGCTGTCGAGCATCGCCTAAGAAGAGTGACAAGTGTGACCCAAAACCAATTTGGGTTTATGCCTGTTAGGTCGACCATGGAGGCAATTTTCTTATTACGACAGTTGATGGAGAGGTATAGGGAGCAGAAGAAGGACTTGCACATGGTCTTCATTGACCTCGAGAAGGCATATGACAAATTACCGAGAAATGTCATGTGGTGGGCCTTGGAAAAGCACAAAGTCCCAACTAAGTACATCACCCTCATCAAGGATATGTACAAGGATGTGGTGACGTGTGTCCGAACATATGATGGTGACATCAGTGACTTTCCAATTAAAATCGGACTACATCAAGATCGGCATTGAGCCCTTATTTATTTGCTTTGGTGATGGATGAGGTCACAAGGGACATACAAGGTGATATCCCTTGGTGTATGCTCTTTGCTGATGATGTGGTGCTAGTGGATGAGACTAGGGCAGGGGTTAATAGGAAGTTAGAACTATGGAGGCATACGTTAGAGTTGAAAGGGTTTAGACTTTGTAGGACCAAGACCGAGTACATGAGGTGCGATTTCAGCGCGACTAGG
>CM041633.1:27103736-27152905 GCA_023333625.1 Bothriochloa decipiens
TGAGATGGTTTGGCCATGTCCAACGGAGGCCTCCTGAGGCACCGGTGCGTAGTGGGGTTCTAAAGCGGGTCGATAATGTAAAGAGAGGTAGAGGTCGACCTAAACTGACTTGGGACGAGTCGGTTAAGAGAGACCTTAAGGAGTGGAATATCCCTAAAGATTTAGCTATGGACAGGAGCGCTTGGAGACTAGCAATTAACGTGCCTGAACCGTAATCTTTTTCTTGTACCATTTATGTGTTCTTTGTTTTCATGCCTCTTTTGGGTTTCATCTCTAGCCTACCCCAACTTGCTTGGGACAAAAGGCTATGATGTTGTTGTGATGTTGTTGGATCTCATATATGGGATCAGTCTCTGTCGAAGGAATAATGAACTTATCTTGGTTCCTTTCCTCTTTCTTTTCCTTATGTTTCTATTGCTCCTGTGCATCTCCACCCACATTGGATTCTTTCACTCTATACATGACCCTGACCCTGCCGATACCTTGTGTAACTGTTCCTCGACCGGTCGATCCCCAGTTACCTATAGAACAGGGTTCTACTTCTAGAAAATTTGATTCAAGAATCAAGAATAGCTTTCCTAGGTATGCTTGTCACATTTTAATTTGTCCTTGGTATACTATTCTTCTTAAGACCCTATAATTTGTTGCAGAGGTGCAGTCATTTTTAATTTCCCAAGAGAAGCATGCTTGAAACAAGAGCAATACATACACCATGGATTTACAACTCTTTACATCCAAGAGATCATAGGGTTCAAATAACATGGGTTGTGACTAACTTTGGAGGGTTTAAAACAACAACCTGCCTGGGAAAGACCACCCCCATGGCATTGCACTTAAGAAGCAGCTTGTCTCAGGCCAAGAAACACCCTGTAGGCCAGTTTCCCTGGATGTGACACCAAGTGCCAGGACTGGTTACACGTATATGTCAGTCTCTGGATCTTTGCTCTAGATGTGAGCAGGATCCTTACTCTCATCGAGAGGATAGCACACAGAGAACTCAGAGTTGAGGCAATTTTCTGGGTTTATTTCTCACACAATGCTATGCCAACCTGAGGGGTTGGGGATACATATTTATAGGCTGCTAACCAGCCAAGCATATGCTAAGATGCTAGTCTAAGATGCTATCCTAGATGCTAGTTAAGATGTTGTCCTAAGATGCTCCTAAGATGCTTGTCCTAAGATGCTAACTGCTGTCCTAAAAGCAGTCAAGGATGCTTTTACAAAGGACACAAGGACACAAGGACCATGTGCTGCGTACTGCAGCCCACACACACAGAGACTTATCCATCAGTATAACTTAGGACCACAACCGACAAGGAGTGTCTTTTAACAGAAGGCTTGCGGGGAGTCCCAGTACTTGGGGTTCTATCTGAGCCATGCTAACCAGTCACATGGTTGTGATTTGTCGCTGTATATGGAGTATTACCCTTGTGATACAGTGGAGGATTTTCCAAAAACTTGTATGATTAGAAATAGCCGACTCTTGCAATAATAATAGCTAATTGTTGTCTTGTGTGAAATGGAAGTCTTGCAGAAGATTCTCTAGTTGCACTAGTCAATTTGTACGAACAAACAATAATACTTTCAATAAGTAAATGAGGCAAAAATTTAGGAACTAGAAAGCAGAACGAGCAAAACTCTTTTGTAACACCATTTTATATTGTTCTGGTCATTAGCGTCAATATTAATTAATCCAGTGCATTCTGTTCATTGTTTTTTTTTGCACAGCAAATGTGTTTCACAGAGACCTAAAACCAAAAAATATTTTGGCCAATGCTGATTGCAAGCTTAAAATATGTGATTTTGGACTGGCAAGAGTAGCTTTCAATGATACTCCTACTGCCATCTTCTGGACGGTACAAAAAACTCAACTCATGGATAAAACACATTAATGTTATGCCTGCCCATCATTTTAACATTTATTGTTTAATCTACTATTAGGATTATGTTGCAACAAGGTGGTACCGAGCTCCTGAGCTTTGTGGGTCTTTTTTCTCTAAGGTTAGTGATCTGATGACTGATATGAATCCTCATGCTTGAATGTCAATGATTTTTTCCTGTTATGTTAATCTGGTGAACATGTCTAGGATCCTGCAGGAGTTCTAAATTTCATAATTTTTATTGTTCTACCTGATGGGATTGCTTGTATAAGCCTGTAAAATATAATCTTGTGCATACATTTGTAATTAGTTAGTTACTTTTGTAATGCACATGTTGTTATTTGTTCAACCTGCTTCTCTTTAAATTTCTCATATACGTCTCTATCAACCTGTTTCTTCTATATTCTTTTACTAGTATAGTGCCGGTGCGTTGCCACGGTTTTATTTAAGGGGTGCACTTAAAAACAACAAAATATTTTTCTATAGTTTTCGTCTCACACAATTATTGTGACCACAAATATAATCCGGAATACATTCATGCACAATAAAATAAATTACGTAGCACTGTGGTCAATTTTTCAGTTGTCACAGGTTCAACCCCTTCATCGGCTGCCAAAATAGAAAGTGTTTGGCACATGGGGTGTTTGGCCTCTTCCGAGCACCTCAACAATCTCAATAACTCGTGTCGGAGTGAGGTCCTGCGAAAGAACTACTATTAGGCCACTTGGGCAGAGCTACTATTAGCCATTGAGGCCTTCTACTGAAAGAGCAGAGCTACTAAAAGTCATACACAGGTAAATTAGGTGAAAAACAAACTGACCCATTATTTGCTTGCAAGTGCAAATATAGATCCCCTGCTGAAATGTAAAAGCATCTGCAGCAGAAAATTGATTTTTCTGTTGCCCAGAAAAATGCATACATATTTTGCTGTTGCCTTCAGGTTTAGGTCAGGCTTCAACATGTTGCCCAGAAAAATGCATACATATTTTGCTGTTGCCTTCAGGTTTAGGTCAGGCTTCAACAATCTCAAATATCAGCACACAACTCTCATTTTTTTATGGTCTAACAGATATAAATGTCCCAGACTGAACTAACCACAAATTGTGAAAATTTTGAACATATGTAAAATGCTTGCGAAGGAACACTAACTTACTCAATGGCGGGAGGACAGGTCAGCTTTGTTGAACAAGTTGTCTCAGTTAGTATGCTTGAGCAATCCTCAAGCTAGGAGGGGCTTTATTTCTACTCCCTGAAACCATGACGATTTCAGTACCATTCCACAAAGAGGTATTTTAACCAAAATAAATAAAAAAAATAGACTACTTCCACGTACTGTTATACCAGTTTCATGTTATCGGGGAAAAAATCTTAGACCAGTTTCTTAGCAGATTCTTGCTCAGATAGTAAGCTGGAAACTTTTCAACACATCATACTTTCACTTGGAAAACGATAATACTTCCTATGTACTTTCAAAACCGAAAAGGAGGTGCAGGAAAAAAACTCACCAAAGTAGTTGCATCGCTAGAACATTTGGGGAAGAGGGGAGTGTGGAGCCAAAATCTATAATCCATATCTGTTTTTAGCAGCATCCAGGAAGGCTGGAACGATGAATGTATTGAAAAAAAACATAATGAGGGCACCTTTTTAAATATGGAAAAACGTTCCAGCATCCTCTTTCAATATGTATCAGTCCATAATTATCATAGTAGCAATCTAAAGCAACTAAAGTAACTGAATTGCATTTCATCGCACAAGGCATTTGTACAATACCTGAAACCTCCTCCTCAATGGCCCTCTTCATCAACCAGCATAGCACCATAGCCACAACTCGGGCTCTTCCTCGAATGACCTCAGCGAGTCCCTTAGGCTCGCTGAATCCACACAATCAATCCCTCTCATATTGCATCTGGTTCACCTCTATTATTAAGATTGGGGACACCAATGTCAGGCTCTTTGGTCCAGTCATGTATTCAATCAAGAGGCATAGCATCAAGAGGCATAGCACCAGAAATGACATTGTACATTTCTATAATGTTCAAAACTTAAAAAAATGTTACACAATAACAGCATACGAAATGCGTAGCAGAAGATAACCTGGCATACGAAATGCCACTTACATGTTGTCATGATCTGAAAACAATGCCTTCCAAATTCCATGTCAAAGTCCACTGAAGCCAAGGCGTTACGTTTCTGCAAAATGGGAAAAGTTTATCTTCAATAAAATAAAATGACACAGTATACTGGATAGTGGTACATTGTAGGTGATTGCTCAACTGCATTCGTTTCTGAGAAAATGAGATAGGCCAGGGATCTAATTGAGGAGCTCATAGCACATCCTGACTCTGTAAATGAAAAAGGATTATTAATTTTGTAACTCTGCTTTCTTAACCAAGTACATATATTTTACTGTTGCCAAAAAAGTATATATTTTGGATTACAAATATTTTAGAGGTTAAGGTATTTAGAGGATATTTACATTTATGTTCATAAAAAGAAACTTTTCTAATTATGGACACATTCCAAACATGGAAGCTGTTGGCACAAGCCCCTCGTGCCCAGGTGAGCAGCACCTACTCTCCTTCCCTCCTCTCCTCCCCTGGACCAAGGTAGAAGATGAGCTTGAGCTCAAGAACACACACACACTCCACTGCTCTGTCTTCATTCAGCGTTGGCTGAGGACTAGAAACTAAATATGGTGGCAAGAGCTGCCTTTTATTGATTGCATTGCATACATATATATACACAAGCCTCCACCCGCTACCAGGTATGGGCTGAGCCTCCTACTCCAGGTATGGGCCAAGTATGTGCCCCCACTACTCTAGTACTATGCTTACATCAGCGCAAGATATGGCTGATGGAGCTTCTCACCTACTCCTACATGGCCTACTGCCATACTGCTACAGGAAACAAGGACATGGTCAGCCATGACCATGAGCTGACCTCTACTTGTCCTTGACCATGCTAGGGAAAGAGAGATGGGATGGTAGTAGATTATGTCTTACAATCTTCCCCTAATCCTGCTGCTAGCCCTTGACCTCTACCATGCCGATTATCTTCCTCAGCTCCTGGAACCGAAGGCGACCCAACGATTTGGTGAGGATGTCAGCAAGCTGCTGAACAGTGTCGACGAACTCGATGACGATTTGTCCTCCATCGACGCAGTCACGAAGGAAGTGGAACTTCACATCGATGTGCTTGCTCCTGTCGTGGAGGACTGGGTTCTTCGCCAGCGCGATTGCTGGCTGGTTGTCCACCTTGAGCGCCGGCGGCTGAGCTTGAATGAACTCCGGTGAGCTCTGTCAGCAGCCAACGTAGCTAGACCACCTGGCACGCCGCCGTGGCTGCTGCAACGTATTATGCCTCGCAGGTCGACAGTGTCGTCATCTTCTGCTTCAGTGACTGCCAGGCTATCGGCACTCCGCCGAGGAAGACGAGCACGCTGGAGGTGCTCCGTCGCCCGTCCACATCACCCGCCATGTTCGCGTCGCTGAACGTTGTGAGCCCCGGCGCACCCTCCTCGGTCTTCGGCGGCGCATCACTTGGGGAAGACGATCCCCCACTCCGCCGTGCCCTGGACGTAGCGCAACAGGCGCTTGACCGCCGTCCAATGGTCCACCGTGGATCCTCCATGAACCTGCTCACATAGCCCACCACAAAGGCGATGTCTGGCCGCGTGTGAGTCAGCGAGCGCAGCCAGCCGACGATGCTCCGATAGAGTGTGGCATCCACCTTCGCCGCGGTGCTCTGCTTTGAGAGCTTGATGCGCTCCTCCACCGGCGTGGCGACCGCTTTGCAGCCTGCCATTCCCGCCCGCTCGAGCAGCTTCTGCGCATAGGCGCGCTGCCCAAGCCTGATGGCGTCCTCCCCTGCCTCACCTCGATGCCAAAGTAGTAGGACAGGGCATCCAAATCGCTCATCCGGAATCGCGCGGCCATCTCCTCCTTGAACTTGGCAATGTCCGCCGCGCGCGCTCCGGTGACGTTGAGGTCGTCCACGTACACCCCGACGATGAGGTGCTCCTTCCCCGTCGGCGGGTGTACAAGGCATGCTCCGTGGCACACCTCCCGAACCCCAGCTCCGCCATTGTGGCATCGAGCTTGGCGTTCCATGCTTGCGGTGCCTGGCGCAGACCGTAGAGTGCCTTGCGCAGCCGCAGCACCTTCTTCTCGGTGCCCTTGACAACGAACCCCGGCGCCTGTTTGACGAAAACGGTTTCCGCCAGATCACCATTCAGGAATGCCGACTGGACGTCGAGGTGATGAACCTGCCACTCCTTGGCCGCCGTCGTACCGACTCCATCAGCGCCACCGGCGCGGACACGTCGAAGTCGACCCCCTCGCGCTGCACGAAGCCACGGGCGACGAGCCGCGCCTTGTGCTTCACTACGGCGCCGCGCTCGTCACGCTTCACCTTGAACACCCACTTGAGCCCAATCGGTCGGCATCCCGCCGGCGGATCGACCAGCTCCCAGGTGTGGTTGTCCATGGCCTTCATCTCCTCGAGCATTGCCCTCCGCCACGCCGCATCGCGCTCCGCGACGGCAAATGTGGCCGGCTCCTCTGCGCTCATGAGAAGCAGAGTAGGGTCGTCGTTGAGGATTCGCGCCGCCAGCCCGGGCACCGCCGCATCTCCGACGACGTTGTCCATGCGGCGAAACCGCACCTCCTCCCCTTCGTGGTATGCGTCCATGAACTCCGTGACGTCCGATGGCGGGCATCTCCTGCAGCCGCCGGCGCGCTAGGAGGCCGCGTGCCGCACCCTGTAGCCGCACCACCGCAGACACCTTGCAGGCACTCGCCCATGCAATCGCCTTCCTCTCCGTGAGCTTCTGCAAGACTGCTGCTGCAGGGACGATTGGGCACCGCCGCTTGAAGATGGAGCGTCCCTGCCGACGCGCTAGGAGGCAGCGTGCCACCGCCCGCAGTTGCGTCGCCGATGCCTGGATGCCATCCACACCCTCGTGGAGGACGCCATCGCAGTGCTGCTGTGGCAATAACGGGCTGGGGCGGTGAACAACGGGATCGGTGAAGGAGAGTAGGAAAGCGAGACCTGGCCGTAGCCGGGCACACTGGGAACGACAACAGCGATGGCAGCAGGCGCTGGAGCGACCGTCGTCATGGCCGCCGGGCTGCCATAACCTGGCAGCAGGCGCTGAAGCGACCGTCGTCATGGCCGCCGGGCTGCCATAACCTGCCATCCAGTAGGGGAGGGGTGTTGGCATCGCGGACGCGAGTGGATGTCGGCGACGGAATGGGCGAGATTGATGAGGGCCGCGTTCTGCTGATCCGGTGTCATCGGCGAGGACTTGACGGGCACCGAAGTGATCGACAGCGGATCATCGTAACCTGGCATCTCCGATACTAGATTGTTATGTGTGGCTGTTGGGGATCGAGAGGAGAGAGTTCAAGGACGGGCGCGCTACAGCACCCGTGGTGCTACAGTACCGCAGGTTCTGTTCATGTCGGCGGTGGCTAGGGCTAGGGGGGCGTTCGCCTCCGGCCGGGCAAGAGGGAAGGGTTTTTCTTCTTAATTCTTGCTTTTAGATTGATACATCTTCTCTCCTTATATAGAGGTTAACTTGGCTCCTAAGAAAGCGACTAATTAACCCTAATAGGTTAAGGCACATTAGGCCCTTGACTCTCCTAACATGAGTAGTATAATTTCATTGGCGATTCCCGCACCAATGCATGGGGTTTTCTCCTAGTTGTTACTGTTACTAATACTCTTTGCTTTTTACCCTATTATTTTTTTGGTAGCTTGTGTTGGAATAAAAGGTTCTGTGTTTTTGTTTCTCTATACATAAAAATTGGACGCTGCATAGTTCCGAGTTTTGTATTCTAGATGCTTCTATGCTGTAGATTCTCTGGAGAATTGTTGAACATTTTATGTTTTGAATTGATGCAGTATACTCCAGCAATAGATATATGGAGCATTGGCTGTATATTTGCAGAGCTTTTAACTGGAAAACCTCTCTTCCCTGGGAAAAATGTGGTACATCAACTTGATATAATTACAGATCTCCTGGGAACCCCATCTCCTGAAGCAATCTCTAGGGTAGGTACTTTTACATATAAAAGAGTCGCTTTGCTTGTCATCTTCAGTTACTTTCTAATGATTTTTGCTACATATACTCTTCATGGAACAGATTCGAAATGAGAAGGCCAGGCGCTACCTGAGCAGTATGAGGCGGAAAAGGCCTATACCGCTTACTCAGAAATTTCCGAATGCAGATCCACTTGCATTACGTTTATTGGAGAAGATGCTAGCTTTTGATCCGAAAGATAGGCCAAGTGCAGAGGAGGTATATATGTGTTTTTTAATAATCTTTTTTCATATCAAATAGCAGTATCTGTCCTCTGAATGTTTACAACATCTAATTGACCTTACATTCAGGCCCTTGCTGATCCATATTTCAAGAACATAGCCAACGTGGATAGAGAACCATCAGCACAGCCTGTGACAAAGCTGGAATTTGAGTTCGAGAGGCGGAGGATTACCAAAGAAGATATAAGGGAACTCATCTACAGAGAAATTCTGGAGTATCATCCAAATATGTTGAGAGAATTCCTTGAGGGGACCGAGTCAACTGGTTTCATGTACCCAAGGTGTGTTGTCATGCCAAGTTTTTTTCCTCATTGCATCAAAATATTTGGCTGAGTCCCCGTTAGTGGGGTGTGCGTATGTGTTGTCTCCTATTAACGCAATGTGCACAACTTCCCTTCATTTTCGTTAAATTTAGACTGTCTAGTTCTTTGTTAAACACTCTTATGCATTTTTATCTTGTTATTACTGATATTTTTTTAAATGAATACTAGTATGTGTCACATGCCTAATCATAGGCCCTGAGCCCAAAGCAGGTCCGCTGTGAATAGTACCCACTGTGAATAGTAGCGCGTAGGTTAGGTTAGGTCAGCTTAGATTGCTTGCAAGCTAAGTGCCCAGGCCCTTCAATTTTAATAAGAAATAGCCAAAAGGCTCTATTCCCTTCCTCCTCTCCCTTCTAAGCCTCGGTCTTCTCCACCTCTCCCTTAGCCTCTCCCTCTTTCCAGCACGGCCGCCCCCTCCCCTAACCCTAGCCACCGCCACCACCGTAGCTGCCGCCACCCTCACCACGCCGCCGGTAGCACCCTGCCGCACGCCTATTACAGTACGGCACAGTAGGCACATACTACCTCCCTCCCAAAAAATATGATGTTTAAGTTGTTTCTAAACTCAAACTATCTTAGGTTTGGTAAAGTTTATAGAGAAGGTCAACATAGTCTACACCAAAATAGGTATACTATGCAAGTATTGTTTTCTCCAACATGCAGGAGAGCTGCGTATCTTTTATATTATAAGAAGAAATATACTAAGCAAATATTGTGTTTCTACCCTTGTTTCAAAGGTTAGTTTTGATTTTACCCTTTCTTTTCGCAATGTTGCATTTTTACCCTTATTTTGTAAAAACGAACGCTCAATCTACCCCTACTCCATTAACATCAGCTAACGGTGTTGAATGGGCTAGCCAAAGACAATTTTGCCCTTGCGAAAATACCCTTACTTTTCTGGATTAATCGTGATTTTACCCCTATTTTCTAAAAAAGTTGGCAGCAATATTGGACAACTTGTTACATATAGTTTCACACAATTAATGGAAACGACGTTCTGATTGGAAACAAAACTTCAAGTTGTCTGAATGCTCTAGAGTCCAAATTCTGAAATTTCTGCGAAGTTTTCACATTTTGCAAATAGAATGTAAAAAACTTAAATTATTTGTAGAATTTTCATAACAAATTAACAATTATAAAAAAACGCTGGTGCATGGATCATGAGGAGACTTGTGCCTCGCTGTCTTCAACGCTTGTTTGCTGGTCACCGGCCGCTGACGAGAGTTGACCGCATTTGGAGCCGAGTAGAGGGAGCCGGCCGCTGCAGTCCGTGTTTCCGTGATGCGCTGCTCGTAACGATGCAGATTTAAATGGGTTGACCCAATGACCCATTACCCAAAACTTAAAAAGTGCTGTAAATACCCACTCAGCTGGCCCAAAACATTTTGGTTCCAAATAGTGTTGAGCAGTATGGGTCCAGTGGGTAACCCAATCAAAGTGCTTGACTACGCGAGAACCGGCCCTCCGCCGCTGCCATCCTGTCCGTCGCCGCGCTGGTTGAGGTCGAGTAGACGAGCCTCGCCACGACATCCAGGCTTAGTGATGACACGGTGTCGAAGTACCGCATATATAGCCCGCTGTGCCGTCGCCGTGTCTGCGCGTACTGCGACGGCCGGAGCGAGCTGTGCAGCACGTCCCGGAACCGTCAACAACCCCACGCGTCGGTGCGTCACGGCGGCGCCGGTGCCGGCGGGGTCCTCTCTGATGCGCGCCGCCACACACTCATGACTCACCTTCCCCTCCTGGTGCCCCGTGTAGGTGCGGCTCTGCCGGCCAGCACAATTTCCTTTCACGAGGCCGTTGCCGGACTTGAACCCGCCCAGGTCACGGCGGTCCCGCCACACCCGCACGTTCCGCGAGTCCATGCCCAAGGTCGAGGAGTTCATCGCGCCGCCACACATCGTGTGCGTGACCACCGCGCTGGCGTCGACGCAACCATGGCCATTGGCCGATGACGCACCGGCACAACCACGGCTAGCCTCCGCTGCCTCGCTCGGCACCCACCACCACTACAGAGTACAGACCGCAGCCACGGCCAGCCCGCTTGCACTTTCACTATGGTGTTCTTCAGTGGAACCACAACCCAAACAAGAGAGGGATTGGGTTGACCCAAAACAACAACAACAACAACAACATAGCCTTTTGTCCCAAGCAAGTTGGGGTAGTCTAGAGATGAAACCCAAAAGAGACATGGAAACAAAGAACACAAAGTGTACAAGAAAAAATATTACGGTTCAGGCATGTTAATTGCTAGTCTCCAAGCGCTCCTGTCCATAGCTAAATCCTTAGGGATATTCCACTCCTTAAGGTCTCTCTTAACCGACTCGTTCCAAGTCAGTTTAGGTCGACCTCTACTGCGCTTTACATTATCGACCCACTTTAGAATCCCACTACGCAAAATACATTAATTGGGTAAGGCCCAGAGCTTGCGCAGTTGTACGTGGCCGCCCGCCGCGACGTGCTTGCGGAGTTCGTGGCGCTCCTTGGCGTCGAGGCCGTCGCCATCGAGGAGGTGCTCCGATGTACTGGGCCATGGCCGCCCGACGCGCTCCGCGCCGCCGAGCCTGGCAGCCGCCGCGCTACGCCGCCCTCGGCGCCCCATGCTGTGCGGCTCGGGTTTCGTGGTAAGGACGGGGGTATTGGGTGAACGGATAAGGGGTAGTTTTGTCCCTTTTATTTTACTGTGAAGCGTTTTCTTCTTTTCTTTAATTTTTTATTTCAAAAATTACTAACAGAGTTAGAGCAGGGGTAAACTGAGCGTTCATAGTTGTAAAACGAGGGTAAAAATGCATCATTGCAAAAAGCGAGGGTAAAGGGTAAAATCAAAACTCGCCATTAAAACAAGGGTAGAAACGCAATAGCCCCTATTTGGTAATATAAATATTATTTATTTATTTGTATACATTTGGTCAAAAATAAGATAGTTAATAGTTTGACTTTGGACAAAAGTAGAATGTAAGTTCTTTTTTAGGGAGGGAGGTTGGGGGGGGGGAGGTAGGAATTGGTAGTTAACTGTTTTGCAGATGTAGTGAATAATTGGGGAAAAGTAATTGCAGGAAACCACTGATTGCATGCATAAAATATCAAACTCAATTTATTTCGAGAGTAACAAACAAAGATCAGAGTAGACTTAAAAATATTTTATTGTGTTGGAGTGGGAGGGGTGATGGTTCATTGAACTGGGCTCTACTGCATCATTGGACTAAACTGATTTGCATTACTCTACTTGCAGTGCTGTGGACCATTTTAAGAAGCAATTTGCATATCTTGAAGAACACTATGCAAAGGGATCAACAGCAGCTCCACCTGAGAGGCAACACAACTCTCTTCCAAGGTAATATTTCCATTCCCTCGTGACATAATTTCACTAAAACCCTATCATTTGACTGAGTACATCTTTTTCGATACTTGACACTTGTGCATAAACAGGCCTTGTGTGTTATATTGGGATAATCGGACTAAAAGCACAGCCAATGTCATGGAGGATCTTTCCAAGTGTGTAATCAGAGATGAAACGCAGAGGGAACAGCTAGATTCTTCCTCAACTGGTGCAAATAGAGTTCCTCACGGTGAGCATGTGTAGCCTCCAAAAAGCGATTGGCACATCATCGTTGCTAACAACATAAAGTAATGTCCTTTTGCTATACATGAATTATCTTCAGAACTCACAGAATCAGTTACAGGTTTGCAACCAAGTCCTATTTAGCAGCATGTGTTCCATTCATCACTTAAGTCATGATTGTTTAATTTGTTCATGGTCTACTCCCTTGTGTCATGCAAATCAGCTGCTTTGGTGTCTAAATTATACTTCCTCATTATGATGTTATGGACATGGTCATTCCGCATGATGCATCTTGGACTGCTATTTTCTATATACTTACGATTGTGCTTCATTAAGGGCGGCCCTGGTGCAGCGGTAGTGTCTTACCGTCTGTTACCGGAAGGTCCAGGGTTCGAGCCCCGGCCTCCGCACATTATGTGCGGGTATGGCTTGGCGCAAAAATCCCTTCCCCAGACCCCGCACAGCGCGGGAGCCTACGGCACTGGGTACGCCCTTTTTTTTTACGATTGTGCTTCATGTTGGAAGTGGAATGGAAGGAGAAGCTTTTATCTTGAAGAAAGTATGGAATAGTTGAGTAAATTGTTCATGTTGATTAATACAAGGAATCAACTCAAGCTCAAGCTCAAGCTCCACAGTCCCAGCAAAAAAACATTTTTTTTTCCAAAAAGGAATTGTTTTTTCTTACACAGGAGAGCTGCACCCACCTCACTTTATTGTTTTGACCCCTTGGGATCATCCCTTTCAAAGTCATCCTGAGCTTGTCACCATGCTAAACGTTATGGGCTAAAATGGTTGTGCTCCACAGTCCCAGCAAAAACCATTTTTTTTCCAAAAAGGAATTGTTTTTTCTCACAGGAGAGCTGCACCCACCTCACTTTATTCTTTTGACCCCTTGGGATCATCCCTTTCAAAGTCATCCTGAGCTTGTCACCATGCTAAATGTTATGGGTTAAAATGACTGCTAGACCAGCCCTGTTCGCTTGTTCTATCTGTGCTTATCAGCCAGCCAAAATCAGCTAGCTAGAAATTATCCAGCTGATAGTTGTTTATCAATTATTTGTGCACTTTGCTATCTATTGGTTTTACCGCTGATGTTCTGGACAATTGATGCATGGAAAATAGATTCTTATCTGTTTTGTTGGGAATTATAGATTTTCTGTATTAAGTTATATCCTCGAGTTGTTTTTTCTTTGTAATGAAATATTCCCTATTCTCTTCAGCGGATTTTTCTGTTATTTCTCATTAGTTGTTTTTTACTTCCAATGGTAGGTGGTGCCACAAGGCCTGTTAGAGTGGTTGGCTCTGCAATGCGATATGGTAACAGTTCATCATCTGCTGCCAACCAATATGAACAGAGAAGGACAGCTAAACACCCAGCAATTGGTGTTACTGGTGTTTCACCTAGGGGCTCATACTCCAGAACAATTCCTACCTGCAAGAGCGAAACAAGCGAAGCTGACAGGATTGATGCAAGCCAAACTAGACAGCCAAGGCCATACATCCCAAACAAACTACCTACTACAGTAGATGGCCGGAATAGTCACTGGTAGTTTTAACTGCAATCGACCAGCAAACTTAACAAAGTATCTGCGGATCTCTTCATATGGTATCTGAGACATCCTGTCACAGTTAAAGATGACATTCTGTACAGAGTGAGCATTTTTCAGGGACACAGTCAGAGCTGAATTATAATTCAAGCAGGTTTGATGGGCTGCTTGGTTCTACGTAGATTTGTCCTTCGCTAGCTGTTTTGATGATTCAGATTAATCATGTACGGTGTATAGTCAAAATATTGTGGTAGGCAGCAAGAGGCTGATAGCCTGCTTCTGACGGATCGTTTTTTTTGTAACATGTAACATTTAGATTGAATTCGAAGAAACATTTTTCTTGTAGCTTTCCATTCAAATTTAATAATAATTAACTATTTAGTTTTACAATGGAATCTTTAGATGATGTCAATATGTAGTTGTATCAAACTTTCTTCGGGACATATGGTTGTAATTTATAACGAATTGTGTTCGTTCGTTTTTTCTCTCCTTCACACGTAAGAGATGTGTTCCGTTCGTTTTATGTCGTTTTTTTCTCTTCTTCACACGGAGATATGTGCGTTATTGCACTTAGATAGAAGAAACGGCAAATAGCCACTTACCACCTCACATGTTCGTATACGAGCAAAATAACCCCCTCCTCTCATCACGATATACACACTACGAGACACATAGAAACCATCTAGAAATGCTTCAAAATAAGCAACCATCCAGAAAGGCAAAAAGAAAATTTGTCAGCCATGAGGATGCCCGATAAGAACAACTCGCCAGGAAAGGTAGACTTTTCTTTTACGGTTGGCATCAAAAAATAATTTCTAACGCTTTTTGTTTTGATCAGGCAAACCTTTTGTCGATACCCTGGAAACGGGTACCCCAAACCCCTGGTTTACCGAACGAAACCCCGTAAAATCAGCAAACACTAACCCTTCAATAACCTCCCGCGCTAACGTACGAAGGCCCGCAGGCTGAGACGTATCGGACTGGCCCGCGAACGAACAACGACGGCCCAAAGCCAAAGCCTATCCGGGAGGCTACCGAACGGACTAGTTCTGTACACCCGAGAGGTTACCGAACGGACTAGTACTGTATAACCGAGAGGTTACCAAACGGACTGGTACTGTACACGCAAGGGTACAATTCGAGCGACCCCTCGAGGACGGAACTTCGCCCTGCGAACGAGCCTGCCCTCGAGGACGTAACTTCGCCCGCCGAACGAGCCTGCCCTCGAGGACGGAACTTCGCCCGGGCGAATGGGCGGCCCTCGAGGACAGTGCACCCCTCGACTACCGACTCTCCCGTACGAATCTGGGCGCATTTAATGCGATCTATCTACCCCCGTCTAACCGCATGGCCACGGCTACGCGGTAACAGTTGCAGGCGTGGCGGTCAAATCTGCTTTTACCGCCCATACCCTGGAATCCCGCAAGTCATATTACGCTGTTACGCCATACCGAGCGCTGTGCCACGACCAGCACCGCCTCGAGACGTATAAACTAACGTGTTTTCCGTGTTTTCCGGGATTCGGCCTTATCCAGCGAAGCTCGACCTCTTCGGCACGGCCCCCTCGACTCCAGATAAGACCCTCGACCGTCGTCCCTCGACTTCATCAAGCGAACCCTCGAGCGGAACTTCAACAACTCCCGACGCGACGGTTGCAGGGCCTCCCATACCGACGTACATCACTACAGCGGCACCGACGTGATCGGCCTCAACGTCGTACATCATGAGCTGTGCGGACTCGAAATACATGTACCCCTGTGCCCCTCCTTCATCTATAAAAGGAGGCGCCAGGACCTACGAAAGAGGGATCGATCGAGAGATAGAAACGCTAAGTCTTAGATCACAGAACGACACCGTCAGACAGTGTAAGGTTGAGCACTAGGCGTCCGAACGCCCAGGCTTCACCACGCGCTCCTCACACCTGCTTGTATTTTCCCCTGTACTAGCACTTCGGTGCAAGATAACACGAATCATCCTCCCCCCGCTGGACGTAGGGCCTTCTTTGCCCGAACCAGGATAAATCATTGTGTTCTTCTTGCATCATCCACCGGATTAGGGAGCACGCGATTACAATATTACTCGTTAACCCCTCGAGGGTCAGAACACCGACAGTTGGCGCGCCAGGTAGGGGAGCCGCGTGTCACTAACGATTTCCCGCCATTTTTCCGGATGGGCGACTTTGTTTCACCACTTTCGCACGCTACGGTGATCTGGTTTGGGAGCCTGGAGTTCACGACCCTCGACTAGGGCTATGACATGACCCTGCTCTCAATCAGTGACCCGAGCGGAGGTCGCGGTACGCCTCCACGCTCATGGGCGGCCGCCCGCCAGTCCCTCGACCATGCTTCCACATCCAGAAGGAGGCACGGTCGGCGCCGTCATCGCCATCAACCTAAGTCGGGGAGGATTCCCGCCGCTTTCTCCTTGCCCCCGACCTGAGAGGACGAACCCATTGTCGAGGGATTGTCTGACCCGAGTTTAGGGGCAGAGGGCGAACCAGCAGGACCCTACCACAACCCCGACTCCACCTTCGCCGTACGATCATCGAGGAGCCGTGACGAAGTCCCCGCTCGATCAAGCCCGCTCCCGCACGAGCTGTTCGAGCGTCATCAGCGGCCTTCGTTCGACTCCCACAATGCCACAACGACGATCTCGACAGTGACCCGCTCCAACATGAGCACGTTAGAGGGCCGCTCAGGCGCCTTTCTTCGTGCAATGATGGACGTAGGGACTGTCCACCAGCCTCCGAGGGTTTGGCCTTCACGAGAGCGCCAGGCCCCCGGAGGTACACCGTCGGCACACTCCGGCGGCAGCTGCAGGAGGAGGCGCGGGGGCAATTCCCCGTCTTCTACTGTGGCGACCCTGACTCTGACTCAGATCATTGGGATCCTACCCGCGAGTGTCTCCACATCGATGGTGACGTCGACTCCAATCAGGACACCGTAGATCCAGCGGCTGCGACGGCTACGGCTGTGGCGGGTGACGCTCCGCCTAGAGCAGAGGAACAACAATCAGACGCACCCCGAGAAGCGTGCCCTCGTCCTGGCGAGCAGGACGCGCAGCTGGCACAGATTCGGGAGTTGCAGGCGAAGCTCGCCGACGAGCAGGAACGCTTGCGCTTACTCGAGCTGACCCTCGAGCAAGAGTGGCGACCGCTCGGCGGTAGAGCCCGAGCCAGGGCCCGAGAAGTCAACCGGTAGATCATCGGGGCAGGAGCACCCAAGCAACCCGCCAACCGTTATCCCTGGGCAAGCCAGAACATTATTGCGGCGGCTATGCTCCTTCGCAATATGCCCGCGCCATCCAACTCGCAAGCTCGGCGGATACAACGCGAGGTCGAGGATCTCCTCCAAGTTGCTGCTGTCCAGCAAGCCGAAAGCTCAGCCTCGAGGCGTTGAGGGGCTGTCTTCGAACCTCAGGTCGAGCCCTCCCGGCCCGAGAGGGAAGGCTCGGTCGATTAGGGGGCGGCCCCCCGACAGAAGAAGAATCCGGCCCGAGAACGTATCAACGACGACCACGCTCCCCGCGACGCGCGCCTTGACATTGTCGAGAACCGCAGACGTAAGCACGGGGATGCCGAGGATCGAGGGTACAACACCCATCGTAGAGGGCGTTACGACAGCGAAGAAGACCGACAGGCCCCGGAGCCACCGGGCCCCCGGGTCTTCAGCAGGAGGATCCGCTGCGCCCAGCTGCCCGACAAGTTTTGACCCCCCACGAGCCTCATCAAATACAACGGCGAAACCAATCCCGAGCTCTGGCTAGCCAACTTTCGGTTGGCTTGTCAGGCGGGTGGGGCACGTGACGATCACGCCATCATACGTCACCTTCCCCTGTTCCTGTCCGACACCACGCGTAGATGGTTCAAGGAGCTTCCCCCTGACCAGATTCGCGGCTGGACCGACCTTGTCCGGATCTTCGAGGGGAACTTCAAAGGTACCTACGTGCATCCCGGGAACTCCTGGGAACTGCGCAACTGCAAGCAGAAAGCAGGGGAGTCTCTCCGCGACTTTGCTCGACGATTCTCCAAGCTTCGCACCGAACTGCCCCACATCTCCGATCTCGACGTCGTTCTAGCGTTTGTTGCGGGTACAACCTGCAAGGACCTAGTTCGCGAGTTAGGGCGTAACTGCCCCGACACCGTCGACGAGCTCATGGATGTGGTCGCTAACTACGCGGCTGGCGAAGAGGCCGTTGGCGCCTTCTTCAGCGACGGGAAGGACAAAGGAAAAACGCCGGTAGCCGACAACGCCGGAGGCTCGAGCAAAGGGCCAAAGAGAAACAACAAGAAGAAGAAAAATCAGCAAGGCAAGCGTGAGGCTGCAGAAGACGATCTCGTCGCAGCAACCGAACGCAAAAGACCTCGAGGTCCTCCCGCGCCCCCCGAGGGCGCCATCTTCGACAAGATGCTCGAGGAGCCCTGTCCTTATCACAAGGACGGGGCAAGGCACAAGCTTAAGGACTGCCGCATGCTTCGAAGGCACTTCGAGTAGTGGGCGTGAAGAAAGGTGACGACAAGAAAGACCAAGGCGGCGGTGAGGGAGACAACGGGGAAGACGGAAAATTCCCCGAAGTCTATGACTGCTACATGATCTACGGGGGCCCCTCGACCCAGCTCACGCCCCGACAGCGTAAGCGAGAGCGTCGAGAGGTGTTCTCTGCTCGTGTCGTGACGCCTCACTACCTCGACTGGTCTGATGCGCCCATCACGTTCGACCGCGATGACCATCCGGATCGAGTCCCTAACCCCGGGGCCTATCCGCTTGTCGTCGACCCAATCATCATCAACACCCGCCTCTCGAAGGTCCTCATGGACGGCGGCAGCAGCCTAAACGTCATCTACCTCAAGACCCTCGACCTCCTGGGAGTCAGGAGGCACCAACTCTGACCCAGTGCCGGGGGGTTCCATGGCGTCGTGCCAGGGAAGAAGGCTTTCCCCGTCGGCCGTATCGACCTCCCTGTTTGTTTTGGCACCCCTGCCAACTTCAGGAAAGAGACCCTCACCTTCGAGGTGGTCGGGTTTCACGGAACGTATCACGCCATCATCGGCCGACCGGGCTACACGCAGTTCATGGCGATCCCGAACTACACCTACCTCAAGCTCAAGATGCCAGGACCCAAAGGCGTCATCACTGTCGCCTCCTCCTACGAGCACGCGTACGACTGCGATATCGAATGCGTCGAATATGGGGAGGCCATCGAGCAAAATGCCATGATAGCCGCGACCCTCGAGCACCTCGCCGACGAGATGCCAGACCCCAAGCGACACGCCGGCAACTTTGAGCCAGCACAAGACACCAAGAAAGTCCCCCTCGACCCGAGCTGCCCATGCGAGAAGGTGCTAACGATCAGCGCCGACCTCGAGGACAAATAGGAAGCCGTGCTCGTCGACTTTCTCTGCGCGAACGCCGATATGTTTGCGTGGAGTCCTTCGGACATGCCGGGCATTCCGAGGGAAGTCGCCGAGCACGCCTTGGAAATCCGGGCCGGGTCCAGACCGGTGAAGCAACGCCTGCGTCGCTTCGACGAGGAGAAGCGCAGGATCATCGGCGAGGAGGTACACAAGCTTTTGGCGGCTGGATTCATCAAGGAAGTTCATCACCCCGAATGGTTAGCTAATCCTGTGTTAGTTTAGAAAAAGAATGGAAAAATGCGGATGTGTATTGACTATACTAGTTTAAACAAAGCATGTCCCAAAGTTCCGTTTCCTTTACCACGCATTGATCAAATTGTCGACTCTACAGCGGGATGTGAAACCCTCGTTCCTTGATGCTTATTTCGGCTACCACCAAATTAAGATGAAAGAGTCCGACCAGCTCGCGACTTCCTTCATCACACCTTTTGGCATGTACTGCTACGTGACCATGCCCTTCGGCCTTCGAAACGCCGGGGCAACGTATCAGCGGTGCATGCTACACGTCTTCGACGAACACATAGGCGACACGGTCGAGGCCTACGTCGACGACATCGTGGTCAAGTCCAAAAGAGCGGACAACCTCATCCGAGACCTCGAAATCGCATTCGGGTGCCTTCGAGCCAAAAACATAAGACTCAACCCCGAGAAATGTGTCTTCGGAGTGCCTCGAGGCATGCTCCTCGGGTACATCGTCTCCCAGCGCGGGATCGAGGCCAACCCCGAGAAGGTGGCGGCCATCACGCGAATGGGGCCGATTCGGGATCTCAAGGGCGTGCAGAGGGTCATGGGCTGTCTCGCGGCCCTCAGCCGCTTCATCTCACGTTTGGGAGAGAAGGCCATGCCTCTGTACCGCCTCTTGAAAAAATCCGAGCGATTCACGTGGACCGCGGAAGCCGAGGAGGCCCTCGACGAACTCAAAGCCAAGCTGACATCCACTTCGATTCTCGTCCCTCCTCGACCAGCGACGTCGACTGACCCACCCGAGCCCCTCCTCTATGTCGCCGCAACCATCCAGGTGGTCAGTGCGGCCATAGTGGTGGAGAGGCAAGAGGAAGGGCGCGCTTTGCCAGTCCAACGGCCGGTTTATTTCGTCAGCGAAGTACTTTCAGAAACAAAAATCCGCTACCCACAGGTGCAGAAGCTGCTCTACGCCATCGTCCTTACGCGTCGCAAGCTCCAGCACTACTTCCTCAGCCACCTGGTTACTGTGGTATCCTTGTTCCCCTTGGGGAAGATCATCCATAACCGGGAGGCCGCTGGAAGGATTGCCAAGTGGTCGGTCGAGCTCATGGGCGAGACCATCACCTACGCACCACGGAAGGCCATCAAGTCTCAAGTGCTGGTAGATTTCGTCGCCGAGTGGACCGACACTCAGTTGCCACAGTCCAAATCCAAGCCGAGCTATGGACGATGTACTTCGACGTGTCGCTCATGAAGACAGGAGCAGGCGCGGGCTTGCTCTTCATTTCACCCCTCGGAGTCCACATGCGCTATGTCATTCGCATCCACTTTGCCGCTTCTAACAACGTCGTGGAGTACGAAGCACTTGTCGTTGGATTGCGAATCGCCCTTGAACTCGAGGTCCGACGCCTTGACGTTCGAGGCGACTCGCAGCTAATCATCGACCAAGTGATGAAGGCCTCGAGCTGCCACGACGCCAAGATGGAAGCATACTGCAACGAAGTGCGCAAGTTGGAAGACAAGTTCCACGGCCTCGAGCTTACTCATATCGTTCGACGATACAATGAAGCCGCGGATGAGCTCGCGAAAATCGCATCGACTCGAGGTACAGTCCCTCCGGACGTATTCTCGAGGGACCTCTTCGAGCCCTCCGTCGATTTGGGCTCGGGGGCTTGCACTACGCCCTCGAAGTTCCACCCCACGACCTCGACCGGGGCCCCCTCGACCGGGGCCCAGGTCATGGAGATCCAGGAGACCTCTCCTCCGTCGAACCCGCCACCGGATTGGCGAGACCCTTTACTCGACTGCCTCATTCGGGGAGAGCTTCCAGAGGACCGGACCGAGGCTCGACGGATCACGCGACGGGCCAAGTCCTACGTCATCTACGGTGACGGCAAGGAACTCTACAGGCGAAGCCCCTCAGGCGTTCTTCAGCGCTGCATTACCATCAAGGAAGGCAGGAGGCTCCTCGAGGACATACACTCGGGAGCCTGCGGCCACCACGCAGCACCAAGGACCCTCGTAGGCAATGCCTTTCGATAGGGTTTCTATTGGCCGACCGCCGTTTTCGACGCCACGAACATCGTCTGCTCGTGCAAAGGGTGTCAATTTTACACCAAGCAGACGCACCTCCCAGCTCACGCCCTACAAATGATCCCCATTACCTGGCCGTTCACGGTCTGGGGGCTCGATCTTGTGGGGCCTCTCAAGAGGACAACCAAAGGGTACACGCACCTGCTCGTTGCCATCGACAAGTTTACCAAGTGGATCGAGGCCTGGCCCATTAGCAACATCCGCTCCGAGCAGGCAGTTGAGTTCTTCACCGACATCATCCATCGCTTCGGGGTCCCGAACGTCATCATCACTGACAACGGCACACAGTTCACCGGCAAGAAGTTCTTGGACTTCTGCGATCGCCATCACATCCGTGTGAATTGGTCCGCGGTTGCACATCCTTGAACTAACGGCCAGGTCGAGCGCGCCAATGGCATGATTTTGCAGGGCCTCAAGCCAAGGATCCTCAATCGCCTCAGCAAGCACGGAAAAAAATGGGCCGCGGAGCTGCCGTCGGTCCTATGGAGTTTAAGGACAACACCTAGTCGAGCCACGGGTTTCACCCCATTCTTCTTGGTCTATGGGTCCGAGGCCGTCCTCCTCACTAACCTCGAGTATGGATCCCCTTGACTAAAGGCGTACAACGAGCAAAGCAACGAAGAAGCCCTCGCAAACGCCGTCGACCAGCTCGAGGAGGCTCGAGACATGGCGTTAATTCACTCCGCGAGGTATCAGCAAAAACTTCGACGCTACCACGACAAGCACGTGCGCCCAAGGGACTTCCAGGTTGGAGACCTCGTCCTACGTTGACGACAGAACAACAAGGGACGTCACAAGCTGACCCCGCCATGGGAAGGCCCATACACCGTAGCTGAGGTGCTAAAGCCCGGGACGTACAAGCTCGCTAACGACAAAGGCGAAATCCTCACCAACGCATGGAACATCGAATAGCTACGTCGTTTCTAACCTTAGGGCACCAGTGCCCTTGTACATTCTCGCATGTTTTGTACATTTTCGCATGACAAATATAAGGAGTACTTTCGATTATAAGTTCAAACTTGTTATTGTACATGCAAGAGGTAGCCTCGACCCTGTCTCGTCAGAATCGAGCCTCCCTCGGGGGCTAACGGGGGGGGGGAACCCCCTAAGTTCCTCAAAATACAAACGACTTTTTCGCACGCCTCCCTCTCGCTTCCTGACCAAGTTGAAAAACGCCTCGAACTCCCTAGGGGTCGAGGGCTGTCGAGCCGGAACTCTCCTACGCCTCCGGGCTACGGTACCTCCACTCGCTCCCCCCTCGAGGGATACGAGCTTGCGTTGAATGACTCAGTCGGAAAGCAAGATTCAGGCGATCAGAACTCGAGCGCTTCTTCTTTCTCACACCTCGATGCGCTTCACGACTAAGTAGAAAACGCCTCGAACTCCCTAGAGGGTCGAGGGCTGTCGAGCCGGGAGCTTTCCTACGCCTCCGGGCTATGGTACCCCCACTCGCTCCCCCCTCGAGGGATACGAGCATGCGTCGAAAACTTAGTCAAAAAAGCAAAGTCTAAGTGAAAAGAAAGCAGAAAAGGCTCGAAAGTAAAATGACAAATCGCATTACGATAAATGCATTTATGTTCAAAAAGGGCTTTCGAAGCCACATTGAATATAAGTTACAAAAAACTAATTCATTACATGGGCACCTCCACCCAGCCTTGCCCTACAGGCCCGCTTCGTCGCCGCCGCCCTCGACGTGGTACCCTCCATCCGCAGGGGGAGGACTTCATCCTCAAACAGCTTCGCCAGCGCTCCCCCCGGCCTCTCGGCGTCACGAATGAGCCCTCGGCATCGCTCCTCATTCTCCGCGTCGGTCTTCGAGATGTCAGGAACAAAGCCTTGGGCCACCACGTTCATATCAAAGATGAAGCAGGAGGAGATCACTGCAAGCGCCCGCTTCACGCCGGTATGGAGCGCCTCCCGCACGCGATCACGAAGGGTGGCGTCGAGGTAGTAGATCCGGTCCACGAGCGCGGCACTCGGGATGTCTTCTTCGGCACCCTCGATGGGCCTGACCTCCCAGGAGGCGCAGAGCCCATCGAGGGCAACCCGGAGCCGACCGAGAAGCGCCCCCTCCGCCGCGAGGCTCTTCTGCAACGCCTTGGCAGCAGTCTGGGTAGCGAGCAGCTCGGACTTGAGGCCTGAAACACAAAGCAAGAATTAGAGAAACCATACAGAAAGAAATATGATCAAAAACCCTTTAAGGAACTTACCAGCACAACGAGTCTCGAGGGCGTTGCGATCCCCCAGCACGGCATCACGCTCACCCCGGGCCTCGTCCCGCTCCCGCTGAGCCTCCTTGAAGGCCCGGGTCACCTCCGTCTTCTCGAAGCGGAGGGTCTCGAGGGCACCACCAGCCAGGATGATGGCCTGCTCCTTCTCCCGGAGGGTGGCCTTCATTGCCCCAAGCTGGGTTTCCAGGCCAGCGGCTCGGTTCTTCTCCTCCTTGACCAAGGCGGAGAGGGCATTGCGCGCCGTGGAGACTTCGGCAAAATTGGCCTCGAGCGAGCGGATGCACTCCACGGAGCTCTGAGCCTCCGCCATGAGTAGCTCGACGTGCTCTTGGGCTCGGATGCTCTCGCCCCTGGCCCTCTCTGATTCGGCCTTTGCTGCGTCAGCCTCCTCCCTCGCACGCTTGAGCTCCTCCTTGAGGTGGGCGGCTTCCCCTCGAGCGGCGTCGGAGTCCTCCTTCGCCCGGGCGGCCTCCTCTTTGGCTTTGGCGGCCTCCTTCCTGGTCCACTTCAGCTCCTCCTCGATCTCGGCCACCCTGCCCTGCGCAGAGCGGCCGGCCTCGAGCTGGCGAAGCACTTCCTCCCGGCTGTTGTGCGTTTCATGGAGGAAGTCGGACTTGGAGTAAGAATGCCTTCGCGCCTCCCGGGGACAGGAAATCAAGGGTTAAGGCATCCCATACGAAAGAACCTAAAAAACTACATATGGCCTAACACAGTGACTCACCGCGAGGTTCTGGTCGAGGCCTTCCGCGAGCTCGACGCCCAACTTTAGCAAGTGCCACAGCCATGACCGGGACCGCTCGGCCTCCTCCTAGCACTTGACCTCCGCCGGGTCGTTCATCTCGATCCCCGGAGCGCTGGAGTCGCCAGGTTCCCGGAGTATGATGCGCTCCTTGCCCCAACATGGAAGGACCGTCTTGACCTTGGTTTGCGCCAAGGACTCGATCTCGTCCACCACGTCGTGTGGGGCGCCGTAACGCACGGCCAACTCCGACGGGCCGCTGAACTCCGACACGACGCCAGCACTCCTCAGCCCGGGGTCGAAGGACGACCTCCTCAGTAGTCCAGAAGCCACCATCTTCTCCGGCCGCTCCATCGACGGTTGTAGCGGCTGGCTCGACGCTGCTTCTGGCGCCTCCGGTGGCGGCAGCGGAGGTGTTGAGGCCGTCGCCTCCCCCAACACCATGACTTGTGGAGCCGGCAAGACCACCAACGATGCGTCTTCCGTCGGGCTCGGTACCGAGGCCTCCTCCGGTTGCGCCCCCGGCAGCTGCGGGACCATCGACGCCTTCGACGCTGTTTCTCCTTCGGCCAGCAACTCGTCCAGGGTAATCACGGACACCCATTGCTTGGGCAGTCCGGAAGTCGCCTCCGCCTCCGACGTCTCGGGCGGTTGCTGCGCCGGCAGGTCCAGCGGCGCCGTGTCCCCCGGCGGCGTCTGCTGCGCCTGCTGATGCTGGGGCTGGCCCCCAGTCTCCTCCTCCTCCCACCGCTCTGACGGCTCCTTCTCCTCCTCCTGCCACGGTCGTGGCAGCTCTGCTTCTTGCAGGGCCCCCTGCCCCTGCTCCCTCCGGGCCTCGAGCTCGCGTAGCCCCGCCGGCAAGGGCCGCCGCTCTCCCATCAAGGGGGCAAGGGCCGTGGTCTCCTCACCCTCGAGGTGCACAACGGCTACCTCCTCACCCGGCTCATGGCCCTCGGGGGCTCCCGCCTTGGGTGCGGGGATCGAAGCCTCCGGCCCGCCAGGAACGGAAGCTCCCGACATCGGGGCATCGCCCCCTGGTGCCGGGCCAAGCTCGAGGGCCGCAGGTGATGACGTCAAGGGGGCGCTCCCTCCCTCGTGCGTCCTCCTCGGCTCGGAGCCGCCACCCGCCATGGACCCCGAGACGCTCGACCCTGCAGCAAGAGTAGAACCCGTCAGTCTACCGCGCGCCAGAACACCGAGGGCTGAGGATAACCACTTGGCTTCCCACGGAGCCAAGGGCCTCGACGTCGCACCTGTAACTGGGACCACCATCTTCACGGCTACGTCCATCTTGAGCCGCTTAGCCGGCGCGAGAGAGGCCTCCTCGATTCGGCGTTTGGGCCTGTATAGGAAGCATAACGGCAAAAACTTCATTAAATTGCGCAAGAAAGACGCGACGAAAAGAAAACAAACCAACAACGCTTACCCGAAGGGGATAGAGGCCTTTCAGGTCCCCCTCGAACCACCAGCGGATTTCGATGCCCCTCCCGAAGCCGAACTCTTCCCGGGGCTGAGGCTGCTTAGGGCCGTCGGTGGGGTCGCCGCGCCTCCCTGCTTCGACGGGCCCTCCAGGGCACGGCTCTGCTCCGCCCGCGCTGACGACCGGGACCGGGTTTCCCGGATCAAAGTGGGTGGGGTCCCGCCTCGAGTACGACGCGAGGTGGGTGAACCCCCTCGAGGCGAGGCCTCGGCCCCCCTCTTCCCACGCCGGCGCTCCGAGGCCGACGCCATCGGCTGGGGGGCACGCTGCTCCGCCACCTCCTCCTTCACGAAGGGGCGTTCAGCATGGGAGGAACCCGGCAACATGCGCTCGAGGGGCCCCTCCACCCCCTCGACGTCATCACTGTCATCATCATCTTCATCTCCCTCGGACGAGGGAGACTCCTCCTCCGGGAGCCTGTCACGCCTCTGCTCAGCGCGGCGCTTCGCAAGTCTCTCGTGCTCCTGGAGCTTTTTGGCTTTCTTCTTCGCCTCCTCGTCCTTACACTGCTTCTCTTGTTGGGCGGTGAAGCGTCTTACCTGACGGTCGGCGGCGTCCTCCCTCAGTGGGGGCCTCGATCTCCGGTAGTCGATTCTCCCCTACACAAAGACGTTTAGTCACAGGGACAAGAGAAAAAGGGGGGAGAGGGGGGAAACGCGAAAGGCACGGGTCGAGGCACTCACCAGGTCGAGGCAACCCTCCTCCGGCCGCATGGGGAGGCGGTTGACGTCTTCCACCCTGAACGAGCCAGAGACCATGCTCTTTACCCACGCGACGACTTCCGAGGCGGACGGCCTCTCGCCGGACATCCGGCACCTCTTGAGAACCTCGGGCGCCACCGAAGGAAGCATCTCGTCCAACCGCAACGGGCGCTCCATCAGAGGGAGCACCCGTCGACTATGGAAGGCCAAGACCACCACACCCGCTGTCAGGCCCACCTCTCGAAGGGTCCTCATCGCGACGACGAGGGGATGAAGTCGACGTTGAAGATCTCCCACGACACCGTGCGGCTAGTTGAATGGACGCTCGGCGATGAGCCGCCCGGTGTATGGCGGGAGATAGCCGCCGTCGTTGTGAAGGTAGAACCACTGCTCGTCCCACCGGGAGTGGTTGGACGTCAACCCGTCCTCCGACCTCCCGGTCTTCAACGCGAAGTTGAGGCACCCCGCTCTGACGATTCGCCTTACTCCGGCCGACACCGGGGAGGCGAACCACTCCCCCTTGTAGAGGTGGAGCCATAGCTCCCAATGTGGCGCCATCCCGAGGTAGCCCTCGCAGACGGCCGCGAAGATGGCGGCGTTGGAGATGGCGTTGGGGGAGAAATGGTGGAGCTCGACACCGTAGAAGTTCGTCAGCCCCGCATGAACTCGCTTGGGGGCACGCCGAACCCATGCCGATGGAACTTGAGGAAGCTCACCACATACCCCTCCGGCGGATTTGGCTCTTCGTGGTCCCTGGGCGGTGCAATCCACTCCGGCCAATTCGAATCGGTGACGGGGCGGAGAAGTCCTTCCCTCACCACCTCGAGCAGCCTTTGTCGCGTCACGGTCGACGGGCGCCAGGGCTCGGCGGGCTGGAGGACGGGGGCCATGGCGGCAATGGCGGCACAGATCTGCTTGGTGGGCGCAGCGACGGCAACAACAGCACGAATCTCCTCGGTAGACGGTCGACCAGTAAGGTTCCCAATCGTGACTTCTCGCTCTAAGTTTTTATCCTCACGCGCGCAGGAAAGCAGGAGCTCGGCAGAATGGCAAAGGTGGGAGCGAACACTTGTCCCCCTCTGTTTTTATACTCGGGAAGAGCAACGGGTGGAGTCCGGCGGCAGGGAAAAGGTAACTTCCCGCAATTAATGTGTTTGCCTGACCGTTCCCCCCTCGACCCTCGACCGGACGCACGCGTCACACCTCTGACAGAGAGCCGTTGCTCGGGCCCGCCATGATCGCACCGCTAAGCCCTTCTCCTCAAAAGGCGTGCCCAACGGTAAGAAAAAAGAACCGTCACTCGCTAGCGGAGTTTTCTACATAAGGTAAAATAGGCTCTGGCCCCACCTCAAAGTCTCGAGGGAGCGAAGGCCGGTCCTCGAGTGAGGGCTTAACGGCGGCCCATGAGCACCGCAAAAGAACGGGCTCCGACCCTGCCTTGAAGTCTCGAGGGAGCGAAGGCCGGTCCTCGAGTGAGGGCTTAACGGCCGCCCTTGAGCACCGCAAAAGAACAGGCTCCGACCCCGCCTCAAAGTCTCGAGGGAGCGAAGGCCGGTCCTCGAGTGAGGGCTCAACGGCCGCCCTTGAGCGCTAAAAAAAGGTTACTCGCCAACGAAGATTTCCATGAGAGGAGAAAACAGGCTCTGACCCTACCTCAAAGTCTCAAGGGAGCAAAGGCTGGTCCTTGAGTGAGGGCTCAACGGCCGCCCTTGAGCACCAAAAAATGGGCTCCGGCCCTAAGCCTCGAAGGAGCGAAGGCTGACCCCAAGAACAGGGTTCGATAGCCGCCCTCGAGCACCCGAGTCAGGGGTAACCAAGGGGGAGCCAACATGAGGCCCTGCTCGAGAATGAACTCTCGAGACCCCTTTGGATGCATCCTAGGCGAAACGCTACGGACTTTATGGAATCCCCCCGAAGGGAGGCATCGAGCCGCCGAGACCTATCGAATGGAATCGGTATCCGTAGGACCATTGTGTTTTGCTTTAATGAGACCGTCTCCGGGCCTCCTACCGACCTCTATCGAACAAGGAACGGGCTCTCGCTTGGATTTTCCCGTTACCGGCTCACTGAGAACTTCGCGGCTTGCCCTATCGGGGGTAGTCCGATGCTTCTCGCCTCACATCCGATCGAAAGGACTCATGAGAAGAATGCCGAGGCCAGCACGAGGCTCGGGGGCTCGCCTGTGCCTGGCGCCCCTCGACGAAAGAGGGTCGAAAATCCCCCGGGGGCTCCCCTCGGTAAAACGCTACGACTCCAGTTCAGGCCTGTACCCGACTGGACGAGCACCCTTCAACTAAATATAAATAAAGCCCTCACAGGAGTCTTTCGACTCCTACGAGGCCTCGGGGGCACCCCCGCAGGGGTCGCTCGCGCGCCCCCCACGAAAAATCCGAATTACGTCCCATTTCCAGTTCCTGACCCCCTGCCCGAATGACTTCACTCGTACGGGGGCTCGGGGGCTACTGTCGATACCCTAGAAACGGGTACCCCAAACCCCTGGTTTACCGAACTAAACCCCGTAAAATCAGCAAACACTAACCCTTCAATAACTTCCCGCGCTAACGTACGAAGGCCCGTAGGCTGAGACGTATCGGACAGCCCCGCGAACGAACAACGACGGCCCAAAGCCAAAGCCTATCCGGGAGGCTACCGAACGGACTAGTACTGTACACCTGAGAGGTTACCGAACGGACTAGTACTGTATAACCGAGAGGTTACCAAACGGACTGGTACTGTACACGCAAGGGTACAATTCGAGCGACCCCTCGAGGACGGAACTTCGCCCTGAGAAACACACACTCATATACTCTACTCTCTCTATAAAAGCACTACTCTACTCCATTTGCAAATGAAAAATTGCGCCAATAGTTGTTTAGATTGATGAAGTCATTAAAGTATATCAGTGACATCTTTTCTCTAGGGTTGAAAGAGATGGGCTGGTGAAATGTGGTTCGCCGACCATATTTTCGCAACCAGTGACATCCGTCACTTTGAGTAAGGTGAGGCGGCTCTGGGGTCGACACGCGGCGGCCGGCAACTCGCCGGCGGAAGGAGACAAGGAAGCGGAGTGGATTGGCGCGTGGGGCCTGTTTCGGTCTCCTGCTGCTCCACCGATTCGCTAGCCGCACACAATGGTTCGCCGACGGCACCTGGCGGCGCATCCCGAGGCAGATCCCCGCCTGATTTCCTTTGATTAGGAGCTTGTTCATCTTCGGTCGTCTTGCCTGCTCCCCTTCACCACGGCACATGTGATATTGGTGGTTTTCGTTGCCAATCTTCGCCGTTCGAGCACCGATCTTCATCGGATTTTTTCCTGAATGAGCCGGGGGGAATGGAGACGTGGTAGAGGGGCTGATGCTACACGTCGTCGGCATCGTTTAACGTTGGCTCCGTCCACTCATCTCGCATTGTTCCCTCCACCGGAACGTGAAGAGGAAGAAGATGAGGAGAGTGCTGCTCGGCGCATGGCCAAAGGTCGACAGGAACTCGAGGACATTGTTGCGACGGTCGCAGCTGCAACACAAGGGCCAAAGCCGGTGCATGCAGTTCATGCCCAAAGACCAACGCAACTCCAAGCGATCCAATCCAAGTTTTGGTCTCGCCCGGACGATCAAGAAGATTCAGATGAAGATTCTCAAGACGATGATGGCGACATTTCAACGCAAGAATTCATTCATCGAGCACAACAAGTCGGGTTCTCGGTACATGATCTTCTTAGAGCCGAGAAGGCTCTTGGTTCAGGTATTACTCCTTCTTCATCTGAAATCAAATTGACGAATTCTATTCTATCTTCTATGGTGAATCACAAATGTTCTGGTGGAGCTTCTTGGCAAGGGCCGCGCCTGCAGCCCAGAGTCTCTCCCTGAAAAACTTTTGGGGATTGTTTAGCCAATGCTTCATACCAGAAAATAGTTAGATCACCATCGGCTAGGATGAACGTCAGTGGAATTTGTCTTGGTTCATCGCTGGTGAGAGAGTCACCGGCTGTTGGGAAGAAGGGTTCAAATTTTTCAAAAAAAATTAAAAATCAAGATCCAAATTGCAGTGAGGCCGTTCCGGTGTTTCTTCTGTTGCCCCATGCGTCCGCTACGGAGGTTTCCGTGCATGACCGTGGTAGCAGTACGGTGGGACAAAATATGGGACAAGTGGTCATACTCAGGCCTGGTAAAGTATTTCGGCCCACCAAAGGCCTATGTGCGTTGTTTGCTAGGACGGGCACTCGTACCAAAACCCTACCAAAGCTGCAGCCACCAGCCAAAGCTTCACCCAACAGATCATTCGTGGAAGTTGTGAGGAGTGGGAGGCACATTGCCGCGCACGGCAATGGTGGTTTGGCCGAGGGGGTGGAGACCACGAGGATGCCTTCGAACTCGATTTCCAGTCGGGTTTCAACCCTGGACGTGGAGGACGGGGTGGTGGCTGCGGTTTTGCCCCTCGCCAGGGTCAAGATCGCTTCCACAATGGGTTCAATAACTTCGGAGGGCGCAACTATGACGCTCAGTTCAATGGTGGTGGAAGAGGATATGGTGCTGAGCATGGGTATGGTGGTCGGAGGGGACGCGGTGGCTAGCATCATACCAGCTATGGCCAGCACCCTGCGCCGTACTACCACCATGGCGCTAATGGTCCAATGGGGGCTATCCTCATCAGCCACCCACTGGCCACCAATTTGGGGGCGTTTTCCCCCAACAAGGAAGGGGTGGCGTGATGCACGCCCACCCTAATCCTCAAGTGCAGGAGGCCGGTGTACATCTTCAGCAAAGGAGGGGGAGGCGCTCCTGTCTTCCATGGTCACCAGGCGTAGGTCGCTGTTGTTCATCTGGCGCATGGCGCGGGTGGTCATCAGGCGATGGCCGCTGGTGGCCAACCGGTGCCCCTCCAGGAGGCCGCTGGTGGGCATCACGAGTAGGGCGCTGGTGGTCAACCGGTGCCCATCCAGGCGCCGGTCATTGGCCAGCAAGGCGGGGGACCTACTCTCCAGCCCACCATCACTGCGGCCCACTCGCCTCCTTCTCAGCAGGAGGTGGAGCATGGGTAGGGAGAAGATTCGGCTGTGGCCACTGCAATGGTGGTGGACACTGCAAATGGTAAAGCTCCGGAGATTCCAAAGGTGAATGCCCCATCTGCTGCAGTGTTAGATATCCTAGAGTCATCTGAGAAGGGTGCTCAGAAAAGTAAGGGCAAGCCTTTTTGTTATCGTTGTTGCACCAAAGGGCATACTATTCATGAATGCACGGTTGTTTTATGCTGTGAGATTTATTTTGGAGATCATGTGACTAAGCTTTGCCAGAATATTAAGAAAATAAATGTGAATGCTATTCCTTGTGGGTATACTGTGGAAGGTTTACGGTTCTATTACATTCCAGTGGCTGAAAATACTAAAGTAATAGTAAGGAAAACTTGCTCTGGTGCGTGTTTTGGAAGGTTCTTTTACTGTCGTGGAGCTGGCAGTGGAACTGGGAAAACTTCTACCAGAGCACAAGAATCACAATTGGGGAATTGAGCTAAAGGGTAATAATTCTTTTATCATTAATTTCCCTTCTGCTAGCCTACTGAATACTATGGTGAATTGGGGACCCATGGATGGAAATGCCGTGAATGGTAGAATTCATTTTGAGAAAGGGACTAATAGTAAAGTGTACAAATATGAGATAGAAAAAGTGTGGGTTCAGTTCAGAGGACTACCTAAAGAGTTCAAAAAATTTCCCATAATTTGGGCAGTTGGAACTATTTTAGGCGTACCATGGGTTGTTTATATGATATTTACTAGTAACACTAGCAGATGCAGAATAAAAGTAGCTGTGCTAGCACCTAATCTTATCCCAGATTATGTGGATGTGGTTATTGGTATCAGGTTTATAGCCTATAGTTTAAAGTTGAGGAGGATAATCCTACTGGTGAGCCTCAATTGATTGATATGGACTCTACCAAGGAGGGAGATCCTAAAGAGAAGGAGAATGAGGGGGCAGATCCTAAGGAAGGAGACCCCAATAATAAAGCAGCAGAAGAAAAAATGGACGTAGATGGGGAGAACACTCGGGCTCCTGGTGTTGGCGTCCCCAATGGCAATCAGCAAGCTGTCAAAGGAGCGGCTTTGTTAGTGGAAGATGGTAAGGCAGCAAAGGCAAATAACAAGTCTGTTCTGCTATTGTCTCAGTCTGAAGCAGCTAAGATACCATCACAGATTGACTCTAGAAATCTAAAAAATAAAAATATTGATGGGGCAACATTAGCTAGGAGGACCAGCAAGAGGAACGCTTCCAATGTGGACTAGGACTCTACAGAGAAGGCCACAAAGCTTAAAGCGAGCAAGAACTTGGATACAACTCATGAGCAAGGTAACTCAAACCATCCGATCTCTTTTGTTTCACGTGATGATGTTTCTTTAAATTCTTGAGTAAGATCATTAGGTATAGTTCTGGATAATAATGATAAGGATGTTTTTAATTCTTTGAAGTGTTTAAGAGACATAGAATTTCGTAGACTTTCTGATGATGCAAATAAGAGAGTGCAAAATGTTGTTTTAGTTGAAGATGCTTCCACTGTCTGTTCTAATGATGATAATGTAGATTTAGAAGCTTTAAATCTAATTTGTTTGGAGATTGTAGAGGGGTTAGGTGATGGGGGTTGTGATCCTTTGTTCTTACAAACTCTCGTATCACTCAAAAATGGTGCTTGCCCCCGTCCTAAGAAAAACAGTACAAATAAATCTCATACAAAATAAAAGGTATTTTTTAGAATTATAATGGATTCGCGAACAGTAAAAATATAGGTTTTTATCAGATTTAACAAAGGAGAAAAGCCTATACTTCATTGTCTTATCAAAAACTGGTAGAGCTAGTTTTCCACATAATACTCTTAACACTATTTGTGCTGGCAGAGATTTCATTTGGCATTGTATGGCTCCCCGTGATAGATCCGGTGGTACGATTCTAGGCGTTCATTTGTTAACTTTTGATATTGGAGAGATTGAGGAAGGGGACTTTTTTATTTGTTTTAAACTTAGACATCGGGAAGATAATTTCAAATTTAATTTAATTTCAGTTTACGGCCCGACTCAGGTAGAACATAAGTCTTCTTGCTTGTTTGAAATGGTTCAGGTATGTTCAAAAGAAGTTGTACCTGTTATTATAGGTGGCGACTTTAACATTATCCGTAGACCAAATGAGAAAAATAATGATAATTACAATGACAGATGGCCTTTTATGTTTAATGCAGTAATTGATGCGTTAAATCTTCAAGAGCTAGACTTGTCAGGGAGGAATTTTACCTGTGCTAACAGTTTGCCAAACCAAACTTTTGAGAAGTTAGATAGAGTTTTATGTTGTACAGATTTTGAGTACAAATTTGCCCACTCCACAGTATACGCCATGTCTAGAGAAATTTCTGACCATACCCTTCTACTATTCTCTACTAATGATCCTTCTCCAACACTCGTAGATACTCCCTATCTGGCCGGATTTGTGGTAGCAACGGGGAAAGTGACAGTCCCCTTGGTGTCTCCATAATCCATGTCCTGTCAAGAGGTTTGGTAGGAATTAGTGTGCCGGGGTTAAGCATTCTCTGAGGTGTCTCTTTTCCCTAGGTGCCCCACTTAGAACAATAGTCGCAAAGCTTGCCATAGGTTACAGGAAGACTGATGGAGTAATCCTCTTTATATCGCTCACATCTTGCTATCTTGTCTGTAGCTCAGGGGTTAAGTATAGACTTGGGTTAGTCAGATGGACGTTTTCTCCTAGCAGATAAACAAATAACGATGCTCTGGAATATCTCCCGGGTGAAGTGCTCACCGATATCCGTGCGCTTGCAGATTATTTCTCTTAGATTCTTTCGTGTGCGTATCTAGTATCAACAAGCATTTCTGGCGTCGTTGCCGGGGAGAAAGACGGTCTGCTGAGTTAACTCTAAGTCATGCTTAACCTTGTATTATACTTTTATCTTTTTCTTGTTTTCTTTTGCCTTTTCCTTTCTATCCTTATGGATAACCCAAATCCACGCCTATCTATCAAATTCTTGCACCCATGAGCGCAAGCTTAGAGCCATTAGAGCCCATGGTTCTCACATCTAGCTATGAGCTGCGCCCATGCTTGGTTGCAATAGGTCAATGCCAACCCTTTACTACAGCTAGAGTCCTATCTTCTAATCAAGAGGGTGATGTACCCAAGGTCCTGTCCTCTAATCAAGAGGGTAATGAACCCAAATTTCTATCTTTTGATCAAGTAGGTAATGAACTTTTGGCTATACTTAGAGAATTTTCTAATCTTCCTATCAATTTAGGTTTAGACCTAGCCTTACAAGACCCTGTTCTTCTTCAACATCTTTATACGGGTCTTGATAATACCGCCTTTGGAGGAGTTTTCCTTTCTTTATCCATTAGTGAAGTGCGGTTTGTCCTTAGACACACTCCTTGCACTAGCCTTCATGATGACATCCTAGAGGTAGAGAAGGAATCATCCCCCAAACTAGAAGAGGTCTCTTAGAAAGCTTTGGCTATCCATCTCAAACCAGTAGTATTCCAAAAATCCTCTAAGGGAAGAAGTAATTCTACCCTTAGAAATTCTTTTTGATGACGATTTTAGGAGGAGCTTAAACTTCCCGCTTCATGAGAGATCATTTAGTACATATAGTTTGAATAGGTCTCTTAGAAAGCTTCTCAAATCTAATCCCTTCGAAGGACAATTAGAAAGACTCAAGGATGCCATGTCAAGTGATGTCATAGAAAGAAAGAGAAGCCATCTAGAATCCACTCTTATCTTCTTCCCTTCTATGCCCACATCAGATATAAAATTTGAACCCATCTTTAAACCCATCCTTGATCCCTATGACTCGTTCTATGCTCTTTCTCTTGAACCTCCTGATGATCCTCGAAATCCATCTAGATATCCCACGCATAGGAATCATCAAGGCCATATAGAAGATCGAGAAGAGCAACATCCATGGGTAGAGAGCATTAAAAGCCTATGTGCTATTGCCATTGAATAGATGGATAAGGACTTAGATGAGATCAATTCGAGAGGTGATCCAAGGGAATTTTTGGACATATATGCCGAGTCACCCTTAGAAGATGAAAATGATGGAGACTTCACTAAGCAAAGAAGCCACTTTATAAACACCCCATCAAATCCTTGCTCGTATGAGAAATCTCCTGATTCACTTGGTCTCTCTAACATTGCCCCACACGAGATCTTCAACCCCCTCATGCTCCCTGTTCCTAAATCTTTTGAAAGGGTGGTTGTAGACACATATGCTTATCAAAAATATAGCAGATCTCGTTGAGATTAGTGCACATAGATTGGTGTTGGAGGGAAAACCACTCCACTAAATCACATCTTGAAGGTTTCCCTATCCTAAAACAAGCACTGTTCAGACTATGACATGAGTGTTCACCTTTTCGCTACGCTGCCCTTGTTAATTGAGCATAGAATTATAATTACGAAAAATATTCCTTCGGGTATTCTTGTCACTAATCTTTCCAGGCTTGGAGCAAAAAGATCGAAGGAATGACAAAATGCAAGGCATGTCTAACCAATCATTATGCAACATTGAATTACTTTCATCCAATCTTGATTTTGCAAAATTCAAGCTTGGGGGATATACTTCCATACATACATCTTTTGCCATGTTGCTATACTGTCTTGGTTGCCTCTACCTTTAAGACATGCTCAATTTGCTAAACAATAATCATGCTCTATCATCACTATTTGAGTAAATCTATATAATGCTCTCATGCTACCTTCATTTGCTATAGTATATGTTTAGGTTTGGAGTAGTTTCATTCATCTCTTAAATGAAGTATGGTGCTTAGTTTAGGAGTGGTGATCTTACTTTCAAAGGCTTTTAATTGTACACGATTAAAATGCCTTCCTAAATCAAATTAGATGTGGTGTCTAGGTTGATTTTTGAGTCGATAGTATGCTGTAATAGATGTGGTGCCAAGAGTCGATAGTATTGGACTAACCCCTGCAGGAAAAATTCAAAATTAAAAATGGAAAAATCCTAAGATGAACTCACACTGGAGATGAAGAGAGACACAATAATTTTGCACAAGGGAGACACAACTCAGTCGTAGCCAAGGAGAAAAGTAGGGTGCCACAAAACATGATCCACAATCAAAGCACTCACTCCATGGAGTTGCATTCTCTTGTCAACCACTAATTATCAGGAATCAAGAAAAGATTGACAAGAGAACTGCATGCAACGTTCTACACCCTCACCTCTGAGATTGAGAAGCTGAGACATGAGGAAGAAAGGTCAACTCCTCTAGATGATCCAACCAAGTTCTTCCTCATCTCATGCTCCCATCGCTCCACACACTGGTTTGCAATCTCTAAATTCACTATTGCTTTATTTCTATGAGTTTGAGTTAATTCATAATGCCTATATTTGAGAATAAAAACATAAGATGGGAAAATAAAATCAATCCTTTAGAAAGAAGTAATTGTGATTAATAAATGCGCTATGCTAAGTATGCTTAAGCAAGTTCTTTTGTAGCATAGAAAGTGAACTGTTACAACAATGCCCTTGTCATTACTTGTATATTCCTTCGGGTATGTGTTGTCCACTAATGATTTGCAGGGATAAAATAATAAGAAGAGCTAAAGGTCCAAGCACAAATTAGACAGAGAATAAATAATGGCATAAGGTAAGAAAGGAGTACAACAAAGGAGACAAGCTGTTCATGAACAAGACACATGACTAGCCAAGCAAGGAAAGCTTCCACAAGATGTTATGGCTTCAACATGCTTCAATACTAAAGGTAACATCTATAGGTAAGTGATCATTACTTCGAAAATATCCTCCTTGATTCTGGCATGCACATAAGTAGAGAACAAAACATGCTTTGAGTTACAACCTCATTTGATCCAATCTAATTAACTCAACATGTTCAATTCTTTATGCTTGTTCCTAGCATCACTTTCTTGATCTCATAGCCTTTAATTCAATGATCCAAAATGTTGTGCATTGTATCCTTGGAAGATAGTCATAATCATAAAATCATTACACAATATGCATAGGTAGACTATCCTTCCTTAAAGTTGAGTAATCTGATCTGCCAAATGTTTTAATGCCACATTCTTGCTCATTGTTTGATGCTATCGCCCATGTTAAGATTGAGCAAAACACATGAATATCAACTTTATCTCGTTCAATGTGCCTAAGGCTAGAGAATAATGAACAAACCTTTTGGTTCTGTTGGTGTTTTCCCACCAACAGAGCCCATGCACTTGATCTCTGCCTTGTCGTTATGAGAAGGACACACTTTGAGCAAGGTTAAAGAATCTTCCCCAAATCCTACAAGTAAAGATCCTAGACCTATGAACATGCACACTGAGCAAATATGCTGCTAGCTCCCACAACTAACACTTCACTTCAAACCGTTGGAAGAGCAGTGGACATGGGTGACACCATTTCAGGAGGTGCAACTATCAAGGTCCCCACCTATGGGACCAAATAAAGCACCTAAGAAATTAACATGGTAAGAGGTCCTGTTTGGAGGACCTAAAACACCGAACGCCGTGCCAAGAGGTAACTTGGTAATTATCAATATTTCCCTTCCAGTACTGTATAATTTCCCTTTAGAATATTTACTTTCCCTTAAATGCATGATTAGTTGCATATCCAATTTACCATTTTTGCATTAGAAAAAGAAAATAAATATGTCATGCATTGCATCTAGAAAATGCTAAGCCCCATGTGAACAATTTTGTGGTGCGACAGCCCACAAAGATATCCACAGTGGTGGCATAAAAATAATTTTTCATCTTAGTGCATTTTCTGCATACCATAAAATATAAAAGAACCAAAATATTAAAGATCCTGCTAAAAGATATATGTGTTAAGAAGGTTCTAGAAATCCAAGGCTTAGAGGTTAGCACTAACGCTTAATCAATTCCACAAGCTTTGCTGTCTATTTGAGCTTCACAGAATTTAAAGGATCAAGAAGAGCTAACAGGCAGAAGGACGTCCTGTCCCCTGTCGGAGTGCTGTCTTCAATGGTCATCCCTAACACTCTAGGAGGACCAGTACACCTACACTGCCAGTCAGGAACATCAATAGACTACATCAACATCCATCTTGGGGGAGAGCATCCCCCGTGTATCCAGCTAAGTATCACTAGCTTATTTATTTATCTATTTATCAAGTGTGTTATGTTAATCTAAAACAAATAAAAAGATGCATAACCATAGAAAACCCAAATAAAGATTTTCCTATTTATTTATATCTATATTTGTTTTTCTGTTTGATATTAAGTTTGCTGAATAAAATATAGGAGAGTATGTGAAGAATTTGCCTTCTAAAATGAATCCCATAGAATAAGCTCCTATATGGAAATGATGAATAGTTGCTCTACCATAATTCCTTTCAAGTATCGAGTTTTTAACCTCGAACTCTCCCGAGTTTTGGACAAAATTGTATAGATTTGAGATTTGTTTTGAACTTGAAACTTGTGGGTAGCGAATGCTTGATTTAAGTCTAGGTAGTTGACGAATATGATATGGAAAGTTTTTGAGCTGTTGTCCATCTTGTTCCTAGAGATACTAGAGTTCTGGAGAGTTTATATTTGATAATCTTAAATTGCTGCATGATGAGTTCCTGTATGACGAGAGTTCAAAATTCCTACCACAGCCAAATATACATGCTTACTAGATTAGGAAAGCCATCTACTTCCGTATATTGCTTGTAGGCATTGCGGGTAGTTAAGCTGTGTTGACCCTTAGGAATTAGTCATGCGGTAAAGTCAAGATTATGTGCTCTCCATCCATTGATCTATGCTGCTTCTGTCCTTAGAAGTATGCCCCCATTTATAATCAATACGCTCCATTCATTCTGTGCTGCTTCTGTTCATGGAAGTACCACCCACATATATACACACTCCATGCATCTTGTGTTGTTTCTATCCTAGAAACACGCACCCATGCTGCTCCTACCCTAGGAGTACGCATTCATCCATTCACATATATATATTCCATTCAGATTCACCCATAAATTTTTCTACTCCTACACTGGGAGAGAACACCAAAAATATATGTCACCATCCTATCCTTTTTCGTCATTCAATAAAGCTCTAGTTATTCCAGTTGATACTCCCTATTGATATATTTCCAGTAAGAGGCTTGGTTGCTCTAAAAAAAGAGAAAGAAAGAGGACAAATATCCCAAGAAAGAAAAATAAGTGAGCAAGCCATGTTCCCCCAAGGATTCAAGGTCTTCAATTACCAAATAAGAGAAGTATGTTATCCCCAAGAAGCAATTGTAGAATTAGATCTTCACCATCATTGATCGCCCCTCATGATTATTTCCTTATCATCATCACCATTTATGTCACTCATTTCATTCCCTCATCCACATGCACATATGATTTGATTGTATGACTAGTTCCTCTGGATCCATGGTTCAACTGCGCAACACATGTTTGCAAGTATGTTTGAGCTATCTCCCCACCTATGAGCTCCACATAAGCCTATTAGATGTAGGGTGAGAGAGAGAAGGCACAACCTTACTATGCCTTAATTCCACAAATACTACATATTCTGAGAGGAGAGAGAAGACATAAATCATACATGCCTTGGAGAAGTCCAGAAATACCACAAATGAGAGACTTGAAAGGGTCATACAAGGAAACTCTAAGTTTTATTTGTAAATCTTGCAAAAACTCCAGAATAATAGTTGATCAAAGAGCGAGAAACATGGCACTTGACTTGACCGTTCTGTCTTTCAACTGCTCAAGACCCAAGTGACGGTTACAAGCCCCATGGTGAAAGGTAATATGAGTGAGTTTCAAGTCAGAATAGTTCACTCTAATCCGTAGGAGAGTTCTTGTTTGAACGCATGCGTACTTTTGAGGCGTGAAAGCATTGTAGCAACTCCTGATCCATCACTTAGTTCATCTTTGCTCAGAGATGAGCAAAGGGTAAGCTTGGGGGAGTTATTGACGATAAGTGTCAATTTTAACCGTCAACTAAACATGAAAAAAGACCTAAATATAAATACCATCTAGATATAGGGGTTATACTAACAGAATTCCATGAGTTTTGGTGAATGTCTGTTTCTGTAGGGTGTCAGCTAAAAAGAACCAACAAAGGCCCACATGTCAGGTTTACATAGAGATAAAGGGCGAACATGTACTTTTTTGTAATCTGGAAGGTTCGAGAAGGCTCTCGACCAAAGAGGAGCCCGAACGGGCTCGGAGGCCGGGCGGCCGCCCAGACCCTTGGGAGGGCGCCCAGGCATCTTAGCCAATCAGGCTCCGCCTCGCGGATCCTGCCTCCACCGCCTTTGAAGATGAATAATAAGCGTCCATTTAGGTCGGTTTGATCCGAGGGCTATGGTGCATCTTAGGGGGCTATATAAGCAGGGCCCCTGACCCCTGGAGGAGGCATCCTTTGAAACCCTAATTCATTATTCTGAGAGAGGATCCGGTGAGAGAGGTCCCTTGAATGGATCTCCTCCCTAGAGCATAGCATTCAAGAGAGGTTGAGAGAGTATAGGGTGGAGATAGAGTTGGAGGAAGCCCGGCCTGTCGGTGTCTCCTCTCTAGTTGTACCTGCGGGATCAAGTCTCCTAACCCGAGGCTTGGTTCTAGGATCATTCGGCAATTCAACTTCTAATACTAGTAAGTGCCTTGTTATTATTGTTATTTGGTTTACGAGTTTACTTTATTCGCTACCAGTAGGGAATAGAGTAATTGTTTGTAGCTTAAGCATGGTGCCTGGGCTAGGGACACTCGTAGATACTCCCTATCTAGTCGGATTTGTGGTAGCAGCGGGGGAAGTGACAGTCGCCTTCGTTTCTCCGTAATCCATGTCCCATCAAGAGGTTTGGTAGGAATTAGTGTGCTGGGGTTAAGCATTCTCTGATGTGTCTCTTTTCCCTAGGTGCCCCACTTAGAACAATAGTCGCAAAGCTTGCCATAGGTTATAGGAAGACTGACGGAGTAATCCTCTCTGTATCGCTCATATCTCGCTATCTTGTCTGTAGCTCAGGGGTTAAGTATAGACTTGGGTTAGTCAGATGCACATTTTCTCATAGCGGATAAATAATTAACGATACTCTAGAATATCTCCTGGGTGAAGTGCTCACCGATATCCGTGCGCTTACGGATTATTTCTCTTAGATTCTTTCGGGTGCATATCTAGTATCAACAACCGTAGCAAGTGGTTCACCTATTGAGAGGTGGCAGATGAAAATTAGAAGGCTTCGACAACACCTAAGAGGGTGGGCGAAAAATATAAGTGGAGCATATAAGAAAGAAAAAATAACCCTGTTGAATAAATTGGAGGAATTAGACAAAAAGGCAGAAATCACAGTACTAAATGAAGCTGAACGAGATTGAAAACATGTCCTAAACGAAAGACTAGCTGGATTACTTAGGGAGGAGCAGCTTAAGTGGTACCAGAGGGCTAAAGTGAAGCATTTGTTGGAAGGAGATGCCAATACTAAATACTATCATTTATTAGCCAATGGTAGACATAAGAAGACTCGTATTTTTTAGCTTGAGGACGGTAATAGTATTATAACTGGTGATGCTCAGCTTAAAGCGCATATTACTAGTTATTAAAAAAACTTGTTAGGTCCATTTGAAGATTCTACAGTCCCACTAGACAAATCTCAAACGGACGACATTCCTCAAGTATCTGAGTTTGAAAATGAGTTCTTGACTGCACCTTTCACCCAGGAGAAAGTTAGGGCGGCCATTTTCCAAATGGAGCACAATAAGGTGCCCGACCCGGATGGTTTTCCACCTAGTTCTTTCAAGTATTCTGAGGTTTGATCAAAGATGATTTGATAGCAATATTCTCATATTTTCATCATGGAATATTACCTCTTAATCGTCTTAACTTTGGTAACATAATATTGCTGCCTAAAAAGAAGGATGCAAGAGTCATACAACAATACAGCCTATCTGTTTATTGAATGTCTCTTTCAAAATCTTCACTAAGGTCGTAACTAATAGATTGTCTACCATAGCCTAGAAACTAATAAGACCGACATAGTCTGCTTTTTTACCGGGTAGAAATATTATGGAGGGCGCGGTTATCTTACATGAAACTATTCATGAGCTTCACACAAAAAAATAAAATGGGGTAATTTTTAAGATAGACTTTGAAAAAGCCTAAGATAATGTTAAGTGGAGTTTTCTTCAGGAGACTCTAAGAATGAAAGGGTTTTCACCAAAATGGTGTGAATGGATCCAACAATTTATACAAGGGGGTAATGTTAATATCAAAGTCAATGATTAATTAGGTTCCTTTTTTTAGACTAAAAAAGGTTTACGGCAAGGTGATCCCATGTCTCTCATACTATTTAATATAGTGGTAGATATGTTGGCCATACTAATTGCATGTGCCAAGAAAGCTGGTCAAATAGAAGGGGTTGTTCCTCACTTATTACAAGATGGCTTATTAATCCTTCAATACCAGATGACACGGTGATCTTTACAAGCCATGATGTTGAGAAAGCAGTTATATGAAATTGCTGCTAAGCATATTCGAGCAACTATCTGGCTTAAAAATAAATTCCCACAAAAGCGAAGTCTTCTGCTTTGGACAAGCTAAAGATCATGAAGAGTTTTATTCGCAGCTATTTGAATGTGCCATTGGCAAATTCCTGTTTTGTTATTTAGGCCTACCTATGCACTTTAGACAATTGTATAATAAAGATCGGAAGTATATTGAAGAAAGAATAGAAAAAAGACTTAGTGGATGGAAAGGCAAACTCCTGATGGTTGGGGAACGGTTAGTCCTTATAAATTCGGTGCTGTCTAGCTTACCGATGTTTATTATGTCCTTCTTTGAATTACCGAAAGGAATTTTGGAAAAAATAGACTATTTTAGATCATGCTTTTATTGGTAGAATGATTAGCATAAAAGAAAATACATGCTTGCTAAATGGGAAATTATGTGTCAACCTAAGGACTAAGGGGGTCTAGGGATACAAAATTTAGAAATTCAAAATAAATGTCTACTAAGCAAGTGGCTATTCAAACGATGATATGTGGCATGAACTTTTAAGAAATAAATATATTAAAGATAAGACTATAGAAAGTTGTGTTAAAAAACTGACAGATTCTCACTTTTAGAAAAGTTTAATGAATATCAAAGACTGATTTATGGAGTTTGGTTTTTTGAAAGTTAATGATGGAACACAAACTAGATTTTGGGAGAATACTTGGCTAGGAGATAAACCGCTCAAGATTAGATTTCCTGTGTTGTTTCATATTATAAGGAGAAAACAAGATACGGTTGCTAAAGTTTTAGATTCTCTTTTACTAAATATTTCTTTTCAAAGGAATTTAATGGGTCAAAATCTAATAAATTGGAACCACATTGTTGCTTCCTTACAATAAGTTAATATAATTAAGGAAAGAGATATGTTTGTATGGGGCTTGAAAGCCTCAGGGATTTTTGTTGTGTTAATTAACAATAGGGTGAGAGTGTCGTAAGATATTTGACAAACAAAGCTTTCCATAAAAATTAAAATTTTTATGCGGTACCTAAAAAGATGTGTGATTTTAACCAAAGACAATAAATGAGTCTTTGATATTGGTTGTTGCTTCTGTCATTTTACTTAAACCATTCAACACCTATTTTTTAATTATTTTTATGCCAACTTTTTGTGGCGTTCTATTCATATGCTTTTTGAAATTGTTCCTCCGTTGAATATGGCAGACTTGTTCCAAAATCGGTCTAAATTTGGAATTAAAAAGTATAATTTATTATTATTAACAACAGCCGCAGCACTTCTTTGGGCATTATGGATAACTAGGAATAAGGTAGTTTTTGATAAATGTAGACTAAAATCTCTTTTGCAGATACTATTCCGAGGAACGCATTGGCTGCATCAACGGGCAAGCTTGCAACGACACAATGATCTTAAGGATTAACTCATCTCTACGGCTCAACATCTGGAGACGTCCGTCTTAAATTTCTTTGGTTCCATTGGATAGTTTTCGCAAAGACACGTCGATTACGTTTAGTCAAAGACTATTTATCTTTCCAGTTTCTATATGTGAGGGTGTAATTTATTTAGCGCCAAACTTGGTGCCTGTGTTAGAGTCTGTAATAAAGGCTTGATTCTATCCTTGGATAGACGAAGCCGGATATATTTATCCTTTATTAAAAAATTAAAGTATATTAAAAATATATTTTAGAAGAAATCCATTAACACTTTTTTGATATTGGAAATAGTGTCATTTTTTATAAAATGGTTTGGTTCAATACTAGAATATATAGTTATCTTTTCCGAACGGAGCTATACCAACGCAGTTCCAGGGGGCTTCCATGTTGCTCGCAAATGGAGCTAGATGGAGGAAGTTCTCATCTCTCTCCTTGAATGGTGGCTGAAATAGCGAAATGTTACCCGGAATAGAGAAACGAGGTGAGGAAGCGGGCAACGCCAAATCTCCCGTGCATGCAACCAACGCTTCGTCATCATTCATCAGTTTCGATAAAAAGTAATGGCAAACCAAGAGATTTGGAATGTGTCCGCCTGATCCCGATCCCATTCCCTGCATCGCAACTTGACTGACGGCCTTCCCTTCCGGCGACAGCGATCGACGACCCACTTGGACGCCTCTATTCACACGTTGATCTGAGGCCAGCCGAGCCGAGCGGTGGGCGGCAGCGGCGACATGGCACGTTCGAGCGCGGACGACATGGAGCTGAAGCGCGGGTGCGAGGCCGGGATCCTCGCCAAGGGTGACAGGGACAAGGTGGTGATGTGCATGCGCGTCGCCAAGAGCCGCAGCGGCGGCGGCGGCTGGGCCAAGGGCAAGCTCACCTCTCGCCACAATATGGCCAAGCCCCGCGTCCTCGCCGTCACCGGTCAGTATCCATCCCCCTCCCGTTCCATGCACGTTCATTCCAGACCATGATGATGATGACATGCTCATCCATGCGACTCGTTGCGTGGCGCAGCCAAGGTCAAAGGGCCGAAGACCAAGTCGTTCCTGCGGGTGCTCAAGTACTCCAATGGCGGCATCCTCGAGGTGCGTGATGATCTTCCTCCAGCTGTCTCTTTTTGTTTGTTCGTTCGTTGTTCTTCCCCAGATTGATTGTTTCGCCAGAATGGAAAAAATTATTGTATAAAGATGGATGATTGATCGCATTGTGATTGCCCATGCATGTGTCAGCCGGCAACAGTGTACAAGATCAAGCATCTCCACAAGATTGAGGTCGCCCAAAACGATCTCAGCGGCTGCACCTTCGTCTTGGTATGCAACCACTTCTCCGTTCTCCACAAAAAATACCAGAAGATCAATGGATCCAGAGTATTTGACAGTGGTTGAAATTAAATTTCATAAATGGGAAACACGTACATATTCTCCATGCATCGCCATATCCTTGTCATGACAAATCGACTGTTGTGCTTTCTGGAAATTATTGTTCAGGGGTTTGACAACCTAAGAAGCCAGAGTGTCGCGCCTCCACAATGGACCATGCGCAACAAAGAGGACAGGTGAGGAATCAGCACCACGATTCCTAGCTCATCCTGCTCCCGCATGACACTTTAGTTCAAGGTTGTATACCCTGTTACCTGTTGCGCAGGAACCGGCTGCTGATGTGCATCCTCAACATGTGCAGAGAGCACTTGGGAAGCATCCCCAAAGTCGTTGGCATGGACGTTGTCGAGATGGCTATCTGGGCAAAGGTATCATGTCTCCTGCTTAATTAGCAAGGTTTTAAATCTTCGGATATAACTCCTGCTGCTAGTGACGGAACTAGAGACTTTGATTAAGAGGGGCCAGACAGATGTGATTATATTTTTTTATGTGATAAAATATTGTTTCAACAGATTTTTTTTAAAAAATAACACTATTTATAACCAAAATCATACTTTTTAATAAAAATGAGTAAAAATTGATATTTTTTAATAAAAATGAGTAAAAATTGATATTTTTGTGCTATCTTTATTCGAGAAAGATTTAGCTATTTTTCATATAAAACCTAGGCCCTATTTGGACCCCTCAAGTTTTTAAGAGTCTGGCTTTAGAAACCGGATGAGATCCGAATAAAGTAGTTTCTTGTCTAGTTTTTTTACTCCCTCCGCTTCGTATATAACTAGCGCGGCAAGGCTAATTCCGGGGACCAAGAAACGTATTAATTTCATGTTAAAACACCCATCCCGCGTGCCCATTCCTTCCCACAGCTCATAGGTGAAAAGGGCCACCGTGCATGCAACGCTTTGTTCCTGGCCAATCGTTTAAACTGTAGACTAATTAATTAGCTTTGGTATCCTAACTTCGCCACATAAATCGGCCTAACTCAAAAATGGGTCTGCGCCACTTAAAAAGGTCTGGAGGGAGTATATCATTTTTTGCTAGATTCTTAAAAATCTAGGAGCAGATACGCAGCTTGACAATTTCTTGTGACCGTGTGAGCAATAAATGAAAGCCAAATTCTTAAAAATTAGGGAAATCCAAACATCCCGTCAGTTTTTGTTCATAATACTGATTTTACAAACTAAAGACAAAAACTTTTTTTAAGAATATAAAACTTATGGAAACAAGCCCAGCTTTTAGCTACGGCTATAGCATGTTGTTTTGGGAGATGGATCACTAAATGCCTTAGCGGCTATTTAAGGCACGGTTAATAGGGCGGTTAATAACACGTTGCCGTCATTTCTTTTGGTGTATGGTCACAGTGTCCAAGTTGGTTATAAATGTGTGCAATGGTTGGAGGTATAAAAGTTTTGCAATATAGTAGCATAATAATTATTTTTTGTAAACAAATATATTGTATTTCCTCCATATTGTAAAGTAAGTCGTTTTAGACGAAGTTTAACTTAAATATTGGGAATATAAATCATCAATAACTTTTAAATTATTGAGTTTGTAAAATATAAAAAATATGTTAATAGATTTGTCCTGAAAAATACTTCCATAAAAATATACATATATCACTCTTCTATAAATATTTTTATATAAAAATAAAAAGTCAAAGTTGTGCTTTGAAGACCATGCGGTTGTCCTAAACGACTTCCTTTACAATATCGAGGGAGTATCAAATATCATTCTCCACCATTAGCATTGCTTCGAGGCAGGTGCAGCCCGAAGAGGAGCTCCAGCTCATCAAGGCGGAGGCTGATGAGAGGGATGGAGGACTCAATAGCAGGCTGACACAAATCCCCTTGATCTTGAGGATGGGGCGAGGCGCTTCCTACACGGTGGCGACAATGGCTTCCTGGGCGCTAGCGGGCACGCGGTGGGCTCCCTTAGGTAGGAGATCTTGCTGTTCATCGATGTCTTGCAATAGTAGTCATTGTTGTCCTCATCGGAGCCGAACTCGAGTGGTGGCGGTTGCGTGGCCATGTAGGAATTCTCGTTGGCTTGCGCCGTGCAACCGCCGCCGCTCGTGTACAACTTCAGCAAGGATGTTGATGACTACTACTACAAGACACCAACAGGTAGCATGATCTCCTACTTGAGGGATCCAACCATGTCCCCACTGGCGCCTAGGAAGCCGCCGTGCATGAAGCACCTCTTCCAGCCCCAACCTTGGGCTCAGGGGGGTCAACATTAGCCTATTGCCAAGTCGTCCTCTGTCCCTCTCATCAACCTCTGCCTCAAAGTGTTGGAGCGCCTCTTGCGTCCGCACCCGCTGGCGGCCAACGTAATGATGATGAAAAACCATGCATCATTGCTTTATAACCTATATTCTAGGGTTATACTCTGCATGGAATTTAAATTATAGTTTAGATGAAATAATACTAAGGGGGCGTTTGGAACTGCTCCACTCTATGTGTCTTTGCAAACGGTTTCAGCTCCACGCACGCCTTTTAAGAAAAAAAAGGTGAAGTTGTAGAGCACCTAAAATGATGCACGACAAAGTCCAAGATTTTGTGGAACTGCTCTACGTTGGAATTTGTGGATAGTTCTAAACACCCCTTAACTCCCACATGTGAGCCATCTAACAAAAAACCCATGTTTTGGTTTTTTGCCGTAATTGTCTCATTATTATTCTGGATGTTACATGAGTGTGCAATATATTTTGGCAAAGTGGCTCGTAAAAGGGAATATTTTTCACTTTTCTAAAAATACTATAAAATAAAAAAGCTAAAAGTTAAACAATTTTATAGGACAAGTCACAAAAGGATTACTTTTGTAAAAAAATACGAACCAGCTAAAAACTAAACAATTTTATAGGACAAGTCACAAAGGGATTTCAATAAGCTCTGCATGACAATAAAAAAAATTGCCACAAAAACATTTACATGGAAACTATTTCCACTACACAATATTTTTGGAAGGAAACTTCACATAAGATATTTGAAAACTCCTTGTCACAAAAATGGATAATTTTTTAAATCCTATTTGCAAAACTTTGTTACATGTTTTTAGTATTTCTATTTAGAGAAACATTTGTCACGAGTGGCTAGGTTTTGTGTGTTGGGCCGATGAGCTGTTGGGCTGTAATGGTTGTGCTGTAACGGCGCGCCGGATGCAACGAACCGGACTCATGGCATGAGACATCTCTCATCTCTGAATAACGAACCCCTCCTATCTCTGAACTTGCTGTTCTCTCCCCCAAAATCCCCATCCAGTTCTTCAATCAGCTCCCCTATAGAATGCTACATGGCACCCTCCTCCACCACGTCCGTGAGCGCCGGTTACGCACTTCTCCCTGTCCTCCAGAACACAGTGTGGGGGCGATGGTGGAGGAAGTGGGACCGCGCGGCGGCGGCTGCGGGTTCT
>CM041633.1:27177905-27221945 GCA_023333625.1 Bothriochloa decipiens
TGTAAATTCATTTAAATATCCTCATATTTGTTTTGTACACTCATAGCTCTAGCTTAAAATTACTTGTATATGCGACAACTCTATAGCCAGTAACAAGCACCCACAGGTTTCCCACTTGGCAGCTTTCCCACCATGGGCCTGTACATTGTGAGTCTCTACCGCTGATTACATCACAACGAGCGAGGCCCACCCTGGGACTTTACTGGCTGGTGAACAAACCGAATCCACTTACAACATCCATCAGGAACTTCCATCACAATCCCACATACCGATCAAGGACTTCAATTACAACACTAACCAATTCCCCAGAATTTGTTTCAGTTGCAGAGACATCCCCGTTAGCTCCAGAGAAGTGTTTTGAGACTTGATCCTACTGAACTGAGCTCGAATTGTCAACAATCCAAATCCAAAACATTGCATATCGAACTTGGATGAATATCACCCGTATTGAAGCAATTTTTACAACGCATGTCCTCAGTTTACAACATGGGAAGCACAACAACCACCATCCCCAAACTAAGCACCAACAGACAGCCTGTCGACTGAGGCCCGCATCCCAGAGCGCTCCACTCAGCACTAGGGAATTCCATCGAACACGCGGCGCGCGTCAGCAGCCTGACCGCAAGAAACACGCTCGGACAGAGAGCACAGAGCAGAGAACGCGTGAGGAGACCAAGATGGGCGGCGATACTGACCTGCCTGGCCCTTGTACCTGGCGCTGTCGAGCGGCGGCGTGATCCGCCGCACGACGGCCTCCGCGTCGGCCTCGTACACCGTCCCGGCGGACGCCGCCATCGCGTGGTTGGGCCGGACCGGGACCCGAAGGAAGCTGGAGCACGAGGGGCAGGGTTGGGGGAAGCCGGCGACGGAGGATGGGGCAGGAGGAGAAGGAAGGAGGGAGCGGAGCAGGACGAGCTGAGCTGCCTGCGGAATGCCGGGGAGGCGGCCCACATGCGCCCCCGGTGGAATTTTTTTTTATTTTTAATTTTTTTTAAATTTTTTTTACAATTTTAATTTTTTGTTTCGAAATATGACAGAACTAGTCGCCTATAGCCCACTGTGTGGGCGTTATATGTGACGTGGCACAGGGCCGGCCGCCTCCGGTGCCGGCTTTTGCGGGCGGCCCCTGGCGGGCGTTTTTTGGTGGCGAGGGGCCGCCTGTAAAAGTGCGCGCTGTTTTGCGGGCGGACCTCGGAGCAGCCAAAAAACGCCCACTGTGTGGGCGTTTTTTGCGCGCCGGGGGGCCGCCTGGAAAATGGCGAGGCCGGCCGCGCACTTTTACAGGTGGCCCCCTGTCGCGCAAAAAACGCCCACACAGTGGGTGTTTTTGGCTGCTTCGAGGCCCGCCCGCAAAACAGCGTGCACTTTTGCAGGCGGTTCTGTTAATCGAGTGTAGCCGTACCAATGAGTTTGTGGAAGAGGATAGTGGTTCTGAAGATGAAGACTTGCTTCCCGGTTATGTTTCGGATTATTAGGGCCGTTTTGTTAGATGAATTCGGATTAGTAGCTCATCGCCCTAGCGGACCTGTAATTTTGGAATGTATTAATTGTGTTCGAAAGGGTACGAATAAGGAACCGACGGGGATTTTTAGATATAGTACTCAAAAGAATCGTCACAATACTCCAGGGCCCGACGGGAAACGAAGAATATAAGAAAAGGTAAATTTTGACAAAAGAAAAGTGCGTATCATACATCAAGACAGTAATTACATCGTATAGGGTACTACTGTCCCCGAGCCTGTCCCTGCCCCTGCCCCTGCCCCCTACCCCTCTTCGGCCTCCTCGGTCGCACGTGCTTCCTGGCTGTAAAGCTCCCAGATCACGCCGGTCACCTGTATCCTGTCGAACTCCAGCATAAACTCGTTGTACGACCGCGTGATCTGCACATGTGCCCATCACCTGACGACAGCACCAGACTGTACCCATGGTGGGGAAGTCCTCGGGCGGATGCTGCAAGTACAGGTCGTCCTCGTAGGCGCTGTGATCCACCATAGGTCGACCAATCGCGAACCGTTCAACTGCCCATAGCTGTAGAAGGAGGGGGCAACCAGTGAGCAGAGAACCTGTTTCTATCTTGGTACACGCTTCGCAAAGCCTCCTGTACGTCGCCGCCAGTACTGCGGATCCCCAGCTCCACTGTGGCACTGCTCCCTCATCAGCATCAGCGATCGCGCGCGCAGAGGATCATGACCACGCTCCACCGACATCATGCAACAAAGACCACTTCTCCTTAGGCTCATTCTCTATCCAATGCGAAAATTTTCTCACAGCAGATGCCGATCTCCTTCTGATGTTTGGACCATCTGTGGGCAGCGGTCCTAAGGCCTCTGGACCATCCTCACCAACAGGTGCTGATCGGCTTGAGTGCTCTTCCCTTTGCTTCGTTGTGAGCTCGTCCAACCTCCTCCAAAGCTCGTTGAATTTTTTCTCTTGATTCTGTCCACACAGCCTCTTGAATACATCCATCAACCTCTTGCTCTTAAACTGCTTGTAAAAATTAGCACCCATGTGACGCATACACCACCGATTTTGAACATCTGGCCAATCTTTACCATATCCCATCTCTGCATCACCGTTCTTCAGATATTCAATTGCCCGAAGAAGGGCAGCGTGACGGTCATGAATTAGGCATACACCAGGCCTCATACCAACAATGCTAACCTTCACCTGCTTGAGAAACCAGTACCAACTATCGGTATTCTCGCTCTCTATAAAAGCGAATGCCAGTGGTAGAACTTGATTGTTCCCATCCACGGTAATTGCTGTTAGTATCTGACCTCTGTATTTACCTGTCAGAAATATCCCGTCAATAAAGAGTATTGGACGACAATGCACAAATGCCCTGATGCAAGCACCTAGTGCAAAGAAAGCACGTTGCAAGACCAATACTGCACGGTCATTCTCCATGGTTAGGTATGTTATAAGATCTGTACATGTCCCTGGATTTCTGGCGGCTATGCATTGAAGAAGAGATGGTAAATTATCATATGAGGCTTTGAATGTGCCAAATCTCATCTAGATAATCTTCTGTTTTGCCCTCCACGCCTTAGCATATGAAATGGTGTATTTGAATTTATCTTCGATATGCCTTATTATTGACCTTGGCTCGTATCCCAGATTATGCACAACATCTGAATACATCTCTGCAGCAATAAATGCAGATGTATATTTCTGTGGTACTTCTCTACACCTTTCAAGTGACAGTTGTGCTCAGTGACTATTGACACTTTCCAATAATTCTTCCACTTTCCCTTGAATGCATGCACCCTCCACGGACAACCATCGCTAGATCTCATGCACTTAACTTCATATACACACTTTGTGGACTTTGCTACCCAGAACTTCCTCTGCAGTGATACAGCCCAATGCTTGACTGCCTCCATCAATTCTTCCTTCTCTGCGTACATCGCTCCCTCGATTACCTCATTCTCCTTATACTCCCATAGAACATGATATCCCTCTGAAATAGCAAGTCCAGAGAAGTCTTCATTAGACTATTGCCATGGATTCACATTGCATCCTTTCTCATCAGAAGATTCATCACCCTCCACTTTCTCATTCGCCGCATCTTCGTTTTCCATTGCCTGAACAATGGAGTTGATCCTCTCGCCCTCATTTGCCAAGCCTCTCGGCTCACTGGCTTCTCCTTCTCTTTCTGGTTCCCGTACATCCTGTCCCTGTTCTTCTCCTTGCTGAGCACGGTCGTTTTCTTCTTTCATTTCAGCATCAGTACTAACCATGCTTGTATCCTCTACATCTTGCAAGGTTGCATTGTCTTTATCGTGCACCTCCATGAAAATGTTGGGTTCCCAGCCCCGCTGCAATGCATTTTCTACGTACCTTTTCTATGTTTCGGTACAATCTACCAACATCAATTACCAGAAGCATTCTTCGTTGTCACGGTTGACTACTACATTTACTTTTATTGTGTTAACCTCTGGGTTGATATGAAATGCTCTCATTAACCAGTTACACACTGACTGAAAATTTCTTTCTGCTGGCCTATCTATCCCCTTTAGTGTTGACCCAAATTCAGACAGATCTATACCATACGGGTCATATCTGATAGTGCCACTACCATGGAACAACCGAAACATCACTTTGGTTGACATATCTATTCAGAGAAAATACGATATTCGTCACATTTCAAATCATGCAATCCATTGTTTAAAGCATAGCATAAACATCATTATTCCTAAACCCTAAATATATCTATTCAGAGAAAATACGATATTCGTCACATTTCAAATCATGCAATCCATTGTTTAAAGCATAGAAGAAACATTATTATTTCTAACATGAACTGCAATGCTCTAACATCATTATTTATAGATCTAATATACATACTACTCACAGATCTACCCAGAGTCAACTAAAAACTAAACAACTCTAGTGCACATTATATTTTACTAATGCATAGCAACAAACTTGTAATGCATGAGAAACTTACCTAAAACCCGAGGTCTCAAACTGGCAGGGCTTCGCCGTTACTTCCTTCCCCTCCCTCCTCTCTTCTTTCTTTTTTTCTGAAAATTTTAGTGAATATAATGAAAATCTGAAGAGGAGGCTGTCTATTTATAGAGTTACTCACAGTGGGCGTTTTTTGGGGGCGAGGGGGCCGCCTGCAAAAGTGCGCGGCCGGCCTCGCCTGTTTTGCAGACGGCCCCCTGGCGCGCAAAAAACGCCCACACAGTGGGTGTTTTTTGGCTGCTCCGAGGCCCGCCCGTAAAACAACACGCACTTTTACAGGCGGCCCCCTCGCCACAAAAAACACCCACGCGGCCGCCCGCAAAAGCCGGCACCGACGACGGCCGGCCCTGTGCCACGTCATATATAACGCCCACACAGTGGGCGTTTTTTAAAAAACGCCCACTGTGGGCGACTAGTTCTGTCATATTTCAAAACAAAAAATTAAAATTGTAAATTTTTTTTAAAAAAATTAAAAATAAAAAATTCCCCCCGGTGCAGCTGCTGCTGCTTCTGGTGGTGTCGCCACGCGTGAGGGCACGCGCCCGTGACCCGGCTCAATGAGGCTGCCCTGCCGTGGGAAATCGAAGGCGGATTCCAGAAACTGATGGTGCCGTGGACAACGGAGAGTGGTCAGTATTTTGAAGCTCCGCTGATGACAGCATTTGGAAAATTGGATTTGACAAGCCAGATAAAAAGAAAAATCATATGTAGTCCTATATTCTCGCTCAAACGGTGTCTAGATTTATGTACTTTCTAACGAGAAAATTCTGTGCTTTTATAAAGCAAAAACGGTAGCAGCATTACATCGTCTCGTTGGGTTACTAGCTAAACCAGGACCTAAACAGATTGAAAGAACCTAGACCAACCCTAAATCTTTGAAACGTCAGAATGGCACAAGATGTTGTTAGACCAACCCTAAATCTTTGAAACATCAGAATGGCACAGGATGTTGTTTAGGATGTCATCAATGCGCTCTTTATCCTTCTCCTTGAGTAGCAAACTTCATTTCTGCATTAACATACGGCAATATACATAACATCAGTTGGCGCTTTGGGAAAACTCTTCTCGATAGTCATCTTGTTCTTTGTAGTCCATAATGCCCAAGAGAAACCTATGAAGGGGAACATTAGTAACCGATTTGGCAAAGACCCCCTTCCTTTTAGCCAAACACAACTGAAATCGTCTAGTGAGTAAGGGCATCAAGGTAACTGAAAAATATTAACCATCCCCAAATAAATCTGGCCAAATAGCATCCAAAAAAATAAATGATTTACTGTTTCCACTTTATCACATAGACAACAAAGTAGACCCCTTTCACCCTCATTTAACCTAACTTTTAGCCACTTGCAATTTATTATTAAAGGCTTGCCAAAGAAAGAACTTGATTTTGAGTGGAATTTTACACTTCTATATACACTGCAACCTTTACTTGTAGTACCCCCATCAGTAGTAAAGTGGCCCTTTTTCTAAAGCCCAACTATCGAGGTCTGGTTCTAAATTGATTCCCTCAAGATTTTTTTCCAATTCAGTCAAAGAATCATCCTCAGAAGGAGTTAAGGACCTCTTGAAATCCATACCCCAAACGCCTTCCTCATAGTATTCATCCATAGAACAATATGGATTTCTAACCAAGGCGTAGATACTATTGTAAGCTACACTCAGTGGGACTTCCAGTAACCAACAGTCATGCCAAAACATGCAAAAAAATCCCATTCCGGACATGAAAGATGCCCCCTCCCCATTTAAAAACATGTTTAACGTTGTATGAACCCTTCCAAAATTGAGAACTTCCCTTAATATTGGAATTAAAGAAACTTCAATTCCCCAAGTATTTTGCTTTAATGATTCGAAATCAAAGCTCCTCAGGTTGAGAAAAAAATTTCTATATCCATTTTACTAAAACATAGTCATTCATCGTCCTCATATTAATAATTCCCAAACCCCCTTGATCTTTAGGTCCAGAGACAATCTCCCATTTAGCCATATGTTATCAAAATTTCTCTTTTGTTCCCTGCCATAGAAATTTGGCCCTCACACTATCCATTATTTGATGTACCCCATCTTGCAACCTGAAAGGATCAAGATGCCCAAGAGGGGGTGAATTGGGCTAATTCTAAATTTTCTTACGGAATTTAAACCTACTAGCCCAATTCACCCTATGTGTCTAAGTGTGTTCCTATAGATACTACCGATAAAAGTTTAGTACCCTAGTTCCAATCCTATTCTAGCATGGTAACTCTAGGAATTGAAATAGCAATAGAGATAATGCTAGAAAGTAAATGCGGAAAGTTAAAGAGGCAAGAAACACAATGATCTTTTTTTCGAGGTATCGGAGAGTTGCCACTCTTCACTAGTCCTTGTTGGAGCACCCGCGCAAGGTGTAGCTCCCCCTTGATCCTCACAAGGATCAAGTGCTCTCTAAGGGCTGATTCTTCATCGCTCCAACGCGGTGAATCGCCAAGAACCACTCACAAGATGAGTTGGGTCATCCACAAGCTCCGCCGGATGATCACAAAACTCTCAATCACTACCAAGCCGTCTAGGTGATGGCGATCACCAAGAGTAACAAGAATAAACTCTCACTTGACCTCGCAAAGCCTAATGAGAAGGTGGATGCACACTTGCTACTCTCAAATCACTCATGAGGGCTAGACCATGGATTCTCAAATCACTAGCACCTCACTTAGAGCTCTTGCACTCCCTTGCACTCAAAGATTGCCTCAGCTAAACTAAATAAGCAAGAGAATCAAAATGGAGGAGGTGGGGTTGTATTTATAGGCCAAGGGCCGAAATCCAACCGTTACCCCAACCTCAGCTTCATCGTGAGCGCCGGACACGTCCGGGCACTCACCGCCGGACGCGTCCGGCGTGTTATACCGTTTAAACAGAAGTCGACTGTTGGAGCTACAGTGCTCTAGCCGGACGCGTCCGGTGCTGGCCCACCAGACCCGTCCGGCGGTCTGGGCCAAAAACTGCCTTCTCTGGGTAGCGTCCGATGGCCAACAGGCGCGTCCGACACGTACACCCTTTATGCTGCGCATGCCTATAAGCGCCGGATGCGTCCGGCGCCAAGAAAACTAGCGTCCGGTGCAGCTTACTCCGCTCGTTCACTTCCAATTTGACGAACTTTTGTGAATGGCTTCAAACTCAACCAATCTTGGGACCTTCAAGTAACTTCCTAGCGCTAAGTTTCACAAGTGTGCACCACACCTAAACCATTAGACTTAACTAGGTCAAGCTACCCATTTGCTCCCCCTTAATAGTACGGCCAAAGAGAAAACAAAGTCCTATCAATTAATCTGTCGTCCTCCAACACCACCGACGAACGGACCTAATCATTCTAAACCTTGTCGTCCATCCTTTGAAAACCAAAATGAATTCCATCGTCAGGGGGCATGAATACCATATTGCCCAAGATTTCCATTACCATGACCTAGCTTACCAATGTTTCTGCAAAACACACGTTAGCCATGATAATCATAATGTCATCAATCATCGAAACCCACATCAAGGGGCCTAGATGCGTTCAATCTCCCCCTTTTTGGTGATTGATGACAACCTCTAGAGTATGGAGATTAGATTTGAGGTTTTCAAACATGCTTGGTTCACATGGTTCATTTGACAAAAAACAGGGGATTAGAATGACCCATGTGACACCAAGCCAACATAGTGTACTCATATGATCTGCATAAAGAGTTAGTACAAACATATATATATATATAGCTCATATGGAATCAGAGTAAGACGCGGAGCATAACACATATGAGCATAAAACATGACACAAGACATGATATAAGGTATCAACATGAAAACCAACACATGTCATAGAGAGTATCATCACACACAAATAATTCAGTGCAATGCAAGGAAGTAAACATGATGCAGATGAGTGTATCATCACAACAAAAGAACCAACTCCCTCTCACAAGCTCCCCTAAGTCTACATACTCCCATCTCTCCCCCTTTGGCATCAAGGAGCAAAACCTAAGGATGAGGGGAAGATGTAGCAGATGAGCCGGTCTCACGAGAGTAATGTGCCACAATAAACTAAGATGCATCATCTGGACCAGGCACTAGACTCTCCTGAACCTGAGTGTCAGGAGCCTGCTAACCCTCTGGCTGTGTCGCTGGCGGAGAAGCAGTCCGGGTCTACTCAACTGACTCTAGAAGTGGGGCAGCTGAGACTGTGACTGTCTGACCCTGTGGCTCGGAAGAAGAAGCAAGCTGCTGAGTGGGAGCCACGAAAGGTGCTGTCCCAGTGACGAGTGTAGTGAGTGGCTCTATCGAACCAACTGAAGACAGAATCGTCTCCGTGGTGCCTGTCCCTGTCACTGGAGCTATCACTGTCTGAAACTGCGGCGAAGGTGCAGGCTGCTCAACTGGTGCTGGGGCTGTGGAGCCATCAAGTCTCATGTAATTCAGAGTCGAGGCACCGATGAGGGCACTGTAAGAAGTCTGCAATGCCTCAGAACCTAGAGTGAAGAGCTGTGAAGAGCCACCAGGAGTGAAACCTGTCTGAAGAGGTGAAAAATGAAGACCTGGGGACTGAAAGTGCTGGGGCATCTGCACGGCTGGAGAAGAAGGTTCTGCACCTTGTGCTGCTAGTCCTGAACCCTGTGCTGGTAGTACTGGCTGACTCGAAGTCCCAGCAGTTAAGATGATGTCTTGAGGTGGTCGAGCTCCTGTCTGCTAGAAAAGAGAGGCGAACAGGGCCATAGACTACTGGAACTGCTGCTGCTACAGCTGCTGCTGTGCATCCTGTCTAGCTCGAATCTCAGCAAGAGCTATCTCCATTTGCTGCTCAGCTCGCTCCAGGTTGGATGCCAATCTTTCAAGTACCTGAGCCATCCTCTCCATGACAGCTCCTGAGGTTGCATCATGATGACGAGGCTGTCGAACAGGAATAGCATAGTCCTCATCATCAGAGTCTAAAGTAGTGAACTCAAGTTCAGCTCCTGCTGCCTCTACTGCTGCTATCTCTGCCTCCTCCTCTGCTGCCAACTACTGGACCCTAGCGTCCAGCTCAGTTCCTATCTCTATAACAGGTCCTCTAGAGCTCTGTCGGATAGGAGTAACTATCTTGGTGGACCTGAGCAACTGAGTAGCATCATATAGACCAAATTCTTCTTTCTGCATAGGATCATCCCATTGTTTAATGCAGCTGGGGGTAAATCGCCATTCCTGAAGATGAGCCAGGTAATCCAATGGGCATAGTGCAAAAGGTGATCATGCTTGAAGCTTCCATAAATGACATCCTCAATATCACAAAGTATCAAATCCCAAATGTCAAATGGAATCTTCCTAACGAGATGTGACCCAATCCACTGCTGCAAATGAGTGAACCCCTCTCTATAGCCGGGCCTGGGTAGAATGGCCTGGTGCTGAATGGCATCAAGAGCACGAGCAACGGGAATCTCATCATGGGGTAGCCTGCTCGATCCCTCACCAAAGGCCTCTCCATATACCCCTCTCATCACATCAACTGGTGGCAATACTCCTGCATGTGCACATTTGGGAGGCTGTGCATCTGGAAAGCAAATCTGATGAAGCTTGATAGGCTGCTCTGGAATCCCAAGGAAATCTCTAGCCTCTACACTGGTAATGTCACGCCTCTGACCTTGTAAACTGAAAGATAGGAAGGAGTGATCTGGGCTATCCAAACTGTAGCGTAGAACTCCATAACCTAATCTGGAATGTAAGTGCCTCTTCTCTGAATCAGATCAGTTAAGCCTGGCTGAGCATTCAGGTACTCCAGAAAGGACTGCCCAAGTATAGTGGCAAAGTTGGAAGCTGATATCCTGGTGTGTTTTGTTATCTTGGACTTCTCACTGTAAGCTCTGACAAAAGCTCTATGAAGAGCTATGTGGTAGTGGTCAACTCCTCGCTCCCTGTTCCTGGGAAACCAAACCTCAAGATCCACCTGCCTAAGCGACTGAATCCGCTTGGCACTTGCCTCAAGCAACTTGGTGTGACTGACTCGAGGTCCCCAAGGAGCTCTGCTAGGCTGTCTCTGTGGCGGAGAGGACAGATCTGCCTCTTGTGCCTGAGCCTACTCCTGAGCTCTAACACAGGAAGAGCGTCTGCGAGCTGAAGTTTCCTGCTGCTCCAAGATCTGCTCTTCTATCTCCATATCCTCTGCCTCTGCCTCCCGAGTCTCAGCTGATTCTACCTCTCGGATCACTATGCCCCTATTTCTGCAACCTCTTCTCTCTGCACGCTCAGCTACTATTGCTACTGCTAGGGCCTGCTGTGCCTCTGGTGTCATTCTTGGCTTCTTAGTCATTGTCTTCTTCTGAATATATTTCCCTTTGCCCTTGAGAAGATCTAGAATGCTAGAGCGCCTGTGTGGATCATCATCACCACCCAAACTTCTGCCTGATCCCTTGCATCTGACCATAGCTGATACTGTCACTGGTTAATTGGTCAACCCAACTGGAGAGCTGCAAGATGATGAACTGGCATCTTAAGAGGCTTGGCCTCAATCCATACTCGCAGGCTTGGCCCCGAGTTTCACTGCACTGCCAAACTGCCTCACTGTCAAGCAAGTACTCAATGACATGGCTCGACTCGTTGCATTGGATAGAAGAGATAGGATAAATAACCATAAGCATTATATTCTAGAGTTAAGAATTAACCTATCGAGAAGCAAGCAATTGAGATGAGAAGAAGAAGAGCAAGAGCTGCTACCTTAGGTCAAGAAGATACTGTGAAAGGTAAGGATTTGATGATGTAGGGCACCCCAAGAGGTCAAGGAGGTCACTGCTATAGGGTTATGAGGGTGCTACGCTAGCCAGAAAACAAAACTTTTTGACCTCATAAACCAGGATCTACTGCTAGTTACAGGTTACGGGATTACCACTAGACACACAGGTGCAGCGGAAGATGATGTAGTCATAAGCGTCGTAGCAGGCAGTGCAGTTGCGTGGTCATCTGTCATGTCAACCCCCTCGCGCAGTTCATCCCAATGCTCTAGATGCAGCACCTCCGAGGAATCCCACACGTGCAGGGAAGAAGCGATGCGCCTCCTGACTACTAGGTCCACGAGGAGCACAAGCGCGAACATGGGGAGGGTGACAACAGCTGTTAAAGGCGTTAACCTCTCTGGCCGTGTCCCTTCCCCTTGCTTATATAGGCGTCCCCAATGAGCTCACGAGTTGGAGGCCTATTAGTAACCCTAAGCGTTGTCTAATTCGGGTCCAACCCGAATTAGGCTTCCAGCCCCTTAAGCGTGTGACCCTATGGGTTCACGCACACATTGACATGGGCCAAGTACCCCTACTCGCCCAATAGTTGATAGCGGCCTCTAGCAAGGCGTGACAACTCCTATGTGCACGCAAAGATCATATCAGACGAACCACTATGACCACATACAAGTTATTTCCTTTGCCACTTGATATATGGTTCAACTCATGGGTTAACACTTAACCCAAGCACGGCCATGCATTTGTTGATCCAATCACTTGTGTGATCCAGTGATATCTCTCTCACGTAGAGAGGGGCAAATTCCATCTTGATTGTCTATGTCTCATAGCATGCTTCCCGACCACCCGAAGACCACCTTTATAACTACCCAGTTACGGTGTAGCGTTTGATAGTCCCTAAGTAGGCCGTTTCACATCTTGAGTACATACCACAATCTTAGGTCTAGGGACATAGCATACATGACGTGAATAGAGACTTTCTCATATCGGGTCAGTCCAGCCTACATGTCTCACATGTGCCCACATTATTAGTTTGACATCTCCATGTCCATGACTTGTGAAACATAGCCATCAACTAATACATGCTGGTCTAATATTCAAGTGTGTTCTCATAAGAACACCGATCAGGGACTACTTTAGAATAACCATTCAAGTAATTGAGTTCCACAGATAATTCACATAATCACCAATCAATACAAGTTGTCTATAATGGATATTCAATGAACACTTTATTAATCATGGATACTATCGGAATATCATCATCTACATGATTAGCTCTAGGGCATATTCCCAACAACTGCATAGGAAAATGATCCAAAATATGATCAAGTCAGAGACTCGATACTGGTTTGGACAATATGTCGAACACCTGGTGGGCAGGAAGGGTGCTCACCATGCCACAACGCGAAGCACTTCACAAGGACGGCACGAGCATGGAGGAACAAGGCGCGCGGGCCGGTGAGCTGGGTCGCAAAAGAGGCGACAGAGCACTAGGAGCAGCGATGGCGTGGGCTCACGATGAGCTAGGGTTAGGCAGGCTAGAGCAAATGGAGCAGTTGGAGCCGGTGAGCGCGCGAAGGCACGACAGCTGGCGGCGACGCAGGGCACGGCGGCGCTAGAGAGAAGGGAGGAGCACAGGCACGAGGCTGGAGCGGCGCGATGGAGCGAGGTGCGTGCAGCTAGGGTTAGCGGCGGCGGTGGCGAACGGCGAGTCGGGCCGATTCAAAATGAGGAAGGGAAAGAGAGGTGACCCCACATGCAGGTTAAGTGATTTGCCGTTGCCTTCTTCACGCCAGACGCGTCCGTTGGGTTGCGCCAGACGCAGCTGCATGTGCCGGACGCGACCCATGGAGCACTGACACTCCACCCAGCCGTCAGACGCGTCAGATGCCTTCCACACCGAACGCTGATGAATCACTGTTGCGCGTCCGACGCCTTTATTGCTATTGTTCCAGTTCATCACTCGCCGGACACACTCTTTTGCGTCCGGCGCTCCTTGAGGCAGCATCCGGCGCTCATAAATGGGCTCAAAATAATCCAAAACTTCACAGCACCTGCTCCCAACTAGTTCCAACTTAATAAGACTCAAATAAACACAAGTTGAAACCAGTGTGAGATCCTCACTCTTAAACCCTCAATTTTTTTAAGTAGTTGGCCATAGGCCTAGTAGTTTTTTAAGAAAATAGGCAATAAAATCGAGTGAGGAACAAAATGACAAACAACAACCATGCATATGAAACGCGATACGGGAATTTGAATCTAGTTGGCTTGTCAAGTTTGAACCAAGGGTAAGCTTCTTCACACCTCCCAATGAGGGTTATCTTAACCATGTTAAACAATCCCTACATGTATTACACAAATTTAAACATGACATATATTACAATGCAATACAATGACAACACATTCATCTTTTTATGAAATTTCTTTGATCAAGGATACCTACAAAAGGTCGATTCATCCAATGGCTTAGTGAAGATATCCGCAAGTTATTCCTCAGTCCTCACACCAACTAGGGATATATCCCTTTTAGAGACATGATCCCTAAGAAAGTGGTGGCGAATATCTATGTGCTTTGTGCATGAGTGTTGAACTGGATTGTTGGCAATTTTAACGGCACTTTCATTATCGCACAATAGTGTTACTTGATCGACATTGACTCCATAGTCAAGGAGGGTTTGCTTCATGTACAAAATTTGTGCACAACAAGCCCCCGCGGCAATGTACTCTGCCTCGGCGGTAGACAAAGCAACACTATTTTTTTAGATGACCAAGAAACAAGTGATCTCCTAAGCAGATGACACCCTCCGGATGTGCTTTTTCTATCAATTTTGCAACCGACATAATCCGAATCAAAATAACCAACAAGTTGGAATCTTGCTCCTTTGGGATACCAAAGACCAATGCTTGGGGTAAGCTTAAGATACCTAAGGATTCTCTTAACAGCACTTAAGTGAGCCTCCCTAGGATCGGCTTGAAAACAAGCACACATACATACACTAAACATGATATCAGGCCTAGATGTGGTAAGGTAAAGCAAGCTACCGATCATAGAACGGTAAAGAGTTTGATCAACCGAGTTACCTTCCTCATCAAGGTCGAGATGCCCATTAGATGCCATGGGTGTGTTGATTGGCTTGCAATCCTTCATATCAAGCCTTTTTAGGAGGTCCTTGGTATACTTCTCTTGAGAGATGAAGGTCCTTTCTCTTATTTTCTTGATTTGAAAGCCAAGGAAGAAGGTAAGCTCCGCAATCATAGACATCTCGAACTCTTTAGACATCATGTTACCGAATTTTTTGCATTCTTCTTCATTTGTTGAGTCGAAGATGATATCATCAACATATACTTGACAAATGAAGATTTCTCCATTTTGCTTCTTGGTGAATAGTGTAGTGTCAACCTTCCCAATGGTGAAACCCTTGCCAATGAGGAAATCTCGAAGGCGCTCATACCAAGCTCTTGGGGCTTGCTTAAGCCCATATAGTGCCTTCGACAACCTATAAACATGATTAGGATATCTAGAGTCTTCAAACTCGGGAGGTTGATTAACATAGACTAGTTCATTAATAAATCTATTTAGAAATGCACTTTTCACATCCATTTGAAATAGTTTCATCTCATGATGTGAAGCATATGCAAGGAGGATACAGATGGCTTCAAGTCTTGCAACCGGTGCAAAGGTCTCTCCAAAATCCAAGCCTTCAACTTGAGAAAACCCCTTTGCAACTAGTCTTGCCTTGTTTCTCACAACATTACCTTGGTCATCTTGCTTGTTACGGAACACCCACTTTGTTCCAATGATTCTTGCATTCTTGGGACGTTCTTCAAGTGTCCATACTTGATTGCGGGTGAAGTTGTTTAATTCTTCATGCATGGCATTTACCCAATCCGGATCCTTGAGAGCTTCATCTACATTTGTAGGCTCAACACAAGAAACAAAAGAGTGGTCTTCAGCAAAATTAGCCATCTTTTGAGCCCTCGTCAACATACCCCTTGAAGGATCCCCTATGATGAGATCTTGAGGATGAGCTTGGAGTTGAGGATTTCTTCTTTCTACCACTTGAGGAGATGGTTGGGGAGCATCAACATCTTGAGCTTGTACCTCTCTTTGTTCATGTGAGATATAAGAATCTTCATCTCTCCTATCTTTATCTTCATCTTGAGGCACACTTGATGAGGAAGAAGGCTTGTCAATGACTTGCACATCATCATTATCTTCTTTAGGCTTGATGTCTCCCACCGAAATATTCTTCATAGCCTCCCTCAATGGTTCATAACCTACATCATCAAGATTCTCAATTGCTCCTTGGGAGCCATTAGATTCATCAAACTCCACATCATATGTTTCTTCTACCAAGCAGGTAGCATGGTTGAATACACGATATGCTTTGGATTTTTATGAGTAGCCAACAAGAAATCCAATATCACAATGCCTTTGAAACTTCCCTAGGTGTTGCCTTTTCTTGTATATGTAGCATTTGCAACTAAACACCTAGAAGTATGAGACGTCCGGCTTCTTCCCATTCATCAATTCATAGGGAGTCTTTCCAAGAAACTTGTGGAGATATAATCGATTGGATGCATAGCATGCGGTGTTGATAGCTTTAGCCCACAAGTTCTCCAGCGTATTGTACTCATCTAGCATTGTTCTTGCAAGAGTGATAAGCGTCCGGTTCTTTCTCTCTACTATGCCATTTTTTGAGGTGTGTAGGTGGATGAGACTTCATGCTTGATCCTAACTTCATCACAATAGTCCTCAATGTGTGTATTTTCAAATTCTTTTCCATTGTCACTTCTTATTTTGTTGATCTTGACATCAAATTCATTTTGAGCTCTCTTTGCAAACTTCTTGAAACAAGCTACCACTTCGGTTTTGTCATGAAGAAAGAAGGTCCAAGTGTATCTTGAAAAGTCATCAACAATCACTAAGCAATAGAGATTATCTCCAAAACTCTTGTATGTGGTTGGTCCGAACAAATCCATATGCAATAGCTCTAACACTCTTGATGTTGACAGGTAAGTTTTGGTTGGATGAGTATTGGCAACTTGCTTGCTGGCTTGACATGCACTACAAGGTTTATCTTTTTCAAACTTGACATCCTTCAAGCCTCTCACTAGCTCTTTCTTCAATAGCTTCTTGAGTATACCCATACCAACATGTGCTAGCCTCCTATGCCACAACCACCCAAGTGAGGTCTTGGTGAATAAGCATGTATCAAACTTGCATCTTCGGATGAAAAATCCACTAGATAGAGATTGTTGTATCTAAAACCCTTGAATATCACTTGAGCATCTTCTTTCTTAGTGACACTTAGTTCTTTCTTATCAAACAAGCATTGAAAACCAAGATCACATAATTGACCGACGGATAGCAAGTTGAAGCTCAATGGTGCAACATAAAGCACATTTGACAAGGAGTGATCATTAGATATAGCCTTTGCCCAAACCCTTGAATTTGCCCTTTGAATTATCACAAAATGTAATCTTGTCTTAATCTTGGTCCCCTTCATCAAGTGAGGTGAACATACGAGGATCACCGGTCATATGTTGTGTGCAACCACTATCAATAACCCAATGACTTCCACCGGTCTTGTAGTTCACCTGCACACAAGAGATCAAGCTTGTTGTTTAGGAACCCAAACTTGATGAGGTTCCTTAGATTTCTCAACTAGTGACTTAGCAACCCAAATTTTCTTAGGCCTATTCTTGTTGGGTGGTCCTAAGAATGTAACTTTTATCTTTCCACTAGAATCCTTTCTAAGCAAGTAGTGAGCATTGAAAGCAAAGGGTCTAGCATGCTTGGGCAAGGATTGTGGTCAGGTTGTTTCACACTCATGAGCAAAGTGACCATCTTGTCCACACTCAAAGCATCTCTTTGGCTTTGGTTGATTTGCTTGCTTTGCTTGAACTTGCTTCTCTTGATGTGCCTTGAACCCAATGCCACTTCTATTGGTCTTCATCATGGTGTTCATCAAGAGCTCACTTTGAAGTGACTTGCCTTTAGCAAACTTGCTCAATCCAATCTTGAGATGCTCCTTCTCTTGCTTGAGCTTCTTGTTCTCTTCTAGGACTGACTCATTTGTTGATTGCTTCACACATGACATCTCAAACTTGAGCATCTTGTTTTCTTCTTTAAGCTTCTTATTTTCAAGAGCTAGATCTTTGTCATGATCAAGGTTCTCAATGATGACAGTGTTGGAGGCCTTAGCTTGTTGAAGACTTTTCTTGAGCTCTTCATTTTCACTCTTGAGCTTGACATAGTCATCATAATGATCGGCCTCAACCAACTTCTTGCCCTTGCAACTAGCACCTTGCTCAAAACTCTCCACATTCAAGTCATTAAATGATGTAGCTATATCAATCTTAACAATATGGTTAGTAGCCTCATGTGTTTTGGAGAGAATATCATAAGCCATGGCAATATTATCATGATTGACCTTGATAGTAGTATACTTCTCTTTTAAAGAGTCATAGATGGTGTTAAGCTCATTGTACTTCCTCTCAAGTTTATCATGTTTTTCTTTGAGCTCCTTGAGTTGGGAAGACACAATTTCAAATTGTTCTCTAAGCTCATCACTAGATTTTTGCAAACTTTCACATTTTTCAATTAGAGAAGTATTTTCACTATCAAGCTCATCATTTTGGGCCCTAGTTTTGATGATGACTTCAGTATACTTGTTAAGAAATTTTATAAGTTCTTCATAGGAAGGTGAGTCATATTCATCATCACTATCACTATCACTATCACTGCCACTTTCATTGTCACTATCCTTATGTTTAGAGTTTACCTTCTTGTCATGTTTACCCATGAGGCAATAGTGCGTAGAAGATGAAGAAAATGGCAGTGGTTGCGGTGGCAGTGGAGACCCAATACCAATAGCGGAAACATTTTCATCATCACTTTCTTCACCGGATGACCCATAAGAAGACTCAATATCGGTGAGCCAACCACCAACAATATATGCCTTGCCATTGCTTTTCTTGTGGTACTCCTTCTTTTCATCCTTCTACTTGTGAGGTTTGTCCTTCTTTTTCTTTTCTTGCTCATCATCATCACTTGAGTCATCTTTCTTGTTCTTGCCCTTCTTCTTGTACTTGTCCTTGGGAGGCTCCGGGCATTGATGAGAAAGATGCCCAAGTTTGTGACAATTGTAGCACTCCATTTCAGAGATGGGCCTTCTCTTGCTACTAGTGAAGAACTTCTTTTTCTTTCCATCAAACTTGATGCCATTCTTGTGAAGCTTTTTCATCATCTTTGTGGTCTTCCTCACCATGAGAGCAAGGCTTGTATCATCAACTTCACTGTCACTTGAGTTGTCATGGATGATCTTCTCTTTGCCTCTTCTTTGATGACTTGCATTGAGAGCGAAGTCTTTAGTCTTGGATGATGAGCCATCCTCAGGAGTGAGATGCATGTACATCTCATGAGCATTGACCTTTCCCAATATTTGAGTCGGCATAGCATTGGAAAGGTCACCTTGATGAAGCACGGTGACAATATGGCCGTACTTCTCAATGGGGAGAACACAAAGGATCTTTCTTGCAACATCGGATGGAGACATTTGATTTAGTCCAAGCCCATTGAGTTCCTCTACAATAGTGTTCAAGCGGGAATACATCTCATTAGCACTCTCATTAGATTTCATCTCAAATGAATTTAACTTGCGCATAACAAGATGATAGCGTTCCTCATGCTCACTCTTGGTTCCCTCATGTAACGCACAAAGATCTGACCACAGAGCATGGGCGTCCTTGTGGTTCCTAACACGGTTGAACACATCTTTACAAAGCCCATGAAATATAGCATTCTTGGCCTTAGCGTTCCATTTCTCATAGTTAACCTCATCACCGACAAGGTTGGACGTGTTCGTAGGTTTTGGGAATCCTTGAGAAGCGGCTCTAAGAATACCAACATCTATGGCTTCTAGATATGCTTCCATACGAATTTTTCAATAAGGAAAATCGTCTCCCTCTAACATGGGAGGAGGGCCTTCCCCATTGGACATCTTTACTTTAGGTGGTTAAGCCTAATTATGAGCAACAAGGCTTCGATACCACTTGAAAGGATCAAGATGCCCAAGAGAGGGGGGTGAATTGGGCTAATTCTAAATTTTCTTGCGGAATTTAAACCTACTAGCCCAATTCACCCTTTGTGTCTAAGTGTGTTCCTATAGATACTACCGATAAAAGTTTAGCACCCTAGTTCCAATCCTATTCTAGCATGGCAACTCTAGGAATTAAAATAGCAATAGAGATAATGCTAGAAAGTAAATGCGGAAAGTTAAAGAGGCAAAGAACACGGCGATCTTTTTTTGAGGTATCGGAGAGTCGCCACCCTTCACTAGTCCTTGTTGGAGCACCCGCGCAAGGGTGTAGCTCCCCCTTGATCCTCGCAAGGATCAAGTGCTCTCTAGGGGCTGATTCTTCATTGCTCTGACGAGGTGAATCACCAAGAACCGCTCACAAGATGAGTTGGGTCATCCACAAGCTCCGCCGGATGATCACAAAACTCTCAATCACTACCAAGCCGTCTAGGTGATGGCGATCACCAAGAGTAACAAGAACAAACTCTCACTTGACCTTGCAAAGCCTAATGAGATTCTCAAATCACTCATGAGGGCTAGACCATAGATTCTCAAATTACTAGCACCTCACTTAGAGCTCTTGCACTCCCTTGCACTCAAAGATTGCCTCAGCTGAACCAAATAAGCAAGAGAATCGAAATGGAGGAGGTGGGGTTGTATTTATAGGCCAAGGGCCGAAATCCAACCATTACCCCCAACCTCAGCTTCATCGTGGGTGCCGGACGCGTCCGGGCACTCACTGCCGGACGCATCCGGTGTGTTATACCGTTTAAACAGAAGTCAACCATTGGAGCTACAGTGCTCTGGCCGGACACGTCCGGCGCTGGCCCACCAGACGCGTTCGGCGGTCTGGGCCAAAAACTGCCTTCTCTGGGTAGCGTCTGGCGGCCAACAGGCGCGTCCGGTGCGTACGCCCTTTATGCTGCGCATGCCTATAAGCGCCGGACGCATCCGGCGCCAAGAAAACTAGCGTCCGGTGCAGCTTACTCCACTCGTTCACTTCCAATTCAACGAACTTTTGTGAACGGCTTCGAACTCAACCAATCTTGGGACCTTCAAGTAACTTCCTAGTGCTATGTTTCACAAGTGTGCACCACACCTAAACCATTAGACTTAACTAGGTCAAGCTACCCATTTGCTCCCCCTTAATAGTACGGCCAAAGAGAAAACAAAGTCCTATCAATTAATCCGTCGTCCTCCAACACCACCGACGAACGAACCTAATCATTCTAAACCTTGTCATCCGTCCTTTGAAAACCGAAATGAATTCCATCGTCAGGGGACATGAAAACCATATTGCCCGAGATTGTCTTTACCATGACCTAGCTTACCAATGTTTCTGCAAAACACACGTTAGCCATGATAATCATAATGTCATCAATCATCAAAACCCACATCAAGGGGCCTAGATGCGTTCACGACCATTAGAAGCCCATGCAATAAAGAGGAATACTAGATAAGTATGGTTAGTTAAGATTTGCTTTCTCCAATGAAATAAACTTCCCTCTCCAGGGTCAAGTCTCTTCATCAACTTTTAAACACTAGGATCAAAAGCCCCCATATTCAAATGTTCGTCACTTACCAGGATACCCAATTATCTCATAGGTGATTCCCCCAGAACACAATTTAGCATGTCTGCCATTGTTTCTTTTTCCTCCAGTTGAGCCCCAAAGACAAACACCTCACTCTTATGGAAATTAATTTTCAGGCTAGATAACCATTCAAAACAGTAAAGTATCGGTTTAAGGTCTATGATAGATTGTTCGCTCCCATGTATCATTATAACCGTGTTGTCGGCATATTTTATATGAGATATACCCCTAGATAAGATCACCCACACACCTGTTATATGCCCTTTATTCACTACTTTATCAAGCAAAACCCCCAAGACACCAGCTACCAAATTAAACAAAAGTGGAGAGAGGGGATCCCCTTGTCTCAGGCCTCAACTGGTTTTAAAATAAGAGCTCCTATTCCAATTAACATTGATGCAGACCTTCCATCCCTCACAGTCTACATGACCCATGAAGTCAACTTAGAAGGAAACCCTTTCCCCACCATAACTTGTTCCAAAAATGTCCACCTTACTCTATCGTATGCCTTTTCAAAATCAATCTTGAGGATCTGCCCTTTCTTTTATTTGATCTGCTTAGTTCATGTAAGGCTTCATGGAGAACCACAACCCTTTCAAGTATGTTCCTCCCTTTAATAAAACTAGTCTGATTTTTTCCTATGACCCTCCCAGCCATGCACAGGTACAAGTCTGTTGGTCAAAGTTTTGGTAATACATTAATAATCTACATTAAGCAAACAAATAGGCTTGTATTGCTTAATGGTGTTAGCATCTTTCAATTTTGTAATTAGAGTAATAATCTCATAATTCAATCTCTTAATATCTAACTGGTCACAATATAAATCCTCAAACATGTGATATAGGTCATCCTTGATGACCTCCCAGAACCTTTTAAAGAAAACCACCCCATAGCCATTAGGTCCTAGGGCGGAATTTTCTCTCATCTCCATAACCACATCTTTGATCTCTTTTAAGTCAAAAGGACTGACTAAGTGGGATCTTTCCTCATCTAAAAGAACCAAGTGACTAGGCCAAAAATCATGTCTAAGATTCAGAGAACAAGGCTCATTAGGACCAAATAGCCCTATGTAAAACTCCACAACATGGATAGTGATCTCCCCTTGGCCTCTGATTTCCCCATTATCAGTATCAAGAGCATCATAGTGCTTTTTCTTCTTCTGCCATTAGCAAATTGATGAAAAAACTTGGAGTTCACATCCCCTTGTAAAATCCAGTTTTTCCTGCTTTTTGCTTCTATTATAATGCCTCAATGACCATCATTTTTTCTCCATAGAGTTTTCCAACTCAATCCTCACTATCCATTCTTCCATTGATAATAATCTTTGCTCAGATATCATATCCACATCCTAAATTTTCTTAGAGATCTCGTCCATGATTTGTTTTTGTTCCCTTGTTCTCTTCATGTTCCACCCCCAAACGGTCTAGATTTAATGAACTTTAAATCCCAAATTTTTAATGCTCCTCCTATGTGCAAGGTGAGAGGGAAAGCTGGGAGACCACGCGCACGCCGCTATCGCCGTGCCATGCTAACACTAGTGGAGATTTGGACTTCCATGACGAAATTCCTTATGATGATTTTGTTATGGTCATCGAAGAGTGGTTTCCGTGATGTTTTGGTCGCTTCGGTCATTGAACTGTGTGACGATTTTATTTTCGGTGACGTATTCTAAAAAGGTCACGGGAATCATCACGGAAAGCCTGACGGAATAATCATAGAGGCATTTGTGGCACTGTTCATCGCTGGATTGTGAAGTTTTCACAGATATCCTCGAATTGTGACCAAAACACTTCGTCACTGAAACCCGCGGCGCTCCATTTGGCTATGGGAGCCGGCGCAGTTTGCCTACAGGAGAGGCGCCTTCACTCATACTTCCATCTGCCATTAGCATGCATCACTAGTACCCCCATCCGCCGTTAGTCATGGGACCCGCCCATTACTCAGCCGGACGCTTCCCCATCTGATGTTATGGGACCTACCGCTAATCATCTGTTTCGAATGGGCGCCGTTCTACCACACTTCACCGATCGACCTATGGGACCTGCCTGCTAGGGGAACCTTGGGGCCAGCACCCTTCGATGACTGATATGTGGGACCCATCTAAGACCGTTTTCCATCTGACGTGTGGGATCAGCGTGTTAGTTAAATGGGACCCGCCATAGGGGCCCCAATGTTGTTAATGTGGGGTCAACCTTTGTTGACTGATATGTGGGACCCACCTAGGACTGTTCTCCATTCGACGTGTGGGATCAGCGTGTCAGTTAGATGGAACCTGCCATAAGGAACCCATCTCTATTCATGTGGGGTCAACCTTTCCAACTGACATGTGGGACCCATCTAGGACCATTTCCATTGGACGTGTGAGACCATCTTGACTGACATGTGAGACCTGTCTGGGGCCGTTTCTGATGAGGACATCGCCATGCTGGACACACCGACGCCATGGTCTTCCCCAAGTTGCAATTCGTCTCCAACTCAGCTGCCACGTCGCTCTCGGATTCAGCATACATGTCGTCGCTGTTTCGGTCATAATTTCCTCATACGACATCGAAATAGGGCAATCTTGGACTCGTTGGAAAGGGGACGATGACGCCGTCGTTTTGGATCTGGTCCCAGCTCCAGATCTTTCGTGGATCATTCTGTGTGATCACAAAAAGGTGCTGCGTCACCTATTTTGGGCCAACTTGGCCATGTATCGAGTCGGGCCTTGAGCCCAAGTTGTGGGCGCCCAACCCCTGGCCGCCTCCAACCCTAGGACGTCTATCTTATATATTCCACGCAGCCGTCGCTGTTGAGACTCGGGTTTTGTTTAGAGTTTAGTTTTCTATCGAGAAACTAAATCATTCATTGTAACTGTGGTGACAAATCCTTTTGCAGTGAATCAGGGCCCCCGTTCTTGATCTCCTCCACTGTGTCGATTAGTCCTTGGGAACCGAGTTCTTGAACCCTCTATTGATATTCACTTCATTCATATTTGCAATTCAGATTACGTGTCTACACTTTCTTGCTTGTGTTCTTCGATTCGCTTGTAGGAAAAAGCCTTCTTAGCGAGGTCAATCAAGTTGTGCTTGGTTGATAACCAGCGGAGCAGTGGTGTAACGGTTGCAGGGTTCGAATCATGTTGATTTGAAGCCGGATCGCCAACGTTGAGATCTCCACAAGTCGAATTTACCACATACCTCACGGAAGATCGGGCCAGTGCTCATCAATTTCCATCAGACGTGTGGGACCAGAGCGTCAGTTAGATGGGACCTGCCACAGGGCACCAACCCTGTTCACGTGGGGCCACCCTTCTTCGACCAACCTATGGGACCATGTAGCGCGTGGGACCAGAGCGTCAGTTACCAGGGACCCGCAACTGGGGACCCATCTCTATTCACGTGGGACCACCCTTCTCTGACCAACACATGGGACCACCCTTCTTCGACCGATGTTGAATTCCCCAAAAACTTGGGTTCTCTAGGATTCGAACCCGGGACCTAGCATTAAGACATGAAGGTCTTTGCCACTACACTAAGCGGCTGTTTGTGTTCTCGTCCCCGTGGGGCCTTTATATAATGTAAGTAAATTTTTGTTGTCTTATATCTTATATCTATATATATGGGATATATTATATCCCCTGAAAGTGGAAAAGTATCTGTCCGTTGGACTTGCGGCGGAGACGGAGGCGGCAGCGGAGGATCCCCGGTATGCTGTGGTGGCTCCGGCGTCCATTTGGAGGCAGGCGGCGGGGCTTTGCTGGTGGAACACGGCGGCATTAGCATCTGTGTCGCTTGTGTGCCATGGTGGAGGCGTCAGATCTGATCCGTGTTGCTTGTGTGCCGCGGCAGAGGCGTCAGATCCGATTCATAGGTCTCCTATCTCCCCTTTTTACTGTTTGTTTCTTCATTTCTATTTTGCCTCAACATAGATTTACTACAGGACTTGGGGATTTCACTTAGATATATCACCTTTGATGCATACCTCCATATCCCCTAATTAGATAGATGTAGGACGGGGAATGATTCTGGTAGTCCCTGTAGCACATGACTATTAGATTTTTAGAAGGCAGCAAATCCATGCCACTAATCTTTAAGCTGCATTTGTTGCTACACATGCTGCAAATTCGAGATGAAACCCCGCTATGCTGTGTTCTACGGCCATAGGCAAGGGGTTTTCCGCAGCTGGGCTGACTGCCAGGACCAAGTTTATGGGTTCTCTGGTGCTTCATATGAAAAGTACAACTCCTATGAAGATGCAGTTGCTACCTTCAACTTTAGAGAAAACAACTCAAATCCACCCTTGGTTGCTGATGATGACATCTGTCTTCAAAACCCAATACCTGCTCCACTCTCTTTCTCCTTCAAAATTGTTGTAATAGTCGTCCTAGTTATCTATGTTTGTAACATATGGAAGAAGCTGAGCTCGTGTACTGACTGTTAGTGTGATTGTTAGACTTGATTTAGCTGAATTTTTAATGGTATTGTAAGTGTGATGGTTAGACTTGATTTACCCAAAATTGTAATGGTTACAACTCCATTAACTACTATCCTAGTTTTTGTTATATATATCTATTTGTTGCTATTCTAAATTTTAACGAGCTCGTACCATGGAAAATGTTAATGGCTGTTAAAGCTACTTTTCTTTGGATATACATCCGCAATAGCATTTCAACCCCATGGTTCCTCGATCCGTTCTGCATAACGATGCGGCGAGATTTGCTCCTCGTTGCAATATGGGAGCCAGCAGGTAGGTGAAAGATGTTTTCTATCAATGCATACTGATTGATATGATAATCAAAACTAACAAACCCATTATTATTTGTCCTACATGGTCAGTAATATAGCGGTCGAACTTTCTACGTTAGCAGATATGAACTGCCAGGAGCTAACACTTGGGACATGGGATAGTCTGGCCATTTCTCTTTCGTGTACCATGGGAAAGTCCGGAGCTATCTGTTTTGTGTACCATGGGATAGTCCTTAAATGGGCCGAGTGATAATTGGGACGTCCTCGCTCGTAAGGGACAGTCATCCACCACGGTACGTCTTCCCCTCGACTGTTGTTGTTGCTTTACTTGCTTATTAGGATAGTCCGGCTGTTCCCCATTTGTGCAGCGCTGGAAAGTCCTTCATGTGTGCCATAGTTGAGCAGTCTTTGCAGGGACATGAGTATACTCTCAAGAGAAGGGAAAGTCCTTCGGTATCACATTTCTGTAGTGGCAGGCAGTCAATCATAAATGGGCCAACTGATAATTGGGTCGTACACCAGCTGCGCACACACCCCTCTGCTACACCATTGCTCCAAATCCTACAACGTTGCTCGCTACCGTACATCACCGCACACCACTCCACATCGTCGGTTCCGCGAGGAAACGACGACCAAGGCCAGCCATGCGGAGAAGAAGAAGCCCTCATTGAAGCCGCCATGGCCAGAAGGCAAGCATCCCATCCTTCTCTTCATTTGCTTTGTTCCTTAGGAGTTTGCACTAGGGATTCAGATTTTGATTTGGAGAAACGCAGCGGTGGATTTGCCAATGTGGTGGTTGTGGTGGTGGTGTGTGCGTGCATGTGGGTGGGTGGTTGGAGGGGCTATGTTGCCATCCCCCTACCCCACCAACTTTTCCCGCATCACTCAGTCATGGGGACCATCCTCAAACACACATTTGTCAATTGTAATCTTGAAAATGTGTACTAGGACATAAACAATTCATGCTTGAAATTTATTGGGCTTGACCATGATACATGATACCAAATTTGATTGATCTATAATTCATTTGGATGGCTATTGGCGGTCCTTAGCGCCCATTTTTAAAGCCAATATTTTATATAAAAAGTATAGTGATAGGGCCTTACCACTAAATATCTTCACGAGTTTTGGTGTCCACATGTTTTGCATAGACAAACTCAGAAAACACCAGAATACACCTCCAAGGAGACGTATTTTGGCACAAGTAAAATAGCCCCAATCACGAGGATGATCAGGGCCCTATCAAAGAGAGAACTAGACCCAACATGAGCCATAGAAGCAATGGACCAAATAAAGCTCGAGTCCATTTTAGGACTGCACGAGTAGGCCCGAGTAAAATGGTCTCTCGGGGCTCATCCGAACTCCGATTTGGGCAAATCACCAGGCGAAATGAAGCTATCGACGAGGCCTACGTGCTCACAAAAGGTGGTGGCTAGAGGGGCCCACCCAAGGACCGGCTGCCCCCGGGACCGGCTGCCCCCCAGTTGGGCCTCCTGGGCCAAGTCTTTTTCTGGCGGTTCGTAGGACGGTTCGGCAAGGATGGGTCCACCTACCATTGGTGCATATGGAAAGTGCAAACCATCCTTTTAAGGTCGGTTTGGATCCTTCCATGTGGGGATGGTCCTTTTTCATAGAGCCCCCTCCTCTCAAGCTATAAAAGGAGGCCTCCTCTCTTCACAAATCATGAACACATCAAGGGAGAAGAGCACGACACACTTGAGCATCACTTCAAAGGGGCTATGCCCAAGTAGCTATCTAGAGTTAGAAAGAGAGATGTGACAGAAGAGAGCAGGGAAGTCCTGGGCTTGTCGATGTCTCCCCGAGCTTGTACCTCTACGAACAAGTACTTGGCTCCTTCATGGGATCTTGCCTAAGTAAGTGTTCGTGTTTCTTATAGTCTACTACTAAGTCTTTTGTTTAGTTGAGCTTTACCTATACTTGTTTATGGGATCGTCGTTCACCCCATGTGGCGGGTGCTCTAGTAGAAGGACCCCGGGAATGGGTAAGCCTTGAATTCATGCTAGAGTAGTAGTTGACGGCTTAGAAGTGGTGTCTAGGCTTGAAGCTACCTTCGTTTGCCTCGTAGCTCGATGGGTAGAGGGGTAGGCAGGCACGTGGTGACAACCCTGTTCATCCCTTGCATTCCCTCACGTTAGAGTACGATGTAGAGCTGTATACCGGTATCATCTGGCAGACCAGGTGCACTCCGGTGCCCGAAGTGAGCAAGTAGAAGTTTAGTAATGCTATTCTTAAGACCCAAAAGCTATAGGAATCCATCTCTACGCCCTTTCTATCTCTACCCTTGTGTTGTCCTTGGGCGAATTAGCTAGAAGAAGTACCTTCATTCCCTGTGGAAATACGATAACATGAATACTTCCGGTTGAAGGCTACAACGGTATTTTCGTGCGCTTACGGACTTTTCTGCTAATGCTAAGAAACACCAACAAGCTTTCTGACGTCGTTGCCAGGGAACGGTTGCTATTTTCTTTGAACCTAGTTCGTGCTCGTATCTGTATCCTTATTTTTTTGAAAAAATATATTTTATATTTTATTTTATTTTATAAAACAAAATATTCATTTTATCCGATCCTTCTACCATGAAGCCAGCTCCAATTCAAATTTTTTTCTGCTTCAAGGGGGGAGTTTGTGGAACCACAACCTTTTTCAAATTCAAAGTTTCCATCCGGTCATGAACTACACCCAAGATTCAAAGCCATGGTTCAGGCAAAACCCTTCTTTGGTCATGATAACGAAGATTCTTTTGACCACTCGCGAGAATTCGAGGAATTATGTTTATGCCTAGACATTCCTGGCATGACACAAGAAACTTTTAAGTGGAAGTTGTTTTCATCCTCCGTCAAGGGGGAGGCGAAGCAATGGTTCAGTAACGCCAAAGGAAGTATGAATGGGGACTAGGAAGAACTTAAAGACAAATTTTGTCTTACATTCTTTCTTGTGTCCTGTATCAACTCTCAACCAGGGGCAATCCTTGATTTTAAGCAAGACAAGGAGGAATCTATAGGTGCGGCCTGGGCCAGGTTTACAATCTTATTACATGTCAGCCCAGATTTGTCTTTACCTGACAACATGCAATTGCATCTCTTTTATTTGGGTCTAGACGAAGATGCTGCCCTATGCCTTGACACGGCTACCGAAGGGACATTTTCACATAAAACCACGGTGGAACAGAGGAAATCCTTGATCACATCCTAGGGAAGCATGCTTTCCCCATCACAAAAACTGATACCCTCTAGGCCATAGTCATGTCAGGTGTGGGGGAGGCCCCATTAGTTGAATCCAACCTCATACCATCCATAGGTTCGACTCATGAGCCCCCACCCGAAACACAAACATCGAAAGGGGCAGTTCTCCATCCTTCGGAGTTCCTCATAGGTTGTCCCTTGGATGATATTTTTGAAGATAAATCTTCCCAAGGGATCCCTAATGAGAAGTTTGGGAACATTGCTCCCACCACTCACCTAGAAATTCCAATGGTGGAGCATCTTCCTAAGAAGAACCTGTTCATAAAAAGCAAATCTTACTTATGAAGTATATCCGGTTAAGATTTTAGAAACAGCGGAACGGATCACAAGGAGCAGAATTATTAAGATGTGTAAGGTTGAGTGGAATCAGCATTCTGAGGCAGAGGCAACTTGGGAAAGAGAAGATGCTTTGAGGGCAGCATATCTACAGTTGTTTGAGTAAACTCAGCTCAATCTCGAGGAGGAGATTCTTTTAAGGGGGGTAGAATTGTAACACCCTAAATTTTGTATTTTTAAAAAATAGAGTAGAATGATTTATGTATTTTTATGCTCATGAAACATAGGAAAATAATATTTTTCCTTAAATTAAAATTTATCTTAAGGCTTAGAAACATTGTTGGTGCATACATGCCGGTGCATTGGTGTTTTGTTTTGCGTGATTTTGTTCTGAAACTCCAAACTGAAATGAAATCCTTCGCCCTTTCTCAAATCGGTCTCTAGCAACTGGATAATTCTGTTTTTCTTTGTTTTGTTCCTCGCACCTTCTGCTTTGGTGTGATGAAATAATCTAAAGAAGCAAAGCAATTAGGCCACTCCTTTTCTTCTTTGGACCAGCTCAGGCCAGAGCCCATGTGCGCAGGGCACAGCGCTCTTCCCCGCTTTCTCTCTGCCATCGTCGTCCCGCACCCCTCTCATTGACGCACTGCGCCCACATGTCGGTGTATTCTCATTTAACTACGAGCATATTCTAATTTTTAGATGCTCCACAATATCTTCTTATAAGCTCTAAATACTTTATTTAAGTTTCTCAAATTCCAAAATGTCTCTGAGAATTTTTTATAAATTTTTGGAGCCTTCGGAGTATTTTTTGTGGCTTAAAAGTCAACTCTAGACTTTTCTAGAATTATTTTATCCATGAAATTAATTAATTCCGAAAATAATAAAGTCTCCTAATTTTAACGACACCTAAAAGCCCATGTCTTTATTTACTAATAGGATTTAATAATTAATTAGGCCTATTAGTAAAGGTGGAGGGTGCAATATCAATTAGTACTATATTGCTAGTTGATGTTGACGTGGGGAGTTTTCCGCCCTATATATTTGTATCAACCCCTTGGCCAAAGCACATCATAATTCCATAAGGGGAGTTCCTAGTTGAAAATCCCTATGGTAGTAAATTTTATTTTTCTCCTTTCTCTACGTCATGGTCTGCAACCTCTTGCCAGCGTCGCCGTGCTGTGCATGAGCGTGCAGGCAGGCTGCTCGGTGCCGGTCTGACCAGCCGCCGACGGCCGGACATGTCCCGGTCAAGCCCCTTCCTTTCCTCCTACGTGAGAGCAGCATCGCCATGAATTCCCTTGGTCACGTTTATGCTGGAGCGGTAGATCTGGAGGTAGAAGATGAGGTATTTATGGTTTTATCTTATTATAGAATTGCCACTGAAGTATTTTAGTAATAACTTCTTCGTTTTAACTCCGATTTGGTCTGTTAAAGTTGCCTTAGGTTTGTAATTTCATGATATACATATTAGTATCATTATTAGATTTATTCTAAACTTTTTAAAATTAATTTTTATTTTAAACTAATTATTTTAGAATAGGAAATCTTGTAAAATCTATAACATTCACGTTATAGCTCCGTTTTTAGTGATCTTTACGTCTGTGTGATCGTAGCAATGAGTAGAATAGTTTTATTAACTCTTTTTAAACTATTTTATGAAATGATATACTGCTCTAATTTAAGTCTTTTGCTTGCTTGTGTGTGATTGCTCGATGCTTGTGTGTTGCTCGGATCTAGAGAGTGAGCCGTTCGTTGGAGACCAAGAGTTCTTCGACAACCAGGATCAGCAGGTTCATAAGAAAAGTTTTGAATGAGGCAAGTATAGTTTGGGTGTTTCTTCTATGACCATGATCTTGTGATTTAATTAATGTTTAAGCAATAAACGTTAAAAGATGTCTTTTTAGCAAATTAAGATCTTGTCTGTACGTGATCATCCGGGATTTACAGTACAACTGTAAGGGCTACGTGGCTCTGGTTTTAGTTCCGTATGAGGACCTTTTCTAGTTAGTTAGGGGTGCCGAGTTGGGTATAGGACAACCTCTGTCCTTATGAGTATATCCGGGATGGATTGTGCCATATTGGAAGGGGGTTCCTACATCAGATGATCCGACAGTCCTAATGAGCTAGACAAATCTTTGAAAGGCTTCATAGTGAACCCTGTCGGTCTTCCTTGGTAGTGGGCTAAGAGGTTGATCACCTCGGGCGAAAGGGTAAATCATGGCTCACAATGAAAGTGTACACCTCTGCGCAGAGTTTAATAAACTGGTATACTAGCCTTGCTTAAGGACACGAGCGGCCTTGGAGACATATACATCAAGATGATGATTTTTGTTTCGTTAAGATCCTCATTATTTATCGTTTATGCTTTATATTATTTATGTTACATTGATTATGTGTTTTGGGACCTATACTTCTGCTATACTTGTTGAGTTCGATATGGACTCACTCTTGCTATTCCTTTGTACCTCAGGAGAAGTCTAGGCTGTTGGATCCAGTGGAGTGAAGTCTACACTCAGAGTTTGAAGTCGTTTTTCCGCTATTTGTTCATAGGTGATCTTTTATATATTGTATACGTTAAATTTTAAGTATTGTAATTACTACTATTTATAACTATATGTAATATTTATTCTTTAAGACTCTCGTATAGCGTATATCTAGTTTTGTGTTGAAACCGGGCGTGACACCTTATTTATCCAAAGGTTCACGAGCACCTGGCAATCATCTGGACGCCACGCCCCCTGGCTAGCACCAGACCATTACGGCAGGCTTGGTCAGTCCTTGTCTAGCTTGCCTGTGCACCCTTGTGAATCCTGATGCGTGTACGTGATTACTATTGCCTCTCATCCCCGTACGCATGCCAAGTCGGAAGCCGTAGAATAGGCCCTACGTGGCTGCATATACGCTACATTAATACGTAGCTTTCATGCGTGTAAATCCAGGACGGCAGCGGGTTGCCACGTACGCACTGCCATCGTGTCGACAACGACGTGCGCAGAATAGAATGATCGAGACCACTGGCGTAGGACACGTAAAAATCAAGGTGTGACAAATAGTTGACAAAGCTTGGTTACTGATACAAAAATTAAAAAATAATACATGAAGCAACTTGGACAAAGGAAACAAACAAATTTGAGGACGCGCATGCAGCAGTAGCTGTACCTGTATATATATGTCTCCGTCAAGCAGTAATAGCTGCGATGCAACTAGCCAGCTAGTGATGGTGCCCCGCGGGACATCCTCATCCCGGAATCAGATTCCGTGGAGCCCCGATCGCACTGAGTCAGCAATTCGCAGATAGCCGATTCGAATTTCTTACCGTGGATTCGCATCGTCGCGATGAGATGCTGATGCTGGTTCCGTCGATCGATGCTGTTCCGTGCTCATCTTCGCTGTGGCTTTCCTTCCCGGGATCTACTGGCGTAATCGCCGGTTTTGGTTCCCCCGGCCCGCTCTTAATTTTCTCTCGGGAGCACCTTCATTGTTGCCTGTTTCCTCTGTCTGGTCCGGTCTTAAGTTCATCACTTCAACAAAGCCACCTTCATTGCCCCAGTTTATTGGTCATTTTAGCCAAGTGCAGCATCGATTGAATGCACCTGCTATGTTGTGTGGCTATGAATGTAGACGATCGAAAGAAGTGCCAGAACATACGGGACAGAGGGAGTAGTTGGTTGTTGATCTCTCGAAGTTTTATATGATTTTCTTGGGTTGCATGTTATGTTTCTTAAATTACTTGAGGTAATTGTCACATTGGTGTATCCATTTTGTGAACGATGTATAGGCGCCTTTTATCTTTCATACATCTCCATGAACTTTTACGGACAACTTGAGGCCAAATATATTTTCTATGTAATTCTTTTATCTTAGTAAACATAGCTCGGTTTTAAACTACATTTCCAAATTTTAAAAAAATCTCTTGGACATCATGTGAAGGAAATTCTATATTCTTACAAAGTTAAACCTCATAAAGATTTCTCTCAACATACAAGCTATCCACGTCAAGAATTCACTAAAACTTACTGTTATAGCCCCTATACTCTTATAAAGTTAACTCCCACTAAAGATTTCTCTCAACATGTAAGTTATCTATATCAACAATCCACTAGAATTTTGAATTATAGTGAACTAGCACATGTAATTATGATAGTTATCTCCTCATCTACTAACATGTATTTAGCTGTTCACATCAATGTGTTCAACCATTTACCAAAATTGATTTACGATAGTTTTATTCATATAACTATAAATATAAATGGTCTAATTTATTTTTTAATTATCTAAAGTTGCCCTAACAACGCAGAGGTATTCTCCTAGTTTTATATGATAACAAAGGTCTTTCAAAAATACATATATGACAACAATAAAGACATTATAATGCTTTTTCCAACTGACCAATATTAGTGTAGGAACTTACACGTTATAACAAAGCTACGTCTTGAACCTTCTTATGGTACCCTTAGTAGGGTATCAAAGGTGCTAGAGCATGGTAGGGAGGTGGAGTCACTGCGGCCGCAAGTTGTTATGGGCCAGTGCCTCTAGCTCACACAACATGTCGCCCAGCAACTAAACAGGTGACACTAACACTGTTCGCATCTTGAATTAGACGGGGCTTTGTCTTTATAAACTTTCTTCCAGTACCTCTCACTATGAAGGGGAGATGTGTGTAAAGAATTGATACCTATAAAGAATTGTTACCTGATGAATTTTCATTTATATGGAGTCATTATATTGGGACAAGGCAATGAGCATCTAAAATCTATATAATGGATTTCAAATTGTGGATTTAAAAGGTCTTACACATGACTCTCAACCTCATGGAAATGTTGATTTGTGTACTTCTATCAATATTTGATCCAACCATTTTTTATGTACAATTGATGTTCTTTTTCCCTTTTGCCCCAAAAACCATTTTACATGCTACTTCAACTTCAGGAACGAAGTAAATGTCACAACAGAGTAGATATGTAGGAACTTTAATTTGATTTTGTAAATTATGTTAAATTTCATGGGACCGCCCATATCTTAGGTCCACATGTCAGACCAACAATATTAAGATCCAAGAAACAGATAACAACTACTGGTCGCCAACTCAAGCAATAATCCACAATCATATATATTCTTCAACAAGTAGACCAACTGTTATGGAACATTTGTGTAAGCTCAATTATCAAAATAATACTACTAGTAATCACCTAACTTGCGCACCTCGCGTTCATGTTCTTCCACAAGTGGACCTGCTGCTATGCATACACTAGCTAGTGTCGTATCAATTAGTATAAAATTCCTAGTAGTAGGCCCAACTGTCACCAATTTAATAAACACAAGACACAACGCCCATTACTCCGTATAGTATATTACAACTTGTGTGCAAGTTGCAGCAGAAAAGATGTTGGTGTAGCTGATTTAACCTTGACACCAAAGGTTGAAGCCGATACTCCCTTTGGATCAAATCAAGTCCATGTGCTAGCCGTGTTAAATTTGTCCTTTTTATCAGTCAAGAAATATCTTAGATCTACCTGGCTATAGAATAACATAAAAATATCAAGATCTAGTAATTTTCATATCCCATTCTGCAGTAAGTACACTGTTGTAATCGCCAAGAACACAAATAAGGAACATTATTAAACTAGGAATAGTGAGTGTACTGATACCGGTTACTTGGAACATAAAAAGATCAAGCAGTTTCCAAGAACCTATTTTTTTTAAAAAAAAACATTTTCTAGAAAGCATTGGGTCCACCATCTAAAAAACAGTAATAACATTTATAAAATCAAATAAACGGCGGTCCATTAAATACAAATACAACTAGTTTCAGAATTATTGATCTAGAGTTGGCATTAGAGTTGTTGCCACCTATTTTAGTGACATTTCTGTACTGGGTTTGCGCCTGTTTTGCTGCTCTTTATATGAACAGACCTGAGGCAGTTAGAGCTAAGCACCATCATCACCATCAAAGGTAGTGTCATTATGCCGTGCGTGCCCCAGAAAGCAGGAGTATGCTAATTAAGGACACTGCTAGAAAGGAAAAGGAATGTCTTCACCTGGCCCCCTGAGTTGGATTCTAGCTGTGCCATTGCTGCCGTCTTCTGAGCAACTTGCATCAAAGGGAGTAGTAGATTCCAAAAAACCAAAGCCGACCTTCTATCTTCTGCTCCATTCTCCCCTGCCGGCGCCTTTACAGAGCAGAGTGCGCCAAATCTGCCGACTGAAAGTGGGGCAACAAGCTCTTGAACACAGCTGCCGCAGTTGAAGATTAGTTTATTCTTCAACCATGCTGGCAGACCATAATAAGATGAACTAATGATGCTGTTTACACTGCTGTATCATGTACTATTTTAGTCTAGTATAAAGTCTGTCAGTTGCTGAACCGTTCTGAAAGGCAATAGGCAAATCTAGGCTAGCTGCCAGCTAGCCAGCCCAACAGTGTCCCATGCAAGGCACGAGATGGAATATTCTACGGCTAAACGACATTGTTAACTTCATAATTAAGACATCGACAGTGACCGGACGGAACGGAGAAGGAACTGGTTTGGCCAGCGGTGCGTGTGGATTCGTTTCGTCTGGCCTCGTGCAGAGCTGCCGTGGAAGACATATTCTTCGTCCACGAAGTTTTCGAAGGTTTCAGACATGGCCAACTTCTCCACGTAGAGAAGGATATATTCTAAGGGAATAAGGTAGGAAATGCTGGAGAAAGGGCTTTGTATTAGTGTCTGGAATTTGCTAAGGCCCCACAAGAACGTGAAAGAACTTTCTCCAATCACGCATGACTTGAAATGCTAGTTTCTTTAGAATTAGGGCCTAATTGGATTGGCTACTAAAATTTGTCATGCCCAAGATTGAGTAAGAAAAAGTTATTAAAACTTGAGAAAAAAATATTTGCCATGGATTTGATAGGTCAATTATGAGGTAGTGTGGCAAATTTTCATACAAACCAAATGGATGCCAAATTTTTGGCTTAGCTTAGTTTTGGCAACCAACCAATCAGGCTTGAGTCAAATCTTTGTAAAGTTATATTGTTTTTTTCTTCTAAATAACGTACCAAAATTCAGCGAAGTTCAATTTTATTACGATTGGAGATGTGTGCAGGTCTGGAAATATATGCATTATTCCAAAAACTTTGTTATGAGCAATTATTTCAGAAAAAAATTCCATGTTAGTCTCTATGTTGATGTCTACAACTTTATATTGATCGGTAAAACACGATTGGCTTTACTAGATTTCACTATTAAAAATACCTTCATAACATCTCATGTTTCTTTTTCTTTTGTAAAATATATTTTTTGTGGATACTTGTATCAAGGTTAAGAGAAAATATGGCCTAGGAAATTTATATATAGACTTAGTATTTGCGACAGTGATTAGAGGAATTACCAATCGTTAGATTTCTCCGATTATCATATGATCCATCATTTGTTACGTCTATATATGGTTGGTAAGCACGCGTTAAACACCTTGGATGGTCTATATAGTCTCAAAATTATGTCCAGGGTCAAAAGTAGAAACCTAGTTCCATTTTGCAACGCATATTGTTTGCTGCCGGAACGTTTCCTTGCTTTGGGACACGAAAAAAAAACGAAATAGCGTTGGAGTTGGCCAAGAAGAGAACGAAGGGCTCAAGATTTTACAGCTGGTGGCGGGTGAGGTGATTGGGACTCCACCGCCGCCGCCACGTCACGCGCACATGCATCCCCATGGCACAACCCGTTCAGACCACACCCGCCCCCACAGCTCATACAGGCGGGCACCACCCGGCACCACCGGTCCCTCTCTCTCTTGCAGCACGCCCTCGTATTTAAACCGCCCTTCTCTCTCCCACCGAGCGTCCAACGAAGCAGAGCAAGAGAGAGGAGACGCGGAGCCACCGCGTGCCGGAGAGAGACGCGGGGAGCGCGAAGGCAGCAGCCGCCGCAGCGACGATGTGGAGCTCGGACTCCGACAGCGACGAGCAGCAGCACATCGACACGGCGACCACCACCGCCTCGTCGCCCGCGCAGCAGCAGCCGTCGACGACGCCCGCGCCGCCCCGGCGCCGGCGCCGGCGCGCGCGACGCCGCGCCCAGCGCCTCCGTGCCAAGAACATCGGCGCAGGAGAGGACGAAGAGGAGCCCATGGAGGAGGAGGCCGAGGCCGAGGACGTCTGGCGCGTGCTGCAGCAGCGAGAGCGGGAACGGGAGGCGTGGCCGCGGCGGGCGTCGAGGCCCGTGGTGGTCGCCGCGGGCGAGGAGGGGTCCCCGGCGGACGCCGCGTCAGGGGAGAGCGTCGGCGGCGGGATGGGACGGGCGCGGAGCCTGACCGACGACGACCTGGAGGAGCTCAAGGGGTGCGTGGATCTGGGCTTCGGCTTCAGCTACGACGAGATCCCCGAGCTGTGCGGCACACTGCCGGCGCTCGAGCTCTGCTACTCCATGAGCCAGCGCTTCTTGGACGAGCACCAGCAGCTCGGCAGCAAGGCGGAGGAGGCGCCGGCGCTGGCTGTGGCTCCTGCCTCGCCGGCGCAGCCCGTGGCCACCAACTGGAAGATCTCCAGCCCTGGTAAGCTAAGCTCCAACTGTTTCGACCTCTGCTTGCTTGTTGTTCTTGATTCGTCGTGATGGGACATAGCAAATCTGTTCGAGGTCATAGAAATCTTAGCGGGAAAGTGTTTATTGTCTCTACTTGATGGCAATCGAGCTCATGAGTTCATGTGATGCTGCAGGCGACAGCCCGGATGAGGTGAAGGCGAGGCTCAAGTACTGGGCGCAGGCGGTGGCGTGCACCGTCAGGCTCTGCAGCTGATCATTCAATGGAGCGAGCAACAATCTTGCCAAGAAACTTGGTACACAAGACGCAGGATGAAAGAAACATAGGGCATCTGCTCAACATATAGGAATCGTGGCACCGCCGGACCAACCATCAACGAACACGGAGCATCCAAATCAAGATGCCTGGACTCTGCATCGCATCGCATCGCATCGCAGCGTCACCATGATCATTCATTCATAAGAATTCAGATGCACGCAAGAGTTGGGAATTCAAATCTTGCTCGAAAATTTTGCTGAGATATGTGCAGGAAAGGAGGGATGGAGAAAGAGGGAGAGGGGGCGAGGTCACCAGACATTGTCTGATGTTGTACTCTGATCACACGAATCCTTGATACTCGCCTTAATTTTTGATCATGTAAAACAACACGACACCTGTGTAAAATATATTCATGAATCCTGATTGGATCAGAAATAACTTCCACGCTGAGCTGTGCCATCCTTGTTGACAACTGACATGGTAAATAATAATCTGCTGGCTACCTTGCCTTCGCCAGGAGGTTAGTGGAACGAATCAACGGGAAGGCGTCTGAACTGTGAAGAACATGTCCATCACTTTGGTCCTAGTCATGAGCCAGCTGTAGCATACTCATCCTAAAATGACGGATTATTGGAAGCGTGTCAGTTAAAATTTCTCAACTTTAACTAGATTTGTATAAAATATATACAATATTTATATCTTTAAATAAATTTATTAAAAAACTAGACTTAAAGATCTTTCCGATGATACTAATAACTTAGCATAAATATTTATATATTTTAATATATAATTATCAATAGTTTGAAAATGTTAACTTCTCAGACAGCGAGAATGACGTCTATTTTGAGATGGAGAGAGGATACTACGATCGTACTACAAGTGGTATTTTTTTTGAAAAAAAACGTTTTTTAATCCAGGTGTGAATGGGCCAGACTTCTCCGGCTGAGATCTGTAGGCAGCAAGTTGCTGGAACTTTTTTTATTTTTAATTTTTTTTAAAAAAAAATTTACAAAAATAGTCTGCTGTTTCAAAAAATGACAGAAGTAGTCGCCTGCAGTGGGCGTATTTTAAAAAACGCCCACTGTGTGGGCGTTTTTTATGACGTGGCAAACGTCCGGCCGGCGCCGGTGCCGGCGTTTGTGGGCGGCCCCCTGGCGACCAAAAAACGCCCACTGTGTGGGCGTCTTTTGGCGGCCAAGGGGCCGCCTGCAAAATGGCCGGCCTGTTTTGCGGGCGGGCCCGGAGCAGTAAAAAAACGCCCACACAGTGGGCGTTTTTTCCTCCCCAGGGGGCTGCCTGCAAAACAGGCCAGGCAGTGTGTGCTGTTTTGCAGGCGGCCCCCTGGATGCCAAAAAACGCCCACACAGTGGGCGTTTTTTGGCCACCTGGGGGCCGCCTGCAAAGCCGGCCGTGCACTTTTGCAGGCGGCCCCCTGGCCGCCAAAAAACGCCCACACAGTGGGCGTTTTTTGGCCGCCACCTATATATACCCAGCCCCCCCTTCAGATTTTCATTATATTCACTAAAATTTTCAGAAAAAAAGGGAGAAGAGAGGAGGGAGGAGAAGGAAGTAACGGCGAAGCCCTGTCAGTTTGAGACCTCGGCTTTTAGGTAAGTTTCTCATACATTATAGGTCTGTTGCTATGCATTAGTAAAATATAATGTGCACTAGAGTTGTTTAGTTTTTAGTTGACTCTGGGTAGATCTGTGAGTAGTATGTATATTAGATCTATAAATAATGATGTTAGAGCATTGCAGTTCGTATTAGAAATAATGATGTTAGAGCATTGCAAATGTGGTGTTAGAAATAATGATGTTTCTTTTATGATTTAAACAATGGATTGCATGATTTGAAATGTGACGAATATCGTATTTTCTCTGAATAGATATGTCAACCAAAGTGATGTTTCGGTTGTTCCATGGTAGTGGCACTGTCAGATATGGGCCGTATGGTATAGATCTGTCTGAATTTGGGTCAACACTAAAGGGGATAGATAGGCCAGCGGAAAAAAATTTTCGGTCAGTGTGTAACTGGTTAATGAGGGTATTTCGTATCAACCTAGAGGTGAACACAATAAAAGTAAATGTAGTAGTCAACCGTGGCAACGAAGAATCCTTCTGGGAATTGATGTTGGTAGATTGCACCGAAACATGGAAATGGTACGTAGAAAATGCATTACAGCGGGGCTGGGAACCCAGCATTTTTATGGAGGTGCACGATAAACACAATGCAACCTTGCAAGATGTGGAGGGTACAAGCATGGTTAGGACTGATGCTGAAATAGAAGAGGGAAATGACCGTGCTGAACAAGGAGAAGAACAGGGACATGATGTGCAGCAACCAGAAAGAGAAGAAGAAACCAGTGAGCCGAGAGGCTTGGCAGATGAGGGCGAGAGGATCAACTCCATTGTTCAGGAAATGGAAAACGAAGATGCGGCGAATGAGGAAGTGGAGGGTTATGAATCTTCTGATGAGGAAGGATGCAATGTGAATCCGTGGCAGTGGTCTAATGAAGACTTCTCTGGACTTGCTATTTCAGAGGGATACCATGTTCCATGGGAGTATAAGGAGAATGAGGTAATCGAGGGAGCAATGTACGCAGAGAAGGAAGAATTGATGGAGGCAGTCAAGCTTTGGGCTGTATCACTGCAGAGGGAGTTCTGGGTAGCAAAGTCCACAAAGTGTGTATACGAAGTTAAGTGCATGAGATCCAGCGATGGTTGTCCGTGGAGGGTGCATGCATTCAAGGGAAAGTGGAAGGATTATTGGAAAGTGTCGATAGTCACCCAGCACAACTGTCACTTGGAAGGTGTACAGAAGTACCACAGAAATATGACATCTGCATTTATTGCTGCAGAGATGTATTCAGATGTTGTGCATAATCTGAGATACGAGCCAAGGTCAATAATAAGGCATATCAAAGATAAATTCAAATACACCATTTCATATGCTAAGGCGTGGAGGGCAAAACAGAAGATTATCGAGATGAGATTTGGCACATTCAAAGCCTCATATGATAATGTACCATCTCTTCTTCAATGCATAGCCGCCAGAAATCCAGGGACATATACAGATCTTATAACATACCCAACCATGGAGAATGACCGTGCAGTATTGGTCTTGCAACGAGCTTTCTTTGCACTAGGTGCTTGCATCAGGGCTTTTGTGCATTGTCGTCCAGTACTCTGTATTGACGGGACATTTCTGACAGGTAAATACAGAGGTCAGATACTAACAGCAATTGCCGTTGATGGGAACAATCAAGTTCTACCACTGGCATTCGCTTTTGTGGAGAGCGAGAATACCAATAGTTGGTACTGGTTTCTCAAGAAGGTGAAGGTTAGCATTGTTGGTATGAGGCCTGGTGTATGCCTAATTCATGACCGTCACGCTGGCCTTCTTCGGGCAATTGAATATCTGAAGCACGGTGATGCAGAGATGGGATATGGTAAAGATTGGCCAGATGTTCAAAGTCGGTGGTGTATGCGTCACATGGGTGCTAATTTTTACAAGCAGTTTAAGCGCAAGAGCTTGATGGATCTATTCAAGAGGCTGTGCGGACAGAATCAACAGAAAAAATTCAACGAGCTTTGGAGGAGGTTGGACGAGCTCACAACGAAGCATATGGAAGAACACTCAAGCCGATCAGCACCTGTTGGGGAGGATGGTCCAGAGTCCTTAGGACCGCTGCCCACAGATGGTCCAAACATCAGAAGGAGATCGGCATCTGCTGTGAGAAATTTTTCGCACTGGATAGAGAATGAGCCTAAGGAGAAGTGGTCTTTGCTGCATGATGTCGGCGGAGCGTGGTTTGGTATTATGACAACTAATTTGGCTGAAGTTTACAACTAGGTGATGCGTGGTGTTAGAGACCTTCCCTTGGTTGCCATTGTTGAGTTCATCCTGCATGGAACATGCAGATATTTCAGAGACCGGTACCAAGTCGCTGCCCTATCAATGCAAGTGCGAGGTGTTTTCTTCGGACAAATGCTGACAAATTATCTGGAGGAAAAACGTAAGAAGGCAACGGAGCATAGAGTTATAACTCAAGGTACTAGAGAGCATCGATTTGAAATCTTGTGTGCTGATAAGGCCAAGCGTGGAATATATAGAAGAAGAGTTGTGCAAGAATGCATACTTAGAGAGGATGGGTATTGCGCATGCACGTGCCACAAGCCAAGACTCTACCACAAACCATGTTCCCATGTTATTGCAACGAGCTCGGAGTGTGGAATACTTGATCGTACTTTTGTATCTCCCTATTTCACCAAGGAAGCCATATTGCATACATGGTCACATGAAATTTATGGTTTTGGCATAGCGGGGAATTTTACAGGTACAGTACCGCAACCTACCTATATTCCAGACCCAAGTAAGATCAGAGACAAGGCTGGGCGTCGGAAGACAAGACGTATTCGAAACGCCATGGATGAGTCCGAAGCAGGTGGAAGGTACACACGTTGCAGCAAATGCGACAAGGAAGGACATACTTACAAGAAGTGCCCCAAGGACTCAGACATGGCCACAACAGCAGAAGCCCCGCCATCCGGATCCGGATTGGATGGTACCCCGCCAACAGGAGAAGGGACAACTTGTAGGCCCACCAGGCCAAGGCGTGCACGCGTGCCTCGTGGTTCGGTCATGTTGTGATGTGTAGAGAGCTTGGTTAAGATTATGTAATGTACGGTTTTTGCTTTGTTGTAACTGGAGTGAACAAACTTATTGTTTCAACCTATATTCCGGATGTAATGTTCATAATCTCAGTCTTGTATCTGAATATATTTCTGTTACATGTTGTATGTGCAGTCTTTTTGTTTTAAATTCGATCATTTGTTGTTGTACCTTAAATTTATTGTTGTATACTTTTTCACTTTCTATTTGCATGTGTCATATGTGTTAACTATGATATTGTCATGCAGGGATGGCGGACGACACACCGGAGCTGCTAGATCGAGGGATCGATCTGCAGCACCGCTCGTACCGTATTGCGGTGCAGAACGCCAATCTGCCCGTACTTCGACCGCGACCGTCCAGACGTCTACTTCCAGTGGACCCTCGGTTCTGTTCCAGGTATCCGTTGACTCTTTCAATTCTCCCAAATAAGTACACATGGCTTCTTAATAACATAAAATTTTTATGTGCAGGTTACGTGAGGCAGGCCTCCTCCCCTTGTGTCGTCTTATTGAGGCTGGAGCTGGTGAGGCCGATGAGACGAGGAGGTGGAGTTTCGATAGGTCTCTTCTCGCAGCCCTGGTCGACCGATGGAGGCCGGAGACACACACGTTCCACCTGCCGTGCGGGGAGGTCGCACCGACGCTTCAGGACGTTGCGTTCTTGCTTGGCCTTCCCCTCGCTGGCGATGCCGTTGGGCCAGTCGACGGACTTCATGATTGGCGAGACGACATGATGGCCCGCTTCGGCCACGTACAGCGTCACCCTGCACTTCCAGCTTTGAGCAGCTTCCCTCCGTACACGACCATGGGCCCGTCGCAGCAGTGGCTCATGCAGTTTACCGTAAGGCCTAATTTAAAAGAATTTTATCAATTTACAGTTCTACTCAACTTTATTAACTATATCTTTTGCAGTCCGATCAGCTACACCCAGAGGCTGACGTGTACTCTGTGCAACGGAGCTTCGAGGCCTACTTGTTGTGGCTTTTTGGCTGGGTCATGTTCACCAGCAGCGCGGGACATGCCGTCGACAAGGTCATGATCCCCTACGCGCGCGCGATCGTTGATGCTGACGAGGGAGCAGTGCCACAGTGGAGCTGGGGATCTGCCGTACTGGCGGCGATGTACAGGGGGCTTTGCGAAGCGTGTACCAAGATAGAAGCAGGTTCTGTGCTCACTGGTTGCCCTCTCCTTCTACAGCTATGGGCAGCTGAACGGTTCGCGATTGGTCGACCTGTGGTGGATCACACCGCCTACGAGGAGGACCTGTACTTGCAGCGTCCGCCCGAGGACTTCCCCACCATGGGTACAGTCTGGTGCCGTCGTCAGGTTCGTGTTCCTAGCTGACGTATATAGTTAATTCGTATCGTACCTTCTAACCCATTTATTGTTATATTTCAGCGACGATGGGCACATATGCAGGTCACGCGGTCGTACAACGAGTTTATGCTGGAGTTCGACAGGATACAGCCGACCGAC